>CM064919.1:26968292-27568292 GCA_032727855.1 Quercus ilex subsp. ballota
AATCTTCTTAAGAGAATGAGAAATTCAAATAATTAATTTTGGAACTTAAAAATTTTAATTGTAGAAAAAAAAAAAACAAAAACATAACACACTATACAAATGTTTGAATAATATAGATCACTTGAAAAAAGAATATTATTTCTATCTTTTATCTCAAAATAAAAAAATAATGGAATGATATTAATCAAATGTACCTAAGTTTTTTATTTTAAAAAAAAACTAAAAAAATAATAGAATGATTTATTTGTAGAGATGGAGAGATGAAAAATAATTTTAGAAATAATATCTTCAGTACGTTTTATAGAATAAATTATACATTATACCACGTTACAAAATAGATGTATATTTTCACGCATCGCGTGGATCTACGACTAGTTTAAATAAATCACATAGCTATTAAATAAGGTACATAACTAAAACACATGTACATTGTTACCTAGTGGGTTGAAGATGATTCTCAAAAAAAATAGTGGGTTGAAGATTTTCTAATTAGAAATATTTTCCTTATAATCTTGTTGTATATGGGATTTCATATTTCACTATTAATGCTTGAAGGACAATGATTCAGGAGAAACAAAGCATTGATCGGGGAACTAAGTACACCCCCACTGGGTTCCAAAGATCTATTCTTCCCTACTCGTTATTCACAATCTTTCTTCGACCAATGCATCGCTTGCCTGTGGAAACAGCAGTGCTCTTACTGGCGAAACCCATCTTACAATGCTGTGAGACTTTTATTCACAACAATCATAGCCTTGTTGTTTGGGATGATATTTTGGAATCTTGGTTCCAAAAGGTATACATATTGCAAATAACTTAAAACCCAAGGCATGAAAATTGAATCTAAAAATGTTAAACCTCAAGAGTGACTAATATGTACTAAATTATTTTTGGGAATCACAGGACAAAGCAACAAGACCTGTTCAATGCAATGGGTTCTATGTACACTGCCGTTGTCTACATTGGGGTACAAAATGGCATGTCAGTGCAGCCAGTTGTCTCTACTGAGAGAACGGTCTTTTACAGAGAAAGAGCGGCCGGAATGTATTCAGCCCTGCCATATGCCATTGGACAGGTAAAATTTCTTGTTTTTGTATTAGACGTTCCCGTAGAAAATTGATCGATTTAACTTTCTACTTTTCATGTAGCAAAAAGTTGTGTTAGGGGGAAATGGCGAAAAGCATTCTCCATTTGAATTGAATCTATATCATGGTTCAAATTAAATACTATAAATATAAATATATATCTAGTACCATGTCATTTAAATTTTTAAGTGAAGTGACGCTTGGTAGACTATTGTATTTAGGAAATAAAATCACAACCATGAAATGGACTTTCTATGATACCTATTGTGTGGGTAAAACTTGCTCTTAGAGACTTAAACTTTGGCCTTGTCTCCCATAACCCACAAACATTTACAGAAATTCAGAATCTTATTAAGCTGGTATTTTGTGTGTGTGTGTGTGTGTGTGTCTATATATATATATATATATATATAGAGAGAGAGAGAGAGAGAGAGAGAGAGAGAGAGAGAGAGAGAGGATCTTCATTTGTCTTTAACACATTCCAAATTTTGAGTTAATTATTACAATTTACTATCCAATAATAAAGTCATATTTTGTGTAAAATTTAAAGTGAAATAAACGCAACAACAAGCCTTAATCCCAAATTTTTGGGGTTGGCTATGGATCCTCAATAGATAGGTTAGGGTCAGCCACATGTATTTTTTTTTTTCCCCCTTCATTCTATTATTTGAAGTCATATACCCTGTTAGATCCTTACTTGAAAAGTTTATTTATTTATTTATTTTTTTATTATTACTTCTACTAATGTTATTTCTGGTCTTTCTTTACCCTTTTTAATGCTCTCAACTTAGAACAACTAACTCTTTCTTACCAATGCACTAATTGCTTTCCTCTACCATTTTTTGAGAGAGACTTTGTGCCACTATTGTAAT
Source organism: Quercus ilex subsp. ballota (assembly GCA_032727855.1). Classification (NCBI taxonomy): domain Eukaryota; kingdom Viridiplantae; phylum Streptophyta; class Magnoliopsida; order Fagales; family Fagaceae; genus Quercus; species Quercus ilex. The sequence goes on from CM064919.1 coordinate 26,970,250, forward strand.
CTCTCTATTGTTTTATTGTAATTTTCTCCTTTTCATTACTTGTGGACATAGGCATTTTGCCAAACCATAGAAAAATTTCTCTGTTTTGTGCTTATTAAATTAGTATTTTTCTTTTGCACAATAAATATTATACGAAATTGAAAATTTATAGGGAAATACCAATATTAGATGCTATTCATAAAGAATTTTAGAATTGATCTATCATGCATTCCAATGATATCTTACCCTCAAAAAAATAAAAAAATAAAAAGCAAAGAGCAACATGTTTTGTGTTTTATTTTGTCTAGGCTGTCCTGTTGAACACTTGAACTCATGACAATGATCATAACCAAGTCCCATTCTTTTGTAGGTTGTTATTGAGCTTCCATACATTTTTCTTCAAACTGTCATTTATGGAATTATAGTATATGCCATGATGGCATTCGAATGGACAGTTAGGAAGTTCTTATGGTATCTTTTCTTCATGTACTTCACCTTATTATACTTTACATTATATGGGATGATGACCGTGGCTCTTACTCCCAACCACCACATTGGGAGCATAGTTTCATCTGCCTTCTATGCAATATGGAACCTTTTCTCAGGATTCGTTGTCCCCCAAACGGTAACTACTAATATTCCACACACATACATATACAGACTATGCACATTTGCATATTACATATACACACACAAAATGAAACCATTAGGATTAAACTTTCTTTCTATGACAGAGAATTCCAATATGGTGGAGATGGTACTATTGGGCTTGCCCTGTTGCTTGGACCTTGTATGGATTGTTTGCTTCACAATATGGAGATGTCAAGGACTTACTACTTGAGTCTGGTGAAACTGTAGAAGATTTTATAAGGGATTACTTTGGCTTTAGAAATGACTTTTTGGGCGTCGTTGCAGCAGTGATTGTTGGGATTCCAATGCTCTTTGGATTCATATTTGCCTTGTCTATCAAGGCCTTTAACTTTCAAAAGAAATGAACGTTTTTTTGTTTAAAAAAAAAATATTAAACATCTATTTGGGATGAGCCGAAAAATTCAACTTATTTACACTTTTACCTTATTTTTATTATTATTCATGTGTCTCACTGTACTTTTTGATACTATTCAGTATTCATGGATTCTACTGTACTATTCAACTTATTTTTTAACCTACTTTTTACACTTTCAACAAAAAGTTTTTAGTTTCAGCTAAATAAGGTCTTCCTAAACGGATATCTTGTATTATTTTAAAATTTGATAATTAATTACTTTGCCTAAATTTAAACATTCTAGATGTATCTATGAAAATATATACTAGGGTCCTGCCAAAATATCATTATTTGAAGATAGTCAATATAATCTTCCAAATAGTCAATATAATCTTCCAATAGTAACATACATTCACTTCTGTCGATATCAGAATTGCCGGTTTGATCTACATGTGAAATGTAATATCAAAATTGTATTTTGTTTGCTCTTGTTTTGTGTGTCAAAAATTCCAGTTTGAGCCTACAAATTGCAAAAATTACAATTTTGATCTTGGGATCAAGGGAATGTGAAAAACAATTTAATTTACCCCGATCAAATACCAGACCAAATAATTTTATGTATCAAGAGTCCAAATCACCAAAATGCCTTATGTTGACCAAACTTTGACCGAGTTGACCGATAGTAAAACTAAATAAATAAAAATTATCCAATTGCTACATTTCATTATTTCATCTCAAAATTAATATTTTCTAACATTTTTCAAAAGTTTGACTAAGTCTGAACATAGTCAACCTGGGTTAGACCTTGATTTGACTAAAAATCTAAACCTTCAAGTGGAACAAATTTGAACCCATATTATAGATCTCTTGAATTACCTTTAAAACGATAGCTTGCATGCCTAAATCAGACTTAAAACAAGCAAGATATCACCAAAAAAAAAAAATGCTCAAAACTTTCATTTTTAGATAAAAGTGTTCCAAAGCTTGATTGTAATTTAATCCTAATTGAATTGAATTGTGATTAAATGATCATGGATTGGCTCAAATAAGAAGTTGTTGGAAAAGTCTTGTGATGAGTTTCAATTTGATAAGCTTGGATTGTTAAAATTTCCCTTGAATAAAAAATAATTGATCAAAATATCAAAATGGGAATTTTCAAATGAAATTTGAGTTTGATACCATCTTCCAAGGCATCAGGCTTGCTCAATTTAAAATTAAAACCATAAAGTAGACATCTTTAAAAGTACACATGGTAAATTTTCAAATAGTAACTTAATTGAGCCAAATAGAGGTCAGAAAGTCCAAAAAGCAATCACGCAAAAATAGGAAAAATCATAGAAACCAACAAAAAATTCAATTTTGCCTCTTTATACAAATTCTTAACTGCTTATGAAAATTGGATTTGAAAATCTCTCTCTCTCTCTCTCTCTCTCTCTGTAGTGTACTTAGGGTGGGGTTTTCTTTTGATTTCAAAGCTAACAAAACTAAGGGTGAGTTTGTTTAAAAGTGCATAATGAAAAAGTGTCATTTCAAAAAGCTGAGTGTTTGGTAAAAGCGGTTAAAAAGTGCTTTTTGAAAAAGTTGAGTGTTTGGCTAACACTAATAAAAGTGGCAGTTTGAGGGATAAATTACCAAAAAGGATAATGTATATATAAAGGAGTTTATTTCATACTTTTTATTTTTATTTTTTATTTTTGGATGTGGGTTTGGTTCATACTTAAATCAATTACTTCATCATACTTAATTCAATTTTTCTCTTTCTAAAAAAATTATTTTTTTCTCACCAATATTAGTTAATAATAACCTACCACTTAAGATTTATTGTGAAAGTATTGTGAACATATTGTGATAAAAATTGATACTGATTTTAATTTTAACGCACTATTAAAATTATTTTTTTCTCTTTCTAAAAAAATTATTTTTTCTCACCAATATTAGCTAATAATAATCTACCACTTAAAATTTATTGTGAAAATATTGTAATAAAATTTCCTTCATTTTTCCTTTTTTTTTTTTTTTCTGCTCCACATATACCCTCACTCTTTTCCTTTTTTCCTTCTTTCCTCTCTTGTTCCATACCACTTCTTCCTCCAAGCTCCAGAATGTTCCACTGTGCTCTTCTTCTTCCTCTTTCTCTTTTCATTTTTTTTTCCCTTCTTTCCCCTTCTTTCCCCTTTTTCCCCTCCACAACATTCCACTTTTCATTTTGTGTTCTTTCTTTCTCCTTTTTCTCTTTCACTTCCTCCAGAACGTTCCACCGCTGAGCTCTTTTTTTTTTTTTTTTTTTTGACAATTCAAAAGCCGAGAGGAAGAGAGAAGATGATGATGATGATGATGATGAAGATGATGATGATTGAAACATTGGGTTTGTATTTGATTTTGATTTTGGGTGATTTTGGGTTTGGGTTATGGGTTTTCAGTTAATGGTTTAATTTTGAGTTGATTTTCTGTGGATTTTAGGTTTGATTTTGAGTTGATTTTGTTTTGGGTTGCTTTTGAGTTGGGTTTGGGATGGGTTTTCCAATGGAGGAGACGGAAGTGTCGGACTTGGCGAAGGAAACGACGAATTTGACAAGTCCTGCGGCGAAAGATACAGAATTTTTGGGTCCTGTGGTGGCTGAGGAGACTGACGGCGAGGGCAAGCTGAGAGGTGTGAGGGAGCTGGCTTTGCGCAGAGCAGAGAGATGAGATGAGATGAGAGGAATGAGGAACTGTGCGTGATCTGAAGACATGAGCATCCTTTATTTGAGGGCAATTTGGTGATTGCCCAACTCACCCCAACGGATATATCAAAACGCGCACTGACGTTTTGCAAAATGGACCTGAAGATAGCTTTTAAGGATTGCGCGTTTTCTTCACAATTATAAAACATTAAAAAGTTGCATTTTTTTACTAGCCAAACAGACTTTTGGGCCAGCTTTTTTCAAAACGTGACTTTTGGGCTCAAAATGTTGAAACAAACGGGCACTAATGGTGTTAGGGGATTTTTTGGTACATTTATGAAAGTTCGGAGTTTAAAATGCCCTATTGAAAAGACTGGGGATAATATGTCCTAAGGATAACTATGAGATTTATTATCTACCATCTCCTACTAATTTAATCACAATATAATGGAGAAATAAGTTATAAAAATAATGGGGTTAATTTGATAGTAATTTGTTTGTAACAACTATTTCAAATAATTTTTTTAACAACACAATTATAAATATAATTATTTATTTATTTTTATTAAAAATACACCAACAATAAGTTTCAAGTTTGTAAAAGATTATGCATAAGGGAAATTTGTATTTTTAGAAATATATTAGGTTTTAAAGTGTTTTTTTCAAGTCCATTAATTTTTTTAAAATTGTTACATATAGGGATGGAAATGGGGCGGGGCGGGGCTGGAGGATGGGATCTTCATCCCCGTCCCGCATGGTTGTTGCCCTTCCCCATTCCCACCCCGCCCCGGGGTGCGGGGAAACCTACCTTGCCCCATCCCCGCCCCTTGGGGCCCCGCAGGGACCCGCCCCGCCCTGCCCCTAATACAATTTTATATATATAAATAAATTTTTTGGTACAATAATATAAATCACAACGAAACAAAAAGTTTTAAAATCCAAGCATTTAAATAAATCAAGTATTTAAATAGTCTAATACGTAACAACATAATTCAAAATATACGTAATAACAATATAACAAAATTTCTTATCAATCAAATAAGTCTTAAAAACTATGACTCTATCACATGGTATAGAAAAAAAAAATAAGTTGGATATAAAAATATAAATATAACCAAATAGAATGAGTACTAAAACTCAACTACTGTGAGATATATACCCAAAAAAAAAAAAAAACTCTTTTAAGTGTAAGCCCTTCACTATTCTGGCCTGTTCTGGAATTGAAGAAATTTTGAACATTCAATTTTGCAATTATTTTAATGTTTTTGGAATATAACCGAATAGAAGATCTCTCCCCTCCTGTGCAAAATACATAATGAAACAATGTGCAAAAACATGAAACAATGTGGGGCAGAATATATCAACAAACTTACTGCCTACTATAGTCAAATATATGAAACAATGTGCAAAAAAAGTGCAAAAAGCATGAAACAAACTTGCCTACTGGAAGTTTGGAAGCACTACGTAACGTGAATGAGATGAACCTTGAAAAACACATATGGACTACAGAGAAGAGGGATGGGTCAGAGGCGGCAATAGCAACAGGGTTTAAGAATAAAAAATATTTTATCTCATATCTTGTACTCTTGTGTTTCACTTTAAATATTAGTGATTTAAGGTTTACTAAATTTACAATTATAGTCCTTATTAGTGCGGGGTGGGGACGGGGTGGGGCGGGGATGGGGCGGGTTGGGGATAAAAATACTAAACCCATCCCCGCCACGCCCCGAGGTGCGGGGACAAAATATTGCCCCATCCCCGCCCCACCACCTTTGCGGGGCGGGGTGGGGCAAAATTGCCATCCCTAGTTACATATACTAAGAAATAACTAGTATTGTCATTTTAGAGAGGAATAATTATTCTCCAATTTAATGAATAGTTATTCCTAAATAATAACTGTAAGGACTAGAAAATTTAGTAGCCCAAGCCCACTTAAAGTAGTGGGTTGTGTAGTTCAACCTTGGCCCAAATCAATAAAATTTGTAAGAGAAGGGACGGACAAAAACAGAGGGCTTTGCCCGAGGACAAGTGCGGGGAAGAATAAGGTTTGTATTAAGAAATAGATGAGCATCTAGCTCTCCACAAGTTCGCCCAAGGAGACTAAGTTTATATAAAAAGTAATATTGTTCACTCTTTTCTCTCAATGCTCTTTCTTCTTTTTTCTTCTCTTTTGTCTCAATCCCCTTTTTCAGTGCTCTCTCCATTCCTTATATACTTCTACCTCCATCATATCTCCACCATCCATTCTCACCTAACCTCCCTTCTTTTATGAAACTTGTTGCTTTTAACATCTGAAGAAGATGGTGGAAGGAATCTGCTTAGCTGTGGCTTACACTGCTCATGTCATTTCCTCATTAATGCGGCTGATAAAACTGTTGTCTACCATTTAATGCGGATGCAATAGGCTCACAAGACCAGAAGCTTCCCTAATGTCCACTAACTTCCACTCTCTCCAGACTCCAGCTCTCACTTAGAATATTACAGAGTACCTTAATTCATTTCTTCCCTTCCTCGGGTGGCTTTCTTCCTTGGGCCCATGGCTTGCAGCATTCCCACACCAATGTTGCAACCCTTCAACTTCATCCTCAGTCCTCGGGCCCCCACAATAACTATTTCCTATAATAAAGATGTAACTGAATAACTGCATAGCAATTACACATGAATAAAAATTCCATTAAAATAGCTATTATTGCATATCAAATATGTCCTAAATCATACTAACCATGAATCATGAAATCTGGGGTTCAATCTCCACTTACGGCAAAAAAATCAATTGGTGTCTTAGTTTGATGATAAAGAGCACAACATAATCATTATAAGTGGACCTCATATGTTAAAACTCTATAAAAATATCATCTCAAAATATATATATATATATATATATATATATTGGCCCCATTTATTAAACAATAGTTTGTTCCATTTTTGGTGTTCCAATTTATGCTCCACCAATTACAACTTATCACACATAATTTTTTATTTCCTTATAAACTTGTCAAAGTTTTTAAAAAAAATTTAAAACACATGGTAAGCTATAATTGGTGGAACATAAAGTATAACACCAAAAGTTAGGCATGGGATTCATATTCATGCAATGAGTGATGTAAGAGGGAGTAGAAATAATTTGTTTGAAGGTGTATGTGTTCCATTTTATTTTCCATCAACTACATTATGCAAGTATTCTAAATAAAAATAAAAATAAATAGATAAAATTGCATTATGCACGTAATCACTTTTTCCTTGTTTTAGGGAAAAAATATTAGACACATCAATAGTGCAATTGATGGAGTATAAAGTGAAATATTCTTGGCAAGAACTTTGAAAGCATGTACCTTAGTAGTATTGCCATGTGCCAACGGGCAACTCCACTTTTATGTCAGGGTGGTCATAGAACCACCCTGACTTGCAAAAGTACACACACACACTGACTTGCAAAAGTATACACACACACTTGCCAAAAAAAAAAAACCTAAACTAACATATTTTTACCTTACTTATAAAAATGTTGAACATTCTGACTTGATACTCACAAAAATTTGGGTTTAACAAAAATAAGAGAAATACTACATTCCCAACATTTTCATAATAATTTCACAACAAATCTTTTGTGGTAAGCTATTACTAATTCTAATTTGGGCCCAATTCTAACATCAATTATTTACCCACCAATAACAATTGTCACATAAGATTTATTGTGAAAATATTGTAGACATAGTATTACTCCAAAAATAGTTCTAGTCCCCAAGGTATAATCGTTGACCCCTTAAACCAAAAAAGAAAAGAAAAAAGAGAGGACTTAAATAACAAAAATAAAAATTAGCTCAAATAACAAAAAAATAACCCAAATAAAAATAAGATTAGACCAAACAGCAAGTAAACAAATTATTCAACAAAAAGCCTATCCAAACAAAAAAAAAACAAAAAAAAAATCACTAATTATTCAAATTTATAACTCGTTCAACCCATTACATAAAAAGAAGTTCTAATTTCACTTTCCCTTAAAATACGGCATCAAGAGAAATATTGTGGTCTTGAATTCTCCTTGGTGTTGTTGGGAGTCATGTTATCTTTGGTTTTGCAGTTGCAATAATTTTTCTCTTCTTAACGATTTTGTATAATATAATTTTCTTTGTGATCATCCTAAAAAAAATTCCTACAGTCGTTGTTGCCCACGGTTTATTTTTCTCTTTATATCATGTGACACAATATTAACACATTAAAATAATTAACATATTTGTTTTAAATGAAGATCTATTGTCAAAGTTTCAAAAAAAAAAAAAAATACTAGTCATGTTTAAAATTATTCTACCAAAAGTTTTTAATCATTTAAATAAACTTTCATAATTTATTTTATATTATTGTGAGAATTTAATGTAGCATAATGTAAGAATTACAAGTTGTAAGACATAATTTCACTATATAACTCATTATAAGTACATTAAAATTATTATTGGTATTATTATTATTAACATAATTTGTTTTAAAATAAAAATTCTATTACCAGAGTTGTAAAAAAATAAAAATACTATTCTAATGGATAAAATTGAAAGTATGATCTAATTTTAGATTCCATGATCTAATGGTCGATAAGATTTAGTTTTGTAAATCTAGATGATCACTTGTTATAATTCTTATCAAACATACATAGGGGTCTTTCTAGAAACCAAGAGTCTTATAGCTTAGTTGACACCTCCTCATGCACAAAATATTTAAGGGGGTTTAAGGGGGAAAGGGTTTAATCAGCGGCATATTGTAACTATCTAAAAAAGGAAAAATTATTAAGTACTCCTGGAGTACCATAAATGCGTAATCCCTATTCTCACATGAATGGTGGGTCTCACCATGAATTTAATTAGTGGGACCCACCATTCATGTAAGAAGAGAGAGTACACATTTATGGTACTCCGAGAGTACACAATAATTTCTCCTAAAAAAGAGGTCTTTCTAGAAAAAAAAAAAAAGGAAATTCTAGATACGTCCCTAAGTCATCGGAACAACTACACGAAGCTTGCATCATTTCTTTTTTTGAGAATAAAACTCTCATTTAAAGAAAATGTCAACCATGATTGGCTAAAAAAACCAGCATGGAAGTGTGGAGGAACTTCCTCCATCCACATCGATAATCTTCTAACACGTCTAGCATATTTAGTTGGTTGGAGGCAATTGTGGAGGATTTTGCTAAGGCAAGGAAATGACCAAATGGAGCGAAGTCATTATTGCAACGGTTCTTATTTGGCTCTATTTCTTTAAATAGAGACACAACTCATTTCTAGACTATATATAAATTAACAACTTCTTCTAGACTTCTAGTACCACTTTATTTGACTAACTGCATGTTATTTCCACATTGGCCTACCCTTTTTTCTTCACAAATAAGTCAGCCACATAGAAAATTGTGGCAAAAGTTACGCATTTTTGGTGTGGTACTGCATGTTAAAACATGTGATAAATATTATTACTAAATTTTCTCATGCTCATAAAACCTTTTCTATCGTATTGTGCAAGTTTTCACCCCTCTCTAAGTTCATCTGAGATTCCTGTTCTCCTCTATCTTCTGTTGCAGAAAAGCTTACAATTTGGTATGTTCACAAACATGTGCTACTTTCATATCTTTTCTTTTTCTTTTTCTTTTTTTTCCTTTTTTATAAAGTATTTATCTCAAAAATTCATGTACACATAATTTCTTTTTCTATTTTCATCTAAAACTTCAATTGCAATCAAGATTTAATAGTTTGTTTAGATTTGTGCAATAAAAAAGTTCGAAGACATAAGTTGTTAGAGAAACCCACCTCCCTCTCGCTCATTGTCTACCTAAAAATCAAAAACAAAAACAAATAAAATAATAAAAAATTTGTCAGAGACATAATTACATGTTGGTCTTGATACGAAATCCACCACGTCTACATTGACCTTATAGTAGACCCTCATACTTGCACAAGCTTAGTACTTTAATACTGCTCTTTCTTTATTTCTTTTTTGGGTTGGGGGGTGTTGTGGAGCTTCTATCTAGTGCTTAGTGCATTGGATGGTGCAGATATGTGACCAATTTTGGACATGTGTTCATATCATATTATATCTAGTGCACTAAAATAATAGATACAAGCCAAATCTCTTTCTATTTATTTATTTTTTTGGTGGAGAGGGAGGATAATCACTGCTTGAGTAAAGTGTTTCTTTTGAGATAGCATAACGATTTCGCAAATGGCCCAACCTAACCCAAATGGGCCAAGTTTTACCCAAATGGATGAGTTGGTTGGTTTTAATTAGTGTATAATAAAATTTATTTCATTAATGAATTCATATTAATGTGATATTGCACCTATCATAAAATAAGAATACAAAATTTAAAAGGAATTCTTTTAAATTATTCTAAATGTTAATAGATAATGATGTAAACATTTTTTTCTTATGGCTTACATCACATACTTTAATTTATAAGTACAATGAAATCTAATGATAATCTAACAAGAACAATGAATGAATATGGTATGATTAAAGCAATCCTAAATCAAATAATTCTAATTAAAACAATATTAAAAACCCATGGGGCTGTGGTTAGAAAATAGTATAAATGAAGAATATACTAACATATTTTTTAAAAATTTATTATAACCATTTATATAAATAGATTTTATTTTTTCAAGTAGATTAAGAATATATATACATCATAAACATTTTAACAAGGCAATTTAATATGATTAGTTTTAAAATCATATTTTATTTTGAGAATAATTACCTTATAATTTTTTGATATTTATTCTTTTTAAATGTAGAGTAATTCGATTCCATTCATAATGGATATATAAGTGAAGCTAGTAAACTTTGATACTTATTATAGTCGTTTCATCTTAACGTAAGTTGATGAATTTTACCTGAAAACTTTGATAGAAAATAATTTTTGTTCCTCTGATTCAGTGGGTTCTCCTCTGTAGAGGAAACAGAGCAATGGAAGTGTTTTTGAGTTCTGCTCGAGAGGAAGTAGGCAAAAAATCTCTGAAATGGGATGCTATACAGAGACTGCCGACAGGGCATCGTCTTAGAAGAGGTATATTAACTGCAGAAAATGGAGAAGCAAAAGAAGTTGATATTCAAAGTCTTGATGAGCAACAATTAAAGAACTTGTTGGACAAGCTTTTGAACCAGGACGAAGATAATGAAAAGTTCTTGATGAAGCTCAAGGACCGCTTTGTTCGGTACGTTAACAAGCTCGTGATGAATTAATGTTTATTACAAATTTACACACATCTATGATTATGAATGACAAGATTGGCTTTAAAACTGATCTGGGTCCTTCTTTGTATCTAGAGTTGGGATTGAATTTCCAAAAATTGAAGTCCGGATGGAAGGACTAAATGTAGATGCCGAAGCTTATATTGGAAGCAGAGCTTTACCTACATTATACCACTTCACCATAAATTTCTTTGAGGTATTCTTCTCCAACCCAGGACTCAGAGCCAGTACTCTTCTGGAGAACTCATCTTGTACTTTTTCTCTTTTCTCTCTAGGGGTTGTTGAATTCTTGTCATATAATTAAAGGCAAAAAGAAACCATTTTCAATTCTTCATGATGTCAGTGGAATAATCAAGCCTGGCAGGTAAAAAATTGTATATATTCTCTTTAAAACATTCATTATAGGCTGTGTCATATGATTGATATCTAATTGATGATTAATTTTACAGGACGACACTTCTTTTAGGCCCCCCAGGCTCAGGGAAGACCACATTGCTATTGGCTATGGCTGGAAGACTTAGTTCTGATGTCAAAGTAATGAACTTCAATGCAGTTCATTTGTTGACTATGCTTTCCTACATTTTGTTGCGTTATAATCTAATTTGAGTCTTAAAAAAAACTTTCAGCTTTCAGGGAGAGTTACATATAATGGCCATGGAATGGATGATTTTATCCCACAAAGGACATCAGCTTATATAAGTCAACATGATGAACATATAGGAGAAATGACAGTGAGAGAAACATTGGCCTTCTCGGCTAGATGTCAAGGGGTTGGGCCTCGTTATGGTCAGTCAAAACTTCCAACAAATTTTTTTATATATTTTGCTGTTTGGTCTCTAGCAAGTTTGAATCCATTGATATTTATGGGATGAGTTTGCAGAAATGTTGGCAGAGTTGTCCAGAAGAGAAAAGGAGGCAAACATTAAGCCAGATTCTGATATTGATATTTTTTTGAAGGTCAGAAAAAGTAGATTCACAGAGACCTGGTTTTACATTGATGGAAAAAAAAAAAATTGGATTGAAAGAACTGCATGTGAATTTTCTTTTTCTCTTTCAAATGTGCCACTAGCCCACTATTACTAGTCACTGTATAACACGCACTGATTTTATTATTATTTTTAATCTTAAACAATATAATAACCCCCACAAATCTGCTAACACTTGTTATTATTCCTTGTTTTTTCAATACTACAGTCTATTTCACTGGAAGGGCAGGAAGCAAATATTCTGACTGATTATGTAATCAAAGTATAAACTCCGACCCAAGTTATAGAAAATGTTTTCATTATTGCACTGAAAAAGATCTTGTCAATCTATGTTCTTTCTCAGTTATGCTCTTTTAACTTTGCAGATTTTGGGATTGGAAATCTGTGCTGACATTATGGTAGGGGATGAAATGCGCAGAGGTATCTCTGGTGGACAAAGAAAGCGAGTGACAGTAGGTAAGAGCACATTGGAACACTATGCACGTGCAGATACATATTTCTTCATACAAAGATAGATACAACTAAAAGCTTGTTCACTAAATTGATTTCTGAAACTTCAAAGAGTTCTTAGCAGTAATATATGATAGTGCACCAAATTCAAATTTGTGATTTAAGTGCATCAGTGAGTTTTGATAAGTCCAATAAAATATGATATAGGGGAGATGCTGGTTGGACCAGCAAGGGCGCTTTTCATGGATGAGATATCAACTGGCTTAGACAGCTCGACAACTTTTCAGATTGTGAATTCAATTAGACAGGCAATTCACATTCTTGAAGCGACAGCCGTGATCTCTCTCCTCCAGCCAGCACCAGAAACGTACGAACTATTTGAGGACATAATTCTCCTATCAGACGGGCAAGTGGCGTATCAAGGTCCCCGTGAAAATGCACTGGAGTTTTTTGAATCTATGGGCTTCAAATGTCCAGAGAGAAAAGGAGAAGCAGACTTCTTACAAGAAGTACTACTACCTCTCAACTCATCTGCTTTCTCATCATATATGTTTCTGTAATTTATATTTCACTGCACTAAATTTCAATCTCCTGCTATTTTATAGGTGACATCAAGGAAAGATCAACAACAGTATTGGGCTAATAAAGACATACCTTATGCTTACGTTACTGTCAAGGAATTTGCTGATGCATTTAAGTCATTTCACATTGGTCAGAAACTAGGTGACGAGCTTGCCATTCCATTTGACAAGGCTAAGAACCACCCTGCTGCTTTGACAACTACGAAGTACGGTGTTGGGAAGAAGGAACTGCTAAAAGCTTGCATATCAAGAGAGTCATTGCTGATGCAGAGAGGCTCAGCCTTCTATATTTTCAAAATGTTTCAGGCAAGTAGCAGGATAAGAATATAATAGACATACTACCGTACGGATATGTGTGTTGCAAGGTTTAATAAGTTTTTTTCTTTTTTCCTTTTTTTCAGCTTATTTTTATGGCTCTGTTGATGATGTCACTATATGTACGAACTAAGAAGCATCGAAATACTACAACGGGTGGTCAAATTGTTATGGGTGCCCTGTTCTTTACAATGGCCACAATAATGTTTAACGGATTCGTAGAGCTTGCCCTGACCATCTCGAAACTTCCTGTCTTTTACAAGCATAGGGACCTTCTCTTTTTTCCACCATGGTCATATGCACTACCCATATGGATCCTCAAGATTCCAATCACATTTGTAGAAGTAGCCATTTGGGTGTCGATGACTTATTATGTTGTAGGCTTTGAAGAAAACTTCACACGGTAGGTAATATACTTTTTTTCTTTTCTTTTTTTTCAAGTTTGCTCTTTACATTTTGGATTCCAAAATATAATGAAGGACCCTATGGCAGGTTTCTCAAACAATACCTTCTACTTTTGTGCGTCACCCAAATGGCTTCTGGACTGTTTCGATTTATCGCAGCACTAGGAAGGAATATGATTGTCGCAAACACGTTTGGATCCTTTGGGTTGCTTCTACTTATTGTACTGGGTGGATTTGTTCTGTCAAAAAGTAATTTTTAAATTACATGAACTTAATATAAGTCACTTTAATTTCTCAAGCTTCCTCATTGCCATGTAATTTATATTTGTATCCTTTTTGCCACAGATGAAATTAAAAAATGGTGGGAATGGGGTTACTGGGTCTCACCTATGATGTATGGCCAGAATGCCATAGCAGTGAATGAATTCTTAGGGAAGAGTTGGAAGCGTGTAAGTATCACTTTCTCAAGTTTGGAAAATGAAAAAGGAATTGGGCTGACCTTTAAACAATATCAACTAATTAGTGAGGATATATATATATATATATATCTATTTGTTATAGGCTCTTCCTAATACCACAGAACCACTTGGACTCGTGGTCTTGAAGTCTCATGGACTATTCCGAGAAGAACATTGGTTTTGGATTGGAGTAGGAGCTTCAATTGGATTTGTTTTTCTATTCAATTTTCTTTTCACATTGGCTCTAACTTATCTCAACCGTAAGTTCCCCTCATGTTCATCTTCGTATTAATGCATCTTTGGCTTGAAGTTTTGACAAAACAATTTCTGTTATAGCTTTTGGAAAGCCTCAGGCAGTTATATCAGAAGAAACGCTAGTTGAAAAACATAGTGGCGGAAAAGAAAACCCAGTTGAAAAACATAGTGACAGAAAAGAAAAGGACATTGAACTATCACACAATGAAAAGACCTCATCTGGTAGGTTAGAAAGAGGAGCTGACATTCAAAGAAGTGCATCATCAGAATCATCATTAGAAGCAAGAAGCAGAAGGGATGGATTTAATCAGAACAAGAAACAAGGAATGGTTCTTCCATTCGAACCCCTTTCTATCACCTTTGATGACATTAGCTATGCGGTGGACATGCCTCAGGTAAGCAACTTCATTATTCTTCTACTACATCTAACAGTCATGGCTTAATTTACTACAGTTATTAGCTTTTAAATTCTTAAAACTCTAATGGTACCAGCTTAAATTCTATTCATCCCGGGTGTATTGCTATGCTTGCAGAAAATGAAATCTGAAGGTGTGACAGAAAATCGACTAACACTTCTCAAGGGTTTGAGTGGTGCTTTCAGGCCAGGAGTCCTCACAGCTCTAATGGGTGTTAGTGGCGCTGGGAAGTCAACTCTAATGGATGTTTTGGCTGGGAGGAAAACTGGTGGGTACATCGAAGGAAGCATCATGATATCTGGACACCCAAAGAAGCAGGAAACTTTTGCTCGCATAGCAGGTTACTGTGAGCAAAATGACATCCACTCTCCTCACATTACAGTGTACGAGTCACTGTTTTACTCTGCATGGCTTCGTCTAGCTCCTGAAGTTGATATCACAACCAAAAAGGTAATGTATTTAAAATCCATTTTAGAGTCCATTTACAACTTGCTTGTACTACAAGCCTATTACTTGTATAGTACACGTTGTCTACCCATATAAAAGTACAGTCCTTTTACAATTCATATGGTATATATTTTGTTAAATGGATGGATGTTCCATAAGGCAAATTGGGCGTGGGTGCTTTTTCCCAATTTATGAGAGCATTATGCTTTACACTTTTGGCTAAAATGAGAACTCTCTTAATTCACAAGACATTGGGGCTTTACTCATCCAAGAATATCCAAGTAAACAGGGCCAAAATGGAAAAAATACTTGGAGAGTTCTAGTGAAATAGGAATGACCATCACTCATCATTTTCAACATTTCAATGCATACCTATTTAGCTTCAATGCATACCTATTTAGCTTCCATCACACATGCTGAAACACCCATATAATATGAGGCCAAAGGAGACAAAATTTTCAAATTCTTTTCTAACAAGTTGTATGTGTTCACTGTAATGGTTTGCAGATGTTTGTTGAGGAGGTCATGGACCTTGTGGAGCTGACCTCAATAAGGGAATCAATTGTTGGATTGCCTAACGTTAATGGTCTCTCAACTGAGCAGCGCAAGAGGCTGACGATTGCAACTGAGCTTGTTGCGAACCCATCTATAATATTCATGGATGAGCCAACCTCAGGTCTTGATGCCAGGGCAGCAGCAATAGTGATGAGAACAGTGAGGAACACAGTAGACACTGGAAGAACTGTGGTGTGCACTATCCACCAGCCAAGCATTGATATATTTGATGCCTTTGATGAGGTATTGATCTCTCCAAGGTTGAGGAACAAAATAGTGTCATTTTTTTTTTTTTTTTTTTGAGAATAACAAAATAGTGTCATGGTTTCTACATTTCATACAAGAATTAGACACTTATGTATACATTTGCAGCTATATCTTTTGAAAAGTGGAGGACAAGAAATATATGTCGGCCCAATAGGCCACCGTGCTTCACATTTGATCAGTTACTTTGAGGTGAGGCTAATTACTAGATGCTAAGAATTATTAACATATTATTTGAAATACATTTTCTCTATTTGAAGCCATACTAACATAGATGACTTTATGCTTTCTTCAGGGAATCCGGGGAGTTAAAAAAATTAGAGATGGAATTAACCCAGCCACATGGATGTTAGAAGTGACAAATGCAGCACAAGAAGCAGTTCTGGGTGTTAATTTTTCCGATGTATACAATAATTCAGAACTATACAGGTGATCTCATCTAAACTATACACCGAAAAATAAAACAAAACAAACTTAGAAAGAACTTAAACAAGATTCCTTGTGGTTTTTGTCAAAGCTGATCATAATCTTCTTTCTCTTTCGTGGGCCTTAATCACATCGATTCAAAATCCATTTAATTTTTGTTCTTTAAATACTTTCAGGATATTCATGTGACAAAGAAGGTAAAATTTCCCAAAGAATAATGTCAGAGGGTTTCTAGAATGGACTAAATGAAAAAAAGAAAAATGTTCATTAGTTTGTAATTTTCATCATTGATAATTAAGACTGTGTGTGTGTATTAACACCGTAAGGTCAATAATTCAGGAGAAACAAAGTCATGGTCAAAGAACTCAGTAAACCTCGGCCAATGTCAAAAGATCTGCACTTTACTACTCAATTCTCGCAATCATTTTTGACCCAGTGTAAGGCTTGCCTATGGAAACAGCACTGGTCTTATTGGCGAAATCCACAGTACAATGCAGTAAGGATATTATTCTCGATTTTCATAGCTTTAATCTTTGGATCAATGTTCTGGGACCTTGGCTCCAAAAGGTAATTAATTGAGGAAAGTCAAATAGGTTAAATTCTGTAGATTTAACATTTTCCTTTTTTTGTTATTAATATGATAAGATTCTTTGGAACTGCAGGATAAGGCAGCAAGACATTTTCAATTCAGTAGGTTCCATGTATGTTACTTCTCTATTTATTGGGATTCAGAATGCTTCATTGGTGCAGCCAGTAGTGTCTGTTGAGAGAACAGTTTTCTACCGAGAAAGAGCAGCTGGAATGTATTCTGCTTTACCATATGCCATTGCACAGGTAGAGGATGCTTATATTTTAGCAAGAGCAAACCTATTACATGGTTTGTTAATCTTTTTTGCAATTGCAATGAATTATTGATTTTGGCATTAATTGTGGTGGAAGATTATTCAAAAGTTTTGAAGTATATTTGTATGTATGTATGTAAGTACAAAGAGAGAAAAAAAGATAGAGATGGCAGTTGTTAAGCCTAAAGATGTACAGTAACATACCCTATTGAGGTGTGATATAATTGCATCAGGTTGCCTAAGTACATGATCTAAAAGGTCCTTCGACAAGAATACAGGAAATAGAATAACAAAAATGATCTAACAATGAGTTTGAGGTAATAACAATTGGCTTTATGATTAGATGATCATAAATGTTAATATTTTACTAGAGAAAATTTGGAATATTTTCATGAAGTTTGGTTATTTAAGCAAGATATAAATCATAACTGCTCCTCCAACTAAAGATTCTACTGTTTCATCTGCAGATTACGATTGAGATCCCATACATTTTCATTCAGGCTGTCATATATGGAACGATAGTGTATTTCATGATTGGATTTGAAACCACAGCTTCAAAGTTCTTTTTGAATCTCTTCTTCATGCTCTTCACCTTCTTATATTTCACATTCTTTGGAATGTTTACAGTATCCATCACTCCAAACTATAGCATAGCTGCTGTAGTTGCTGTTTTCTTCTATGCATTGTGGAACCTCTTCTCAGGATTCATAATTCCACGATCAGTAAGTATAAGTGTTCCCTATCCATTACACGCATCTACAAGGCAATGTCATATGGATATCTAAAGGTTTATTGTTTTTGCAGTTTATGCCTGTTTGGTGGATATGGTTCTATTGGGCATGTCCTTTCGCTTGGACATTGTATGGATTGATTGGTGCACAGTTTGGAGACATCAAAGACAGGCTTGATACTGGTCTAACAGTAGAAGAACTTATGAAGAGTTATTTTGGTTTTGAAACTGACTTCCTAGGAGTGGTTTCAATTGTGATTATAGGAATCACATTGCTTTTTGGAGTCGGCTTTGCCTTTGCAATAAAGGTTTTAAACTTCCAGAGAAGATGATGAATGTGTTTACGTCATTTTGTGGTCATAATTTATCAGAATTTCATGGATACTATATGCATGTACTTTTTTTAATTGAATAAAAATGTGCAAGTTTGAAAGTTCTTTTCTTATAGTATGTTCTTTTTTTTGGCTAAATATTCTTATATGTAATAATAAGTAAATAATTTGAAAATAAGTATTATGAATCCTAAAATTTATTATTACTAGTCGCAAACCCATGCGATGCATAAGAATAGATAATTATTTTGTATTGTAATATAAGTTATAATTTTTTCTCAAAATTTTTTTGAAGATAATTTTTTCTCCCTAAAAATTAAACAATTTCTTTTCGGTGCACTCAGTCAATTTCGATTCCCCTTCAGTCCATTTTAGACTAATTGAGCCTTAAACTTATTCTTTTCGTTCAAGTTTTGCTCAAACATTCTTTTCTTTTTCTTCATTTTTGGGTTTAAAAGTATAAAATTTTATTATATTCGGGCTAAACTCTTTAGTTTTGAGTTTAAAATACAAAGAAAAATACTAAAATAGACATTAGAAATTAAAAATATGAGCTCTAAAAATGCAATAAAAATGATAAATATTCAAAAGTCTTATTCAGTACACATTGGTTTTATTCAGTCCATTCTGTCATCTTCGGTCCAATTTGGTCCTATTTAGTCCATTCTATCCACCAAAGTTCTATTCGGTCCAATTCCTTCCATTCAGTCTTATTTAGTCCACTTCGGTCTAATTCGGTCCATTCATCACACATTGTACCTATTCGGTCCACATTAGTTTTATTTTGTTCACTTCGGTCTAATTCGGTCTATTCAGTCCACATTTACTCTATTCGGTCCATATTGGTCCTATTCTGTTCACTTTGGTCCTATTCGGTTTCATCATGTCTACTTTGGGTCTATTTGCTTCTATTCGGTCCACATTGGTCCTATTCTATCCATTCTATCCACTTTGATCCAATTCAGTCCTATTCAAGCCATTCGGTCCACTTTGGTCTTATTCGGTCCATTTTGTCTACTTTGGTTTATTCGGTCCATCCTACTCCGTCCACATAGCTCTTATTAGGTCTCCTTCGGTCCAATCTATTTAATTTGGTCCAATTAGGTTCATTTAGGTTCCATTCGGTCCACTTCAATCCTATTCGGTCCACTTTGTTCCATTTGGTCCAATTCGGTTTTAGATCACTTTGGTTCATTTTGGCTCACTTCAATTTATTTTTGTGCACTTACATAATGGGAAAAGACATGTTTGGGTTGAAAGCATCTATAAAAAAAACCTCAAACTCGTAATATCTAAAATCTTAAGCACAACATTTATTATTGCTACGTTTTTATTGAGCCACATTAATGTAATATTTCAGTCTACTTTGATACGACTAAATTTAAGTGAAAGTCTTTCTAAACATAAAAACTATGAATAGAAAAACATAATCTTTAGGGAAGTTATTCATTTGTTTTAGTGTAAAATAAATAAATATATACACATGTATGTATATTTGTATAATTTTTATTTAAATAAATTATTCAAATTATTTATTCTTTTAAAAGAAATTATCATGATAATCAAAACCCATATCAAACTTACACTTAATATGTACAAAAACAAAACGTATGAACTCATAATAGAGTACTTTAAGTTGGACACTCTTGTTGCCTACTCAAATTGAAATCCGTAAATTGTGATATGTACTTTAAGTTGATTCTTTGACCAGCAAGGGCATTGTTCATGGATGGGATATCCACTAGCTTGGACAGCTCAACAACTTTTCAGATTGTAAATTCACTCGAGCAATCTGTCCATATTCTCAATGGAACTGCCGTCATCTCTCTTCTCCAAACACCTCCAGAAACTTATGAACTATTCAATGATATAATTCTCCTCTCAGATGGCCGAATTGCTGGAGCTTTTTAAAAATGTTTTTTTGTTTTTGTTTTTGGTGGGGTTGCAATAGCTGACATCAAGGAAAGACCAAGAGCAGTACTGGGCAAATAAAGATAAGCCTTACAGGTTTGTCAATGAAGCCCAACTCCGCAGTAGGGCCGTTAAATTTGCTACGGAGCTGGGCTTCATTGACTCTGGTAATTGAGGGAGGGTGACAATTCTACAGTCATGAACTCTACTTTCTCCACTGGTTCTCTATGTTCTCGTGTCTTGGCCATGTTCTTGCTGATATCTAGGCACTTATTGCCACTCTCCATTGGCTCTCAGTCTCTAGTATTCGCCGTGATGCCAACGCTGTGGATTATGCTTTAACTCGTTATGCTAGACAATTTTTTTTTTTGATATTTTTTGGATTGAGAACTCTCCTCCCCTGCTGTGGAGGCTTTGTACTTCAATTTGGCTTATTTATAATTATAAACTAGTCACTAACTCGTGCTATACACAAGAAAACTTTGCATAAATGTATAATGTATTATGAAACAAATGATATATTAATTAATAAGTTTTAATAAATAAGCTTCTATGATTTGGCCTATGGATCACGTCAAATTCAGCTCAATTACTAACACATGACATGAGAAAAAGTAAAATCTATTAAGTTATACTAAGTTTAATTCATATTTCTTAATCTCATACAATGCACACGAAAATTTTACATAAAGGTATAATATATCATTACAAAATTCAGAGCTGAAATTATCAAAAACAAAATGAAAAATATATGACTACACAAGAAAAAAATATAAAAGAAAGATGGAATTATCCTTGGAAGACTAATACATTGCTATAGTTGACAGGTTCAGTTATTGCAAAAAATGAACCCAAAAATTCAAATGTTAAAACTTCCAAAAACCTAAAAATATTAAAGAAATTAAATATACAAAGCTTAGAAATTATATTGATTTGAATGTTCTACTATTATGATTGTGACTACTCTACTCTACATAGAAATATAGAGAAATACGTGTTACCTCAAAAGAATTAAAAAAAAAAATGGAAAATCAAAGAACCTGATGTCAAAACTTCCAAAAGTCAAAATAATAATAATAATAATAATAAGATGATTCAGAGCCAGAAATTATTGAAAAAAAAAAAAGACTACACAATAGAGAAATATAAGAGATAAGAGACTAGTTTAAGATGTTACAAAAATGAATCCAATAATTTAGAAGTTAAACTTTCAAAATGCCATAAACATTAGCAAATCAGAAGATTCATAGCCTAAAAATTCGAAAAAAAAAACAAAATATATAAGACTGCACTACAAATAAATATAAGAGAGAGAGAGAGATAAGGTACACTCGAGAGAATAATCCATGACTATAGCTATTAAAATCAAAAGATTTAGAGTCTAGAGAAATATATGACTACACAACAGAGAAATATAAGTGAAAGATTGGTTACCCTCAAAAGAATAATTCATGGTAGTGTTCGTGAAGATAACCATAGCAAATAGTGGAGCCATATCAATCGCATTTAATTTCAAGCATTACTTCGAACCAAAAAAAAAAAAATCACTGAATTATTGGTGTACCAAAGACAAAGGAAAAGAAGGAATGAGTTGAGTAGAAGATTGTTCCTATTTCCATCTTAGGCTGTTTGTTGATGGAGCAATCACTTAAAGAGGGCAATATCAACAAACATAATTTAGATAATCACAGCTGAAAGGTAAATTTTCTAACCGTCCTCTCCCTAAATGGAGGAGTCTGAGATAATATAATGCCAAAAAAATGCACTAAATTAACAACGACATGATGATTCAAGACTCTTATTGCACAATATTGAAAAAACGTGAGAAAAGAATAGTATAGAGATACTGACCACAATATTCATTAATAAATTTTCCAGCTCTTTCAATTAAAAAAATACCTTAGCTTGAGGTTGGTACACCAAACATAAAATACCAAAAGCTTTAACGAAACTGGACGGAAGAGATTAAGAGAGATCTTGATACTACAGGGAAGAGAGGCTTTGATGAGAAGGGAGTGAACGGAATAAGCTGGTTATATTGTTCTAGGTTTAGGGTTTTATTTTTCAGTAGCAGCGTGTTCTAACTATAATAACTGAGGATAATATCTTATTATATTGGTGAAGATAAGTGTGCAATAAATCAAATACGTGAGGATGTGATTCACTACTCCAATTATAATAGATTACACAAACAATACCGATCTCTCTAAAGAAAAGTTTAATATACAAACAAAATCCAAAATCACAATTATCTTCACCAAAAATAATAAGATAATAATAATGATGAATTTGAGTTTAAATTGAACTTGTTAGAGAAATAGAATTGCACTCTTTATTAAGTTTGGACTAAACAAAAATAATTAATAAAATGATAATTTTATTTAAATATTGTGCTAACGTGGAAAATTGTGAGAGCTAAAATAATAATTGTAAGGACCAGGCTTGAAGGAGTGGATCCAAACCCAGTTTCCCCGCAATGAATTTGTAGAGAATGGGCTCAAGAACTAGGCCCTAGTGAGGAATGCAACGGCCATGCATGGTTGTGTGAGAGCGCTGGTAGTTTAAACGTGGGTTAGGGTACGCAATGAGGTTCCTTAGACAGAATTCACAGAGCTTGAGGTTCTTCTTACTTCTTATTTCTTTCTTAGAAAGATTACAAGGCTTCAAAGGATATAAACTGCTACAGTATTTCTCTTCCCTCGTTTTTTCCGTCCCCTTTTAAGAGGGACTTCTTACATTATATATCTCTTTCTCAGTTGATCCTAGCCCTACATTTGTTGGGGAGTGAGGCCATTACTTGAGTGCCTGTCCCATCAGCCACCTTCCCATTCTCCCTGTGAGATGCGGCAACCAAGGTGACACTGTTGAGGCGTCCCCTCCTCATTAATGCGGCAAGGACGTTAGTTGAGGGCATTTAATGTGGAGGTGACAGTTCGTCCCGAACTTGCTCCTCCACCATGCTTCTATTGCTAATATGCGGTACCTGCTCCCTGCCCTCCGAATGATCAAAAGGGCTCCCTTGGTGACGTGTGGCCGGTTCACATTATGGTGTCGGATTTCCGAGGATGGGGACATCCTCGGCGTGCCTTATTGGGCCCCTGGGCTTACCGCTTCCATCCTCGGACCAAGAGGGTATCCTCGGCTTGGGCCTTGGGCCTGGTTCGAAGTGGGCCGGGGTTGCCTGACTATTTCTTGGCTCCACAATAGCCCCTCAAAATCTTGCTGTCCGCATCCTCGGGCGGAAAGGAGGATTTTGAAATCCTCGGGCCTGCTCCGCGTCCAATCGAGTCTTGTCCTTTGTCAACGCTGGAGCCTTTTCGTCTGCCCAAGGTGCATTACTGGCACTTCGGTGTGCGCAACGTGTCCTGCATTAAATTCGGGCGGCTTTGTGCTCCCCACGTTCAACGGGCAGATGGCGATCAAACGGTCGTGATGCGCCTAACATTATTGGGCGGGAAAACTCGCGCGGCTCTTCCATCCAGGGTATAAATACCCGTTCGAACCGTTTTCACCTTTTCCATTCACAATCAAGGGCTCTTGCATCTTCATTCAGAGTTCAGCCAAATTTCCACCATCTCCAGCATAAAAAGCCTGTCCGAGGAGCTTTTCCTCATTTCTGTAAGTCGCTCTATCTCTCTCCAAGCTTTTCATCTCTTTGCTCTTCCTTCTCTTTTATCTGCTCTTTCTTTAGCTCTCTTAGGCGTCATTTGGGATGGGTAGACTTAAGAAGTATGTCTTCACTGAGGAGGCGATGGAGAAATTCATTGTCGATTATAGGATACCGGCCAACGTGGGCTTGAGGTATTGTGAGGAGGGGGAGTGGGAATTCCGGAGGCAGGAAGGCGAGGTGGTGATTCCCATCATCGCCTTCCTTGAAGGAGGGATGAGGATCCCTATGGGGTCGGTGACGAGGGGTTACCTGTCATATTTCCGGTTAACCCCTACCCAGTGCACCTCCAACATGTTCAGAATCCTGGGTAGCGTGGATGCTCTGAACGAGAAGATGGGGCTAAGGTTGACCCATCATGACGTGAACTACTGCTACAATCTTCAACACCTGAAGAACAAGTCCTATTATATGAGGACGAGGGACGACAGGGTCCGGCTTATCCAGTGCCTCCCTGAGTCCAACAAGGGGATGAATAAGGACTTCCTCATCGTGTCCGGAGCGTGGCACGATGGCATCCATTGCCCGACGATGAAGGGGACACCAGGTGGGGTAGTAGGAGTAGAAGGGGGTTCAAAGACTCTAACTTGTTTCATGCGTCATTTCTTTTCGTATTGTTTTGGTTGCTAATCACGAATGCGTTTTCTTTTTGCAGATCCGCACGCCTTCGCGCCCCGCTACAATTTGATCAACAGGGAAGACTTGCAGAAAGTGCTCAGGTCGGCGGATTTTGAAAACGAAGCGGGTCACCAAGTCAGAGCCGCCCACAAGATCTTGGGGTACACGCCGCTCCAAAAGTCATTTGCGGCCCCAAAGCACGTGATCAAAGCAAAGGATCCTCGGCTGCAGAAAATAGCGGTGATCGAGGACGGGTTCGAGTTTCCCAAGGGTCTCTCTACTTCAGAAGGCGTCACGGTAGCAGTCCCTTCTTCCTCCCGTACATTCTTAGAGGCCGCGGAAGAGAACATAGAGAGGGAAGGGGAAGCTGCAGATCTCGGTCCTGGAGGGAACGATTTTGACGTTCTTGAGCAGATTAATCAGACCGAGGACCCTTCTGGAGACCTTAGGGATCCTCGTCTGACCGAAGCAGACCTCTCGGCGTCAGAGAAACCTTCTCGGCCTGCGATGGGCTACAAGAAGAAGAACCAGCCTAGTCTACTCGAGCTGATCGAAGAGCAACCGGGGAAGTCTAAGCCGAAGCTCCCACCCCCTTCTCCAAAGAATCGGCCTCCCCAAACTAGGTCGGCCTCAACTCAATCTAAGCTTCCTCCCCCTCCGCCTCGGGCGGATCCGCCTTCCAGGCACGAGCCTGCCGATCCTAAGCAGAAGAAGGACAAAGGCAAGAGGCCCATCGAGGACAAATCAGGGCCCACTCGGGAGGGGGACGACTCTCGGCGGTCCTCAAAGCAACTGAGGATAGGCTCCAGATCTCAGGATAAGCGGGTGGATGCCCCGCCCGAGGTCCAGGCATGGCTGTCTACCCCAATGCTTCGTGGGGCACCTCTGAGGGATGACTCATTTCTCAGGGATTTTAGAGAGGGCGAAGGTGCATACGTGGCCGACGCGGTGGAGAGATGTCTGCTACTTCCCGCGGACATGGAGCACCTGGGGACCATGAAGAGCAGGGAGGTCTTCCTCAGCCTCAAGCGTTACTTGGGGATGGTAAGGCTCACAATACTTGTGTCTTTTCTCGTTTTAGCTCTTTTCTGCCTTACTTTCACCCTTTTTTTTTTTTTTTTTTTTTTTTTAGCTCGGCCTATGATTGTGTACCCGTTTTCTTTGGCAGGCCGTCCAAGCCACTTTCAGGCTGGAGGAAGCAGCTCACGACCACGGAAGGGCCATGGAAGAAGAGCGCGAGAAGCGCTTGGAGGCCACTCGGACTCTCAAGAACTCCGAGGAGGACCTTGCCAAGGTCAGGCTGGAGTTGAAGGCTGTAACCCAGGCTCGGGACAGCGCAGTGGTGGGCCTTGAGGGTGCACAGAGGCAGGCCAAGACCCAGACGAAGCGTCTGAGTGAGGCAGAGGAGCAGCTGAAGATCGCAAAGGAGCTGATTGTAGATCTGACGAGCAAGGAGGCTGCTGCCGAGGAGGCCAGAAAAGTGGCTGAGTTTGCTAGGGACGAAGCTGTGAGGGCCAAGCTCGAAGCAGAGCAGGGTAGGGAGGAGGCCTGGACCACCAAGGAAGAAGCTGAGGAGGCTGCCTATGCTGCCAGGGCTACTGAGACAGCAGCTGCCTACAAATCCCAAGTCCCAGGGGTATGTAGGCGCTACTGTTCTGAAGCTTGGATGAAAGCCCTTAGGCAAGCTGGTGTGGAGGCCTCTTCTGTCCTGTGGAAGGATGAGAGCGTGTTCTACCCTCCTGCCATCCTCGAGGTTGCCCCGGACGGCCCCGATGGCCCTGAGGCCGAGGAGGCTGCTGTGGAAACTGCTGCTACTCCAAGCGGAGGGGCCTCGGATGCTGGGGCCACTAGTGAGCCAGTCCAAGGGAGTAACCCTCCCCTGGTGGTTGAAGTGAGCGATGGCTCTAACGAGGACACACCTCAGCAGGTTGCAGGGCCGTCCCCTGATGTCCAGGTTTCTTCTGCTGAGGGGGTTGCTATTTCTGCCGTACCTCTGCAGGCCATTTCACTCAGCCAGAGCTCAGAGTACCCTGGAGCTTCCTTGGTCCAGCCACCCACAGGAGCCAGCAATTGAGTAGAGGGAGTAGGCTCCCTGGCGCCTCTGCCTGCTTCACTTTACTTTTTGTGCACAGCCCCCTTTTTTTTTTCGTAATGTAGTTCGTATCGTGTAATTCTTTTTGGACTTAATGAAATCCGAGCTTTGTTTCTTTTTCTATTCATTGTGGTTGTTTGCTTACTTACACGCTATCCGCTTTTTCTTTACTTGTACAATTTTAACTTCCATTGCGTCTCGGCCAATCGCGGCATCAATTATTATAACGAGGGCATGTGCGCTTGAGTGGACCCTTCGTTTCCTAAGGGCCAGGTAGAAAAGCTTTTGAGTAGATACTTAGGATCCCTTTGAAGTAGTTTGTTTCCCCATAGGCCTAAGTCCGAGGACCATGCAGAGCCTTGGTTCTGCCCAACACTTAGGCTTTTGAAGTAGTTAGTTTCCCCATAGGCCTGAGTCTGAGGACCATGCAGTGCCTTGGTTATGTCTAACACTTAGTAATTTGAAGTAGTTAGTTTCCCCATAGGCCTGAGTCCGAGGACCATGCAGTGCCTTGGTTCTGTCTAACACTTAGTATTTTGAAGTAGTTAGTTTCCCCATAGGCCTGAGTCTGAGGACCATGCAGTGCCTTGGTTCTGTCTAACACTTAGTATTTTGAAGTAGTTAGTTTCCCCATAGGCCTGAGTCCGAGGACCATGCAGTGCCTTGGTTCTGTCTAACACTTAGTATTTTGAAGTAGTTAGTTTCCCCATAGGCCTGAGTCCGAGGACCATGCAGTGCCTTGGTTCTGTCTAACTTGAAGTAGTTAGTTTCCCCATAGGCCTGAGTCCGAGGACCATGCAGTGCCTTGGTTCTGTCTAACACTTAGTATTTTGAAGTAGTTAGTTTCCCCATAGGCCTGAGTCCGAGGACCATGCAGTGCCTTGGTTATGTCTAACACTTAGTATTTTGAAGTAGTTAGTTTCCCCATAGGCCTGAGTCCGAGGACCATGCAGTGCCTTAGTTCTGTCTAACACTTAGTATTTTGAAGTAGTTAGTTTCCTCATAGGCCTGAGTCCGAGGACCATGCAGTGCCTTGGTTCTGTCTAACTTGAAGTAATTAGTTTCCCCATAGGCCTGAGTCCGAGAACCATGCAGTGCCTTGGTTCTGTCTAACTTGAGGTAGTTAGTTTCCCCATAGGCCTGAGTCCGAGGACCATGCAGTGCCTTGGTTCTATCTAACACTTAGTATTTTGAAGTAGTTAGTTTCCCCATAGGCCTGAGTCCGAGGACCATGCAGTGCCTTGGTTCTGTCTAACATTTAGTATTTTGAAGTAGTTAGTTTCCCTATAGGCCTGAGTCCGAGGACCATGCAGTGCCTTGGTTCTGTCTAACACTTAGGTTGGCCGTCCGGACGCGTGATCCCAAGTTGAAACAGGTTAAGAATCGGAATGCAAAAAGAAACTACTTCATTAATAATAATACCTTTTCAGGTTATTTACATTCCAGGGGCGAGGTACAGGTTTTTCGTCTAGATCTTCTAAATAGTATGCACCTATTCCTGCTACTGAGGTAATCCGGTAGGGGCCTTCCCAGTTGGGTCCCAGCTTTCCCCAGGACAGGTTCTTAGCAGCCCCGACGACTTTTCTTAGCACCAGGTCCCCCGGTGCCAGCGGCCTGAGTTTCACGTTGGTGTCATACCCTTGCTTGAGCTTTTGCTGGTAATAGGCCAGCTGGATCATTGCTCGTTCCCTTCGTTCGTCCACCAAGTCCAGGCTTCTTCCCAGCAGTTCATCATTGCTGCCGGGAGTGAAGGAGCTCGTTCGCAGCGTCCGGAAATTCGTTTCCAGGGGGATCACCGCCTCGGCGCCATAAGTCATGGCAAAAGGTGTTTCCCCTGTTGACCGCCGAGGGGTAGTCCAGTACGTCCATAGGACGTGGGGCAGCTCCTCAACCCATCTTCCCTTGGCGTCATACAGCCTCTTCTTAAGCCCGTTGACGATAACCTTGTTGACGGCTTCTGCCTGTCCGTTTCCCTGAGGGTAGGCGGGCGTTGAATATCTGTTAGTGATCCCAAGTTCGCAGCAGTACCTCCTGAAGGCCTTGCTGTCGAATTGGAGCTCATTATCCGAGATGAGGGTGTGAGGGACCCCAAATCGCGTAACTATATTTCTCCAAAGGAATTTCTTGGCGTCCACGTCCCTAATGTTGGCCAGGGGCTCGGCCTCGACCCATTTCGTGAAGTAGTCCGTGGCCACCAACAGATACCTCTTATTCCCTAGCGCTTTCGGGAAGGGACCTACAATGTCCAAGCCCCATTGGGCGAACGGCCAGGGGCTGGACAAGGGATTGAGAACCCCTCCTGGCTGGTGAATGTTCGGGACGAATCTCTGGCATTGGTCACACCTCTTGACATATTCCAGGGCCTTCTGTTGCATTCCCGGTCACCAGTATCCTTGCGTGACGGCTCGGTGTGACAGGGATCTCCCTCCTGTATGACTTCCACAGATTCCTTCATGCAGCTCTTCGAGCAATAACTCTGCTGCCTCGGGGTGGACGCACAGTAGGTATGGCCCAGAGTAGGAGCGTTTGTATAGTCGGAGATCCTCGGATAGCCAGAACCGAGGAGCTTTCCTCCGTACTTTCTCAGCTTCTGTCTTATCTTCGGGTAGGATATCATCTTTGAGGAATTTCACTATAGGATCCATCCAGCTGGGACCCACTTCAATCTGATTGACGGTGACCGGCCCCCTTGCCATTTCGTTCGCTCTTTCTAGGTGCTCCACAAGTATGATCCGGGGCAGGCCCTCCACCGAGGACGTTGCGAGTGTGGCTAATGAGTCGGCATGGCTGTTCCCACTCTGGGGAATATGAGACAAGCTAAAGAGGTCGAACTCCGACTGTGAGCGCTGGACCTGGCTCAGGTATTCTTGCATTCTCGGATCTCTGGCTTCCATTTCTCCGTTTACCTGTCCTACCACCAATCTCGAGTCTGAGAACGCCTCTATCGATCTTCCTCCCATCTTCCGTACCATGACCATCCCTTGAAGCAACGCCTCATACTCGGCCTCGTTGTTTGTGGCTGAGAATCCGAGCCTCAGGGACTTCTCGATGACGTGATCCTCGGGGGATACTAATACTAGCCCCACTCCGGACCCTCTCTGGTTCGCCGCGCCATCAACATATACTTTCCAGTATGGTGACCCTGGGATGGAGACTGCCCCAACTGACTTCTTATCCGAGCTCTCCTCCCCAGGGGCTGCTTCCACAGTGGGTTTGGCGAATTCGGCCGTCAAATCCGCCAGGACCTGTCCTTTTATGGAAGTCCGGGGCATATACTTGATATCAAAGGCCCCAAGGATTGTGTTCCACTTTGCGATTCTCCCGGTGTAATCGGCGGTCCGAAGTACAAACTTTAGAGGCAGTTTAGTTAGGACGACCACCGTGTGAGCTTGGAAGTAGTGAGGTAGCTTTCTCATGGCGTGGACCACAGCCAGTATGGCCTTCTCCAGGGGCAGGTACTTGACCTCCGCTTCATGTAGCGATTTGCTGACATAATAAACTGGCTTCTGAACGCCATTGTCATCCCGTATCAGTACTAGGCTCACCGCGTGGGGCGCCACAGCAAGGTATGCGTACAAGACCTCATCGGCGTTAGGATTGGACATGATAGGCGGCCGGGATAGGTACTCCTTGAGTTGTTGGAAAGCTACAACACAATCTTCGGACCACTCAAATCCTTTCCACTTGTTGATCAGGAGGTAGAAGGGCCTGCACCTGTCAGCCGATCGGGAAATGAATCTGTTCAAAGCCGCGATCATCCTCGTAAGCTTCTGGACCTCCTTGGGGTTCTGCGGAGGCTTCAGATCATGAATAGCCTTGATTTGGTCAGGGTCAAATTCCCCTATGGGTGATCATGTACCCAAGGAACTTGCCTGAGCTCACCCCAAACGAGCACTTTGAGGCATTTAGGCGCAGCTGGTGCTTCCTCAAGACGTCAAACGTGCGGCCGAGGTCCCCCAGATGTTCGGATACCACTTTACTCTTCACCACCATATCGTTAACATAGACCTCAATGCTCTTGCCCAGCATCGGCTCGAACATCCTCGTCATCATCCTTTGATAGGTGGACCCCGCGTTCTTCAGACCGAAAGGCATTACTTTGTAGTGGTAATTCCCGATGGGTGTCACAAAGGCGGTCTTCTCCTGGTCTTCCAGGGCCAGTGGTATCTGATGGTAGCCTTGAAAGGCGTCTAGGAAGCTCATTCGAGGATGGCCTGTGGTCGCATCTACCAGCTGGTCGATCCGAGGCATGGGTAACGGGTCTTTTGGGCATGCCCTATTTAGGTCAGTGAAATCCACACAAACCCTCCATTTTTCGCTCTTCTTCCTGACCACCACAGTATTGGCTAGCCATTCGGGATAGAAAACCTCTTTGATAGCCCCAGCGCGCTTGAGCTTATTCACCTCTTCCGTTATGGCGTCAGCGTGCTCCCTCGATGGGCGTCGGGGCGGCTGCTTCTTGGGCACTATGGATGGACTAACGTTGAGATGGTGACAGATGAAGGACGGGTCAATCCCTGGTGCGTCGCAGGGGTCCCATGCAAATACATCGATATTGCTTTGAAGGAACTCGACCAACTCCTCTTGTTCGGCAGGAGGGAGCCGAGCCCCGACCCGGAAGAACTTCTCGGGATCATCACCGATTACCACTTTCTCCAAGTCTTCACACTTGGCCCCTTCGGCAGCTACGTTATGGTGCGCTACCCTGGTCTTTGACTGCTATAAATCCTCTTCGGTAGTGGCCGAGGGCTGTGCGTCAAGTCGGCATGATATGGCAGCCACCATGCATTGCCTCGCTGTGGGCTGGCAACCACGGATTTCTAGGACTTGGTCCCCCGATGGGAATT
The DNA here is from genome assembly GCA_032727855.1 of Quercus ilex subsp. ballota. NCBI lineage: Eukaryota > Viridiplantae > Streptophyta > Magnoliopsida > Fagales > Fagaceae > Quercus > Quercus ilex. The sequence goes on from CM064919.1 coordinate 27,001,703, forward strand.
TCACCTTCTAGTGCAAGGAGGAGGCTACGCCCCCTAAAGTGTGGAGCCAGGGTCTTCCTACGATGGCCGTGTAGGGGGAGTATGTGTCCACCACTATGAAGTTCACATCTACCACTTCTGGGCCGGTCTGTATGGGCAGCCTGATCATGCCCCTCGGGGTGACGAGCTTCCCGTCGAAACTCATTAGGGGAGAGGCATATGGTGTCAAGTCCTCCGGTTTTAACCCTAGCCCCTTGTAGAGGTCCGGGTACATGACCTCTACTGCGCTGCCACCGTCTACCATCACTCTCTTCACGTCGTAGCCCCCAATTCTAAGGGTGACCACCAGAGCATCGTCGTGGGGCTGGGTGGTCCCGATTTTGTCCTCCTCTGAGAAGCTCAAAGGAGGGCAGGAACTCCTTCTAGCCCTTTTCGGCCCTGCCTAGGACTCCTCGGCTTGCGGTTGTGCCACAGATAGCACTCGCGAAGGGCGCGTGCCCGTTCTCCCCGGCGCCGCCAGGATTACGTTGATTGTGCCAGCGGGTTGCCCCATGGCGGTGTCCCTCCAGGGCTCCTGATACATTTGGCCCTGACGATTGTCGGGGTTGAGCAGCAGGTGCTTCAGCTTTCCTTCCCAGACTAGCTGGTCCAGGTAGTTCCGGAGGTTCCTGCAGTCCTCCGTGGTATGCCCGTGGTCCTGGTGGTATTGGCAGTAACGGTTCCAATTGCGCCTCTCAGGTTCCCCAGCCATCTTATTCGGCCACCTGAAATACGACTCGTCCTTTATTCTCTCCAGCACCTTATGCACGGGTTCTCGAAATACGGCGTTGACGGTTTGAGCATTGGTCGCTCCAGATTCTCCTCCGAAATCCCTCCTCGGGCGGGCGTTGTTATACTGGTCCGACCTGAAATCCCTCCTCTCTTGAGGGATGGCCTTATCCTTCCCCTTGCCTTGCAGCATATCTTCTTCCACCCGCTTGTATTTGTCAATCCGATCCATTAGTTGCCCCACGCTGGTGGCGGGCTTTCCGGTCAAGGACTTCCTCAGACCGTGCCCCATTGGTAGCCCATTCTGGAATGTACTGATGGCGACGACATCATACTTGCCGTCCAGCTCATTGTAGATCTCCCAGTACTTGTCCGAGTAGGCCTTGAGGGTCTCCCCGTCATGCATGGATAGGGACAAGAGTGCGCTCATAGGCCGAGAAGGCCTGCTGTTCGTGACAAAGCGGGAACCAAAAGCCTGGGTCAGCTGTCTGTACGAGTCTATGGAATTCGTCCTCAGACCGTTGAACCACCTCATCGCCACAGGTCCCAAGCTGGATGGGAAGACTTTGCACATCAGCGCCTCGTTCTTGGAGTGGACAGCCATCCTCTGGTTGAACTGGCTCACATGCTCCACAGGGTCCGTTTTGCCGTTGTAAGCAATGAAGGTTGGCTGCTGGAACCGCCAAGGGAGCTCCGCCTCTTCTATACGACGCGTGAAGGGCGACTTGGAGAGCTGATCCAGCGCCTTGCTCATGGCGTCACTTCCTACGCCCCTGGAGGTTCGGTCGGCGCGCCTACGCCTCTGGTAGCGCTCCTCCTCGTGGGAGAAAGTCTCGCTGGGGGGCGTTCTCGACCTTTGCCTGTATTCGTTGTCACTCTCGTCATCAGAGGGCAAGTCGGGGCTGGGTTCAGGCTGTCTTCGCAGCGCACGACGCAGCTTCTTCTTCAGATCATCTATCTCGCGCTGCATGGCCACCTTATCGTCATTTCCCTGGGAAGCGTGGCTATGAGCCTCTTCCGATTGCGTGGCCTGGCCACCGTCGCGCTTCTGGGCTTGGTTTTCGTTCGCCGTTGAAGTATGCACGCTTCCTTCTCGAAATTGTCCGTTGTCATTCTAGCCACCTCCGGGGTCACCGTAGTCACCCTGATGCCGTGGCTTTGCCGGTTCAGGTCGATTGGGAGTTGTTTGGTGAGGGCCCGATCCTACCATGCTTGACTGTTGTCCTTACCAACACACAAGTTCTCCCCACAAACGGCGCCAATTGTAGGGACCAGGCTTGAAGGAGTGGATCCAAACCCAGTTTCCCCGCAATGAATTTGTAGAGAATGGGCTCAAGAACTAGGCCCTAGTGAGGAATGCAACGGCCATGCATGGTTGTGTGAGAGCGTTGGTAGCTTAAACGTGGGTTAGGGTACGCAATGAGGTTCCTTAGACAGAATTCACAGAGCTTGAGGTTCTTCTTACTTCTTATTTCTTTCTTAGAAAGATTACAAGGCTTCAGAGGATATAAACTGCTATAGTATTTCCCTTCCCTCGTTTTTTCCATCCCCTTTCAAAAGGGACTTCTTACATTATATATCTCTTTCTCAGTTGATCCTAGCACTACATTTGTTGAGGAGTGAGGCCATTACTTGAGTGTCTGTCCCATCAGCCACCTTCCCATTCTCCCTGTGGGATGCGGCAACCAAGGTGACACTGTTGAAGCGTCCCCTCCTCATTAATGCGGCAAGGACGTTAGTTGAGGGCATTTAATGTGGAGGTGACAGTTCGTCCCGAACTTGCTCCTCCACCATGCTTCTATTGCTGATATGCGGTACCTGCTCCCTGCCCTCCGAATGATCAGGAGGGCTCCCTTGGTGACGTGTGGCCGGTTCACATTATGGTGTCGGATTTCCGAGGATGGGGACATCCTCGGCGTGCCTTATTGGGCCCCTGGGCTTACCGCTTCCATCCTCGGACCAAGAGGGTATCCTCGGCTTGGGCCTTGGGCCTGGTTCGAAGTGGGCCGGGGTTGCCTGACTATTTCTTGGCCCCACAATAATGATGTGGACGGGGAAATAAAAATAGTTTTTTAATATTTTTTAAAAATAATGATGACGTGAAAAATTGTAGGAGCTTCAAAAACTTCAGTTTTATATATAAAATATATATATATATATATATATATGATAATTTGGTTTGGTTTCTTTAAAAAAAAAAAAAAAAAATTCTAGATGCATCTATGAAAATATATACTAGGGTCCTTGTCAAAATCTCATTATTTGAAGATAGTCAATAGACAATATAGTCAATTGAATCTTCCAATAATAACATACATTCACTTCCGTTGATATAAGGTTGTTGGTTTGATCTTCTTGTGGAAGGCAATGTCAATATTGTATTTTGCTTTGTGTGTCAAAAATCCCTATTTGAGCGTACAAATTGCAAAAATTAAAATTTTGACCTTGAGATCGAGGAAATGCGAAAAACAATTTAATTTACCTTGATCAATTGTCAAATCATCTAATTTTAGGTATCAAGAGTTCAAATGACTAAAATGTCCTATGTTAACCAAACTTTGACTGAGTTGACCGACGATAAAACAAAAATTGAAAAAAAAAAAAAAAAAAATCATCTAATTGCTACATTTCGTTCTTTCAGATCAAAATCAATATTTTCAAGCATTTTTCAAAAGTTTGACAAAGTTTGATCATCGTCAACTCAAGTTTGACCTTGATTTGACTGAAAATATGAACCTTCAATTGGAACAAATTTGAACTCATATTTTGAATTTCTTAAATTACCTTTAAAATGACAACTTGCAGGCTCAAATTAGACTTAAAACAAGCAAGATATCACAAAAACAACGAAAAGTGCCAAACACTTATCAGTTTTTAGATAAAAGTATTCCAAAGCTTGATTGTAATTGAATTGAATTAAATTATAATCATGGATTGACCCAAATAAGGAGTCATTGGAAAAATCTTGTGATGAGTTTCAATTTGATAAGTTTGGATTGTTAAAATTTCCCTTGATACCATCTTCTAAAGCATCAAGCTTGCTAAATTTGAAAATTGAAGCTACAAAGTGGACATTTTTAAAGTATACATTGTAAGTTTTCCAATGATAACTTAATTGAGTCAAACAGAGGTCAAAAAGTTCAAAAGACAATCATGCAAAAAAAAGGCAAAATCATAGAAACCCACAAAAAAATTCAGTTTGGCCCTCACTTTACACACTAGTTCTTAACTGCTCATGAAAATTGGGTTTGAAAATCTCTCAAATGTACTTAGGGTGGGGTTTTCTTTTATTTCCACGACTAACAAGATTAATGGTGTTCTGGGGGATTTATTTGGTGGATTTTTTGGTATATATCTGAAAGTCAGATACCCCATTGAAAAAGTCTAGGGATAATATATCCCAAGGATAACTATGAGATTTATTATACACTTTCCCCTAGTAATTTAATCACAATATAATGGAAAAATAAATTATAAAAATAATGGGGGTTAATGCGATGTTAATTTTTTGTAACAGCCATTTGAGTTAATAGGGTATAATAATATTTCTAATAAATTTTTTAACAAAACTATAAATATAAATAATTATTTATTTATTTTTAGGGTAAATTATAAAATACACCCTAAGGTTTGAGGTTATTTAAATTTTACACCTTAAAATTTTAAAAATTATCTATTAGTTTAAGCTGTGCTGACGTGGTTTTTTTTTTTTTTTTTTAATCCTCGCCAAGTCAGCCCGACAAATCCACATAGTTTGAAAGAAAGCAAAAGGCACTGCAGCCAGCTTTCAAAACGGAGTCGTATCGCCCAAAAGCAAACAAAAAAGCAAAGAAAACAAATAAAAAGTGAGACTTGGGCAAAGCAGAGAAAACTCAGGTAGCAAAAGAGGGACCAACAATTGTTTTTGGGACAGTTGTTAATGCACATGACCACAACGAAGATAGCAACATTGGCCACCACAAACATAGGGAATCAACCATGGGTTCATTGGGTCCTTTCAGCAGGTAAAGGTTCCTGGGGTTCCTTCTTGGGGTTTTTGACTCGTTGATTTGGGAATTGAGTTGCTTCCAAAACAGTGTCAGAATAAAATAATGGATTTTGTGTTTTGATTTTGGGCGAAACTACGAAGTTTTTGAAGTTGGAAACATGCCTTTTGCTTTCTTTTAAATTTTGTCACGTTGTTGGCTGATTATATCATATCATATCATCATATATTATATTATGAGCAAAACTTAAATACACTACTTAGGTCTATTCTTTAGGTTCCTCTCATAAGATTCTGTCATGTGGTTTTTTTTTCATGGGATGAAAGTGTATTTATTAATTAAACAGCCACATAGTAAAATCTTAAAAGGGAAACTGAAGGAACGGCACTTAAAGTATTATATATGAGTTTTGTCCTTATTAGTAAGAGTTAGGCATACTATACTATATAATAAAAGTTGAGCTTGAAAACTGTGGTTGTACATTACTTTACTAAATTGCAGCAATTTTTTCTAAGTTGTGGTTGCTTAAGTGGCTTCACCTCTCTCTCAAAAAAACAAAAGGCGGAAATACTATTTTCATCCCTACATTTTCACCATATTCCCACTTTGGTTCCTACTTTTTTATTTTTACCACTTTTAGTCCATATTTTGAAAAACGCATTCTATTTTGGTCCCCATCATCATCTCTTTAACGAAAATATTCTACGTGGCTAACAGAATGCATTGTTGGCACTCAAAATGTCTATGTGGCCATTAAAATAATAATAATAAATATTAATTTGACATTTAAATAGTCCATGTTAGAATTCAAATAAATAAATAAATAAACACACAAAAAAATTAATAACAAAATTCTCAATTTCTAATTATTTTTTTAAAAAATAAGATAATTAAATTAATTTTTATATTCCTTTCATTAATATTTTTGGAAGAACGTCATCATGTTCTTTGTGTTCTTCCCCAAAACATGACCCATATTCTTAACAAATTAATTCTTATATTCTTGCCTTTTCTTTGTCTTTCTTTTCTTTTCTTTTCATGTATTTTCTTGGCATCCAAACCCAAAAAATTCTCATTCACAAACCCAGAACAAAAACTTCAAACCCCAACACTACCTTACCAAACCGATTCCCCTTCCTTCTAAAATATTCTCAAACCTTCCTCTCTCTTTCAAAACTCTCACAACTATTTCTAACTCCATGGCCGGCATCCTCTGCTCATCGCCATTGCCACCACCACCACAACCGATGATGGTTCTTTCTTTTCTTTCTCTTCTTTTTTTTCTCTGACTTACCCACACTCTCTATCTCATGATTCACTCAAACTCATACCCAAATGACTCAAACTCTCTCTATCTCTCAATCCTCTATCTCACAGAATGTTGTCTCTCTCTCCCAGATCGGTAAGTCTCTCTCTTTCATCTATCTCTATCTCTCAACTCAGTGGTGTAGATTGTGGTGGAGATAGATAATGGGCTATTCCGATGGTGGGTCTGTGGGTTGTGAGTTTTGTTAATATGGGTTTGTGGGTTTGTGGTGTATGTTGAATTTTGGGTTTGTGGGGTATGTTTTATTCCGATATTGATTTTTGGGTTTGTGGTGTATGTTGATTTTTGGGTTTGTGGGTTTGTGGCGTACATTGATTTCTGTTTGTGGGTTTGTGGCATGTTGTATTCCGATGTTGATTTCTAGGTTTGTGGTGTATGTTGATTTTTGTTTGTGGGTTTGTGGTGTATGTTGTATTCCGAAGTTGATTTCTGGGTTTGTGGTGTATGTTGATTTTTGGGTTTGATTGTTGGTGTATGTCAATTTCTGGGTTTTGAATTTTGGTGGGTGTATGTTGTTTTCTGGATTTTGGTTGGTGTATGTTGATTATTGTTTGATCTAAGTTTTGAATTTTGATTTGTTTGGTTATAAAGAAAGTAAATAATTATTATTTAATTATTTAATTTAATTTTAATTATTATTTAAATAATTAAATAATAACTAAAATTTTATTTTATTTTAAAATAATTAAAGAAAAGAAAAAAAAATGATGTGGCTTTTTTTAATATTAAAATGCTAATGTGGCATTATTTAAATGCCAAATTAAAATTTTTATTATTATTCTTTTAATGGCCACGTAAGCACTTTGAGTGCTAACAGTGCACTCCGTTAGCCACGTAGGATATTTCCGTTAAAGAGATGATGGCAGAGACCAAAACGGAACGCGTTTTTCAAAATAAAGACTAAAAGCGGTAAAAATAAAAAGTTGAGACCAAACTGGGAATATGGTGAAAATGTAGGGACGGAAATAGTATTTTCGCCAAAAAACAAAAGTGGCTTCACCTTGATTCTCAACCAAAAAAAAAAATGGCTTCATCTAATTACAGCAACATTTTGGTATCATGGCTTAAGAGAGTATGTTGTGTATAGCATAACTTGCCTCACTCTCCCTTAAAAGTTACCATGACTTTTGAGTAGAGTTGTGGTGTACCTTTGTGTTAAAACCTATTTTCCTCTCTCTTATGTGTGTGTGTGTGTGTTTGTTTCTTAAAAAAAAAAAATTTTGAATAAAATTTTTTTTTTTAGATAGAGACAACAACTTATTTATTCTTACCAATTTCTTTAAATAAAATAACAATAAGTGTTTTAACAAAATATGCAACATGCATCTAAATTTCAGTTGATATAGATAACAGCTTATTTGTTTTTATCAATTTCTTTAGATAAAGTAACAATAAGTGTTTTAACAAAATATGCAACATGAATTTTAGATAAATAACAATAATTGTTTTTAAAATAATAGTTGGGTTTAGAAGTCGTGGTCATGTCAAGTGGCTTCACTAATTGCAGCAATTTTTTCAAAGCTTGGTTGCACCAAGTAACTTCACCAAATTACATCAATATTTTGGATAAAAACATTTTCTTAGATAGATACAACAACATTATTTGTTCTTATCAAATTTTTTAAAATAAAATAACAATAAATGTTTTAACAAAATATGCAACATGTATCTAAGTTTTAGTTGATAAAAACAACTTTATTTTTATCAATTTCTTAAATAAAGTAACAATAAGTGTTTTAACAAAATATGTAATAAAATATGTTGGCGTTGCGACATGACAAGGATGTCCTAAGTCCTAATGCCTGATGGATTATTGATTGAAGATGTTTGCCTCAACTCTAGGCTTTTTACTCAATTACATTACTCTCATACTAAGAGTCTGTTTGGAAACAACTTATTTAGCTGAAACTGAAAACTTTTTTACTGAAAGTGCTGCAAATAAAGCTAAAAGGTAGCTAAAATAGTACCGTGAGACTCATTAATAGTATCAAAAAGTGGAATGGAACCTATGAATAGTAGCAAAAATAAGCCAAATAGTAATATAAAAAAATATTAAAAACAAAGGCTTTTTAAGCCAATGCCAAACGCACACTAAGAGAGAAGATAATAAGGTTGCTCACAGTCTAGCTAGATATGCTTTACATAATTCAAATTTTTTAGTTTTGATGGAACATGTTCCACCACAAGTTTATCCTATATTACAGGTTGATTTAGCCAACTTTTATTAATATAAGCTGTGTAGTCTTTTCCCTCAAAAAAAAAAAAAAAAAAAACAATATGCATTTTAGATAAAATAACAATAAGTGTTTTAACAAAATATGCAACATGCATCTAAGTTTCAGTTGACAAAGACAACAACTTTTTTTGTTTTTATCAATTCCTTTAAATAAAGTAACAATAAATGTTTTAGTAAAACATGCAACATGAATTTAAGTTTCAGTTGATAGTGACAACAACTTATGTGTTTCTATTAATTTCTTTAGATAAAATAACAATAAGTGTTTTACCAAATATACAACATGCATCTAATTTTCAGTTGATAGAGACAACAACTTTTTTTTTAATCAATTTCTTTAAATAAAGTAACAAAAAGTGTTTTAAAAAAACATGCAAAATACATCTAAGTTTCCGAAATTTAAATCCCACTACAACTAAAAATTTATTATCAAAATTTCAAAACTTACATATATTCACCGATGGTCTTTCCATAGAACCCCTCATACACCCACATTTTTGTTTTTTGTTTTTTAAAGTTGCAACTTACTAATATTTGTTTGCAATTTATTGTTATTTTTATTAAAATATACCAACAATAAGTTTGGTTGTTACATATATATATATAAAAATATATATATATATATATATATATATTTTAAAGATTATGCACGTAAGAAAAAATTGTCTTTTTAGAAATATATTAATTTTTAAATCTATTATATGTACTAAGAAATTAACTAATACATTCATTTAGAGAGGAAAAATTATTCTCAAATTTAATGAATACTTTTTCTTGAATGATAATTATTTCATGAAATAAAGATGTAACTAAATAATCGCATTGCTATTACACATGAATAACTATTCCATTACAAGAGCTAATATATTTGTGTTTTTTTTTTTTTTTTTGGTAGAAACAAGGACTATTACTACATATCAAATATATTTGTCCTAAATCATACCAGTTACTAACCATTGAATCATGGAATTTGAAATTAGATCATACTTCCCATGTGGGTTTCAATTAGTTCAACTGATAAAGTTTCTAATTGTTGAATAAGAGATTTGGAATCCAATTCTTGCCTACACCAAAAACTAATTAGTGTCTTGGTTTGATGATAAACAGATATCATTAGGAGTAGGCACTATAAGTTGAAATTCTCTCTAAAAAAAAAAATCATACTTTCCATTTGTAGGGGGCCTTTTTTGTGTGCGTTGGGCTGGGCTGCCTCCCGCGGTAGTAGGCCAAGTATTCTGAGTAAGGGAGTTGAGACCGGTCTAATTGCAACTCAATTTGGTCCAGCTTGTGCGCAAACATTGAGTCCAAGTCTAAGGGAAGATACAGCAAAGTGGGTTTATCCTCTGCTTCTGCCGCAGAAGACTTTTCTCCAGTTTTTGCCGCAGGATTGACTTTTCTGCTGTGCAGCAAAACTTTCTGCCATGTAGTAAAATCGCCTGTCGTGCAATAAAACTTTATGCTATGCAGTGAAGCTATCTGCTGTGCAATAAAGCTTCTTGCCGTGAAGCCTCTGCTGTGCAATAAAGCTGTTTGCTGTGCATTAAAGCTGTCTGCTGCGCTTTAAAGCTTTCTGCCGTGTGAATGACTACTCTTCATTTTTTCTGCAAATATACTTTTCCACTTCCTTGGCTCGGCTTGTACGCAAACCACACCACGTCTGCTAAAGTCTGTTTATAAGCTCACAGCAGGCAGAGCCACTATTAAGAGGTTATGGCAGGCAAATATAATATAGATAATGTAAAGAAAGTACAGTCACTATTTTTGCCACAATAAGTAAAGTAAATGACTTAAAAGGCCTCACGTTCAAAGAATAAAACTTAAACAATGGGTAGAATAGGGTTAGTAGAGTTAAAAGAATGGGTTTGCCGCACCAAGTATTACCGCGGGGCTCTAACCAGGGAAGGGAAAACTGCTCCCTCAACGCAAGTAACTTTAAAGGAGAAATTAATTGCTTTGAGAGGCCAGCCCCAAATGGTGTATGCCTGAATATAGGTCGTTTTTCTTCCAATGGAGAGCAAGGCTATTGAGGGAAAGAGGGGGTTAACCCATTTGGGTACATGCCTGCCATAAAATACTCTATTTTTCATTCTTCCTCCTCTGTTCTTTTGTTTTATCTTTTCTCTCTGTTTTCTTTTTTAGAATTCTTGCCTTTCTTTTCTTTTTTCCTTTCTTTCTTTCTTTTCTTTTGTTTTCTCCTCTTTGTTTTCTCTTTTTCAATTCCCCCCCTCTTCTTTGTGTACACAGCCACGGATCCCTTATATAGAGCCTGTTGTGACCGATTTTACTGTTCTACCCCCTTAATGGCCCTTGTCTGGTATGAGAGCCTTTTGCCAACCACTTACCAAGTCAATGGTTCTAACTACCACCATTGACCTGTGGCTTTCAGACAATGAAGGTTCTTTTTCTACTCATCCAGTGTGTACCCTCTCCCTCTTGGTCTCTCATGGCATGCAACCAGTGATTCTTACCCAGCCTCGCCTCTTTTGGGTGGCATGTCATCCTAGCAGGACTGTGCCCACCGAAAGAACCTGAGCAAGAACCACAGAATGGGTTTCCATTCCTCTCCCCACCACCAGACCGTGCCTTCACCCATGACCTCACCCTTTCCCATAGTGGCTGGGTATAGGCTGGTGATGCCTAGGTCGTACGCATGCTTTACCTTCTTGATGTTTCATATGTTTACCGAGGTCTGAGAATGGGTGTGCATATCCTACCGTACACTTTTTGTCTTTTTCTGGTGTGGGTTGCATCTCCAACGTTTATGACTTGTCCCTTTCTTTGGAAGGTTGGGCCTTGTTGGATCATTAGGCCTCTCTTTAGTTTGGGTGTTTGCTTCGTGGTTTGGCATCTCCTGCCATACCTGATTGTTATTCTTGCTGCTTATCTCAATCTTGCCGGGTCCTTTTGGGCCTGCCGTGTGTTTTTCTTCTCAGTTTTTCATGCGTATCTTTTTCATACAGAAGGATTTGGGCCTTTGTGGGCCAGATGATTTTGACTGGATCAAAAGGGTCTTGGGCCTAATTTATCTTCATCTGCTGAAGCCATCCTGCCAGAGAACTATATTCTGCGGCAGATCTGTATTCTGCGGCAGGCTTGTATTCTGTGGCAGATTTGCGTTTTGCAACTTACTAGGCTCTCTTCCTCATGGGCTTTTGGATATGGATTCACAAAATTGGGCATCAACATTTAGCCCCTTGAGCATATGGATTGCTCCTGCAATTCGTATGCGAAAACTCATGCAGTTTTCTTCCGTGGGTTGTTTCACAACTCACATGCGAATGCCTCTCTTCTTTTCTTCACAGGCCTGCTATTTCAATCTTTACTCTCCTTAGGCCAATCGTTCTCTTTCTTTCTACAAATTTATGACTCTCCAAGGGTAGCCAAAAAGTTGCTCTTTATGAGGGTGGTGCTGGGTTTGCTGGGCCTCTTTGGGCCTGCCGTATGTTTTCTGCCAGAAAACTGTATTCTGCGGCAAATTTGTATTCTGCGGCAGACCTGTATTCTGCGGTAGATTTGCATTTTGCAACTTACTGGGCTCTCTTCCTCATGGGCTTTTGGATATGGATTCACAAAATTGGGCATCAACATTCAGCCCCCTGAGCATATGGATTGCTCTTGCCATTCGTATGCGAAAACTCATGCAGTTTTCTTCCGTGGGTTGTTTCACAACTCACATGCGAATGCCTCTCTTCTTTTCTTCACAGGCCTGCTATTTAAATCTTTACTCTCCTTAGGCCAGTCGTTCTCTTTCTTTCTACAAATTTATGACTCTCCAAGGGTAGCCAAAAAGTTGCTCTTTATGAGGGTGGTGCTGGGTTTGCTGGGCCTCTTTGGGCTTGCCGTATGTTTTCTGCCAGAGAACTGTATTCTGCGGCAGATCTGTATTTTGCGGCAGACTTGTATTCTGCGGCAGATTTGCATTTTGCAACTTACTGGGCTCTCTTCCTCATGGGCTTTTGGATATGGATTCACAAAATTGGGCATCAACATTCAGCTCCCTGAGCATATGGATTGCTCCTGCAATTCGTATGCAAAAACTCATGCAGTTTTCTTCCGTGGGTTGTTTCACAACTCACATGCAAATGCCTCTCTTCTTTTCTTCACGGGCCCACTATTTGAATCTTTACTCTCCTTAGGCCAATTTTTCTCTTTCTTTCTACAAATTTATGACTCTCCAAGGGTAGCCAAAAAGTTGCTCTTTATGAGGGCGGTGCTGGGTCTGCTAGGCCTCTTTGGGCCTGCCGTATGTTTTCCTTTTGCTCTTCATGACTTGTGCCTGCTGGGCCTCTTTTGGCTTGCTGTATGTTTTCCTTTTTGCTAAATTCCATTAGCCCAGTACTATCATTTGTACTTTGCTATTTTGGGCTTTCTTGGCTCATTTCATTGCTTTCGGGCTCCTTTGTTCCATTTAGGCTCCTTTGTTCCATTTTATTCTTTTGGGCATCCTCGGCCCATTTCAATTCTTTACTCCCATGGGCTTTTACTAACTTCATTGGGCTTCCTTGGCCCAATTACCTTATGCTCATCCTTGGGGCTCATGGGCTTGCCATCAACCCCTTACTTTCTTTGTTTGCATTACTTCGGGCCTGCTGTGGCCCATTCTCTCTTTTCTACATCATATACTGCCCATGGGTTTGCTTTCTCTCTTTCCTGGCTCCTTTAAGCTCGTTTGCTTCCTCAAGACCCATTTGTTTTGTTTCATGGGCCTGTGATCCATTATTCCTGCCATTCGGGCTTAATGGTTTTCTTCTCAATTTACCAACTCTTTTCTTCCCATATGGTTTTCATTCAAAGGGATTGTTGATGATGATGATGTGTGCATCCTTCTCTTCATCATTTCTTTGCTTGTTTCTTGGTTTGCTTCTTAGAAATTCCTTGTGATCTTGGACTTCTGCAATGGTACTCAGTTCTTTATGTCTGCGGCAATTTGTATGCTTATTTCTTTATGTTTCTGCTGGAGCACGTACTCATTTCTTTGCTTTTGTAGGGATAAATACTCATTTTTCTGCTTTCGCAAAATATGTAGACACTTTCTGCTGCAATGCATGCACTTATTTCTTTGCGTCAATACACCTCTTACCCTGCTTTTGCCAGAACAGCATCTATACTGTAGGAAGTGAAGGTTGTAGCAAATTCTGCGGCAGAAGAAATTAGGCTTGACTGCTTACTTTCCCCACGTATTCCTTAGCATCATCTCTTCATCTCTTCATCCTTTCTTGTTGGGTTCTTCTTCATTATGATGTTTTACATTTTCTCATCTCTGCAGAATGCTCAAAATTGGCTCTTTGGATTCTTTGACTCTTCTTTCTCTTTGCATTTACACATCTTCAGTTCTTTTACTCAAAACAAAGTGTAAGGCTAACATTGCCAGCCCTCATCATAGTAGAGTACTCTTTCATTTGCTGATAATGTATTCTTTGCCAAGATGAAGTTTCTGCAGAGAAGGATGTTGGGCCTTGTGAAAAGGCAAGTTTCTTTCAGTGATGATGTATTTATGGAAGGCCTCCTTATTCGGAGCTACTACTGACATGGGCAAATGTATTGTTGCAATAGTAGAGGACCTTTTAGCCCCCAAGATCATCAATACTCTTGTACCTTTGCTGTTTGCATTGCGGGTTGTTTCTAATTCTGCCATAAATTCTGGTTCTGCTGCAAAAGTGATCTTTCTGCAGAAGCGACTGAGTCTGCCACTCATTTTAAGGCGCCTACAAGTGGTGCCACTATAGATGTTCGTCTTTCAAGGGGCAATGAGGATGCTTCATAAGAAATCTTCACTTTCTTTTCATTCTAAACATTTCCTTTTTCATTCTGCCACAGCAACTATTGATTCCTTTGTGTTTGCTTTTTTTTTCTTCTTTAACATATTCTTCTTGTCATTCTGCCATAGGCTTTAGTCATCTTTTGTCTATATCTGCGGCTGCGCTCTTGGGCCTCTTCCCTCCTTTCATCAAGCCCTTTTAGGTCTTTACATCTTTCTGCCGCAAAGACTTCATTTTCTTTTTCTTTCTACTGCATCTGCATAACTCTCAGGGATGGAGTCATTACTTCTGTCGAGCTCATTACCTTTGTCCCACAAACCAAGGAAAAAGATGAAAACCCTGTGGCTGACTTTGTTGAATTTCTCTGGAGCATCTGGCAGATGCATTGCCCATCCTCTTGTATACTCTTGGCTCATTTTGCTGATGATCTTTAAGCCCCCAAGTGTGGAAGGGCCATGGGGTGACCATGCTGTGTAAGTTCTGTGGACAAGTGTAGATCAAGTTAGCCTGTAGTTGGCAGCTGTGGCATTTCCTTTTTTTTTTTTACAAATTGAGCCGTCTCTCTTCATGGCAGGCCAGTAGTAGCCCATTTGCAGCAGGCATCTGTAAAGCTTTTTCTTCCCCTAGTGCTCGCCACACTCTTCTGCGTGTATTTCTTTTATCATTTCTCTTGCTTCTTCAGGGCCCAAACACCTCAAAGGGTCCCCGTCGTACCCTTTTTTGAAAAAGACCATGTTATGCAAAAAGTAACGTGTTGCCAACCTCTTAAGCTTGTATCTTTCACTGTGCTTTTATGGCAGGATGCCTTCTGTTAAGTACCGTATGAATGGGCTTCTCTAGTCTTCGCTGATGAACACAGTGTAACTTTTCTCTCTGTCTGCCGTAAGCTGGCAGGTCCCGCACTGGGTTTGAACTTGGTCTGCGTCTTTACCCATGCTTGGCCAATAAAAGCCTGCCCTTTGAAGTTTGCGGTAAAGGCTGACCTCTCCACAGGATCCGTAAGTCTTATCATATACTTCTTTTAACTTTTTTTGGGCTTCTTCCTGCCCTACGCACCTAAACAAGACTCCACCTGGCATCCTGCAGTACAATTTTCCTCCTACCAGGGCGTAGTCTTTTAGCACCTTTAGTTCTGCGGCGTCTTCTTCCTTCATCAGGGCCTCCCTTATGGGGATCTGCCAATCTCCTTCACACTGTTCCTCCTGGAACTTTTCCTTCAACATCTCAATAATAGCCTCTTTCCTCTTGCGACTTCCATCCTGGTGCAATCCCCTTTGAAAAAATTATTTGTGAGCCAAATGCGACCAACACATCCACGAACCGATTTTCGTTCCTTAGAGTATGCTCTATTTCAAAGATTGAAAATTTTTCCTCCATCTTCTAGGGTAATCAATGCACCTATGGCATACGAGTTAGTGGCTAGGTAGAGTAACAATGGCTTTTTTGTGGATTGGGGCTTGCACAACAGGAAGGTTCATCATGATCTGCTATAGGCTTTTGAAGGCTGCCTGCTGTACTTCTTTCCTCAAAGTTTTGCCCCTTTTATCTCAGCGTGGAATACCCTGGAAGGCAGTGTGTAACACCCTGGCAGGCTGGGCCACTGGCTTGGCCTTAGGGTCCACATTCAATGTATGCACTATTAACCCAGGATCTCATCCTGGCATTTTCACTGTAACCCCATGTGAAGACATCTTTGAATTCTTTCAGCAACAGTATCAATTCTGATTTTTCTTTTTCTAAAAGTCTTGAGCTAATTGAGATGGGTCTTGGTCCTTGCGAAATAGACCCCAGGTCAACTTCCTCCAATTCTTCTTCTGCCACAACCTATACATCCTTTTCTGCCACAACTTCTTTGTTTTTTACTTCATTACTCTCCTCCTCCAAACTTTCTTGAACCACGCAACATACCAAGCTTTTGTAGAAGATACATGATGTTGCTGCTTCATATTGTTACTCTAAGCACTTTGCGGCAGGCTTTCTAAATTTACTGCAGAATAGGCCTTAGCCCCCCAGCATGTGAGACAACTGAATGAGTCTTTAGCTTTTTGAAGAAGACTTCCTAAGTTTTATTGCAGAATGAGAAAACCCCTAGTATACGAGAATAAGCCTTTAGCTTTCAGCAGACGGCTTCCCATGTTTGCCGCAGAATGAGCTTTAGCCCCCAGCATGTGAGACAACTGGATGAGCTTAATATCACCTTCTCTTGGTGTCGATGCTCCATCATGTGGTTTATGCATTCTTTAGTAAAAAAAATTAAATGCCATGGATTTGCAAGTTGTCATATTGTAGAAATTCTTCGTTGCTAGAGAATTTGGGAAAAAAGTTACTTCCCAAGCATGCTTTGACTTCGTTCCACTGCAAGCACAATTGCTTCCCATGTGTTTTTTGCTACATATGATTGTGGCTATAGCTCTTCTGCAGATTCTTTCTAAAGATTTGCGATCATGTCCTACCATACTACTCAGTCATTCCTGCTGCAATGACTTGATCCTGCTGGGCCTTTCCAGGCCTGCCGCTTATTCTTTCCCAAATAACTTATCCTGGCCATGGGTTTTCTTACTCATGAGCTCCTGTGTCCCTTGTGTTTTCCCTTGGACATCCTCGGCCCATTTGCTTTGTCTTAGGCTTCCTCGGCCCATTTGCTTGTCTTGGGCTTCCTTGGCCCTTTTCCTAACTTTGTGTTCCTATGAATTCTTGATGAGGCAATGTTCACTTTTGTTGTAGAAGATAACCACATTGGATTTGTGATTGCACTTAGAAAGTTCAAGAATTCAATACTGAATTTT
Organism: Quercus ilex subsp. ballota; assembly: GCA_032727855.1. Classification (NCBI taxonomy): domain Eukaryota; kingdom Viridiplantae; phylum Streptophyta; class Magnoliopsida; order Fagales; family Fagaceae; genus Quercus; species Quercus ilex. Next base: position 27,018,544 of record CM064919.1, read on the forward strand.
GTGGTAGGATATTCTGCGAAAAGACTTGCTGGAATACAAAATTCTGCTGTAGAATATTCTACTGCAGAATATTCTGCTGTGAGCAGTCTGTTGTGATATTTGCACTTTGGCTTCTAAAACTTCCTGCTATGAAACATTCAGCAAATGAGCATTCTGCATTTCTGAAATTCAGCAAATTCTACTATTAACAGTCTGCCGAAGATCTGCACTTTGTCTTCTGAAACTTTCTACTATAAAATGTTCTGCCGATGAACATTCTGCATTTCTGGGATTCTGCTATGAAATTCTGTCACTGGACATTCTGCATTTTTGGGGTTCAGCAGATTCTGCTGTAAATAGTCTGCCGAAGGATTTGCACTTTTTGCTACAAAATTTTTTGCAGAGGGACATTTTGCACTTTTGGAAAAGTCTGCTAAAGGATACTTTGCGGAGGAAATAGTGATTTGCAACAGTACAGTAATGATGAAAATTTTCCTTTGGCTACAATAGCTTCATTTTTTGTTTTTAGCTTTTGGTTCTTCAGGGGAAGTAGAGCTAAAATCACTAACATAAAAAAAAAAAATGATTGAAACCTTGTGAGGGAATGAAGGGATTTTTCTACTTTAAGTGCTGGACCTGAAGGTGGAGGTGGAGAGAGTTTAGAAAGCTTCTAGTGCTTCCTTAAAATAAATGAGAGCAAAAAGTGGTGGAACTCTTGGTTTTGCATGTTTGAATAAGTGGCTTACCACATGTCTCACATGCATGACAAGGAAAATAAGTGACATTTACAGGATAGGACCAAGTATTGTAAAGGCCTTCTATTGTAGAGTTCTCAAGATATTTCTGCTATGTTTTAACATTATTGTGTCCTGCCACAAAATTCTACTACGAAACTGTCCTGCTGTAACATTGTTGGATTCTGCCACAGTACTATCCTGCTGTAACGTTGCTGTATTCTGCCACAAAATTCTGCTACATCACTGTCCTGTTGTAATGTTGCTGTATTCTGCCACAGAATTCTGCTACAGTATTGTCCTGCTGCAACATTGCTGGATTCTGCCACAATACTATCTTGCTGTAACGTTGTTGTATTCTGCCACAGAATTCTGCTACATCACTGTCCTGCTGTAACGTTGTTGTATTCTGCCACAGAATTCTGCTACAGTATTGTCCTGCTGTAACACCGCTATGATATTCCACCATAGAATTCTGCTATGGTACTGTCCTGCGGTAACAATGTTGCAATGTTCTACCATAGAATTCCGCTACACTGTTGTGATATTCTGCTATAGGATTCTGCTATGGGACTGCTATGACGTTTTGGATACTTTCCTGAGAGTATAGCTTGGAAGGTTTAAGAACATCTGCATGTCTTACTTTGGTAAGGACTTGGAAACATGTTTGCGAGGGAGAAATTTCTCATTCTCCCCATCTTGATCCCAACTCCCCAGCGGAGTCGCCATTTTAATGTATGGGGCCTTTTTTGTGTGCGTTGGGTTGGGCTGCCTCCCGCGGTAGTAGGCCCAAGTATTCTGAGTAAGGGAGTTGAGACCGGTCCAATTGCAACTCAATTTGGTCCGGATTGTGCGCAAACATTGAGTCCAAGTCCAAGGGAAGATACAACAAAGTGGGCTTATCCTCTGTTTCTGCCGCAAAAGACTTTTCTCTAGTTTCTGCCGCAAGATTGACTTTTCTGCTGTGCAGCAAACTTTCTACCATGTAGTAAAACCGTCTGTCGTGCAATAAAACTTTTTGCTATGCAGTGAAGCTGTCTGCTGTGCAATAAAGCTTCTTGCCGTGAAGCCTTCTGCTGTGCAATAAAGCTGTCTGCTACGCATTAAAGCTGTCTGCTGCGCTTTAAAGCCTTCTGCCGTGTGAATGACTACTTTTTATTTTTATTGCAGATATACTTTTCCACTTCCTTGGCCCGACTTGTGCGCAAACCACACCACGTCTGCTAAAGTCTGTTTATAAGCTCACAGCAGGCAGAGCCATTATTAAGAGGTTATGGCAGGCAGATATAATATAGATAATGTAAAGAAAGTACAATCACTATTTCTGCCACAATAAGTAAAGTAAATGACTTAAAAGGCCTCACGTTCAAAGAATAAAACTTAAACAAGGGGTAGAACGGGGTTAGTAGAGTTAAAAGAATGGGTCTGCCGCACCAAGTATTATCACGGGGCTATAACCAGGGAAGGGAAAACTGCTCCCTCAATGCAAGTAACTTCAGAGGAGAAATTAATTGCTTTGAGAGGCCAACCCCAAATGGTGTATGCCCGAGTATAAGTCGTTTTTCTTCCAATGGAGAGCAAGGCTATTGAGGGGGAGAGGGGGTTAACCCATTTGGGTGCATGCCTACCATAAAATACTCTGTTTTTCCTTCTTCCTCCTCTGTTCTTTTGTTTTATCTTTTCTCTCTATTTTCTTTCTTAGAATTCTTGCCTTTCTTTTCTTTTTTTCCTTTCTTTCTTTCTTTTCTTTTGTTTTCTCCTCTTTGTGTTCTCTTTTTCAATTCCCCCCTTCTTCTTTGTGTACACAGCCATGGGTTCCTTATATAGAGCCTGTTGTGACCGATTTTATTATTCTAGCCCCTTAATGGCCCTTGTCTGGTATGGGAGCCTTTTGCCGACCACTTACCAAGTCAATGGTTCTGACTACCACCATTGATCTGTGACTTTCAGACAATGAATGTTCCTTTTCTACTCATCCAGTGTGTACCCTCTCCCTCTCGGTCTCTCATGGCATGCACCCAGTAGTTCTTACCCAGCCTTACCTCTTTTGGGTGGCATATCATCCCAGCAGGACTGTGCCCACCGAAAGAGCCTGAGCAAGAACCACAAGAATGGGTTTCCATTCCTCTCCCCACCACCAGACCGTGCCCTCATCCATTACCTTACCCTTTCCTATAGTGGCTGGGTATAGGCTGGTGATGCCTAAGTCGTACGCATGCTTTACCTTCTTGATGTTTCATACGTTTGCCGAGGTCTGAGAATGGGTGTGCAAATCCTGCTGTGCACTTTTTGGCTTTTTTCTGGTGTGGGTTGCATCTCCAACGTTTATGACTTGTCCCTTTCTTTGGAAGGTTGGGCCTTGTTGGATCATTGGGCCTCCCTTTAGTTTGGGTGTTTGCTTCGTGGCTTGGCATCTCCTGCCATATCAGATTGTTATTCCTTTTGCTTATCTCAATCCTGCTAGGTCCTTTTGGGCCTGCCGTGTGTTTTTCTTCTCAGTTTTTCACGCCTATCTTTTTCATACAAAAGAATTTGGGCCTTTGTGGGCCAGATGATGTTGACTGGATCAAAAGGGTCTTGGGCCCAATTTATCTTCATCTGCCGAAGCCATCTTGCTAGAGAACTGTATTATGCGGCAGATCTGTATTCTACAGCAGACTTGTATTCTGAGGCAGATTTGCATTTTGCAACTTACTGGGCTTTCTTCCTCATGGGCTTTTGGGTATGGATTCACAAAATTGGACATCAACACCATTGTATCAATAAATTGGCCGCATTTATTTATTTATTTATTATATTTTCCATTTTTTAGGTTCCACTTTATGCTCTACACATAATTTTTTTATTTCCTTATAAAATAGTCAAAGTTTAAAATGGAAAAAATTAAACACATGGTAAGTTATAATCAGTGGAACATAAAGAATAATACCAAAAGTTAGGCATGGGATTTTTATTCATCCAATATGTGATGTAACAGGGAATAAAAATCATTTGTTTGTGTGTTCCATTATTTTCCATCAACTATATTATGCAAGTATTCTAAAGTAGATAAATTAGATTATGGGCATGACCCTTTTTCCTTATAAAATAATGGCGTAAATGCAATTTTCATCCCTACATTTTGGGGTCATTTCTATTTTGGTCCCTACATTTCTATTTTACCACTTTTAGTCCCTAATCCAATTAACGCTTGTTATTTTAGTCCTTACCGTCAACCAACTAACGGGAAAAACTGAGGTGGCAGCTAGAAGATTCTATTAGCTGACGTGGCACTGATGTGGCGCTGATGAGGCGATTAAAATATTATTTGGCATTTTTATATGCCACGTCAGCATTTTAATTTTTTATATATAAAAAGCCACGTCAGAAAATTTAAACCAAAAAAAATAAATTAAAAAACAAAACTTTTCTTTTTTTTTTCTTTTTTACTTTCAATTATTTTTTCCTAAGAACTGAAAATGTTCTTCGTGTTCTTCCTAAATCCATGAAATAAACCAATCTCCAGCAAACCCCAAATCCAAATCCAACAACCAAATCTACTGCATCAAATCCAAAAAAACAAGAAATAAATCCAGGAAACCAAACCAAACCATAAATAAATCGAAGAAATAAACCCATAAACCCAAATCTGAACAAACTTCGTCACACAAGTTTCAAACAAACCCAGATACCCACTCGTCCAAGTTTCAAACAAACCCAGATACCCACTCGTGCAACAATGGATTCTCCTCTTGATGCATGCCATGGCCACCACCTCCAAACCCCATCCTCCACCGAAACCTCCATCCAAACACCATCCTCCACCGAAACCTCCAACAAATCAAACCCATAAATCCAGAAAAAAACAAACCCAAAAATTTAAAACAAAACCAACACCCAAATGGACTGGCATGGGGATGTCGAAGAGGAGACCAGTGGCGATGTTGTAGAGGGAGGTGAAGATGAGAGTTGTGCCGAGGTCGAGGTGGGAGACGAGGGTGAGGGTTAGGACGATGGGGATGTAGGTGCCGAGGTCACCCACGGCGCCTGAGAGCTCAGAGGAGAGGGAGGTTTTGAGGCAAAGACGGTGGGGCCATGAGGTTGAGAGGAAAGGTGTGGTGGTGGTGGTGGATTGGTCCATGGTGGTGAGAGGTGCTCTGAGAATCGGATCTGCCTTTTATTCTTGTGTTTGTGTTGTTTGGGGACTGTGCCGTGGACCTCTTTGGATTTGTGTTTGTGTTTTTTGGGTTGTTGCTGGTTTTGCTGAAGAAGGATTGATGGGTTTGTGTTTGTATTCTTGCTGGATTTGTGTTTATGTTCTTGCTGGATTTGTCAGCATTTGTGTTTGTGTTTGTGTTCGTGCTCTTAGTGGATTTGTGTTTGTGTTGTTGCTTAATCTTGTGTTTGTTTTCTAAGGAAAAAAAAAAAAAAAGAGAAAATGTCAAATAAAGGAAAATGTTCTTGTTCTTAAATATGTATTTGTGTTCTTATTGTTCTTGTTCAAGACTTTTTTAGATCTCAATTTATGTGTTTTTTTGTTTTTAATTTTTTTTATTTAGTTAAAATTAATAAATTAATTTTTTTTAATTTAAATGCTGATGTAGCATTTTTTAATGTCAAAATAGATTTTTTAATTATTATTTTAATGTGTCGTTAGCCACCTCAGCTTTTCCCGTTAGTTGGCTGACAGTAAGGACTAAAATAACAAGCGTTAATTGGATTAGGGACTAAAAGTGGTAAAATAGAAGTGTAGGGACCAAAATAGAAATGACCCCAAAATGTAGGGACGAAAATTGCATTACGACTAAAATAATTTTAAGTTTTAGGGGGGAAAAATATGCACATCTATAGTACAATTGATGAAGTATAAAGTGAAATATTCTTGCCAATAGCATTGAAGGCATGTGCCAACTGTTTATTTTTCTCCTTTCGTTACGTGACACAATATTAACACATTAAAATAATTAACATATCAATCATCAATCAATCAATATCAATATATATATATATATATATATGCAAAAACTTCATGTGGGAAAGTATGAGATTCTACCAAATGGTGCCTTTCTTTGGAATAGTCTCTCTATCTTCCGCATTAAACTCTATCAATAAGTGCATTCAACCGAAACAAAAAACAAAAAAACTCTATCATTAAGTGAGACATTACTGATCCACTTCTGTTTTCCCTTCATGTCTTTTAGCATATCCGGTGCAATTACACTGTAAGAGCATTAGCACTAGGAATTGCAAATGCCAAATGTAAAGAAAATATGGCATTTCAAGCCCAAAAACCTCAGCATCTGGAATTGTAAAAGACAACAATTGCAAATTTTTTTGCAATTGTGCTATATTGCAATTCTACAAAATATTAATATTTTATCTCTGTCTCTCTCATCTCTGTCTCTCATCTTTGTCTCTCCATCACTGAAGCTTCACCAGACTGCAACCCACAGCACAACCAACCTAGCACCACAGATCAAACACCAAACCACCGTTGTAGCCAAACATCGAACCACCATCGCTACCCAGCAACCCAAGCAAAAAAACCCAACACCACAACCATGACCCACAACCCATGGCCAAATCGACGGTGACGCCATCGAGCACGGCCAAACCCACAAATCTGACCCCCATAACCAACAAAAACCCACCGCTGGAGCACAACCAACAAAAACCCACCGCTGGAGCACAACCAACAAAAACCCACTAGAGCACAACAACCAACAAAAACCCACCGGATCACAACCAACAAAAACTCATATCACGAATTCACGTTTGACGACCCACGATCCACAACTGGAGCACAAACCCATGATCCACAACCGGAGCACAGACCGAAGCACAATCAAACCCATATAAGTAACAGAGAAGTGAGACAGGAGAGAGAAAGGAAGGAATGAAAAAAATGAGAGATGACGAATAAAAAAAATGTTTTTTATGTTTGCCTTCTGGACTTAAAAAATAATATTTTAATAAAATGGTAAAATAATAGGGTTTTAGGATGTTGGAGGTATTGTAAACAAGGGAGTCAATACCATACCGAAGGCTGTACCAGTTTGGCCAGCGGTACGATATATTTCAGATACCGGTCAATACCAGTGTACCGTTTCGGGTTTACCGCTATTTTATATATGTGTGTGTGTGTGTGTGTGTGTGTGTATTATAATAAATATAAAAGTTTGCCATAAAACATTTCCTCAATTCATAACTAATTATTCATGGTTTTAGACTTTAGTATCAATTAAAAAAAAAACACACACACACAATATAAAAAATAGAAAGTTTGAAAGTTACCATTGCATACTAAGAAAACAAATAATACTAATAAGTTAATGCAAATAAGTTACCATTCTGCCCTAACAAAAATTCAAAAATTACAACAAAAAAAAAAAATTTGTACTGGCGGTACGCCCAATACCAGCCGGTATTACTCGAAATTGGCCAGTATGGCTGGTACGGCCGGTATTTAAACCGGTACGAAACGTTGATGTTTCAATACCGGTATACATACCGGTACGATACATACCGGCCTGTACCGGTACGGTATTGACTACCTTGATTGTAAAACGGTATGATATAAATGATAAAGTGGCTTTTTGAGATGGTAAAATAGAGTAGAATTGCAATTCCCAGTGTGGATGCTCTAACACAAACCCATGTCTCTGTTCACCTCTTGCTATTCTCTTACTTCTATCTCTTCTCTTTCCCATACATTTGATCATGTCATGCATGTAGTTTTGTCTCAACCTTTAAGGAATGAGTGCAGAAGATGAAAAGCCCTCAAATCCACCACATACATGTTCTCCACGCTTACAAAAACTTATCATGCTCAAGCTTTGTTAATTTCTTCTCTCTTTGGATACTGCAAGTGCTTCACTCATGCCTATTTTTGCTTTAATTTTAATGTATTTAATATGATGGTATGCCAAATTGTGACAAGCATAGATGGAGTTCTAGAATTATATAAATATTATATTATATTTTTTAAGTGTGTCTTTGCCTCTTTGACTTCATTTGTGCAGTGATGTTTGTCTCTCCAATTCTTATTGTTTTTATACTAAAGGTTCATTTTTGGTTTTATATGTTTTTGGGTATCTAATAAAAAACCAGAAAAAATCACTAATTCAAATGTTTGACATGAAAAAAAAAACTTCTTTTACTGATTAGAAGCCCCAATTTTGTCTTTAAATGCTTCTTTAGTAACTTGAGAAAAAGGGCTGTGTCTATGGCTTAGTGGAATAGCGGATGAAAACGCACGTTAAAATCATCGAAGCTAGGTTTTTTTTTTTTTTGCTCATATAATTCAAATTCTTCAGTTTTTTAGACATAATTTTTTGTAGTTTTATCGTTTGATCATAACTTCATACGGTTAAAGTATGTTTTTATGTGTACCTTCAATTGTAATAGATTTTATGATTTGACTATAGAAGAAAAAAATCCTTCGCTTGGCTGATGAGGAAGTTTGAGGAATAAGAATTAAAGCTTTTACCTTTTTCTATTATGTATTATTTAGGGTATTGATCAACCAAATTGGACATATAATTGTAAACAATTAAAATTTATTAGGTTTTAAATCTATATTTTCTTTCACATTCTCCTATATTTCTCATATAGAATATGAGAAACCTGTGAAATTTATATAAGTACATACTAATTTCAAGCATTCATTTGCCCAAATATTTACATAGAAAGTAGCACATTGGCTTCCTTCTTCAGTGATCTGTTAGTTTCTACCAACATATGTTCTTGAACCAAAATGAAGGGCAGTAAAGAGTATGGCATGGAAGTATTTAAATAATACACATGTTTGAGACACATATCATGTTTTGAAGAGTTCTTATCTCTAATGTGGCACTTGACGAAGTCCTAAAATTATGAACCTAACAAAATAAAGAGTTCTTATCTTTTAAATTTTAATTAGTTCTTATCACTAATGTGGCACTTGAGGAAGTCCTGAAACAAATGATAACAAGTTGTTCATTACAGCATTGAGTTGTAAAGGGAGAGCAATTTGAATTTGGAGAAAGCAAAACTAACAACATTGTCTAGGTTGTTAATTTTGATGAGATATGTGTAAGATATATCATCTTAGAGGGAGATTTAGCATATGTTATGACAAGTTTCAATCTAAGGAGGAAGATAATTCATGGCTGGGAGCAATGGTAGAGGCAATAATATTATGAATAAGTATTATGCATAGTCATAAAGATAATTTTATATAAAAAATATAGTTTTTTAATAGAATATTTAAAGATAAATTTATACAATACCCGTGCATCACACGGGACATCAGCTAGTTTTTTTTTTAAATGAAGATCTATTGTCAAAGTTTCAAAAAAAAAAAAAAAAAAATATTAGTCATGATTAAATAAAATAAATAAATAAATAGATTATGGGCATGATTCTTTTTCCTTATAAAATAATTTAAGTTTTAGGGGGAAAAAGTAGGCACGTTTATAGTACAATTGATGGAGTATAAAATGAAATATTCTTACCAATAGCGTTGAAGGCAAGTGCCTTAGTAGTATTGCCAGGTGCCAATTGTTTATTTTTCTCTTTAGACACAATATTAGCACATTAAAATAATTAACATTTTTTTTTTAAATGAAGATCTATTGTCAAAGTTTCAAAAAAATTTAAAAATACTAGTCATGATTAAAATTATTCTACCAAGAGTTTTTAAAATTTTAAATAAACTTTGATGATTTATTTTATATTATTGTGAGAATTTAATGTAGCATAATGTAAGAATTACAAGTTGAAAGACATAATTTCGCTATATGACTCATTATAAGTACATTAAAATTGTTATTGTTATCACTATTAACATTATTTGTTTTAAATGAAAAAATATATTACCAAAGTTGTAATAAAAAATACTACTTTAATTGATACAATGGGAAGTATGATGTATGTATATCCCCCATCCACTGGTCATATTGTTAAAGACACTTTGTCTATTGCTGGTTCGCTTATGAGCCATTCTTTCTCTTATATTAGAAGGCAAGACAATGTTGTAACCCATACTTTAACCAATAGAGCTAGGTTGTCATTTCTTGTTTTAGCTTGGATGGAGTTTGTTTCTCTAAATTTTTTGGTTTCAGTTGTTTCTGATCTTTCGGTTAGTTAAATAAAATCGCTTGGAATGGTTTCTCAAAAAAAAAAAGATTCCATGATTCAATGGTTATTACGATTTAGTTTTGTAAATCCAGATGATCACTTGTTAGAATTCTTATCAAACACATAGAGGTCTTTCTAGAAGAAAAAAAAATAGAGAATGAAACTCTAGAGTGTAGATACACCCTGCATCATCCGAACAATTATAGTAAGCTTGCAAAATTTCTTGATTGGCTCTAATTCTTTAAATACAGAGACAACTCATATCCATTTCACGTTGCCATTTATATATAAATTAAAACGTGTGGGAAATATTATTACTCAAATTGTCCCACGCTCATAAAACCTTTCCTATCGTATATTGTGCAAGTTTTCACTCCTCTCCAAGTTCATCCGAGATTCCTGTTCTTCTCCATCTTTTGCTGCAGAAAAGCTTACAATTTGGTATGTTCACAAACATGTGCTACTTTCATATCCTTTTTTTTTTAAGTATTCACCTCAAAAATTCGTGTACACATAAACTTTTTTTTTTCCTATTTTCATCTAAAACTTCAATTGCAATCAAAGAACCCCACCTCCCTCTTGCCCGTTATCTACCTAAAAAATTGTCAGAGATATAATTGTATGTTGGTCTTGATACAAAATCCACCTTTGTAGTTAAAAAATCCACATTGATCTTACTTGCACAAGCCATGCTTTAATACTTCTCTTTTTTTCGGTTTTTTTTTTTTTTTTTGGGTGGGGTGGGGTGGGGTGGGGGGGAATCTTTTGTCCGGTGCTTAGTGCATTGGACGCTCTAGACATGTGTCCAATTTTGAACAAATGTTCATATTGTATTTCGTATCTAGTACACTAAGGTACTAGACGTAAGTCAAATCTCTTATTTGTCTTCTCCTCTTTCTTTCTTTCTTTCTTTTTCTTTTTTTTTCTTGAGGGAGGAAAATCACCATCCTTAGGGGCTTAGATCCTTGATGCTTGAGTAAAGGGTCTCTTTTACCTGTCCCATTAGGGGAGCGGGGTGGGTTTTTCTCTGAGTCTGGCTGGTCGGGTATGGGCATTAAGAATTGGTTTTTACTTTTTAAACAACCTTCTGGTAGTTGACAATGGAATAAACATTGCTGATGCGAAAATATTGGCTGATTTAGTGAAATTTGAGTTAATATTCTGATGCGAAATTTTTAGTGAGAATACTCTTAGACGAGTCCTAAGATGGATCCACACGCATGTGTAATTGTCAAATTTTACTTAATCCTTGTCTACTTCTATTTTTAATTTTTAAATATCCATTTTTATATGCTTCTTTAGAATCTTTACAGTGTTTAGCAATCCCAGATCATGCGAGAATTTACAACGGAATAAAATGCCAGTAGTATCATAGTAAATATTCACTAATTTAGTCAAATGTTAGTTATGAGAAATTTTGGGTTTGTCATTATAACATGAATTTGATTTTTTACATTGGAGAGTATCATCATGCACTTTTGAGGTGATGGTCATTCCACAAATACAAAATTAATTCTTGTGGAATGGGGGCAGGGGCGAAGCCAGGGGGGTCGAGGGGGAGCACTTGCCCCCTGGCCCTACCAAAAAAAAGTAGGCACTTAAGAGAATAAAGAGATATCCTAACTTTTCCTTGTAATGGTTTCATTTTCTTGTTTTTTTTCTCAATCCTAAAGGTATAGAGTACAAGAAGAGAACTTGATCTAAACTCCAGGAATGAGTCCAACAATCTTGTGACTACTGGGTATTAGATTCTTTGAAAACTGAGCTACATTCTCCAAGTGTTACACATGTTTTCTTCTTCTTTTCTTTTTTTTCTTTTTTTTCCCTTTTAGTTCAATATGTCTTAGTCTCTTAGAATAAATATCGTTTAGCAAGTAGGCATTGATATACTGTTCTATAGTATACTATGTTTAAGAAGTAATAGTATTATTCTATTCTTTTATTTTTAAATTATGCAGGTCTTATTACATTAAAATATGAATAGAATATATGTGTATCGCTTTTCTATATCAACACTTAGATTAGGCCATAGTGAAATTTTTATCTTGTATAAAAAATAAAAATTAAATTAAAAATTTTATAAAAAAAAATCCTAAGTCAAATAGTTCTAATTAACACAATATTAAAAACCCATGGGGTGTGATTAGAAAATAGTAAAAGTGAAGAATATGCTAATATGTTTTTAAATTTTTATTATAACCATTTATACAACAGATTATTTTCGAATAAGAATAAGAATATATATATATATATATATATATAGTTTTGTCCCACATCGGATGTGCATGAGTCTGTGTGTGTTTATCACTAGCTTCGCGCAACTAACTGTTGCATGCAGTTTTGGTTTTGGCATGTTAGTGTAATCAAAAAAACAAATGGGCTTTGTCCCACATCAAGTGCGTGAGTCTATGTGTGTGTGTGTGTTTATCACTAGCCAAGGTAACTAACTGTTGCATGCAGTTTTGATTGTGGTGTGTTAGTGTAATCAAAAAAACAAATAGGCTTTGTGTGTGTGTGTGTGTATCACTACTTCCATGCAACTAACTGTTGCATGCAATTTTGGTTGTGGCCTATTAGTGTAATAAATAAAAAAACATATATATAGTAAGGACAAAGTTTAACTACAAAATTGATTATAACTTAAGACTACAACTTTACTTAATATTTTTTTATTGAAAGTAAATTTTGATAAATACACCATTGGATTAAATTTTTTTTTTATATCCTTCATGCTTATAAAATTTCTAGAAAATTAAAGATCAATAACTATGTCATCAATAAATTGTTTAAATTGCAAGTTTTTGTAATTTAAAAATTATGCATAAAATATATTTTTATAAATTATAAAGCAAATAATATTCAATTGGTACAAAATTTGTCATACGTATTAAAAACATAAAAAACATGCAATCCAATGGTTAAAATTTCGAAATACGTAGGAATATTAATGATATTGAGTAAGGTTGTAGCCTTAGGGTATGTTTGGTTGGAGTGAAAACAGAGAGAATAGAAAATAGGGAGAGAAAAATATAGTAGAAAATAGCATTTTTCACTGTTTGGTTCAAGAGAGAAAACAAGAGAGACAGAAAATAGGGAGAAAAAAGTGCTGAATGATATACTTTACACAAATACCCTCACTTTATTCATCTCACATACCCCTTACTTTATTCATCTTATTTAATGAGTGTAAATTTGCTGACCACATTTTTGCTGCCTACGTTTTTGTTACCCAATTGCCCAGTTAAATTATTAGTGCAAGTTGATTTGTTCAGTTGCCCAATTAAATTATTAGTGCAAATTTTGATTTATAAGTTTTGCCCAGTTAAATTGCTTAGCTTATTCATCTCATCTACCCCTCACTTTATTCATCTTATTTAATGAGTGTAAATTTGCTGATCACATTTTTGCTGCCCACATTTTTGTTGCCCAATTGCCTAGTTAAATTCTTAGTGCAAGTTTTGATTTGTACAAGTTTTAGTGCAAGTTGATGTGCCCAGTTAAATTATTAGTGCAAGTTTTGATTTATATAAATCAGTGCAAGTTGATTTGCCCAGTTGCCCAATTAAATTATTAGTGCAAGTTTTGATTTATAGGTTTTGCCCAGTTAAATTGCTTAGCTTATTTGTTGCCCACGTTATACTCACTAGTTGAATGGTGAATATAGGAATACACTTATTACAAAATCTTTTGTCCAGCTAAATTTATATGTAAACTATTGTAATTTTTACATTATAATAATATAAATTTATATGTATGATGTGGTAAATTTTATATTATTTAATAAGTACAAATAAATTTATTTTTTACCTATTATGTAATAAGGGTATAATAGTCAATTTATATAAACTACATTTTCTATCATTTCACTTTTCTTTTCAACCAAACAAAAGAGTTTTCCACCCTCCCACTTTTTCACCCCTCCAACCAAACACACACGAGGGAAAACTAAATCTTTTCTACCCTCCCACTTTTCCATCCTCCTACTAATTTTATATCCTTCCACTTTTCTACTCCTCCAACCAAACAGACTCTTAGCCTACAAATTTACTCAATATCTTTTTATTGGAGGTGAATTTTGACAAATTCAACATTGGATGAAATGTTCTTCTTATATTCTCCATTCCCATATATTATGATAAATCCACCGTTGGATGTATTTTGAGAATAATTATCTTACAATTTTATGATATTTATTCTTTTTAAATGTAGAGTAATTCGTTTCCATTCCCATATATTATACATCTATAAAATCAATATATATATATATATATATATATATAAAAGCAAAGACCTCATTGTATGAGGGTCTAAGCTTTTGCCAAGTGGCACCTCCTATGAAGTTTCTCTACAATCATCCAACTCTCCCATTAATTGACTGAGTTTACACCACAACTTTCTCTCTTCTTCATGTCTTTTAGTATACCAAATGTTTCAGTTTTTTTTTTTACTATTATTATATAAAAAGGGATACTAATAACTAATGAGATCAAGATAGATAATCTTCTAGCATTTCTGTTGCCTAAATTACACAAATCCATATCTTTTATTTACTATAATCATTATTATTTTATTTTATTCTATGGGAATTCTTATTATTTCATGGTGATGAATTTACATACAAACATCTCATAAACAAAGTCTCCCTCCTCTGTTAGTCTTTCTTTTCTTTTTTTTGGTACGGCAAGTTTCTACGTTAGTTATATAAAAAGTTTATGCCTTTATGATTGTGTAGATGCATTAATCACAGCTTGCCTCCAAAATGATGTTTTGGTTTTTGCCTTTTTGTTTTCACATTATGTACATTATCAATACTCTGCTATAATGATTAACGTAGGATTTTCTAAACCTTTTGACTCACCAACCTCTCTCTCACACTTTGCCTTCCCCTCTCAACTTTGACTATATGCCTCCATTCTCTTTCTCTCTCTTAAAAAAACTTTCTTTCTCTTCAAAAAAAAACCTTTAATAGTTAAATTTCCTAAACTACTGCTACTCTCAAATTTGTTTCCATACTCACAATTTTTTAAAACACCAGGCCAATGGAAGAAACCTATTGCTCTCGTGACCTTTTGTTGTAGCCAGTGGCTATCCATCGCATGTTAAGTGGCCTTGACATGTATGAGTTCAAGCTATCTTTTGTTACTTTCAAAAATTCATTTCTTCGCTTACAATCAATAGGGTTAAGATCGTTAGATTCTGTGCTTTGTTAGTTTCTTTTATAGGTTGTGTTATTGTATATATCGATTTCCAAAAGATGCTTGAAGTCTAGAACTGAGAAGTCAATAATTGTTTATTGTAGTGTAAAAGTCTCATTGTCATTGTCCTTTCAAGATTGTTTAATTTTAGCATATGGCTTGAGTAGACTAGTCTTTTCAAAATAAACAAAAGCTAAACCTGCTGTAAATGATAAATTGGATTATAGGGATCAAGCAGTTATCATCTAGGGTGGAGGGTTTTTTTTTTTTTTTTTACAAGATAGAAATTCTACTTTAGTCAAATCTAAGTGTATATGTGTGTGAAGTTCTCTCTTAGAGACTTGAACCCCAGCCCTTGCCCCCCATACCCTACAAACACTTATACTTGTGGAGTGAACATCGCACCAAGCATGTGCGGTGGTAGGGTAGAGGGGATTTAGTCAATGGCAATTGAATTTGCAGTGGAAAAACAACACGGCTATTCAATCCGCATTCTTTAGACTCCAAAGCTTCTTTCTCGAGTAAGTCTCTTGATATTTCAATAAAGAAATACATATTGACTTTTTTCCTACATAAATTGAGTTTTGGGTTAATGGTTTTTTTTTTTTTTTTTCTTCTCGAGTTTTGGTTAAATGATGATTGTATAATGATCTATATGTTGTGTGTGCTTTCTTTTCTATGAATTTCAATAATGTATGAATCGAGGATTTTAGCATTTGGTTCATTAAGGTTTTTTTTTTTTTTTTTAATTCTAAATTTCATCTTTACTTCATTATTTTGTTTAGCTTTTGATACTTCTTATAATGAATTCATTACTAACAAAGTTCTATAACAATTATGGTATAATATATGTACAACATTCTCCAAACTTATCTTACATAAAACATTACAATATTATCCGTGCATCACACGGACAACTTAATAGTTAAATTAAACTGCAGCCCCTCCGAAGAAAATTTCTTGGCTCTGATTTACGTGAATCATGTAATCTACTACACTACACATACGAGGAATGTAAACAGACAATAAAACAAAAGATATAACACTAGTCGATGTTAAACTTTAACACTTATTATAGTCTTTTCATCTTAACATAAGTTCATGAATTTTACCTGAAAACTTTGGTAGAAACTAGAAATAAATTTGTGTTCCTCTGATTCAGTGGGTTCTCCTCTGTATAGGAAACAGAGCAATGGAAGTGGTTTCGAGGTCTACTCAAGAGGAAGTTGACGAAGAATCTCTGAAATGGGCTGCTATACAGAGACTGCCAACTGAGCGTCGTATAAGGAGAGGTATATTAACTGAAGAAGATGAAAAAGCAAAAGAAGTTGATATCAAAAGTCTTGGGTTGCAACAATTGAAGAACTTATTGGAGAGGCTTGTGAAAAATGGCCAGGAGGAAGATAATGAGAAGTTCTTGCTGAAGCTCAAGAACCGCTTTGATCGGTACGTATACAAGCTCATGAGGAATTAATATATGGGTAATTGGAGTTTTACATTGTACTAATAAAAAACGTGTATAACATTGCACACGTTTGTTTAGTCTACAATGTAAATCTTACTTTGCTATTAAGATGTCTAAGAATTTTCCTTAGTATATATTACAAATTAACACATATCTATGATTATGAATAACAAGATTAGCTTTAAAACTGATCTGGGTCCTTCTTTGTATCTAGAGTTGGTATTGAAATTCCGAAAATTGAAGTCCGGTTCGACAGCCTAAATGTAGATACCGAAGCTTATGTTGGAAGCAGAGCTTTACCTACACTACTAAACTTCACTATAAATTTCTTTGAGGTAATCTTCTCCAACTTAGGACTCATAGACAGTACCCTTCCACAGGACTTACCACCTTCGATCATGTTATGAGCATTCTGTAGAACTCATCCCGTACTTTTTCTCTTTTCTCTCTAGGGGTTGTCGAATTATTTTCATATAATTCAAGGTAGAAAGAAACCATTTTCAGTTCTTCGTGATGTCAGTGGAATAATCAAGCCTGGCAGGTAAAAATTGTATATATTGTCCTTAAAACATTCATTATAGGCTGTGCCATATGATTGATTTCTCATTGACACCAATTTTACAGGATGACACTTCTTTTAGGCCCCCCAAGCTCGGGGAAGACCACATTGCTATTGGCTTTGGCTGGAAGACTTAGTTCTGATCTCAAAGTAATGAACTTACTACAGTTCATTTGTTGACTATGCTTTACTACTTTTTGTTGCCTTATAATCTAATTTGAGTACTAAAAAAAAAACTTTTCAGTTTTCAGGGACAGTTACATATAATGGCCATGGAATGGAAGATTTTGTTCCCCAAAGGGCATCAGCTTATATAAGTCAACATGATGAACATATAGGAGAAATGACAGTGAGAGAAACATTATCATTCTCGGCTAGATGTCAAGGGGTCGGGCCTCGTTATGGTCAGTCAAAACCTCCAACAAATTTTTATTTATTTATTTTATATTGCAGTTTAGTCTAGCAAGTTTGAATCCATTCATATTTATGGGATGAGTTTGCAGAAATGTTGGCAGAATTGTCAAGAAGAGAAAAGGAGGCAAACATTAAGCCAGATCCTGATATTGATATTTTAATGAAGGTTAGAAAAGTTGATTCACAGAGACCTGGTTTTACATTGATGGTATAAAAATTTGGATTGAAAGAACTGCGTGTGAATTTGTTTTTCTCTTTTAAATGTGCGATTATTAATTAGTAGTCATTGTAACACACACACACACACACACACACACTTCTATTTATTTATTTATTTTATGTTAAAACAATATAATAACCCCCCTCCCCCCCAAAAAAAAAAAATGCTAACACTTTGTTATTATCTATGGTTTCTCAATACTACAGGCTGTTTCACTGGAAGGGCAGGAAGCCAATGTGATTACTGAGTATATTCTCAAAGTATAAACTCCGACCCAAGTTATAGAAGATGTTTTCATAGTTACACTGTAAAAATCTTGTCAATCTATATTCTTTCTCAGTTATGCTCTTTTAACTGTACAGATTTTGGGATTGGAAAGCTGTGCTGACACTATGGTAGGGGATGAAATGCGAAGAGGTATCTCTGGTGGACAAAGAAAGCGAGTGACAGTAGGTAAGAGCACATTGGAACACAAGATGCACATGCAGATACATCTTTTTTCATACAAAGATAGATACAGCTAAATCTTCGGCTTGTTCACTAAATTGATTTCTGAAACTTCAAAGAGTTCTTAGCAGTAATTTATGATTGTGCACCAAATTCACATTTGTGACCAAGTGCTTTAGTGATTTTAGATTAGTCCAATAAAATATGATATAGGGGAGATGCTGGTTGGACCAGCAAGGGCGCTTTTTATGGATGAGATATCAACTGGCTTGGACAGCTCGACAACTTTTCAGATTGCGAATTCACTCAGACAGGCAATTCACACTCTTGAAGGGACAGCAGTGATCTCACTCCTCCAGCCAGCACCAGAAACGTATGACCTATTTGATGACATAATTCTCCTATCAGACGGGCAAGTGGTATATCAAGGTCCCCGTGAAAATGCACTGGAGTTTTTTGAATCTATGGGCTTCAAATGTCCAGAGAGAAAAGGAGTTGCAGACTTCTTACAAGAAGTACTACTACCTCTCAACTCATCTTCTTTCTCATCATACGTGTTTCAGTAAAATATAATTCACTGCACTAAATTTCAATCTCCTGCTATTTGATAGGTGACATCAAGGAAAGATCAACAACAGTATTGGGCTAATAAAGACATACCTTATGCTTACATTACTGTCAAGGAATTTGCTGATGCATTTCAGTCATTTCACATTGGTCAGAAACTAGGTGACGAGCTTGCCATTCCATTTGACAAGGCCAAGGGCCACCCTGCTGCTTTGACAACTAAGAAATACGGTGTTGGAAAGAAAGAACTGTTAAAAGCCTGCATATCAAGAGAATTATTGCTGATGAAGAGAAACTCATTCTTCTATATTTTCAAAATGGTTCAGGTAAGTAGCAGGATAAGAATATAATATACATACTACTGTACAGATATGTGTATTGCAAGGTTTAGTAAGTTTTTTTTTCTTCTTCTTCTTTTTTCAGCTTATTGTTGTGGCTCTGTTGATGATGACATTATATCTACAAACTAAGAAGCATCGAAATACTGCAACTGGTGGTCAAATTGTTATGGGTGCCCTGTTCTTTACAATATGCACAATAATGTTTAATGGATTCGCAGAGCTTGCCATGACCATCTTGAAACTTCCTGTCTTTTACAAGCAAAGGGACCTTCTCTTTTATCCTTCATGGTCATATGCAGTACCCACATGGATCCTCAAGATTCCAATCACATTTGTAGAAGTAGCCATTTGGGTGTCGATGACTTATTATGTTGTAGGCTTTGAACCAAACTTCACGCGGTAGGTAATAAACATTTTTTTTTTCTTATAAAATTTTGGCCTTTACATTTTGGATGCCAAAATATAATGAAGGACCCTATGGCAGGTTTCTCAAACAATACTTTCTACTTGTGTGCATCAACCAAATGGCTTCTGGACTGTTTCGATTTATTGCAGCACTAGGAAGGAATATGACTGTTGCAAACACATTTGGATCTTTTGGGCTGCTTCTAGTTATTGTTCTGGGTGGATTTGTTCTGTCAAGAGGTAATTTTTAAATTACATTAGTTTCTCAAGCTTCATCATTGCCATGTAATTTAGATTTGTATTCTTTTTGCCACAGATGAAGTTAAAAAATGGTGGGCATGGGGTTACTGGCTCTCACCTATGATGTATGGCCAGAATGCTATAGCAGTGAATGAATTCTTAGGGAAGAGTTGGAAGCATGTAAGCATCACTTTCTCAAGTTTGGAATAATGAAAGGCCAAAATAAAAAAGGAATTGGGTTGACCTTCAAACAATACCAACTAATTAGTGAGGGTATATATATATATATATATATATTTGTTTTAGGTTCTTCCTAGTAACACGGAACCACTGGGAATTATGGTCTTGAAGACACATGGACTATTCCGAGAAGAAAATTGGTTTTGGCTTGGAGTAGGAGCTTCAATTGGATTTGTTTTTCTATTCAATTTTCTTTTCACCTTGGCTCTATCTTATCTCCACCGTAAGCACCCCTCTCGTTCATCTTCTTATTAATGCATCTTTGGCTTGAAGTTTTGACAAAATAATTTCTGTTATAGCTTTTGGAAAGCCTCAGGCAACTATATCAGAAGAAAACCCAGTTGAAAAACATATTGACGGAAAAGAAAAGTACATTGAACTATCACACAATGAAAAGACCTCGTCTGGTAGGTTACAAAGGCCCAAATATATGTTATATTTTCATCTTATGTGTCACTTCAGTCAACTTGATCTGTTTGATGAAATGTAGGAGGAGGAGCTGACTTTCAGATAAGTTTGTCATCAGAATCATCATTTGCAGCAAGAAGCAGTAGCAATGAAGTTAATCAGAACAAGAAACAAGGAATGGTTCTTCCATTCGAACCCCTTTCTATCACCTTTGATGATATCAGCTATGCAGTGGACATGTATCAGGTAAGCAACTTCATTATTCTTCTACTACATGTTATAATCATTGCTTAATTTACTACGGTTTTTATCTTTTAAATTCTTTAAACTCTAATGGTACCAGCTTAAATTCTATGCATCCTGGGTGTGTTGCTATGCTTGCAGGGAATGAAAGCTCAAGATGTGACAGAAAATCGACTAAAACTTCTGAAGGGTGTGAGTGGTGCTTTCAGGCCAGGAGTCCTCACAGCTCTAATGGGTGTTAGTGGTGCTGGGAAGACAACTCTAATGGATGTTTTGGCTGGGAGGAAAACTGGTGGGTACATCGAAGGTAGCATCATGATATCTGGATACACAAAGAAGCAGGACACTTTTGCTCGCATATCAGGTTACTGTGAGCAAACGGACATCCACTCTCCTCACATTACAGTGTACGAGTCACTGTTTTACTCTGCATGGCTTCGTCTACCTCTTGAAGTTGATAACACAACCAAAAAGGTTATGTATTTAAAATCCATTTTAGAATATAAGCACAACGGGTACTTGCTTGTACTACAAGCCTATTACTTGTGCAATACGTATCGTCTTCCTGTAGTCCCATATACTTTACCATATACAGTTTAATAAAATAAGTCACTCAAGACTTTTACTTGGTATTAGAGCCAATGCTCTAACCCTGGGGTTCAAGAGCAATGTTCTCTTTAGGAATCCTTTCGCTACCCATCAACAGACCTCCATTCAACACACCACCAGCACCACAAGGTAGATTTCACTCTGATCCAACTTTGGTGGAATCTCACCAAATGGAGTCACCACCCGCAGCCACGAACGGTTGAAGTTCCAGCACAACGACCCACAAACCCATGTGCCTCCCAACAACTCACACACCCGATCACGCGCCTTCATGCGCAAGCTTACCCCGCCATGCCCCAACACACTCTTTAGGCCACATGTCAACTCCAAACTGTGCCACGCTAGTCCTAGCCTCATGTTAGCAAACATGTCATTTGCCATGTCAGCAAACAGGCCTAATATGACATGGCAACTCGCTGCATCATGATGTTAGCAAAACATCGCACTCTTGCAAACACCATAGCTACACTTTTGTGACTACATTGGCTACTACAGGATCTTGGAATTGACTACTCCACTGTAACTCCAAACCACTGTGATAATTGAAGTATCATTCAGATTACTCACAATGAAGTCTTCCACGAAAGTATCAAAAATATTGAGATTGACAACCACTTCTTTGTCATTATCTATTCTAGGGTACCCCAGTTTGTTTCCTCCCAAGACTAGCTAGATAATATCTAGACTATGCCCCTCCACCAGGATGCTTACATGCATTGGCTTCCAAACTCAAGTTGATCTCATTTCTCCCGATAGGAATTTGAGGAGACCTGTTAGAATATAAGCCCAATGGGCGTAAGCCCATTTACGATTGTACTTGCTTGTACTACAAGTCTATAACTTGTACAACACACATTAGCTTCCAAACTCAAGTTCCTTATACTTCATGATACATAGTTTAATGCAATAAGTCACTTAGAATTTACAATCCATATGGTATATATTTTGTTAAATGAAGGGAGGTTCCATAAGGCAAATTGGGTATGGGTGCTTTTTCCCAATTTATGAGAGTATTATAATTTGTACTTTTGGCTAAAATGAGAACTCTCTTAATTCACAAGACATTGGGACTTTACTCATCCTAGAATATTCAAGTAAACAGGGCCATATATGGAAAATACACTTGGAGAGTTCTAGTGAAATAGGAATGTCCATCATTCATCATTTTCAACATTTCAGTTGCATACCTATTTAGCTTCTATCATGTTGTGGCTAGTCCATCTTGGTAGTTCACACACGCTGAAACACTCATATAATACAAGGCCAAAGGGGACAACTTTTTCAAATTCTTTTCTAACATGTTGAATGTGTTCACTATAATGATTTGCAGATGTTTGTTGAGGAGGTCATGGACCTTGTGGAGCTGACCTCATTAAGGGAATCAATTGTTGGATTGCCTAGCATTAATGGTCTCTCAACTGAGCAGCGCAAGAGGCTGACAATTGCAACTGAGCTTGTTGCAAACCCATCTATAATATTCATGGATGAGCCAACCTCAGGTCTTGATGCCAGGGCAGCAGCAATAGTGATGAGAACAGTGAGGAACACAGTAGACACTGGAAGAACTGTGGTGTGCACTATCCACCAGCCAAGCATTGATATATTTGATGCCTTTGATGAGGTATTGATCTCTCCAAGGTTGAGGAACAAAATAGTGTCATGGTTTCTACATTTCATACAAGAATTAGGCACTTATGTATACATTTGCAGCTATATCTTTTGAAAAATGGAGGACAAGAAATATATGTCGGCCCAATAGGCCACCGTGCTTCACATTTGATCAGTTACTTTGAGGTGAGGCTTATTACTAGATACTAAGAATTATTAACATATTATTTGAAATACATTTTCTCTATTTGAAGCCATACTAACATAGATGAGTTTATTCTTTCTCCAGGGAATCCGGGGAGTTAAAAAAATTAGAGACGGAACTAACCCAGCGACATGGATGTTGGAAGTGACAACTGCAGCACAAGAAGCAGCTCTGGGTGTTAATTTTTCCAATGTATACAATAATTCAGAACTATACAGGTGATCTCATGTAAAACAATACACCAAAAAATAAAAAATAAAAACTTAGAAAGAACTTCAACAAAAATCCTTGTGGTTTTTATCAAAGCTGATCATAATCTTCTTTTCTCTTTCATGGGCCTTATCACATCGATTCAAAATCCATTTAATTTATGTTCTTTAAATACTTTCAGGATATTCATGTGACAAAAAAGGTAAAATTTCCCAAAGAATAATGTCAGAGGGTTTCTAATATGGACTAAATAAAAAAGAAAAATGATCATTAGTTTGTAATTTTCCTCATTGATTAAGACTGTGACAGGGAAAAAGTATATATATACATATATTGACACCGTAAGGTCAATAATTCAGGAGAAACAAAGCAATGATCAAAGAACTCAGTAAACCTCAGCCAATGTCAAAGGATCTGCACTTCCCTACTCAATACTCACAATCATTTTGGACCCAGTGTAAGGCTTGCCTATGGAAACAGCACTGGTCATATTGGCGAAACCCACAGTACAGTGCAGTGAGGCTATTATTCTCAACTTTCATAGCTTTAATGTTTGGAACAATGTTCTGGGACCTTGGCTCCAAAAGGTACTTAATAAAGGAAAGTCAAATAGGTTAAATTCTATAGATTAGACATTTGCCTCCGTTTGTTATTAATATGAGAAGACTCTTTGGAACTGCAGGAGAAGGCAGCAAGACATTTTCAATGCAGTAGGTTCCATGTATGCTTCTTCTCTATTTATTGGGATTCAGAATGCTGCATTGGTGCAGCCAGTAGTGGGTGTTGAGAGAACAGTTTTCTACCGAGAAAGAGCAGCTGGAATGTATTCTGCTTTACCATATGCCTTTGGACAGGTAGATGATGCTTATATTTTAGCAAGAGAAAACCTATTACAAGGTTTATGAATATTTTATGCAATTGCAATATATTATTGATTTTGGCATCAATTGTGGTGGAATATTATTTATATATTTGTATGTATGTACATTATATAAAGATACACATTATCATACCCAATTGAGGTGTGATATGATTGCATCACGATGCCTAAGTACATGATCTAATAGGTCCTTAGGCAAGAATACAGCAAATAAAATAACAAAAATGATCTAACAATGAGTTTGAGGTAAGTAGCAATTGGCTTTATTCTAAATACTCTCTAATAAAAATATTAATATTTATGATTAGATGATTATAAATATTAATATTTTTATTAGAGAGTATTTAGAATACTTTCATGAAGATTGGTTATTTAAGCAAGATATAAATCATAACAGGTTTTCAAATTAAAGATTCTATTGTTTCATCTGCAGCTTATGGTTGAGCTCCCATACGTTTTCGCTCAGGCTGTCATATATGGAGCGATAGTATATGCCATGATTGGATTTGAGAGCACAGTAACAAAGTTCTTTTGGTATCTCTTCTTTACATACTTCACCTTCTTATATTTCACATTCTTTGGAATGATGACATTAGCCATCACTCCAAACTATAACATAGCTGCTGTAGTTGCTTCTTTCTTCTATATAATGTGGGACCTCTTCTCAGGATTTATCCTTCCACGAACAGTAAGTATAAGCAGATCCCCTATCCATTCCGCGCATTTACAAGGCGATGTCATATGGATACCTAAAGGTTTATTGTTTTTGCAGCATATACCTGTTTGGTGGAGCTGGTACTATTGGGCATGTCCTTTCGCTTGGACATTGTATGGATTGATTGCTTCACAGTTTGGAGACATCAAAGACAGGCTTGATTCTGGTCAAACAGTAGAAGAATTTCTTAGGAGTTATTTTGGTTTTAGAAATGACTTCCTAGGAGTGGTTTCAATTGTGACTGTAGGAATCACAGTGCTCTTTGGAGTCAGCTTTGCCTTTTCAATAAAGGTTCTCAACTTCCAGAAAAGATGATGAATGTGTTTACATCATTTTGTGGTCAAAATTTGGCAGAATTTCATAGATACTACATGCAATTTTGATACTTTTATGTGCAAGTTCGATGTTTTCTTATAGTAAGTATTTTTTTTTTGGGGCTAAATATTCTTATATATAATAATAAGTAAAGATTATGAAAATAAGTATCATGAATCCAAAATTTTATATAATATATCCCATGCATAGAAATTTATATATATATATATATATATAAGAAAGAAAGTGACATTCATCATACAAGAAAGTGACGCTTGAGTAAAGCTGAAGGCAAGAGACAAACAATTGAGGCAAATCTAGCTCTCAAACAAGCTACGACAAGAGTGGAGGCTCTTAATATGATTTCGTATCTAGTTTGTTTTGGTGATTATGCCTATTGGATAGAATCAAATGCAATCAAGTGTAATTGAATTCTAATGCAACAACAAACCAATTTCTATGAGTTTTGATTATTATGATAATCTCTTTTAAGAGAATGAATAATTTGAATAATTTATTTAAATAAAAATTATACATACATACATACATATATTTATTTATTTATTTTGCTTAAATGTATAATAAATCTCATGCAATTCATTTAAAAGTAACGACGTTAAAATAAATGAATAATTGTCCTAAAGATTATATTTGTATATTCATAGCCTTCATGTTTTGAAAGACTTTCACTTAAATTTAGCCGTACCAAAGTAGACTGAAGTGCTACGTTAACGTGGCTTAACAAAACCGTAGCAATAATAAATGTTATGCTTAAGATTTTATATATTACGAGTTTGAGATTTATATTTTTTTTAATATATTTGGATTTAGAATATGTGCTTTTAACCCAAAAAGTCTTTTCCCATTATGCAAATACACAAAAATAGATCGAAATGGACCAAAATGAACCGAATTGGACCAAATGGAACAAGTGGACCAAATGGACAGAATAGGACCAAATAGGAATAAGGTGGACCGAACGGGTCCAAATTAGACCGAAATAGACCGAATAGGGCCAGTGTAAACTGATTAGGACCGAAGTGGGAAAAATGGACCGAATAGAACCAATGTGGACTGAATGGCACCAAAGTAGACAAAATGGACCGAATAGAACCAAATGGCCCAAATAGTACTAAAGTGGACCAAAGTGGACAGATGGACTGAATGGGACCAATGTGGACCGAAGTGGACAGAATAGGACCAATGTGGACTGAATAGACCGAGTAAAACCAAAATGGACTGAATAAGACCGAATAGGACAGAATGGACTGATAACAACCGTATGGACCGAAAAGGACCAAATTGGACCGAAGAGGACAGAATGGACCGAATAGAACCAATGTGGACCGAATAAGACTTTTGAATGTTTATCATTTTTATTGCATTTTTAGGGCTTATATTTCTAATTTCTAATGTCTATTTTCTTTATATTTTTTAACTCAAAACTAAAGAGTTAAGCCCAAATATAATAAAATTTCATACTTTTCAACCCAAAAATTATGAAAAAAAAAATGAAATTTTGAGCTAAACTTAAAAAGAAACCCTAAAAATAGAATCAATTTAAGGCTCAATTAGTCAAAAATGGACTAAAGGGGACCAAAATTGACTTAGTAGACCGAATTGGACCGAGTGGACCAAATTGGTCCGAAGTAGACCTAAGTGGAACGAATAGAAATTGCTTAATTTTTAGGGAGAACAAATTTTAGGAAAAAAAAATTATACATTATATAACAATACAAAATAATTATTTATTTTCATGCATTGCGTAGGTCTGTGACTTGTTTTATCTAATAGTTAAGCAATAACTTATCAACGCCTTAGTCTCAAAATTTTGAGGTCGGCTATGGATAGGGCTGTCCAAATGAACCCGCCACCCGCCCGGAACCAATCTGGAACCACCCAATCCGACTGCTCTGGCAGTCAAACTCGGGTCCTAACTCCAAAAACCCGACGCTGGCAAGTCGAGCTTCGGACTCTTCCTCTAAAACCAGTGAAACCCAACCCGCCCTAAGACCATAAAATCCAACAATTTTTTCCAAATTCCGACCACTTTCACTTAAATTCGTCGATTTCTGGCACAATAAGCACCGGATCTGGCCGAACTGGTGATTTCTCATCAAAATTTGGCGAGATCTCACCGAATCTTGGATGGATCTGGCAAGATCTCGCCGAATCTAGCGAGATCTCGCCGCGTTTCGCTGGATTTTGTTGAATATCGAGTTCACCCGAAACTGACAACCTCCATCCGACGACCCGAACCGATGAATCCATTATTGTAATGGGTCGATTGCAGGTTGAAAAACAGCCCACCCAATCTTGTACAGGTCGGTTGTGGGTTGGGCAAAAACCCAACCCGCCCGACTCGTGGACAACCCTAGCTATGGATCTTAAACAAATTAGTTAAGATCAGCCATATGTATTCTTTTCTTCATTCTATTATATCTAAAGTCATACAATCATACGCCTTGCTACTTCCTTAATTGGTTAACACTAAGTAGTTACGGGAGTGAATCCATGAAAACAGCACCCTGCTGCATGACTGAAAGTAAAACTCCCTTAGCCCTTCAGTCAGAAAAGCATTGAAGACAAGCTTCCCAAATTAGAAGAGCTGGTTATTATCACAGAACGAATCACACACACAGAAGATCTAAACAGTCAAATAAATTAATTCACAGTTATAATCCAAGACATCAAGAAATAAATAATTCCAAATCAGGAAATGCCTGAACAAACGCAAACATAAGATAAATCAACTTCAAAGGAAACAACAAATCATGTTCTTGACTTGCTGCCGCATATGTTACAGTTGGGACTCAAGATTCTCCCTCAGCATCTAAAACTAAAACTACAATAAATTTCTGAATTAAAACGATTAAAAAATAATTTAAGAAAGAAAAAAAGAAGAGGAAAGCTGTGTCACCATCTCAATTTGCCAAACTATCTAAGAAGCTTTGCAACTCCCTCAAACCTTCTGCAGAAAAGCTCCTCTGCACTCTAGAGCGTGGGGCGACCAAGTTGGGGGGAGGCTGGTGTTGAAAACAGACCACAACAGCAGCTAAATTATCCCCACTCTTCCTCTTCAAAGCCTCATCAACCAGATCCTTACTACACAAGGCGGGATCATTATGCTCC
Source organism: Quercus ilex subsp. ballota (assembly GCA_032727855.1). Classification (NCBI taxonomy): domain Eukaryota; kingdom Viridiplantae; phylum Streptophyta; class Magnoliopsida; order Fagales; family Fagaceae; genus Quercus; species Quercus ilex. The sequence goes on from CM064919.1 coordinate 27,046,774, forward strand.
TGAAGTCTGCGCCGAGCAAAATCCACAGCATTTTGACTCCTAAACACATCCCAGATTCCATCACAGCCTATGATGAGGAATTCGTCTTCCTCCGTCAATTTTGTGGACATAAGCTCAGGCTCTGCACTGAGTGGCCCACCATCCCCACCTTTCATTCCTTCCATATGCCAGTCTCCCAAAGCACGAGTAACATTAAGTTGTCCATTGAGGTAGCCATCGCATATATAACCTCCAGATGCCTCGATTCGTTTCATCTCTTTAATGCAAAGTGGTTTGTGATCCCTTGACATTTCAATTGCTTTGCCACGGCGGCACAGCACTGCTCGACAATCTCCAGCATTTGCCACCACCAACAACCTGCCATCAGAAAGTACCATCAGATTGATGTTACAATATAACAATATTTTTATCTCAGACCAACTTTTATAGTAGGCCAAAATAATCCATAAATTTTGGATTTAGGACTCATGACTAAGTGGCCATTTAATTTTTAACAAATAAAATTTTTTATCATTACAAAGAAATCCAACCAAAAAAATATAATGTTCCATTGTGGGTTAACACAACGTCAATCAACTCATGCAATTCTATAAGAGATGCTGCTTCTCTCTTTGCTGTCAAAACACAAGAAACTCATTTCAAATATATCAGAATCATCCAATAATTTACAGGACATCCAAATGCCCCATTACTGTACGCAAGTGACTAAATCTATGTATATTCTTGAGCTAAAGGCCCAACTCACAAGCCCAATAACAAACCTCTGGATAAAGCCAAGTCAGCTTGGCTTACACAAACAAACCAACTAGCTAGATGAGTGAGCCAGTCACTTAAAGAAAACTAATTTTTATGAAAAAATTTTGGACAGGATTGCATACATTTTGGACCAAAGGACGCATAGAAAATCCTGTACAAGAGGCTTATTTTGTTGAAATACGGTTCAACTTTGTTTATCATCTGAGAGAAACATCACAGGTTGGTATAGTCTGTCTGAACTTAATTTGGACAAGGGAACAACAGTCACATGTAAGACCAGACATCACATATATAACCATTGATTTTAACTGAGTTTAAGGGAAAGGTATGCTTGAACAAACTCAAAATCCAGAAACATAATTTACATTTGTCACATAATAACTAAAATAAGTTCACTCAGTGCTCCTGAATCACTGAAAAAGCTTGTGGAAAGCAAGCTAGCAAGTTCAGGGGATTAACAGTGTCCCACAACAACTTTTCATCAGAAGAGTATTGCTCACCTTTTAAAAAAAAAATCATAAACACAAACTAGAAAAGTGAGAAACGTGTATGTATATTTGGTTCGTAGAAAAATTCTAACCTTCCAACAACAAGAGCTGCCAAAGCAGTAGTGCCAGATGCAAGGGCAGCATCCAAGGAGCAAGCTTCCGCAAAGGCAGTGTCAGTTTGCAGAAATGCCGAAGCAACAACCCTTTCAATATCCCTTGGGAAATCTTCATCCTCAACAATGAACTTTGGCAAATGACAGCAAGCAAAGTCAGCAGCATGCTTTCCACCATGCCCATCAAACACCTGAACAGCCAAAAATACACTAATGTTGAACAATACTAAATTAGAAAACAAAATATCTTGTAAGACCTGCATAAAACCTAACTGGAAAACCTGACAAGTAAAGAAGCAACTAATATGCAAGCATCTCCAGTGAACTGTCACAGCAATTAACAAGCAAAGAGGGAACAGAAAATTTTGCTTCTGGTAACATACACCATTAACATTGAAATCATGACCACCACCACAAGCCATAAAATTCACTTCACAATTACATCCACAACACCACCTCCTCCATGAAAACCACCATTACCTCAAACCTCCATTATGTTGGGAAAGGTCGGATGTAGAGAAGACAATATAAGTTTTCTATAAATAATATAAATTTTATTTGAAAACAAAAATTAATTCAGAACAGACCACCTAATCTCAAAGAGAAGGAAATATGTGGAGTTTTTTTTTGGAAAAGTAATTAGATTTTTTTTTTTTTTTAATAGGTCAAAAGTAATCAAATTTATTAACAAATACATATAGGTTACACAAGCTCACGATGATGAGCCCTCCATAACCTAAAAGAATTACAAAAGATTTTATACAAAAAAGGAAGTGATTCTATGAAATCTAAAAGAGTGGTACAGTCTGTAAGACCCCACACTCCGGACCAATCAAACAAAGTATGACTTAGAAAATCTTCTAGCAGATACCTGTATCCATCCATATCCTCAAAAGTACGATTGCTTCACTCCCTCCACAATAGCCACATCAAACATAACGGTACAAAGTTCCAAATTTTCAAAGAGTGCTACCCAAACCAATTCCTCCACCCAGATAAAAGATCAACCACCTGCCTTGGTAGCACCCAATGGATCCCAAACAGTCTAAAAACTAGGCTCCATTACGCATAAGCAACGTCACAATGGATCAACATATGGCTTACTGTCTCCCCACTACACCAACACATACAGCACCACCCAACTACGGTCAAACCTCGCTTAATTAGATTATCACAAGGAAGGAGCTTCCCACAGGTTGCTGTCCAAACAAAAAAGGAGACCCTCTTAGGGGCCTTAGCACACCAAATACTCTTCAAGGGAAAAGAGTTAGTTGGTGCAGCTCAAATAGCCTCATAATAAGTGCAGACAGTAAAGATGCCAACCCTCTCAATAAGAGCAACATCACAATGGATCAACATATGGTCTCTCCCCACTACACCAACACATACAACACCACCCAACTATGGTCAAACCTCACTTAATAAGATTATCACAAGTAAGGAGCTTCCCAGAATTTCTTGTCCAAACAAAAATAGGAGACCCTCTTAGGGGCCTTAGCACACCAAATACTCTTCCAGGGAAAAGAGTTAGTCAGTGCTTGGCCTCATAATAAGAGCAGACAGTAAAGATGCCACTCCCTTTCAATTTCCATATTATCCTGTCACCATCCTTCCTCCTAGGAATATTGGAGCATAGGAGATATAAGAAAGAATCAACTGCCTCCAACCCTTAGTCATGAAAACCCCTATGAAATCTCCTGTTCCAGTTCTGACCATCCCCTCATACTGGACAATCCAGCACTGAATTCGTGGAGATGGTGATCAATAGAAACAGAAATGGAAAGAACTAGCAGTACCATTTTCAGAATGATAAGTGGAATTCACATAACATAGTATGTGCATCAAAAAAGGGTAGACAAAAATCCAAAGTAGCATATGTTTGCTCTTATTATTACTCAAAAGAACTAGCAAAACGCATTGTATCATGATGCATTTCATTCAAATAACAACAATTAAGTTATTAACAAACCGCCGAGATTCTTTGATAGCTAGCTTCCATAAATAAGCATATAAAACCACTCTACAAGAACCATATATATTAAACTGAAAACTATGAAAAAGCAGTAATAAGTAAGGTGATTAACAACAGTAATAAGAGAAGATAAATACTGCGTAGAAGGCATTGGGCGCATCAGTAAGATTCTCGAGCCCATAACCCCGAGCAAAGTTGTCAACACAAACATATACATCTTCCATTTTTTTACGAAACCCCATGTCAGCCCACGCCCCAGAGCGAACAATTGGGATGAACTCAGATTCACAATTCTCTAGACCATGCCCCGGTTCCACACACACATCCGAGGCCTTACTCTTCATCTGCCAAAATTCCAATCAAAACCTTAAAAATCACAATTATACTAAAATTCATAACAAAACATCTACTTTATATCTGAAACACCAAAAAAAAAAAAAAAAAAAAACGTAACCCAAAACAAAAAGCCTTCAAATGTAGCTAAGAAAATCCAAACATAGCCTTCAAATTTCTTTTCTTTCAAGTAATGCTAAACAAATAACCAATAGTGACAAAATAAATAAATAAATAAAAATGTTAGAGAAGAAGCATTGACTTGAACTACAAATGAATCCAAAAGGAATAAAGGAAACCCCAAAAATAAAAATAGAAAGAGTGAGAAAGAAGAAAGGAACTAACGAGAGAAGGGTGGCGAATGAGTGATTTGTTACAAGGCAGAGGGAGGCGGTCGGTGCTGAAACAGGGGCGGTAGGCGGTGGCGGTAGCGGCGGAGAGAGGGTTCGGAGGGCGACCCTCGCTTGAGCTCCCTTTACTTTGACCCTCCATTTTTCACATCATATATCAACAAAAAAAAACCCAAATGCCCAAATGGGTTTCAAATTTTTCTGGGTTTGGTTGAGTGAGACTCAGAGAGCCTTTAAACCCAAATCTACCAAAAAGAGAGAGAGAATGTAAGTGGGTTATAGAGGTTTTGCAGTGGAGAGAATTAGGGTTTATGGTGTAGACTTACTAGAAAGAGAAGGAGAAGCTAGAGAGAGCGAGAGAAAGAAGAGAGAGATTTGGGGCGATTAGAACGAGGTTGAGAGAGGGGTCACTGGTTTTTGTTTGTTGTTTTTGCTGGGTTTCTGAGTGTTGACTTTGTTTAATGTTTACTTCGTTTGTTGTTAAGAGCGTTAGTGTTGCTTTCCTTTCTAGCTTCGAAACGACGACGTTGTTTTCTTTCTTTCTTTTAGTAACGTCACTTTAACTTCTGTTTTTGTTTTGTGTTATTTGTTTTTGTTTTTTTTTTACCCTTTTGTTTTCTTTTAGTAACGTCACTCACTTTGCTAATGCTTACTTTACTTCTCCAGTTCTCCTTCTCCTCTGGGATGGGAAGACAGACAAAACGTCAGCTTCTTTCTTTTCTTTTTTTGGATTTTTTTATTTATTTATGGCAAATATCTGCAAAAGATTACATATTTATATATTACTTTTTTTGATGAAACATATTTAGATATTACTTTTTTGATAGATTTTTTTTTTTTTATGGAACATATTTAGATATTACTATTAGGGTCCTTTGGAAATAATTTATTTAGTTGAAATTAAAATTTTTTTGTTGAAATTACTATAAATAAAACTAAAATGTATTTGAAATAGTATAGTAGAACTTATTAATAGTACTAAAAAGTACAATGAGACATATAAATAGTAGCAAAAATAATCTGAATAATAGTAAAAATAAGCTAAATAATAAATAATAATAAAAAAAACTAGTTTTTTAAACTAATGCCAAACTCAGCTTTGTTGGACCGTTGAGGATAAAGGGTTACGTTTGAAGACTTTTCTAGCCTGTGTTGGTGTTGTAGTACTGTAGGCCTTTGGTAAACAGTTCTTTCTTTAAGTTTTTGAGAAACATGTTGAAGTTGGAAAAAAGGGTTACAAATATATTTTCTAGAATGAAAATAAATATTTTCACAAATTCTAATTGTGCTGATTGCCAAGAAGAAGAATAAGGAATCTTGTCTCCCCTTCACCATTTGAAGGAAACCCTTCCCTCACCATGCGAAGAAAATCATATTTCTTCCCCTTTTTAGCATAAAAAAGTCAAACTTAGTTTTATTAGTACAACTGCCAGTGAATTTCATGATAAACACTACAAACTAGTGAACAGCCTATTTTTAGTACTTACTTCTTCTTTTTGTTTGGTTTTTTTCTTTTCTATCCACGTCGTTTGAGTGATGAAGTCTAATACGAGAGCTATACTCTCCATGAGTCCATGAGTTCGTTACTAATTTCAGTTTAATTCATTTAAAAATCAATATATGTAGTGTCTGTTTAGCATGATTAATTTTATCAACTTATTTTACCATTCAGCTTATTTTTACTACTATTTATGGGTACACTTTTTGAGGGTTCAATGGCATGTCCAGTCTTGGATACGTGTCCGCAATCCAATGTGTCCAGTGGCACTAGCCACTGGACAGAAACCGGATCCAATATTTGATACTATTCATGGTCCCACTATAGTATTTCAGCTAAGAGATCCGCTTATTTAGCTGAAACTGAAAACTTTTTGCTAAAAGTACGGTAGATAAAGTTAGTTGAAATAGTATAATGAGATTCATAAATAGTACCAAAAAGTGCAGTGAGATTCATAAATAGTAGCAAAAATAAACTAAATAGTAAAATAAGTTGACTTTTTAAGCCAATGTCAAACGCAACCGTAATATGTGTCAATTCATTAGCTATGCCTATTGGCAAATTAAATTAGGATCCCATTTATCCAAAAAAAGAAAAAATTAGGATCTCATCATTGAATTTCATCAAAACTCTCTATCAAGAATATATGCTCGGATTAAAAACCTTATAACTCAATGGCATTTCTTAATATTTCCAACATAAATATCTAGGATTCAAATTTCTCTTATTTCCCATTGTAACTATAGAATTAGTATAATAAAAAAATAGAAACTCGATTTAGAAATAATAATAATATTAAAAATACTTTAATCTTTAAAGGAATAAATTATACAATATTCCAGGCTGAATTCCCTCATTTCATATGATATTGGATACATACATGTAAGAGAAGTTTCACATTGAATAAGAATTAAAAGAATGGATAATTAATATAATATAGTTAGGCCAAAACTCATAAACTTCAGCTATTTGGGTCAAGTGGTGTTATTCCTATATGTTATATTAAGTATTCAATTCAGTCAATTGTAGTCTCCCTTTGGGATTTGTGATCCCAGGTTAAATCGATTCATGATCATGGGATCCTTTTCTATCAGATCATATAGGAATGGTTGTTACACAAAATGTACTTCTAAGTAATTGATCTATAGATCCTATATCTATCTATATGAAGAAGAAATCATATATATGCAGAATAAATCATGTAAAAAAGGGAATTCTTGTTTGTACAAATGGTACTTCAAACTTGGAATGAGCATAAAGAAATTAATGATACTTCTTTACCTTTTAAGTTGTTCTGCCAGATCAGTCGCTCAAGACATTTGGTTTTTACCCAAACCCGATGAAAAAAATGAAATCACTTCTTAGGGACTCATTGAGAATAATTCTGATCTAGTTCATGGCCTATTTGAAGTAGAAGTTGCCTATTCAATCTCTAGCAGCCATCATTTTGCTGGATGAAAAGTACAGGGATTAAATTTTATAGGTGTGGGATTCAAGAGTCATGCCAGATGTTTGCATCAATATACCAATAAATCTATAAGATAACAAAGACCCTTGTTTATCAATGGGATGGATTTGCTTATGCCATTCCAAATAGAGGATTTTTTTTATCTTTATTTTTTTTCCTGGGTTCATGTTAGAAAACAGTGGCCTCGAGCTCGAAGTATTTGGATTTGGGAATTTTGACACAAGTTTTGTTAGCATTTTTGGGTGTAACCCAACCCAACCCAACCCACTTTTGATTCAAGGCTTCTAAAGCCAAGACCTCTAACAATTTTTGGCTTACAAAGAGATTCCTGTGGCCTGACGTACGTAGAGATGGTTATTTGGGGGGTTGTATCCCTAGAAGATATATCTGAGTTTGGCTTCAATTTAATGACAAATATTTTTTGGTAATGCGAAAGATGACATCTACTATGATGTAATAATAGTAAGAATATACATTATACATGAGTGTAGCTCGAGCAGTTTGGGATAAAACTTGAGTCTTTGATTCCTTTCCTTTTTTAGCAAGGCGAAAGGCCGTTGATCCATTGATTTCTTTGGACCAAACTAATTTCATAACTGCAGACCTCGGGTCCACATAGGACCGAATCAAAAGATGACGCAAAGAAACGACCTCATTGTTTTTTTTTTTTGAAAAGAACGCTAGTCATATATGTATTGCATCCCAAAAAGAGTAATTAAGTTGCAAACATTATGTGATTCTCCACACACACACACACACACACACACACACACACACACACACACAAAATTTGCAAAGATTAGGTTGCATTGCCCTCAAATCACACATGGCATCACTAGGTTGGTTTTGATACCATGTATTAGAACTTAAGAAAACACTAACCACACAGGGGCGGAGGCAGCATGGGGCGAGGGGGGCACTTGTCCCCCTAACTCTGTAAAAATGCCTTATAGTTACTGTATTGGTGATACGTTCTTAAACAGTTTGACACTTTGACCCCTTTGATAATTTTTTTTTTTTAAGTAGCCCCACTCCCTCCTTAAAGAAACATACCAAAATTAAGGGATAAAGCTCTCTGACATGCCTAAGTCCTAACCTCGTATTATTCTTTTCTTAGTTTTTATATTGTATCATGTTTTTTTACACGTTTATTTTTTACCTATTTCACTATTCACAACAATTCATTTCTTGCTTATCTCATAAATAACTTATCCCATAAATGAATGATGAAATGCCGTTATTTCTTAACTTTTTTACAATTTCAAAAATCTGAATTTTTGTTATAAACTTAAATTTTAAATACTTAGAAGGATAGAGAAATAAATGTTGAATTTTACATATTTTAAGAATCAATCAGACGATAAGACATATCTACAACTTTACAAGTATTTGCTATAATTTTAGATTTCATAAAATAAAATAAAAAAACTTATAGATGAATTTTTTTTTCTTAATTTATTTTAAGGAATCAAATTAGATGTCTAAACTTTATGTATTTATTCTTCTAAAAAAAAAAAACCTTTATAGATTTACATTAACCTCTTCTTTCAATTGCTAGTAACTATGAATTGGTTATTTTTGTTTCTTTCTTTTAACAATATGAAACATATACTTGTAATTACAATTGTTTATTTACAATTTATTTTGTTACTGTTATGGATTAATATATATAAATTATTTTTCTTTTAATACTATCTTTTAATCTTGCCCTCCCTAAACTAAAATCTTGGCTCCGCCACTGACCACATGTGAGTTATACCCCCAAAAAAAAAACTAGTTGAGTTGCAATTGAAACTTCTTGTAACCACTTAAATAGCCTAGTTTAACCTAATAAATATATGGTATGTGGGACTTGATATATGCCTACATAACACACACTTATCTAATTCAATTAATCCAAATTATTCATGGCATAACAATCTCCTCCATTTAAATTCTTAGAGTCCGTTTGGATACAGCTGAAAACTGAAAACTAAAAAACACTGTAACAAAATAATTTTTAAATGTTTAAATAGTACCGTGGGACCCATTTTTAATGAAAAAGTTGTTAAAAAAGTGAAATTTGTATGTCTGTGAACAGTGCACACACTGTTCACGGGAAAAGTCAAACATTTCGTTTGGGAACGCTGAAAAGTATAAAAAATAAAAAAAATAAAAAATAAAAACTGGAGAAACGTAAAACGTGTGTTTGGGAAGCGCTCAAACGCACACTTAATATTCTCATCAAGGGCTACATTCAAACCACATGGAGTTACTAAATTAGTTTTGATACCACTTGATAGAAATGGAGAAAACGCCAGCACTTGTTAGTTTTTTTCTATATGGGAGGCCATAAGCATGTAAGAGGAACCATATCTAAGTGAGATGTAAGCAAATATCGACATGGTTAAATGAGGCTCATGTATTAGAAAGAACAAATTGTGTCTACACATTTTTATAAAATGGCTTAATTAACATTTTTTTTTTTTTTATATATACAAGATAGAATTCTACTTTAACATAATCTAAATGTATATGTGTGTGAAACTCCTTCCTGAAGACTTGAATTCCAGCCCTTGCCCCCAATACCCTACAAGCACTTATATTTATGGAGTGACCATCGTACAAGAGTGTGCAATGGTGGCTTAATTAACATTATATATATCTGGGTATATCAGTCACATTCAATATAAAAATTAACATTTCTTATGTACATTAATTAGTTCAGTAATTATGGCAATCAGAGTCCAGTCAAACCCTTCTAGAAAATTTTCATAAGCAAATTGGAAAAACAGGACGATGCTTAAATGAATGACGCAAAGGAAATTCAAGCTTGCAAGCCTCAGGCAGATGGGTTGGTGCAACTGTATGCATCATGTGATATGAGAATTCATAAGACTCTCCTTGTCTCTCTCTCAATCATCAACAGGAAACTCTTCCCAACACGCGTCCCAATAGAAAAGTCAGTACAAGACGGCAAGCAAGGAATTAAGCAAGCTAGCTAGCCCCTTTCCTCTGATTGAGGAGGGTCCAACCCACGTGTCTAAACACAAAGTGCCACCCTTGTGGTCTTTGTCAGCTACCGTGGTCTGACCAACTACTAATTCAACCGCTCTCGATTTTTTTTTTTTTTTTTAACTTTTAACCAACAAAACAGAGTCCCTCAAACCCTCTATATATGATAGTACTGTACAGGACTTTCATCATAATTTGCATTAACGTTTAAAGAAGAGAGGGGAAGAGAGATGGCCCTTACAACTAGTTGCTGCTTCAATATCTCCCCCCCAGCAGCTGGTTCAAACTCTTCTCTTTCTCCAAAAACACCTCAAGTAATTACATGGTATGTCTAACAAAACCTACCTTTTTTTTTTACTCTTATCACATTTTATTTATGCATATTTCAGCACATGCAAGCTATGCTCAAAAGGGTATTTAACCTTGATTTTTAACCAATTGATTCTTCTGTATATAGGAATTCGAAGAATGAAGGATCATGGAGAAACCGATGTGTCCTAGGCATGGCTTGCGTGATAATTGGATTAGAAATAAGCAATTTAGTCCTAGGCGGCGAAAGTCATGCCATTGCTGAAGACATGTCCATGTCCATGGTCTTGAAATCATCAAGTGAGAAGGTTGCAAAATGGAGTGACAAAAGAACATGCCCGGCTTGGCGACTGAATTCATTGGAGACCATTGTACCAGAAAACCTTCCAAGACCATCAGCTCATAGGAGATGGGAGACGGTTGGTTATTCTAAGAAGGCCAGAGAAGTAGTTAAACTGGTAGTTAAAACTAGTAGCAACAGCTGCTTCTCTATGTAAACAAACTTTACAATGTGTTTGCACTTTGCACAATATCTTGTACATAGATAATTACGAAGTTAATTCTTATATATATAATCAATCGTAACCAATAATATTATTGATCTCCTCTTGATCTAGTGCATGGATGATGATAGATTGTAACTAAAGATTTTTTACATTCTTTTGTAGTATTATATTATCATTAATTTCCAAATTAAAAACAGTTTCTTTGTCTATTTTTCTTGGATTTTTTTGTTGTTGCCATCGACTAGTTAGTACTTAGTGACTACATGCGTGATTTTTGGAAGAAAAGTAGTACATGTAGTACTTTTTTTGGCAAAGAAAAGTAGTACATGCAGTACGAAATTGGGGTTTCCAGATGAAAGACGAGTGGGCCAAACCTTACAGCACAATATGTGCACGCTATACTAACGAATAGAGCCTGTTTAAGAATTTTTGTTTCTCTGGGCTTGCCAAGGTAATTCCTAGCCTTTGCAATTTTCAGATTTGGGGTAGGCTGGCCCACGATGATATTTCGCCTCCACATGAAGCCACCTAACAATTCATGGATTCTGACCCAAGAAGAAAATATTAATTTTTATTAATAAATGATAATTAGCTAAGAGCATTGTAGGTCAATTAGTTGACAACTCCTAGCTTTTGTAACTAAAAAAGAAATACCACATCTCTTAACTATCGAATTATCAACCAACAAAATAAAATAAAATACGATAACTAAAAATTACTTAGCATTCCATGACTTTTGTTAATATATTCCAAACTTGGATTTGGCTAATATTTTATATTTAAAAAAAAAAAAAAAAAAATCTTGGATTTGGCATTCAATGACTTTTGTTACTATGTTGCACTATTGGTTTTTTTGGGGAGGCTTTGTTGCCACTTAGAAATTGCAAATGATTAGATACACCGGTGATTTGCATGCTGAAATTTGGAAATAGAACCCACTTCCCCCTCCTTTCAATATGTTTGTTTGTTAGTACAAAATTTGGCTCTATATAAAGTAGATATTAATTTGTAGTACAATTGGAGTTTCCAGTGAGATCTTATGGAAGCCCAGTGGGCCACATTGCTCCCCATTGTATTTGAGCCTGCCGGACTATAGAACCAGACTAAAGAGGACCGAAACTTTTTTTTTTTGGAGAATAAAGTGAAACTTAAACCTAACCAGATGATTAGGCTGAAAATATTTTACTTAAATCATCGAAAGACTGCTCTAAAAAAAATCCATCGAAAGAGCAATAATAAGTTAATAATAACTAGAAAAAAATTAAATAATAAGATTAAATTAAATTAAATTACGTGATGGAAGCATGTAATGAAGAGCCAACTCTTGATCAAAATTCAAAAATTATAGTATAGGTTATTAAAATAATTTCTTCAAATTTTTTATAATAGAGTTTTAATGAGGTAGTGTTTTAAATTTATTGAGACACATAACATAGATATATATCATATGTACGATCTAACTTTTGGTTTTTTTTTTTTTAATTTATAAATATAAATTATCGATCAATCGGTGTGATACATAAGAAAATTTACAAATTTTTTATTGAACGTCCCCAAGTTATTCTTAAAACTCTTATAAAATTTCTCTTCGTGTAGGGAGAATCAATCAGATGGTAGGAACTCTCTCTTTGGATAGAGGAATCTATTAAAATTTTGACCTCTTCACCAAAAGCACCCAAAAAACCTATACTTTCCATTAATAAAAGGGGAAGCTCGTTAGGTTAGCTTGTCTTTTTTCTTTTTTCTTTTTTCTTTTTTCGAGAGAGTTTCAACTTATAGCGTCTGCTCCTGATGATAACTTTTTATCATCAAACTAAAACACTAATCAGTTTTTGGTGTAAGTGAAGATTGAACTCCAGATCTCTTATTCAACCATCAAAAACTTTACCAATTAAACTAACTGAAACCCACGTTAGGTTAGCTTGTCTGGTAAGAAAAAGTGCAAGAATGCACACTTTTTTAACCTAGTGCAAAGAATTCCTTCATTTTCAAATTTTTTTTTTTTTTAATCAAGAATAAAACCCTACCCTAACCGGGTACCTTTAGTAATTAAACTGAAACATTGTAAGAATCATCAAGACATCAAACACTAGCTAAAACACACCTACTTCATGGGAATCATGAAAAGGGAATGTGTATCATCATCTTAAGAAGGAGAACATGATGATTTTTGGAGTTTTTTAGTCATTAAGGAAGCAAGGGGATGGATATTATTCATCAACATTATTCTCAAAAACGAGTAAAAAAGAATCGTGCTTTTTGATACATCTTTTCTCCCTTACATAATTAATTGATTTTTCTCAATTTTGTGAATTATAATAGATTTAAATTTTGTGAAGTATGTTAATGAAAGCTTTGTTTGTTTCGATAGAAAATATTGTGTAAATATAGTTTTCCTTATTTTCTAGTATTTGGTAGCATCAGAAAAAATGAGTTAAAGGAAAACTATCTTCGGCCAACAAAAAAAGTATAGCTTATTTTTAGAAATCAATTGCTACTAAATTTTTTTTGAAAAAATAACTCTATCTCACAACAAGCTAAATAAGGGAATTTAGAATATTATTTTTCAACTCATTTAAGATTGCTACAAACATAGAAAATGAGATTGTTTTATAGAAAAAAAAATTTCTTGAAAAATGACTCATTTTCCAAAAAAAAAAAACTATTACCGAAACAAACAAAGCGAAAAAAGTAATGCTTAATAGGGTTTTTCATTTTAGATTTAGATTGCAATTTAATTTGTGATACCAAAAAATTGTTTTAGGTTAAAATTTGATGTTAAATAGATAAAGCATATTTTTGATGTGTTAAAGTAGCATTTGGCTTAGCACAACCAATGTAGTGCTCTAATATAGTTTCTCTAGAAATTTTCATTTTCATATCATGATCATTAATTAATATATTCACGTATGTAACGACCCAAGAAAAAGAGCTAGCCACATCTGCGCTATGCCTCAAAAGGACTAGTCACAATTGACACTCATTGCAGTTGTTAATAAACCCCAATTCAACCCAGTAAATACCCGATGTGGGACTCATCACACACCTACACACATCATACAATCAATCAAATTGGGGCATCACAATCTCCCCCACTTAAATCTCTAACGTCCTCGTTAAGGCCCACTTTGTGAGGTAGTGTCTCCGAGCCCACATGAGGTTATCGGGCCAGCTCTGATACCATATGTAAGGACCCAAGGAAAAACACTAGTCACATCTGCGCTATACCTCAAAAGGACTAGTCACAATTAAGGCTCTTTGTAGTTGATCAAACAAATCATCTATCCTTGCTAAAGGGGCCATGCTAATCTTCTCTGTATCGTTCCAATTTTATCGGATGTCAGCTCTGAAGCCTTGATGTTCCTAATAAGGTGAAACACCTGATATGGCGAGCATGCAAGAACTTACTCCCCACCAAGAAAAATCTCGTCTGACGTAAAGTTGTCTCTGACAGCCTTTGCGAGATATGTAAGCAGCACAAACACCCTTCACGCCCTTTATCACTGCCCTGAATTGCAGAGCCAATGGACGATGACACCGTCTTGGATCCAAAACACCCTCAAGCAAAAAACGTGCTTCATTGACTTTATTGTTTCTATTTTTGTAGGTCTGAAGGAACCCGAGCTCCTCATGGTGGTATTATGGAATTTGTTGAAGTGTAGGAATAACCTCCGCTTAGGCAAGCCTACAATCCCACTTAATAAGGTGCTAGAGCACTATCGGGAGCAACGGATTGAATCCTACTACAGCCCCTTACCATCAATCACACCGAGGAGTAAACAACCAGCCATCTGGACACCACCTCCCGAACATTAGTACAAATTAAATTTTGACAGAGCCACATTTGCAGACAAGGACACAGCTGGTATTGGGGTTGTTGTGCGCAACTATAATGGCCTTATCATGGCATCTATGGCGCAACAAATCCCACTACCACCTTCAGCTATTGAGGTCGAGACCCTAGCAGCAAGACGGGCCCTAGAGTTTGCATTGGAGTTGGGATTCGAGCGAATCATTCTTGAAGGAGATTCAGAGACTCTATACAAAGCTTTGAAAACAGAGTGCAGTAGCTTCACACCGTACGGACACCTAGTGCAAGATTTACTTTTCCTCAGTGAACACTTTTCAGACTTTAAAATATCTCTTGTCCGTAGAAAGGGTAATAATTTAGCGCACTCTTTAGCAAGAAAATCACAATTCTTAACACATATGTCAGTCTAGATGGAAGATGTACTACCAGACCTTTTATCTGTATTAGAGGCTAATTTCACTAGCCTTCTTTAATAATACAATGGCCTATTTCTCAACCAAAAAAAAAAAAAAAAAAAACGCTTCATGTAGAAATATATTAGGGCATGCTAGGTTAATAATTTCTCGTTGAATGATAATCTTGAGCCCCAAAACAAGCAGATAAATTGTCATTAAATGTGAAGAATTTTGTGACATATTGGAATAGGGTTTTTATGTTAACTAACTAATTTTGTTTATCTTTAATTTTACTTGTTTAAGATATAATAAAATTTTGTCTTATGAAAAATCTGAAAATTATTTCATAGAATAATAATAATTTGTTTGCAAGATGATTAAAATTTTAAAATTTAGTCATCTAGGTTACATAATAATAAAAACCAAAACAATGTCTGATTTATAGAATAGTTACATGTGTTGTGCTCACATGAAATAATGAAAACTATCATAAAATAATGATTTGTTTTGCAACATGATTAAAACTCCAATATTTAGTCATTTTATTTACATGAGATAAAGTGATAATAAAAACCAAAATAATATTTTCATTCTTGAACGTTTCATTCATCATATAGAATAGTTTCGTGCATTTTTCTCACATGAAATAATATAAATTTCACATAAAATAATGAGTTTTTTTCATGACACGAGTAAAACTCAAGCTACAAGTTGTAATTTTCTTTATTTTATTTTTATTTTATAGTATCTTAGTCTGATTTTTGTTCATATGACCCTTCTTTTTAATGGAAATTGAAATATTTAAGTACTAGTTTGATATTTGCTACAATAAGATGGATAGATTTTTTGGTAAAATTTGATCAAACCTTATTATTTGCAATAACACTTTCTAGTTTAACCAATTTTCATTGATCAGCTGGGGAAATTGACCTTGGTCTAGCTCAAATTAGGTTTTTCTATGTTTACGCTTTCGATGAATGAAAATTTTCAAGGGGTAGCAACACATCAAAAATTAGGAGTTTATCATAGCTCTAAAAATATTAAGTTCAAGAATAATAGGTGATGTTAAATTTAATGAGATAAAATGAGTTTTGGACATTACGCGCGAGACCTGATTTTAGGAATGTTTCATTGTGAATCTCCATTTCAGGACTTAGTGTAATGCTCCTAAAGTTTTTCATAGGTGTAGTTGATGTTTGTAGAATCTACATTCTACTGTAGGCCTAGTCAAACCATTATCAACTCCCTTAATTTCCCACAAATAAGTATCCTATAACAACGCTTGCAAAAGTCTATGAAATGGAGGTAAAGGCTCATTATTTCTATTAGTACATTCAAGTTGTAAATAGCGTGCGTCTTTCTTGTAATAAACACCACTCTGTAAGTTGAGTAATATTTTGTGACTGTGCAGCAGTACTAGATCATTTTCATATTCATCAAAGAGGATGAAAAATGGAGAGAAGGAAAGTATAGGGAGACACAGATTTTCATCTATTTCTTACGGATGAAAATTGGGAGGATGGATGAGTGGAATTTTCCATTTGGGTACATATTTAAAATTTAATCTCCTCGTTTTGGAGAAAAAAGATGAAGGAAAATAGGGAGAGGGAACACAGTTTCTTTTTTTGTCAGTCTAGTTCACATTAATTGGGTAACGAAGTCGTTGTCTCCATCAATCTATGTCGGCCGGTTGGGCGGCGAAAATGTCATCTTTGTCAATTTGGTTAATTTCTACGGTGGAGCCTTCATCGATACCTGTTGATCCCAATTCCTGTTCATCACTATCAATATAGTTCAAGTTGAGTGATAGAACTTCCGTGTTTGTCAATCTAGATTCTGTTGGATGACTAGCCAGCCGCACTAAAATCACCTGCAAAATGACATAACCATACTACATTGTAGATAACAGTACACCTCAACGCATGGTGCAATGTTAGTGCAGTGCAGTTTGCTGTTTTATAATTAAAAAAATCGCACAAATCGCACCACACCCTCTCTATATATTAATAAAATTATTTTTTTAATATTAAATATATTATTAATAGTTTAATGACCCTAGTTTTCAAAAAAAAAAAATTTATTAACCCTAGCGGCTAGCTACTAAGGTATTAAACTATTAATAATATGTATTTGATATTATAATACACATTATGTTGGATAGAAAAAACCCAACATCTTATACACCACACCACACATGTAATCGCAAAAATGAGGTGCAGTACAATTATGGTTTTGTCTAAACTATACACCACACATATGACCACAAAAATGAGATGCGGTGTATTTATATATGGTTTTAGCTAAACCGCACTACAAAACGTGGTGCTAAAAATGGCCCAAAACCACACCACGAACACCCCCTAAGCCGTGTATCATCTTCATATTTGTCAACCGTATGTTTTTCTTTGAATAAATGTATTTTTGGGAATACTAACACCTTTTTATTTGTTATTTACTGGATACATACATTGGTTTTTTGGGAAAATTTATCTTATAATTTGGTCTTGTGATACATTCCTCTCATGATATATGTGTGTGGACCTCACACATGTGAATCTATTGTGAAAAAGATATTTCATAATATACCCACTCGATTTTGCGGGCAACATGAAAAAAAAAGAGAGAGAGAGAGAGAGAGAGAATTTGCGGTTTATAAATATATCATATCACACTTACTAATTTTTACAAATTTTTTTAATTCTACTGTTAGCGGATGATAACTTTTGAGCATCAATAGTATAAGTCATTTGTTAATACCAAATATTATTGCAATAAAATTTTATATACTATAAGACATAATAAATAATAGTTTCTTATATAATTGTATAGTGAATATATAGTAATTAACACAATTTTTTTCTTCATTTTTTTCCTCTCAACCAAATAAAAGAAAATAAAATGTTTTTTTTTATCCTTTTTCACCAAATACACAAAAAGGAAAACAACAATCTTTTCTTTTCTTTCATGTTTCTATCCTCCATATATTTTTCATGCTCTCATTTTTTTTCATACTCTTAACCAAATAGAGCCTAAGGGAAATAGATGGTGTCGATAATTTTCTATAATTATTCACCATTGCCCTTACGTTTAAGAATTTTGTGGAGAGTTTGAAGAATAACTCCGAGGCTTCCCATTTCGTTGATTGAATGGGAAGAAAGAAAAAGAAAGCCATGCCATGCCAGCAACATATGCTTTCACATGCATTTTTACCAATGATATTACGAATATATCGTCTGCCATATTTTAACATCTTTCTAGCTTTAGAGAGAGCGATCCTTCAAGCGAGATTGTGGGGAGTACCAGCTATACTATAGGTAGGAAATGATGAAAGAATCTCAAAGTAGGATATTTCTTTTGCAACTTGCAAGAGCAATAGGACAGACAAAAGCACACAGTATTTTTCAATAGCACATTTGAAATTTGAACTGGGCGCGACTCATTGTTTCTTTGTAATATATACAGCTGAATTCTGCACTATTTCATTGTAGACTCAAACAGTCAATAAACTAGGTATACCTAGGTTTCTTTTGTTTCCTCTTGTGGCTTTTTCTATCAGTCCAATTCACTCTGAACTTGAAAGGGCCACTTTTGGACGATTTTCATCTTGGCAACCAAAATATGATACTATCTAGATTCTAGATAGATACGAAGTGACTTGTCATTTATTTGTAGTGACTTTTAGGCTCTGTTTGTTTTGATGGCGGAAAATATTTATTATCAATCTGAAAACTAATATGTTTAGTTGTGTTTCTGGAAATACTTCAAAAAGCATTTCTAAGTGTTTAGTTGTATTTATGAATATGTCATAAAAGACACAGTTATTACTGCTTTCCCACATATATACTAACAATTTTAGTCACCCTAAATATGTGCAAATCCAAAAAATGTTTTCAGTCAAATAAACAAAGCCTTACTTTTTCCACTAAACTTTAAATTTCGGTTAAATTGCACATTCGGTTCTCAAAATTTAACCCTTATTTTAAAATTATCTCTATCCTCTTAAATATCACTTTAGTTTCTAAACTCTTAAAATTGTTTCAAAAAGATTGTTTTCATCAACTAATGGAAAGAAAATGCTAATGTCAAACATTAAAATTCATGATGGGTTTAGTTAGCTTAACGAGTAAATTTTTTGTAGTAAAATAAGAGATCTGAAATTCAAAACTCACATATATATCAAAACTCAATAAATATCTTAGTCCGATGATAAGAGCAATCATCCTAAAATTGATGTCATTGGTTGACGTGGAGCCTATGCGTCAAGAAATCTAAATACATTAAAATAAATAAATAAAATAAAAAGAAAAAGAAAAATCTCCAAAACCAAAAGAAGGATGTCAATAATTTGTTACATTCCAAGAAACTTAAACTATTAGTCACAAGTACGTGCACTTCTTTGCCTCTTCATTTTTTTACCCTTTTCCAGATTTGTTGACACATATGCTCCATGCATGTCATCTAAATGAACACGAGTTTTATGAATTTCATTTGCTACATTAATTTTTTTTTTTATACACGATTGAAGCAATTTTAAAAATTCAGACGCTAAAATGAAATATTTAAAATTGTAAGACGATTTTGAAACAAGTGTCGAAGTTTAAGATCAATATAAACTAAGCTAACAGAAACCATCTCTCAAAGTTTACAAGCTATTCATTCTTCTAGGACAACATCGATCTTTAACGATTGCCTGCAACTTGAATATGCGATATGAGATGCGCAATATATGTAAATCTTAATATACCACTTGCATGTGCCTTTAGTGCTTTTGTCTGCAGACTCTGCAGTCTGCACTATGAGCATTATACCTGTTTGAAGCTATGCAGTCACCCAATACGAAACTGCTATAAAAAGGAAGCACTCATTCAAATCAGTGACTCAAACTCTTCCATATCCACGCTTTTAGAGATTGATATATGTCTAATTCCCAACTCCTCTCTTTGTTAGCCTTTCATTTCTTTTCATTTTTCTTCCTATATCTCATCACCTTATTCGACTTCATAAAAGAAACGAAGGGGAAAAAAATAATAATAAAAAAAATAAAAAGAGTAAAGAGCTCACATGAGCAACACTTTATGAGGTCCTTGAGGGCAAACGGTAAATCTTTATGTGAATAGTATGTTGTATTTTAGAGAGAGAAAAAAAATCTACAGATGTTTGCCTATTAGGGTTTTACGCATAAAAACTTGGTTTCAGGCTTTAGATAGCAAAATATACTTTCTTACCCAAAAAAGAATATCAAAATATTTTAATTAACGAAGACTCACTTAGAGTTCAAATAATTATAGTCTCAAATTGAAATTTAATGTTTTACTAGCTTTGAAACTTGAGTTGAAACTGATTATATAGTTATACAAAAAAATTATAATGCAATAAGTATTCTTTTAAAAACATATGCAAAATGGAGGGAAAAATAAAAAAGAATGATTACTAGGAATTTAATAGTGAATAGTAAGATTCCTCTTTGATCTGGCCCCAAACATAAATATACGGCAGTGAGATTTTAGTTGCAAGTTGCAAGCAATATGGAGACATTAGTCTTCATCTTTTTCGATATGGAATAAGACCATTCCCACTAAGAAGGCAGCCCAGATAGCTAGAATATGAGTATATGTCAGGGCCTAAACTGAGAGTCAGGTTGAAGAAAGTTTCAGTCACCCATTATTTCCAAGATCTTGTGTGTCCGACGGTGGGGTCTTACTGTTCAAGAGTCGCATATGACAATCACTCAGGCATGATGATCACATTCTTCTACTTTCTCTTCTTCGTATGATTTAAGTGAAGAATATGATGGGATCTTAGAATTAATCATTAATATTCGACATTGGTTCGGGTTGAAGAAATAACGTGTCACTCGATCATTAGCAAACTGACTGCAATATTTTCCTGTATGTATAAAGATCCCACTAGGGGCCAGGGCTAAACTATATATCATGATTCAAGTCAAGATAATATTCACGATCATGATTTTTGGGCAACCACAAGAATGAAATTTCGTAGATATGAATGTTGTAAACTAATTAAAATGGATTTTCATAATTTCACTTCCATTTCCGTTGTTTACTGGTTGCATATGAAACACCCCTCAAATTTTTGTAATATATAGACATGTATATATATACATAGATCAACATTTTTAGGAGTTTGGAAAAAAAATTAGAATTAGTGTATCTAAAACAAGAAAGAAGAAATTACCTTCTTCTTCTTCTTTTAGTAAAAGGGTAAAAGGAAATTTTATATATTTTAAACCCTAAGGTTCTTGGACGATTTCAATCAAATCTCAAGCTTCTCAGTGTAAAATTAAATTGCATACTTTCACAAATAATTTCAATTCAAATCAGAAACTTATTTATGGTGACGTAATTAATAGAAAACACTTAAACAAAATGTCGTTGGGTGATTATTTCAATACATGGCTATTGTTATAAATCTTATTTTACTTCAAACCACACGTCATTTTGTTTGAACATTTATAATCAAACAGCATCACGCATAATAAGTTCATGGTTTGAATTGAAACACCTTTGAAAGTGTAAGTTTGGAAGTTTTAGAAAGTTTGAGGTTCAATATCCCTAAATTATGTTGTACAATGTCAATATATAGTTTACCAAAATAAATAAATAAAAGAGGTGAGCCCAAATAAATATTTTGGGATTTATTTGAAAATTCGATCTTAGAGAAAGAGAGCCACAAATGACAAAACCAGGTGAAAGGGTGAGCAAGCTATATAGTGCCTCTAAAATTTTTAAATTTTTAAATATAATTTTTTGTGTTGGAAACCCCCAAAAATTATGAACTTCCCCTTAAAAATTTTAGATCTCCCACGGTCAAATATTCAATAGAATAGAAATTTCAAGAAAATAAATTGTCTCATAAAATGGGTTTAAAGTTATAAGCATATTTGAAGAGAAAAAAAAGTTATTCACTTTCAATTTTTTTAATGAAGTTGAGTAAGCATTTATAGTTATATTTTTTATTATTTGCTATATATTAAATATTAAAGGATAATATTTAATTAAACATTATAATATTAAAATTTACAATACAATTAATTGAATCAATAACATTTCCCATGATGCTAATTAGTTTAGTTTTTTCTATAAAAAAAGATATTGAATTTTTCACTTAACCCTTACCAGCAAATGCCGACATACATTTTACAAGCAAACATATGCATATACAATTGTGCATGGATGCACGTGCACACGCACACACCCTTAGAGGAAGAAAATTATGATCATAGGGAGTCATGGTGGAGCCTCATGAAAGTTGATGGATATACATCCTTTTGTATATGGTATTAATATTATTTATAGATTTATAGATGTATAACATTCAAACAAAGGGGCCGTTTTTATAAAATTTTCAAAATTACACCATGCAAACTATGGTCCCTCGGTGTCTATTCATGCCTTCAAACCATACAAAAGGGGTCCACTGTCATTAACAAATCAAGTCACTAAAGCAACATATCGAATATGTTGGTGGGAAAATTGTGGGTGAGGGGATTATTTGTAAATTATAGGATGATGAGTGGAAGCTCTCTCACCGAATATCGGTACTTCAGGTTACTGCGCGTGCATGAAGAGCACAGCACCGCTGTTAGAGTGGTGGCAAACACTGAAAATTAAGTCAATCAAGTAGTAGCTAGAATATTAGAACTTAGAATTGTGTCTATGATTGCATACCTTCGGAGGTGTGGTTAAGGAAGGTATTTATACCTTTCTTAACTGGGAGAAGCCAATATGACACCCCACCCCCCCCCCCCCCCCCCCCCCCCACAATAAGAAATTCAAAGTATGAAAGGATTGATATCAATCGCAGAATAGAGAAACAGAAAGGAGAGAGATTGAAGAAATTCTCTTAGTTATCTATTATGATTGAATCTGTACAAGTAAGATGGTTTTATATAGAGATTAATCAACTAACTACCCTAATAGACTAAACAAATTATCAGGGGACACGTGTAACAGTTAGTTACTAGCTGTTGTCTCACGTGTGAACATTCTAACTAATAATTACATTACAAAACGACATAAAAAAGATAAGTCCTCAATACAAAACAACTTGTAGTATATTTCACAGCTCATTACTTCTTCCTTTTAGTGTTTGATTCTTGCTTCTTCCTCTAATTCTGATTACTGTAGTCAACAATATTTTAACACCCCCTTCTGCTGCTTTTGGCGGATGTGATAAGTCCACACGTCTTCCACATTTCTAGGTGTCAGTCCCAAAGGATTGCGACTCCCACGAAGGAAACAAGTCACATCACATGAAATGCTAACTGAGTAATTGAAGGTAATAAGTGTGATGCTGACTAATTTAATCTTTGGATTTGCATTTTAAGTGCCACTCTAGACAGATCGCAGCGGATGGCTTGTCATCCTTGGCCCGTGCCAGCCACTTGTGTCGGTCTCATGTAGAAAAGTTTTGTTTTTCCCTCAGAATATATAAGACCCACCAAAATAATAAACTCGAAAAATTTATAAAAAAAAACTATCAATTTCAAACGACAATAGCAAATAAAATCAAAGCTCATGTCTTACGCTAAAAAGACAATAGAAAACCGCCATGGTGTAAAACACAACAAAAAGCCTTAGAGAAACATAGATAGAATCAATAAACCCAACACCCCTTTCATGTGAGATGTTCCTCAAGCATATGAAATTCAAAAAATCTCTAAAACCCATGCTTCCTTCGTCTTTCTTCCAACATAACTTATTCCACGCCACCCATGAAATCATCCCCCCACCCCACCCCCCTCCCAAAACTTTCGTATTAGTCTTTTATTGTCTATAGAGTGTTTCCTTATATTTTGGGGGCTATTTTTATTTTGCTCCTCCTCATTTTTTTTTTTAACTTTCAATTTGGTTTTTGAGTTTTTGAACCTATAGTCACTTTGGTTTTTACAAAAAAAAAAAACTTAAATGGCTAACAGATTTCATAACTCATAGAGAATGTACAACCTTGGTGCAATAGTCACTCTACAAGTATAAATGCTTGTGGGGTGTGGGAGGCAAGGGACAGAGTTCAAGTCTCCAGGAAGGAACTTTACACACATATACATTTAGATTAAGTTAAAGTAGAATTTCTAACTTGTATCTAAAAAAAAAAAGCTATGTGATTAATCAAATAACAATACATTTTAATATATTTACATAGAAGTTGAATAAAAATAAATAAACAAAACAATCTATTCCTCAATTTTATAGGAAAAATATGAATTAAAAGAGAAATAAAGCTCAATCTACAATTTATTTTTTCTCACTTTCTTCGCAATCAAACAAGCAACACACTCAATCTCTTTTGGATCTTTCTCACATTTAAGATTTTTTTTTTTTGTAAATCAAATGTTAACGTGGCATTTAATGTCAATTAAAATTTATTTGTTATTATTTTGTTAGAACTTAATCTTTAAATGTGTCGGTTGTGCATTTCATTTACCACATTAATTTTTTCAGTCAATGGAATAACAATATGGTCCAAAATGATAATAGGTTTAATTGAATTGAAAGTTATAAAAATATGAAAACCAAAATCAAAATAGTTATAAAAAATATAAAAAATAAATGTTTTCCCTCTTTTTTTTTTTTTTTAATTTAACCTTGTAACCGAGACACACGGGTAGGATGTACATTGGATATACTAGATAATTTCACTGAGATCCGACCAAATAATATTCGTGAGATAGTACCTTTGCTTTACTCATTAGCTAATAATCCCTGAATCAGGGATTGACGAGTTTTCCATGTCAGACGAGCAGGTCAAAATTCATATGATGTCATCACTATCATCTCTTTCTTCTTATAATTGAAAGATCTAAGTACAAAATCCCATTTTATTAACAAACAAATAAAGCCCAATCAAACCCCCCATTCCCATCTCAGCGTTAAACATATTTTAAATAGTCCAACAGTACTAGTTGATGCAACCCCAGCCGTTTGATTCACTTTGGATTCTGTGAACAATACAGTTCTCAAGGTTAATCAACGGCCCAAAGTTGCGCATGGCAAAACTTCTTTTTATAAAGATCCAATTCCAATCCAATTTCAAAAAAGCTTTTAGACTTCAGTCAAATCTTTCCATATCAGGGCGTGATCTCGATTAAATAAATGGGGTTGTGACACGTGGCATTATGATGTACTGACTAAAACGCCCTCGGTTACCATCGTATCAAAATGAACCAATCCTCATACGGATATTCTGTTCGGAGGTCACTTCAAAATTTTCAGAGTTAAGGCTGTAAAGGGCTTTAAGAAACCGATAAACCAAACGTAAACGTGTTGTTCTCAAATCTCAATCTCTGCAAAGTGCATTTTTTTGCTATTATCAATGTTTTCATAAGTTGTGTTAGGGTCATTTTTGGTTATTAATTTCAATCGAGTGGGGCCAGCAAACGTGATGCTCATGCAATGCATACTTCACAGATTCTATATATTGGCAGAGGGTCACTGTGTCAGTGCCGTGTGTGTGTCAGGAGTGACGGTGGACTTAGTTTACGTGACTTCACCCTTGTTCAGCTTCTCCGGACGATCTCTTTGATCCAGAAGTTTGCTGTGTGCTAAACGCATAATAATGCATTGCTTACCTTGTATCATTTCATTCCATTTTCACCGTACCATGATCGACCATTAGTGACTGCGGCTGTTCACGGGTCAAGTTGACTCTGAGTCTCTTTGAGAACAACTTATTTAAGTAAAACTGTAATTTTTTTGCTAAAAGTATTGTAAATAAAGTTAAAAATTAGCTGAAATAATATAGTGATACTCATTAATAGAGAAAGTTCGATTAGCAATAATGCTTGTTTAAACCTCCCAATTTTAAAACACGCCTTGATTGATTTTACTCTAACTTATCTAAGTACAGAACAAAAATAAATTATACGCAATAAACCGGAACTACTCTCTAAGCCATAACCACAAGCAAGCAACAATAAATATAAAGTTTAAAGAGTAAGAGAAGAGATACGCAAATACAAGATAACACCAAGACGTGTTATTGAATAAGTTGGAGTACAAGGATATCAAAAAGATACGCAACCACTAATGAATAAGTTGGAATACAAGGATATCAAAAAGACCCTTCAAGCCTAATCTATCAATGTACTTGAGCCCTCTAAGCTCTAGCTACCAACAGACTTCTCAGACTCTTGTCTTCACTAGTTATCATGATCCCGCAATACCGCCCAATTATATCTGCCAAACCTCACCAACTTCTTTGGCAAATCCCAAATACTTCTCAAGCTCTAAAACACTCTTTACACTCTGAATAAGTGTGGATTGTGTTTGGATACAAATTTCCTCTCAATGTATAACAATAGGAAAGAGGAAGGAGAAGAGACCAGGGATTTCTCTATTGAGAATGAGTAGCTCTCTCTAACAAGGGTGAGTGTGTTGTAGAAACCTCTCTAGGGTTTTCTACTGAATAGTCTCTTTTCAATTTTGTGGGTAACGAGTGTATATATAGTATGGGTGAAAAGTATAAAAGTCACACTTAAAATCCTCTAGACAAAGAGTTTCGCGAATCACTCGCGACTTGGCCTGAGTCGTGAAGTGACTTGCGAAATACAGCTTGACACTTGACTCTTTAGCTTCCAGCATGTGCTTCTCATGTGACCTTCACGGGTTGCACCACTTACGAGCCAAGTCACGAGATCAACTTCTTGAGCAATCTTCACCAACTTAATACTAAATTCAATACAATAAAATCCCACAAAATACAATGAAATAAATTAATACAATTACAACACTTTTGTTATGAAATAAAGCCAACATAAATATTATGTGAAAAACCATAACTTAACAAATAGTACCAAAAGTTGTAATTGGACTCATGAATAGTAACAAAATTAAGTTAAATAGTAAAAAAAAAAAACTACATTTTCAGCCAATGCCAAACACAACCTAAGTGTTGAACTTCCTAATTCTTCGCCAACGGGTGATTTTATCGAAATCAACTGCCACAACTTTGTTATTCTTCCAATCAAATTTGTTTTAGGCATGATGGGGTCTTTCACACTAGGAAAACATGTGAGGTTAATTAGACCAAGTTTTCACCAGTTTTTGTGGAGATCTCTACCAAATCTAGCGAATATGTTGCCAGATCAGTAGCAAAAGTCAAAGAACATGGCTCACGACGAGGAGTTAAACAAAAAGAACAGTTGGGTTCTCAGTTGGATTTTGAAGAATGAAACCCACCACTAATAACCACACTACTTGGATCGAGCAAGTTTCAGTTCGAATGGTTTAGGGTTTAATAGATTTCTTAGGTTTGAGTCTTTGTTGGACAGCTCTAAAGTTGAGTGATTGAAAATCACTTTTATATGAACCTATCATTTTTTCGCCACCATTCATGATCGACTACATCAAAATTGTGATACAAATTATGACATAAAGGTTGTGTCCCAATACTTTATCATATATAATTGAAAATTATAAATTAAAAAAAAAAACACTACCCTATGTTTTAGTTCAAATTACACTTTTCAAAAAAACAAATTATATAAGGGCAAAAAGCGATTCCAATTAAAAAGTAAATTACAATCAAATTAAAACATGAAGCCTAAAATAATCAAACTAAAAAATTACATAAATATACCTGTAGGGACTGGTTTTTGGTGCCCAAGCCCAAAGGATATGGGTCAAAGGCCCAACGAACCCCGAACAATGAATTTGTAGAGAGTGGATCGAAGGTTTAGGCGCTGGCCAGCGTTCACAAGGCGTGAACTCCTTTCTCCTTTATTGAAAAATACTTAAAACAATTTACAACTGAAGGATGCTCCTCGGCCATGGGCCGAGGAGACTTTTTCTCTTTTCTTCCCCCTCTCCCCCCCTTTTTTCAGGAGGGAATCCCTTACATTATATACCCTTTACCCAACCAATCCTAGCCCTACACTTGTTGAGTGATCTGGACGTTACTCAGGTGCTTGTCCCATCAGCCGCCTTCGTAGTCTCTTTGGGAGTCGCGGCAACCAAGGCGACGCTGGTGCGGGGTCCTTTCCTCATTAATGCGGCCAGGACGGTAGTCAGGTACATTTAATGTGGAGGTGACTGCTTGTTATGAGCCTGTCCCTCAAGTTCTCGGACGTCTGATGATGGGGTCGTCCTCGGATTTAGGGTGCCTTCTCGGCTTGGGCCTTCGGCCTAGGAACGAAGTGGGCTGGGCCGTAGGATTCTTTGGCCCCACAATAGCCCCTCAAAATCTTGCTATCCTCATCCTCGGGCGGAGAGGAGGATGTTGATGTCCTCGGGCTTGCGACGCGTCCCATCGAGTTTGGCCATCTGTTAGTACTGGAGTCTTTTCAACTGCCCCAGACGTGTTAATGGCGCCTCGAAGAGCGCAATGCGCCCTTCATTAAATCAAGACGGCTCTGTGCTCCCCACGTTCAACAAGAGGATGATAATCCAACGGTGGGGATTCTCCTAACATTTATGGGCGGGAAAACCCCGCGCGGCTCCTTGATTTGGGGTATAAATGCTCATTCGACAAGCCGGTTCCTCTATTTATTCGCACCCAAGAGTCTACATCTCTAGCATAAAAAGCCTGTCCGAGGAGCTTCTACTCATTTCTGTAAGTCACTCTATCACTCTTCGAACTTTCTCCCTCTCCATCTCTTCCTCTTTTTCATTTGCTCTCTCTTAGCTCGCTTAGGCATCATTTGGGATGGGTAGATTTAAGAAGTATGTCTTCGCTGAGGAGGCGATGGAGAAATTCATCGCCGATTATAAGATATCGGCCAACGTGGACTTAAGGTATTGTGAGGAGGGAGAATGACGCTTTCGGAGGCAGGAGGGTGAGGTGGTGATTCCCATCGCTGCCTTCGTTGAAGGTGGTATGAGGATACCCATGGGGCCGGTGATGAGGGACTACCTAACGCACTTCCGGCTAGCCCCCACCCAGTGTGCCATCAACGTCTTTAGGATTCTGGGCTATGTGAATGCCCTAAACGAGAAGATGGGACTGAGATTGACCCACCATGACGTCAACTGGTGTTATAACCTCCAGTGCCTGAAGGGCAAAACTTACTATCTGAAGACCAGGGATGACAGTGTCCGGCTCATTCAGTGCCTCCCTGAGTCCAGCAAGGGGCTGAACAAGGACTTCCTCATCGTGTCTGGAGAGTGGCACGATGGCCTTCACTGCCCGATGACGAAGGGGACCCTAGGTGGGCAGTAGGAAAATGGGGAGAGGGTTTTAGGACCCTAATCTGTTCCATCCTTTACTTCGTCCATTTCTTTTTGCACCGTCTGGTTTCTAATGTGAATGTGTTTCCTCTTGCAGATCCGCACGCCTTCACGCGCCACTTCAGCCTGATCAACCGGGAAGACTTGCAAAAGGCGCTGAGGGCAGAGGTTTTCGTGAACGAGGCCGACAATCAGGTTAGGGCCACTCACCAGATCTTGAAATACGACCCGACTCACAAGTCATTTGCGGCGCCGAAGTACGTGATCAGAGCAAAGGATCCTCAGTTTCGGAAAATAACCGTGACCGAGGACGGGTTCCGGTTCCGGTTCCCCGAGGTGCCCTCCACATCAGAAGGTGTGACACCTGCGGGTCCCTCCTCCTCCCTTAGATCCTTAGAGGCTGCCGAAGAAGGCCTAGAGAGGAAAGAGGAAGTTGCTGACTTTGGCCCCGCCGAGGACGAGTTTGACGTGTTTGAACAAGTCCATCAGTCCGAGGACCCTCCGGGAAACTTGGGAGACCCTTGTCTGACGGAAGCAGATTTCCAAACGCCTAAGTCCCCTCCTCGGCGCGAGATGGGTTACATGAAGAGGCCCCAACCTAGCCTGTCAGATCTGATCGAAGGCCAATCGGGAAAATCCAAGCCGGAGCTTCCTCCTCCTCCTCCCAAGACTCGCTCTGCCCAGGGCAAGTCGTCCCCTACCCAGTCAAGGCCTTCTCCTTCTCTGCCCAAGACGAGTTTTCCTTCTAGGCACGAGCCCTCCGATCCCAAGCAGAAAAAGGATAAGGGCAAAAGGCCGGCTGAGGAAAAGTCCGGGTCCCCACGGGAGGAGGATGATACTCGGCGGCCATCCAAACAACTGAAGATAGGCTCCTGAGGCCACGATAAAAGGGTTGACGCCCAGCCCGAGCCCCAGGCTTGGCTTCCTGCCCCAATGCTTCATGGGGGGCCGCTGAGGGAAGACTCCTCCCTCAGGGATTTCAAAGAGGGCGAAGGCGCGTACGTGGCCGACGCGCTGGAAAGGTGCCTGCTACTCCCAGCTGACATGGCGGAGCTGGGAGCTATGAGGAGCAGGGAGGTCTTCCTCTGCCTCAAGCGGTACCTGGAAATGGTAAGTCCCTCTACATTTATGACTTTTCCAGCTTTAGCTTTCTCTTTCCCTTTTCTGGCCTCGGCTAACCGTGTACCTGTTTTGTTGGGCAGGCCATTCAGGCCACTTATAGGTTGGAGGACGTGGCCCGTGACCAGGGGAAAGCCGCGAACGTGGAGCGTGAGAAACACCTAGAGGCCTCACGGATCCTTAAAAACTCCAAGGCTAATTTTGCCAAGGCTCGGGAGGAGCTGAGGGCGATGACCAGTGCTCGGGATACTGCCCTGTCAGGACTCGCCGGCTTCCAGAAGCAGGCCGAAGATCAGACAAAGTGCCTGGGCGAGGCGGAGGAGCAGTTGAGGATTGCAAAAGAGCTCCTTGCCGATCTGCCAAAGAAGGTGGCTGCTGCCGAGGAAGTCAAGAGGGTGGCTGAATGGGACAAGGATGAGGCCGTGAGGGCCAAGTTTGAGGCTGACCAGGGCAGGGAGGACGCCCTGGCCACTAAGCAGAAAGCCGAGGAGGAGGCTTATGCTGCGGGGATGGCAGAGACAGAAGCAGCCTTTAAGGCTCAAGTCCCCGGGTTGTGCAGGTGCTACTCTGCTGAGGTTTGGAGGGAGGCACTCAGACAGGCCGGGGTCGAGGCCTCGTCCGACTTGTGGAAGGAGGAGAATGTGTACTACCTTCCTGCCATCCGCGAGGCAACTCCAGGTGGCGCTGAGGCCGGGGAGGTTGCAGAGGAAGCCGGTGCCGCTGCGGGTGAGGACACCTCAATCGCTGATCCCACGGGCGGGCCTGCCCAAGGAAGTGACCCTCCCAAGGTAGTAGAATCAGGTGAGGGCCCCGTTGAGGAGGCGCCCCAGGAGGTTGCGAAGTCCACCTCTGAAGCTGAGGTTCTCGCTGCTGATGAGGCAGCTGTTCCTGCCGCGCCATCACAGGCTGTCCCTTCTGGCCAAAGCTCAGAAGGCCTTGAAGCTGCTACGGTCCAGCCCCTTGCTGAGGGAGGAAAATAGGTGGGCAGGGCAGGCCCCTCAATGCCGTTGTCTGCCCTGCCTTTTGCGCCTTTCTTTTTCCTTCTTTCTTTTTTTTAGATTGTAATGTAATTCCTATCATGTAACCCTTTTGGACTTTAATGAAATGCGAGCTTTGTTTCTTTTCCTGTTTGTTGTGGTTGTTTGCTTACTCGTACGCTATCCGCTTTTTCTTTACTTGTATGATTTTAACTTCAATTGCATCTCGGCCAATCGCGGCATCAATTATTATAGCGAGGGCATGTATGCTTGGGTGGACCCATCGTTCCCTAAGGGCCGGGTAGAAAATTCTTTGGGTAGACACTTAGGATCCCCTTGAAGTAGTTGGCTTCCCCACAGGCTTGAGTCCGAGGACCATACAGTGCTTTTGGTTCTGTCTAACACTTAGAATCCTCTGAAGGAGTTAGTTTCCCCATAGGTCTGAGTCTTGGGACCATACAGTGCTTTTGGTTCTGTCTAACACCTAGAATCCTCTGAAGGAGTTAGTTTTCCCATAGGCCTGAGTCCTGGGACCATGCAGTGCCTTGGTTCTGTCTAACACTTAGGATCATCTGAGGTGGTTAGTTTCCCCGTGAGCCTGAGTCCGAGGACCATGCAGAGTCTTGGTTCTGTCTAACACTTGGTCTTTGAAGTAGTTAGTTTCCCCATAGGCCTGAGTCCGAGGACCATGCAGAGCCTTGGTTCTGTTTAACACTTGGTCTTTGAAGTAGTTAGTTTCCCCATAGGCCTGAGTCCGAGGACCATGCAGAGCCTTGGTTCTGTTTAACACTTGTTCTTTGAAGTAGTTAGTTTCCCCATAGGCCTGAGTCCGAGGACCATGCAGAGCCTTGGTTCTGTCTAACACTTGTTCTTCGAAGTAGTTAGTTTCTCCATAAGCCTGAGTCCGAGGACCATGCAGAACCTTGGTTCTGTCTAACACTTGGTCTTCTAAAGTAGTTAGTTTCCCCATAGGCCTGAGTCCGAGGACCATGCAGAGCCTTGGTTTTGTCTAACACTTGGTCTTTGAAGTAGTTAGTTTCCCCATAGGCCTGAGTCCGAAGACCATGCAGAACCTTGGTTCTGTCTAGCACTTGTTCTTCGAAGTAGTTAGTTTCCCCATAGGCCTGAGTCCGAGGACCATGCAGAGCCTTGGTTCTGTCTAGCACTTGGTCTTTGAAGTAGTTAGTTTCCCCATAGGCCTGAGTCCGAGGACCATGCAGAGCCTTGGTTCTGTCTAACACTTGTTCTTCTGAAGTAGTTAGTTTCCCCATAGGCCTGAGTCCGAGGACCATGCAGAGCCTTGGTTCTGTCTAACACTTGGTCTTCTGAAGTAGTTAGTTTCCTCATAAGCCTGAGTCCGAGGACCATGCAGAACCTTGGTTCTGTCTAACACTTGGTCTTTGAAGTAGTTAGTTTCCCCATAGGCCTGAGTCCGAGGACCATGCAGAGCCATGGTTCTGTCTAACACTTAGTCTTCTGAAGTAGTTAGTTTCCCCATATGCCTGAGTCCGAGGACCATGCAGAGCCTTGGTTCTGTCTAACACTTGGTCTTCTGAAGTAGTTAGTTTCCCCATAGGCCTGAGTCCGAGGACCATGCAGAGCCTTGGTTCTGTCTAACACTTGTTCTTCGAAGTAGTTAGTTTCCCCATAGGCCTGAGTCCGAGGACCATGCAGAGTCTTGGTTCTGTCTAACACTTGGTCTTCTGAAGTAGTTAGTTTCCCCATAGGCCTGAGTCCGAGGACCATGCAAAACCTTGGTTCTGTCTAACACTTGGTCTTTGAAGTAGTTAGTTTCCTTATAGGCCTGAGTCCGAGGACCATGCAGAACCTTGGTTCTGTCTAACACTTGTTCTTCGAAGTAGTTAGTTTCCCCATAGGCCTGAGTCCGAGGACCATGCAGAGCCTTGGTTCTGTCTAACACTTGGTCTTTGAAGTAGTTAATTTCCCCATAGGCCTGAGTCCGAGGACTATGCAGAGCTCTGGTTCTGTCTAACACTTTCATTTCTCTGTAAGTAGGGGTTTGTTCTCGGACTGCTTTACTGGAGACGATTCCTCCTCCGAACGGATTATGATCTTACACGTGGCGTTGATCTCGCCTCCAGCTCGAGCCCCCATCTTTTTTATTTGCGAAGCGTCCCTTGGCCGTTTGTGTTCCACGCCTGACGCTTCGGTGTGCGGGACGCGCCTTCATTAATAGCCTCGTAAATCAACATAAGTCCAACGGTCTACGGCCCCCTTGGAATCTGGCAGCTTCATTATTATCCAACGCTTCGGTAACGCTCTTTCCGAATCCTGCGTGAATTAATTCTCACCAACCCTCATCCTCTATATAAGGCTTTCCGGGGGGGTGGTTTCTCCATACCCCATGAACCTCCCAATACAAACAGAAAGAACACACCCCTTCAACTCCCCAAGAGCCTTTAATAACCCCGCCGGAATTGCGACTTTAGGAGATATGGGGCGGCTTTGGACGGGTGTGAGGACATCCGTGCCAAGAGCCGTTGTGGCTGCAGCCCCTACTGGGCTTCCGGTGCGGCAGAGTCTAGGCGTAACCCCGATGGCGCCATGCACGGTGGCCCGGAGGGATGTCGTTGAAGTACCTAACGTCTCTCCTTGGAGTGCACCCCCGACGGAGGAGACATGCGAACTCACATCATGGGCGGTGCCCGAGTGTTGCCGTCTCCAACGGCCAACGCTCGTGGGGGTTGGAGAAAATCAAGGGAACATCATGGGGGAGGGCGTCCCGGAGCCCCTGCATCTGCTCCTCGCTTTGTTCAAGCTCCGCCGCTCCGAGAAAGGAGTTGTTGGTGGCCTTGAAACAAGCCAGCCTCAGCCCCCTCCCGCCCGCTTACTGTCAAGTTCTCCCATTCTCTTGATTCCAGTAAGGGTACGGGTTGACACTTCCCTCTAGCTAGTTTTAGGACGGGTCCGCCTGGGCCTCTGATTGTAGGACTAGCTGGTAGGAACGGTTGTAAAACACGCCTGCCTGAACCTCTGATTGTAATTTGTAACTTTGCTTTTTATGAAATAATATCAAGTTTATTTTTTGCTATTGAATCTTCTGTTTCGAGCTTTTGTCTTTCTGTAGTGTTTGTTTGGTAGTTCCTTTTTTTTTTGCATCACCACCGATCTTTCGTAGAGTGGCTATTTAGAACAGTCGCCTGTTGCGCCGGCCGGCGCACTAATCCTCCCCACAGACGGCGCCAATTGTAGGGACTGGTTTTTGGTGCCCAAGCCCAAAGGATATGGGTCAAAGGCCTAACGAACCCCGAACAATGAATTTGTAGAGAGTGGATCGAAGGTTTAGGCGCTGGCCGGCGTTCACGAGGCGTGAACTCCTTTCTCCTTTATTGAAAAATACTTAGAACAGTTTACAACTGGAGGATGCTCCTCGGCCCATGGCCGAGGAGACTTTTTCTCTTTTCTTCCCCCTCTCCCCCCCTTTTTTCAAGAGGGAATCCCTTACATTATATACCCTTTACCCAACCAATCCTAACCCTACACTTGTTGAGCGATCTGGACATTACTCAGGTGCTTGTCCCATCAGCCGCCTTCGCAGTTTCTTTGGGAGTCGCGGCAACCAAGGCGAAGCTAGTGCGGGGTCCTTTCCTCATTAATGCGGTCAGGGCGGTAGTCAGGTACATTTAATGTGGAGGTAACTGCTTGTTATGAGCCTGTCCCTCAAGTTCTCGGACGTCCGATGATGGGGTCGTCCTCGGATTTAGGGTGCCTTCTCGGCTCGGGCCTTCGGCCCAAGAACGAAGTGGGCTGGGCCGTAGGATTCTTTAGCCCCACAATACCTATTTGCACAATGATGGAGTTAGAATTTTATACTATTTCAGATGGCCAAATTAGAATATTAAAATGTGATGATTATTTTTTTTTTACATGTTATACTTTCAACATGTAAATAAGTATTTTATAAATCAATAAATTTATAACCAAAAGTGCTTATGACTTAATAAATATGTAAAATAAAAATCCTCTACCTCACTAGTGTTCCATTTAATGCTCCTGCAACTATAATATGCCAAGTGTCAATTTTTTATATATTTTATTTTAAACTTTAGTTTCTTTACAAGGGGAGGAGGAAAGAACATGTACAACTTGTGGAGTATAAAGTGTGTAAAGTTATGATTTACAACTATTTTGTATTGGCTTTAATTTCGTAACAAATTTGATTGTAATTATTTCAATCTTATGTACCCTGTATTTTATGTGGGATTACATTGTATGGGTTGTGTGTGAGAGAGAGTGTGAAGACTCAAGACAACATTAAAGATCAAAGGATTTTTCACGAGTAGCTCGCAAGAAGACTTCCCGCGAAGTGAAGTCATATGCACAGTACATGACAGGAATGCGAAGAATCATGATAGCTAGTTTTCGCGAGTATTTCGCAGGTAAGACTAGAGGTGTGCATGAGTCAGGTTGAACCCATCGGTTGGAAATTTTTTTATTATTATTATTATTAAATTGAATAGAAAAAAATATATAAATTTATTAAAAAAACCCAAAGATTAGTATCAATGTAACTCCTTAAAAGCAAACAACACTAAGGTTTGTGTGAACTAATTAGCTTTTATATAGAATAAGAAGAGCTCGTTATTTTAAAAAATTTATTAATTATATAATATATTTTAAATATATATATATATATATTAAATATATGGGTGGGTCGGGCTGGGTTTGGCGGGTTTGGAATTTTATGACCCAAACCCAACCCGACCTGCTATCAAAAAAAATTTTGTAACCCAACCCAACCCACCAAGCCCTAAAAACCGACCCAACTCGATGGGTTGGGTTCGGTCGGGTCAGTTTTGGCGGGTTAGCTGCACACCTCTAGGTAAGGCCTTCCCGCGAAATACCCGCAAAACATTCTGTTTTACTATTTTGGCATATCTGCTTTACTATGTCTTCACCCACACTATATATACCATCATTACCCACATATTGAGAGGAGTGATTTTCAGAGAGAAAACCCTAGCCATAACCCTTGAGAGTTAGAGATTGTCATACCTACAATCCTCTACACAATCTTGTCTGGTTTTCTTCAACTCCTATCTCTCCATATCCAAATCCTTGAGAGGTTAATAGCCCAAACACTTACCACACTCATTCTGAGTGTAAAGTGAGATTTTAATGCTACTGGGAAGTATTGGAAGAAGCCATTTGTTTGGTGGATGCAATCGGGCTGAATTGCGTGATCCGGAAAGCTAGAGAAGATAAGGCTTTATCAAGTCAGTTGGTAGCAGGAACTTGGAGGGCTCAAGTACATGGGGTAGACTAGGCATGGAAGGTCTTTTGTTATTCGTGTACTCCAACTTATTCTCTAGTGGATTGATTTACCGCTTGGAGGGCGGCGAAGAGGATTTTCGTCGAGTTGTTCAGTTTCCTCT
Organism: Quercus ilex subsp. ballota; assembly: GCA_032727855.1. Classification (NCBI taxonomy): domain Eukaryota; kingdom Viridiplantae; phylum Streptophyta; class Magnoliopsida; order Fagales; family Fagaceae; genus Quercus; species Quercus ilex. The sequence goes on from CM064919.1 coordinate 27,083,442, forward strand.
TTGATAATACATCACGGTGTTATCTTGTGTTTGCATCCTTCTTCCCTACTCTTTTAACTTTCATTTTATTGTTGATATTTGATGAAGATGGCTTAGAGTAGTTATTTTGTTTATTCACTCGCATTTACTCTATTCCGCACTTAGTTTAAGTTAGAGTAAAATCAACCGAGCCGTAATTTTTAATTTGGAGGTCTAAACAGCTCTTGTGTTTTCACACACATTCGAGCTTTCAAAGTGGAACGCTTAAAATAGGACATCAAATTTTTATTCAAATATATGCTAATATTAAGAAAAAAAAATTGACATTTTTTATTTATCTTTATTCAATTATCATGAAGATATAAGATAGGTATAAAAAAAACTAATAAAATTAAAACTTATCTCAATTGAAACTATATCCTATGCTATTTTAGGGACTTAAAATAATCGAGTTTGAAGTACAAACTAATTTCTTGACGGTTTCTCTTTCAACATAGACACATAAATTAAATTAAAAATACTCGTCCTTGAAGATTCTTACAATGCTATTCGAGAATTGAAGTTTCAAAAGTAGAATTCAAAGGAGTATTACTTTCTATACTATCAACGTATTTTCTTTTAAAGAATGTATCAATATATAATTCCTAACTTGGATATATCTAATTTTTACAATTTAAATTACAATAAGGATTAATAATAACCTATCGTAGTTCTTGGAAATATTAGCTAGATTGGATAACTTTAGATTTAACCAATCATGAAATTAGTTTAATAATTTTATTTAAAATTAATATGGATTTAACAACTAATCAAGTAATAACATTTTTCCCCCTCAAAAAAAAAAAGTAATAACATTTTTGAATGAAATACAAATCTATTAGAATTCAAACTGTATTAATTTTCCTTACACAAAATAATTTAAATAAAATATTCCGTGATAACTAGTGGTATTATGACATGAAAGATGTGCGTTGAGAGTTGAAACTCAACTATTAGTCACCTTTTTTTGAAGAAAAAAAAAGGGGGGAGGGGGCGTGCTTTCCAAGCGTGCTCACTACTCCTGTACCACTTAAACAACCAAATTACATTATGACATGAGATTACTTAAATATTAATGGGACTTATCAGTTATCATTACTCAAACACATAACTCTCGCCCTCAAGTGTTGCAATCAGTCGCTTATTGGTGTCGAAAAGGAGGCGAATGACAATATTTTCAATGTTTCGGCTCCAACGACAATACAAGGCAAATTGGCATTTTAACTGCCAACCCCATTGTGTGCGTGTAAGAAAAAGGGAGGCAGGGTGGGGGACCCATTTGTTGTAGTAAGAACAGTTAGTGTCAATGACAGATCAACCTTTCTCGGTTCTCCCTCTCCTCACTAAACCTATTGACACATCAATAATAAGTTTTGTTTTATTATATTTCAGTATCCTTTCTCTGGCTTTGGGGAAAAAAAAGGTCGTCATTGTATTCTAAATACATTATGAAAATATATGCAAGGAAGATACTTAAATTCCACAAAAAGTCTCCGACGGTGGTCTGGATCACATATTTTTTTCACAATTATTTTACACGAATAATTGTGAGTAGTGAAAAAAATATAGTAAATTTATATGAAAATGACAAACAATCAATTACAATTTGCAACATAAAATATTTGTAGAAAATGATGTGCTAAAGATTATAGTCCTAGAATATGCGCAAATTCCATAGACATAGTAATGTTGTGTAAATAAGTTTTGTTCTTATTATGTCTCACTCTCAGCATATCCTTTCTCTAGCTTGGATTTTACATTTTTTTTTTTTATGAACAAAAAAAATAGGTATAGGAGGATGATCAACATGGCAATCCTACCTAGGCGTGACCATATATAGTAGCACCCTACCCATTAGGTCTAGGGTGTAGGAGGACCACAGTGAGCTATAACTTCTCAGCCTCACATGAGACACTAGTAAACCTTGAACTACTGAGGGAGGCAACCCAAGTAAGTCTATATTTAGACTCGAACCTTGAACTATACACTCAACGCATCTTGTGCATCATCCAAGACCATTAGACCACACCCCTCGGGAGTAACTTTGATTTTACATTGTCTTTCAATCGAATTGACCTATCATCAATGTTGTGTATATCAGTGCATGGGTTGGATGTGACGTCATGTTATGGAAGTTTTAATGTTTCAACAGTTCAACTAGAAATAGAATAAAGATTTTTTTTTTTTTTTTTTTGGTGGAGTTTCAATTGGAATATATATGCAAACATTTTTTAAAATTTTTTAATAATTAAAAAAACAATACAATGAGTCTCAAATAGAATGTGTAATATCCACATTCAATCATATATAATTCCTAACTTTTATTATATTACACTAGTATAGTATGTCCATCAAAAGCACGACATAATTAAATATTCTGAACAAATTGAAGGAAAAAAATTCACCAATATCATCAAACTTTTAACTTATAGTCTCGAAACTAATCGTGGTGGAATCGCACATGTTCCAAATCACCAACCTACGCCCTAACTTGTTCCACAATCATAGGCTCGACCATACATACAATTATCTTTTGCAATGGCAAGCCATTCGAGACCAGGTCATCAATTTGATAGAAAAAACATATTGTCCAAGTGTGAGGAGAACTGCCAAGACAATATATAGAAAACCCTATCCAGAATGAATAGAACAAGTAGTAAGAACTTCCTTGAGACCATAAATTACTTGACTTCTGCGTGTTTTCAGGGGAAGACGAGATGCTGGAGCGTATTTCTCAATTCACCATCCATTTTGGAAAATTTTCAAACAATGAGTTTTTATTGTAAATTAATGATGTTTTCTAACTCCTTAATTAATTGATTGTCAAGATTTTATATGGTGTTCAAATCTGCCACCAAATTTTGTCCACAAAAGTAAGGATGGTAATTTTACCCCATCCTGCTTGACCTACCCCTTCCCGCACAGATTTTTCCCGTCCCGCAAGGGTAGTGGGGCGGAGATGGGGTAAGATTTTAGCCCCGCACTACGGGGCGAGGCAAGGATGAGTTTAGACTTTTTAGACCCACCTTGCCTCATCCCATCCCACCCCGAGTTGATAAGGGTTAAATTGTAAATTTTTAATACCCTAAAACCCTACTATTTGAATAAACATATCATTAACTTATTTTATTCTACCCAACGTAGCTCTTTGCCTCTCTTTTCTCTCTAGCAAGGTTGGAAATAAGGTACCAATTTTAACGTTTTCTTTTGTTTTTATTAGAAACAAATTTATATACTATTGAATCTTTGATTTTGTATTATGAGATTTTTTTTTTTTTTTTTTTGTGATATTGTCTTGTTAACACTTGGATAATATTATTCAGTTTTTGCTAAAAATTTGTTTGATTTAATGGGATAAATTCATTTATAATTTCAAATATATTTTTATTAATAAAAAAGTTTTAGTAAAAAAATTGTAATAGTTGTGGACAAATTAACAAAAATTAGAATTTTACGGAGTGAGGCAGGCTTTCGTGGGACCGCAAGAGGCGGAGATGGAGCAAGAAATTTTTTTACATCAAGCGGGGCGGGGCAGGGTTGGGGCAAGACAAAACCATGTGGGGCTGGGCCGAATACCCCATCCTTCGGCCCCGCCCCATTGCTATCCCTACACAAAAGAGGTGAAAATAGTGGAAAAGTTCCAAACCCATTTTGAGCAAATTAGCATAGGAATTTCCATGGAAGACTTAATTAGCTTAACTGAAAGCTGAGACCAGTAGAGATTATTGTACAGATCATAATGAGGTTCAAAGGAGCCACGATGAAATTTCTGAATACTTTATTAGAGTCAGAATATGAGAAATTGGCTCAAGATGGCCTCAATTTTGAGTTTCGGAAAAAGTTGGAATGAATGACCATCTGTTAATTACTTCTAGGAATCGTCCGAGAGGGTAGCTCATGAGCATAACGGTCAATTAGAGGTATGACACTCCACACTCAAATTTAAATCACTATAAATTTAGATATATAGCTCCAAAACTGCTAATTCTTCCCACTATACTAAGGAAACCTCCAAATCAATTCAATGGATTTAGCACTTATTAGTTTAAGCTAGCTAATTATATAGTTGAATTCTTCTTTTTCAACTACACAAAAGTAACAAAACCCCAAATTATATGCATAAATAATTAAAGTCACTTGCAGTTGAATTAGGAAATCTAGGATTCGAACCTCAACTACACCAAAAATCAATTAGTATTTTAATCTGATAATAAAAACAATCATTATGGAGCGGATGCTATATTGGAATATAATTCTAGTAATTACATACCTATCAAAAAATAATAATTAAAGCAAGATTAACCATATAAAGTGAGGACAACTGATTTGACAGTAGTTTCTCAACAACAATAATAATATGAATATATACGTATATATGTGGGCGCGCACGCATGCGCATATATAACTGTTAAGATTCTCTCCAACTAGTATATATTCCTAAAGATCCAAGTTCTAGATTTTCTCTCCAACTTTTTTAGGTCTAGTTAATAAGCTCTCATGTTGGTTTGACCCAAAAAAAGAAAATATCTTGCTTTGCTTTTACCTTTTATTTTAGAGTTTGAAAGTCGACAAGATACCAAGCAGATACCTACATCACAGTTTCTAGACATTGTCATTCATAAGGGTTGTTTAATCTTATTTCTTCGTTGACTCATCATAATTTTGTTCTTCTAGTCTCTTTGGTGTATAAATAACCAAAGTCTTTTGTAGTTGAATAAGAGATTTAGAGTTCGAACATCACCTACACCAAAAACCAACTAGCTAATATCTTAGTCTGATAATAAAATATATCATTGTGGAGTGAACACTATAGATTGAAATTCGATTACATACCTATCAAAAATAATATTTAAATCAAAATCAACTATATAATGTGAGGACAACTAATATGTTAGTCGTTTCTCAAAAATAATAATAATATGAATATATGTGTGTGTGCGCGCGCGCGCACTCGCGCGCATGCAACTGCTGAGATTCTCTTCAACGAGTATATATTCCTAAAGATCCTTGCCCTAGATTTTCTCTTTAACTTGTTTATTAGGTCTAGCTGATAGCACTCATGTTGGCTTGACCCAAAAAAAAAAAAAAAATTGTGTTTTGTTTTTTGTTTTTTGTTTTTGCTTTAGATTTTCAAAACCAACACAAGATACCATGTAGATGCTCAGATCGCAAAGCAGACACCTATATCGTGGTATCTAGACATTATCATTCGTAGAGCACTAGCAATAGTAGTGCTAAATAGCTATATAGCTATTTTTAGCACTACTAAATATCAAAATGTACCCTGCAATAGTGAAGCCAAAGCTATATTTTTTGGCTCCACAGTGCACAACTACTTTTGGCTATGCACTGTAGCTGAAATGTAAAAAAATTAAAAAATAAAAAATTATTTTGCGTTCACACCACTTTTGGTTGTGGTTGTGTTTTGATGGATGAATGAAATATTATTTTATTGTAATATTTATATTATTTTATTGTGTTAAAAGTTAAAATAAAATGACTTCTGTTAGATGTGAGGAGGTAAAATAGATAAAGTGACTTTTTGTGATGCTAAAAAACTAAAAATTTGACTCTACTGCTGTAGATGCTCTAAGTGTCCTTTGATCTTATTTCTTCGTTGACTCATCATAACTTTGTTGTTCTAGTCTCTTTGTTGTCCATTGAGCTTTGAACAAGTGCAAGCTCAGTATTTCTCATAGATATGGGTAGGAATGTGGGATTAAGAATGTGGGCTCATGTATTGCCTAGTGTCAAACAACCATCAAACCCCCACATACGCTTTTTCTTGAATAGACATACATGAAGCACCTTAGCAAATGTCTAAAAACCACACCATAAAATATAAATAATACGAGCCATGTAGCCTGAATTTGCTTCTCATTTTAGATTCCAAAATATCTTCAGCCTTGGCATTATTTGCAATATGCGCTGTCTGACAAAATATTGACTTTAAAGAGTATGAATTATGGTATGAGGATGTGGGTTTAAACGCATGCAACCCGGACCATATAGTTCGAAGATTCGATGGATGATACATTTCCATATCAACAATCATTAGCACATGTCTATCTTTTCAGTCAAAAATAATAATAATTAGCATATCAATATCAATAATTCGTAAACCACCCCAATTGCCTTCTTCCTGGGGAAAATGAAGGAAATAATTTTATTTTTTTATAATTAAAAAAAAAAACAGTATTTAAATCCCTTCTTCCTTCCTTGGTAACTGTTAAAAATGTAATTAAGCAATGTAGCACGTGTTAATATAAACAGAAAAAAAAGGTGAAAAAAAATATATTTTTTAAATGTTAGCTTGAGAGAGAGAATGGAAAAGTGGAAGATTGGCTATATATGGGAATAAAAAGGTAATAAAGAAGAGTAGAGAATCTATTTTATGTTGGTGGGATATGTTGGTAACATACTAACATGGTTGGAGGACACCTCAAAACCATTCCAAGATCAGTGGAAATGAGGCAATATCTTCTTGTAATGACAAATCTAATAAACCTAGAAAAAGGTCAATGCGGCATCTGTATGTCTTTTTATAAATAAATTATTTCAGAGGTTAGCACTTAGCAAAGTCCATCTTCCCTTAGATTTAAATTCTAATTAAAAAATTAGGCAAAAATGTAAAATTAACCATCTAACTTTCAGTTTTGTCATTTTAGTCCTCTAACTTTCAATTTTTGTCAATGCAGGACTCCGTTTGAACTTAATTAAGGGCTGCTGTTAATTGAGCCAAAACGACGTCGTTTGGTTTTTTTTTTTTTTTTTTTCGAAATTTAAAGGAAAAAAGAAAAATTTGTAAAAAAAAAAAGAAAAAAAGAAAAAAGAAAACAGAAGCCGATTTAGAACTCCATCAGAACTCCATCACTGCTCCACTAACCACGCTCTCATGGCCCGAACCCGAATCTGAATCTCTCTCCACCATCACCGAAGCTGGCCCAGATTCCACCTCCACCGCCACTCTCCAACTCCACCACATAGACTCCCTCTCCTTTAACAAAACCCGAGACCAACTCTTCAACCTCAAGCTCCAACGCGACGCGCTGCTAGTAGACTCTCTTCTCTCCCTTGCAGCCGCCTAGCGCGGCAGAGGTAGAGGTCTGGGCCTAGGTTTCCGCAGCTCAATCATCTCCGGTCTAACCTCAGGCAGCAACAAGTACTTCACACGCATTAGCGTTGGAACCCCACCTAAGTACGAGTACATGGTCCTGGACATCGGTAGCGACGTGGTTTGGAGTTTGGTGATGGAGTTCTGAATCGGTTTCTTCTTCTTTTTTCTTTTTCTTTTTTTACAAATTTTTTTTTCTTCTTTAAATTCCGAAATTTATTATAAAAAAAAAAAACCAAAACGACGTCGTTTTGGCTCAATTAACGGCAGCCCCTAACTGAGTTTTAACAGAGTCTTGCATTGACAAAAATTGAAAATTACAGGACTAAAATAACAAAACTGAAAGTTAGAGGATTGAAATGAAAAAGACTGAAAGTTAGAGGGTCAGTTTTGCATTTTTGCCAAAAAATTATATTAATTTTTTTTTCTTTTTAAAAACAAATGGTAAGTTAAGAAATTTATTTATTGACTTTTCAAAGATGACTATATTTTGGGACATCTCAAAATAGAAGACTGGTGGGAGAGAGAAGAGTAAAAGGTAAAGGCCGGGGACGGAGAGGAGAGAGAAAGAGAATTGTTACTTGTTTCCTTTATCTAAATATTTTAAAAATTAAGTAGAGAGAAATAGGAATAGATATAAATTGACATCATCGTAAGCATAAAATTGACATTTTATATATTTTTAATATAATTGGAGCTCTTCTCCTCTATCTCACCTCCAAATTCCTTCCGAATTTGGAAGGAATTTGAAAATACACCTCTCCAAAACTCACTCAAACCCCTCGTTCTTCTTAATCAAAGATCTAAGCAAAAACTATTCTTTATTTCCCAACTAGAAGACCTAATAAGAATGACTTAAGCATGCATGGGGGGCCGTTGGCCAAACACCACACTAGCGTTGCAGGATTTCTATCCTTAATTGTTTTAATTTGCATGGTCCATTGTCAAGCTAGCTAGGGTCATTATAAATTAAAAGAAATAAAATAAAAATAATTAACCTATATCGTCATGCATGCATCAAATGGTGAGATTTCTTTGTGGCGGAAAGTGGGGGAGTCCAGAGATATCTCATCAAACTATTTATCCTTCTTTCTATTTTCATTTTTTTTTTTTTTAAAGGAAAGGTCTCATATCATTACAATAATCAAGATCACACTAATAAGCCACCAAATTTCCATTGAAAAATAATATTAAAAAAAAATTTAAGCCATTTGGCGCAAAAATGGTCGAAAATATATGTAATCGGACGGCTGCTGACTTAGGCAAAGTTGCTCCGAAGGTTTGTCCGTCGTTGTCTTTAGTACTGGACTTAGTATTAAAAATAAAAAATAAAAAACTATAAATTCTATTCAAATAGTTACTTGGCATCCAAATGGCTCCATCTCCATGCAAATTAGGCCCCATCAGAGCAACTAACTGTGCACCTTCATTTGTGACGGCAAGTCGGCAACCCATACAGATTATAGAGTCCTACGCGCCTCCATGCGACTCATCAAATAACAAATACATTCTCTTTTCCCCTATGACTAGCAACACCCCCACACACAACATACATACATACATACATACATACATATATATTATAGTTCAGGAAAATTTTCAACTTTCAAGTGTGAATTTCTAATAGTAATTAATGAGAACATTTTGTTTGAGAAATGAATATCATTCAAGTATGATTTCTTGTAAAATAGTTTGTAACTGTAGTATTACTCTTAACTCTGCACGTAAATTTTGTTAACATGGGAAGTAGAATCTAATAAGAATTAGGGTTATATATAAGTTTATCTTATACCTTTATTTTATTTTGTTTTTACTTTGCTTTATTTTGGTATTTTGAGAATTATTTTCAATGAATTGGAAACATCATTGAGACATATTATGTGAATTGTAATAACTTATTGAAAGAAAGAAAAAAATGTTTAAATTAAATTTCATATTTTACGAAATATGAAATCTATAAGCACAATCAACTAATGCATTCCAATCCAACCCAACCTATGTGAGTGTGGTTAGTTTGGTTTCTGCCCATTAAATTAGGCTAGCTTATACACATGTAATGAATTGGGTTGGTAATTTTTCAACTCAATTCAACACAACCCTCAAGAGTAAAAAAAAAAAATGATTTAAGAGTTCAAAACATATACAGTAACTGTTCTATATGGTATGCAGTAGTTTATGCTAAATATTGAGGCCAATTTCCAACTTTAACACCTAAAGAAAATTAGTATAGGGGAAAAAGCTTTCCCTCCTTTGTTTTTGGGTAGTTCACAATTCTCACCTTTATCTTTAAAACCAACTAATTTCCCCCCTTATATTTTGGAAATAAGCAAATATCCCCAATTTGTTACTTTCTCAATTAAATCTAATGATTTTTTTTTTTTTTGGGAAGAAATCATTAGTTGTACACCATAAGGAAGAGAAAAAGTTGAAGATTGCACTATTGTTTTCTTAGATTGCATATGTAATCATTGTAATTTTATTGGATTTAACTGAAAAAGTAATGGATTAGAGATATTTGCTCATTTTCCAAACATAGAGAGGGAAATTGGTTGGTTTTAAAGATAATGAGGAAAATTGTGAGCTACCCCAAACATAAAGGGGGAAAAATATTTTTCCCCCGTCAATATATGTTAGTGCATTCCCAAATCCAGTTCTTACTTCTAACGAGTTTTCAAAATATAAATATAAGGATGTGTTAAAGAACAATGAATTTTGTTAATGAATATCTTAAGGGCATTCATTTTAAAAATACACTAGAAACATTTTTTTGAGAAATGAAAAAATAAACTGTTTTTTTTTTTTTTTACAATTTTTTTATATTTTCTATAAACGTGGGGGGAATTTTAACGGATGTCTTAAAGACATTAGTTTAGGAAATATTTTTAAAATTTTTTATGAGAAAAGAAAAAAGCCATTGATTTTTTTTACAACCTTTTATATTTTTCACTAAAATTGTATTAAAACGTTCCTAAAATAGTCAATTGACAAGTGTACAAAAAATACTAGTTAAGAATACTCTGAGGATTCGTTTGGTTGGAATAATGGAAAAGTGGGAGGATAGAAAATATTTTAATTTCTCTCATTTTTGTTTGGTTAGGAGTGGAAAAGTAGAAGAATGGAAAAAGTGAGTTTGTATAAATTTACTCATACACCCTTGTTAAAAATTGATGATCAATTAAAACAAAAAAGTGACAAACAACCCAAAAAAAAAAAAAAAGCAATCGCCCAATTTATTTAAAAATAAAAATCATGTCCCAAAAAAAAAGTCATGTCTAGTAAAAACAGAAAAAAGAAAAGAGGCAACGTGCCCATTGCTCAAGAAAGCACAAAAAGGGGGGAGGGGGGGAAAGAATGGAATGCGAATTGTCCATATGCAAGTGCACACATGTGTATTTTTATCTATTAAGCAACTTCATTTTCTCCCTTAAGTTTTCTCTCCATTTTGGAGAGAAAACTTTTTGGTGGGCATAGGGAGAAAACACATGAGCTCCGCTATTTATTTTCCTTTCTCCCTACACAACCAAACACGCTCCAAAAAAGTTTTCCATCCATCCTATTGCACTTCCAAAGTTTTCCATCCACCCTATTTCACCTCCAAACAAACACGCCCTAAAAATAGTATCAAAATTTTTCTAAAATTGTTCATTAATAAATATTCTAAGAGCATCTATTGACCAGTCTCTCTTAAAGAAAAATAACATTTTTTGTTTTGGCAATGAATGGGAGCACCTTGTGGGGTTTTTCGCTCATTAGTGGACTACTCCGTATAGTACATTAGTACCGACATATCAAATTCAGAACATAATTAAATTGATGGCTGTTCCCAAAAAAAAAAAAAAAACATAATTTCATAGAGGAGTCTGTAATGCATCAAATTCAACATATAACTCATTAAGACTCTCTAAAGTAAAATGATTTTTTTTTTTTTTTTTTTGGGGGAATCCGAGAAGAAATTATTCAATACAACAAGAAACGTACAATAGCAATATCTAGTTATCATTCCAATCTAATAGAATATTGTTTTTTGTTTACTTTGTTTAAATAACAAAGTCAGATCTTAGTTAGTCATACAAAAAAAGTAAAAGAAAATGTTTCATACCAAGTTAACAACATCTAAAAGTCCACTAACTTTCGGGAATTTTCTCGTTGAAATGATCTTGGAATCATTGGGGAATGTTAGTTGAGTCGGATCCAAATGGGAGAGAACTCTTTACAGTACAATACCGCAATGACTTCTTGCATTACCAAGTTGCTACAGCCTACAGCAGAGTGTCAGTGGCTTCCATGGGGTGACTTGTGTGTCCAAAAGCTTGTCCTTGATGGGGAAGCCATATGTCCATTTCTATCTATGCAAGAGTCTTTTAATTGAGGGCATGCAAAGATGGTTTGCCAAGTTAAGTCATTGGAGTATTAGCATTGGGGGGTGACCCTCCCCTCCCCAATTGCTACTTTACATTCAAACACACCCAAATTGCACTTTAACTGAGTTGTTATTGGTAAAACTTTTAGCAAGGAAGAACAGTAAGTTGGTATATTTTCTCTCTCTCTCTCTCTCTCTCTTTAATATCTTTTCTTCTCTCTCATCTTTTTTTATATTACTTTATTGTTTTGGATGTTAAAATAAAAAATAGAATGTTAGGTACATTATGCAAACCCGTATGTGAATGCTAAGCTCATGAAAAATACCAACTTTCATCAAATTACTTATTTGCTTAATTGTGTTTCCATTGGCATTAAACTAATCATCAAAACCCTGTCATTAAAGAAGGTGAGTGAAGTCTCATGCCTAGAAATTAATGGTGTTCCTTAATTCCAGAGGTTAAATTTAACGACTAGTGATGTATAGGATTTCCTAATCAACCAAACTTAGGTATTGTACCTTAAAAATTTTCAATTAAATTCAACAATGTGGTTGTATTAGCCAATATAACACAATTGATGTTGTTTCTCACTAACGAACAATTACATTCAAGAATGTGGTTTATTGGCCAATACAACCATATGGTTGAATTTGATTGGAAAACCTAAGAGATAATATCTAAGAACTATATCTAAATTTTTTATCATTTCTTAATTCATTATATTCTTGTAATGTGTGCTAATAGCCTAATGCAATTCCAAATGATGAACAAGATGTGGTGAAAAGACTACATGCAATGAGCAAGGGATCTTCACATAACTATGGATTTATTGCAGAAGAAACAAAATTTGGGGAGGACTAGCAGCACCATCACATTGTGATATTTTTAGGGTTCTACCCAACCACAAGACTAACATTTCGGTTTAGGAATATATGCCAAATGAAAGCTTAGTTGAGGTTCTTTATGGCAATAAAATAAAAAAAAATAAAAAGCCATTTGCATTAGGATACTAGATATTAGGTAGCAAGAGAGGTTGCCAAGGAGAAGATATACCCTGCATCAGGTATATGCTTGTCTTCTCTCACGGTTGGTGGGTCCAACTTCTTAGTGGGATCCACCAACTGTGAGAGAGGGGAAACATATACTTGATGCAAGGTATATTTTCCCTTGCCAAGGGCCTTTACTATATGCATTAGACTTGACAAACAAGTTGGATTGGTCAGGTTTAGGTTTGGTCTAATTTTTTTTTTTTTGAAGGGTCAAACTAAAATGGGTTGTAGAGAGATTATACAATAGAAATGGCTATTGTTATAGAATCATTCAATATTCCTTCATACACAATATGTAATAATATCTACTTCATTTTACTTAAAATGTAAACAGTCTGTTTAACTGTTAATAATTTTTTTTTGAGTCTAAATTTACTAGTATTATGTCATTTAAAAATTTATATAAAGTTGCATTTGATACAGCTTTAGATTTGTAATATTTAGTTTAATCATAAAATAGATTCATTTTAAAGAAAGAATATTGTTCTTCAATATATAGTTATTTTAAGGGGGAGTATTGATTTGAGTGTTTTGAATAATTATAATTCATAATTTGTGTGTATGTGTGTATATTATATTATATTATATATATATATATATATATAGATTTTGACCGGAGACTTTGATAGTTGAGAGTAGAGAGATTGTACTTTGGATATCTTTTTCTTTTTGATAAGTTAAGGCTTGTTTGGTTTAGGGAGTTTTCATTTCTCGTAACTCAAATTTTATAACTTATCACTCATTTTTCATGGATTCTAACAAAACTTAAAAAAGTTAGATTTTACTAACATGGGCCGATAAAAAACAAGGGTCTGGTTAACGTGTGCCCTTAGGGCACACGTTAAACTTTCTATTTTTGAAAACATTTTCTTGAAAATTGAAAAAGCTGTCATTACTTTTTCAATTCTCGAAAAAAATTTTCCAGAAATGAAAATTAATGTGTGCTCTTAGAGCACACATTAGTAAAATCCAAAAAACAAATGCAAGTTGCCTTGCCTTTCCAAACCCTCGCTCAGTTGTATTTAACTATTTATTGCATCTTCACTTTGCCCATTTCCATTTGCTTCCTACACTACCACTCTTACCAGTTCCAGGACACAAGAATCTCCCTGCAGAGGAGAACGGAGAACCTGAGAAGAAAGGCCTTGAGAGAGAAAACTCAAATCCTTTTCCTTAACTCTCACGCTTCCATTACTCCACTCACTCTTTCTCTCTCTATAAATTAATTACTTCTTCCTCATAATTTCTCTTCTTCCAGTCTTTCAACCTTTCTTTCACTTCTCATCAAAAACTCTGTTTTTCTCTCTCTGCATTATACGCATTAAAAACTCTCAGACCCCAGGCTTCATCCCCTGATTCGCTTCTCATTGAATCTTCCCCTCAGTGTCTTATCTGTCTCTTCGTTTCCCTCGCCACAAGCTGCACTATTTACTATTTAGATAACTTCACCCAAGGTTTTTACTCAGCAAAATATAGTAACAGGAGCAGGGCCTAAAAAAACCAATAAAAGAAAAAACAGAGTATTTTCAAAAGAAACAAAAAAACAGAGGATTCTTGCTTACCATCTTTCCTTTCTTGTTCTTTTCATCTAACCCCTACTTCATCCTGGTCTTGAGATTTTCTTACATGGGTTCTTGCAAAGAAAAAGAAGAATCAACACCAATGTGTGCTTGGGTTCAAGGGCCAATCATTGTAGGTGCTGGACCATCTGGTCTTGCTGTCTCTGCTTGCCTATCTGAACAAGGAATCCCTTCTGTTATTCTTGAGAGAAGCAACTGCATAGCTTCACTTTGGCAACAAAGAACCTATGACCGCCTCAAACTCCACCTTCCCAAGCGCTTTTGCGCTCTCCCATTACTTGGTTTCCCTCAAAATTTCCCCAAGTACCCAACAAAAGAGCAGTTCATTTCATACATGGAGGATTATGCTACACACTTCTCAATTAAACCCAAGTTCAACCAGAATGTCCAGAGCGCTGAGTTCGATTCCAGTTGTGGGTATTGGAGGGTTAAGACTCTGGACATGGAATACAATTCCCGGTGGCTGATTGTAGCCACCGGCGAAAATGCCGAGCCAATCATACCTGAAATTGTTGGGATCGAACGCTTCCATGCTCCTGTTGTTCATACTAGCGAATATAGGTCTGGCTCTTATTTCAAAAACCACAAGGTTTTGGTTATTGGGTGTGGCAATTCTGGCATGGAAATTAGCTTGGACCTTTGTAGACACAAAGCTGTCCCTCATTTGGTTGTTAGAAATACAGTAAGTTCTTTATTTTATTTTGCCTTCTATTTAGCCTTTTCTTTTTCTTTTTTTTGTTCCTAATTCTTGTTTTTTAGTATCATTCAGTGTATGACTTTCGCTTATTTTTCTTTACTTTTTTGTACAATGTTTGATGACGATACAGGTGCACGTTCTGCCCAGAGAAATGTTTGGTATCTCATCATTTGGATTAGCAATGGCTCTACTCAAATTGTTTCCCTTAAGTGTAGTAGACAAATTCCTTTTGCTAATGTCTTACTTCACCCTGGGAAACACAGAAAAATTAGGCCTCCACCGCCCCAAAACAGGTCCTATGGAGCACAAAAATGTTACAGGCAAGACCCCAGTCCTTGACGTTGGAGCTTTATCAAAAATTAAATCCGGTAAAATAAAGGTAAATAAAATAGACCCTTTATTGATTCCCTTTGTTTTTTTTTTGGGTGTGTTTTGTGCCCACGTGTAATTTATTGCTATACATATAGGCTTCAGCTAATCTTGTTAGGGTTTCAGGTAATGGTAGGTGTGAAGGAGATAACAAGAAATGGAGCCAAATTTATGGATGGTCAAGAAAAGGAGTTCGACTCTATAATCCTAGCAACTGGGTACAAAAGCAATGTGCCTTCTTGGCTGAAGGTAAACATGAGCTAGCGGTTGAACTTTTTTAGTTTTAGCTCTATCTTATTATGAATCATCTATCACTTTCCTTGGACTCATGTACAGAGGCCGCACAAGCCTACAATTCTCTTCTTTTCTCCATGCAAAAAAGAATAAAATCAGTCTGGTTTTCTTTTGGGCTATTATGCCTTTTGTACATACCTTTTATTTTATATTTAAAACAGAAAAATGCATATTACTTGTGGGGTTTTATGATATGTAACTATCATGAAAGTTCTGCTCTATGGGGTTGCAACTTGCAAAAAACCCTTTTTGCACTGTGTTTCTAGTCTAGATAGAACCACAACTAGGATTCCAGGCTTTAGTTATATCCTTGTTTAGAATTTTTACAATTCATTGATTATAGTTCTGAGAAAACAATGAAAAACATGGGGGCTCCTTATTTTTCGTGACATTAAGCAGCACCTGAAACATTTCTGTTGCCGTGCTGTAGTGACATTGGCATGACAGTGCATCAAAAGTGTAACCAAATATTACTTGAAGTGTCCAAATTTTTATTCCTACATGGATACAACCTTTTAAGTTTTTGAGATCAATAACTCAATAAGCAGCAACTCTCTGATTTGATACACAGGGCTGTGATTTCTTCACAAAAGATGGCATGCCTAAAACACCGTTTCCTAACGGTTGGAAAGGAGAGAATGGATTGTATACAGTAGGATTCACAAGGAGAGGACTACTAGGCACAGCCTCTGATGCCAATAAAATTGCTAAGGACATTGCTGATCAGTGGAAGCCTAGCCAGGACTGGAAGACTATTAGTAATTCCCAGGTTATCTTACTCAAAAATTGTAACAAAAATAAATTCTAGAGAGAGACAGAAACTGGGTTTCGGGATTAGGATTTTACATGGGATAAATTTTATTGACTTATCAGGACTTGTAAATACAATTTTGCAGGGGGGTTCACATCTCCATCTCTTATCAATGATGTCTGATAGTTTCTGTATATCCAATTCGATGAATATAATATGTCTTTTAGTTCAAAAAATCTATACTTATCAACCGTCCACTGTCAGATAAGTAGTTTATTTTGACTTCTTCAACTCTTACTCTGTTCCTGTATAATGTTGATTAAGAACACTTGTGAAAATTTCTCAGTTGGACCACATTCATTCCTATGCCAACCAAGTATATGATTATTTTACCAGTTGGTGGGTGAGGGTGTTTTAATGTTATAGTTGGGGGGTAAGAAAATTTAAACAAGGAAAAAGTTAATCGAGGGTATGGTTTAAGAAGTTTTTTTTTTAAAATTTTACTTTACAAATGTTTCTTTAGAGCAATATTAAATTTTTTTTAAAATAATCTATTAACAAATATTTTAAAAAAATAATAATTTAAATAATTCAGTTAATGAGTGTTTTTATAATCAAATTATTTAAATATTTAAAAAGTATCAGCTATAAGGCTCTCGAACAAAAATTAAATAAATAAAAATTTGACTTCAGCTTTATTAAAACGTTTAACTTTACACATGTTTCCTTTAAAAAAATTTGACCATAGGTCCATATTAAAACTCTTTGTTGGTTGCACGTGCCCTTACAGTCTTTAAAGAAGGTTTGAAACTTATCTCTGCTACATTTTTCTTGCTTATTGTGCTGGCAGCCTTCCATCCAAGCAGCATCAAATGAGTTCCTCCAAACGAGAAACTAGGGTCAAAATATTAGTAGAAGGAAAGCTAGGATTTTTAAAAAAAATAACTATAAATCTCGATCTATATTATTAGTTAGGCAAGATTTAAAATATATTTGGTTTATAACAATTCGACTTTTCTGGAGTCGATTTCGCCCTTTGAAAATTCACTGGGAAATCGACTTTTCTGGAGTCGATTTCGCCATTCGACTTTTCTGGAGTCGATTTCCCAGTGGATTTTCAAAGGGCAAAATCGACTCCACAAAAGTCGAATTGTTATAAACCAAATATGTTTTAAACCTTACCTTACTAATACAATAGTTTGAGGGATTTGGTTATTTTTTAATAAAATCCGGAAAACCATACAAACGTAGATTTATTGAAGGCAACCACTTGTTGGTCTTTCTATTTTCGAAATGCACAAATTTCATCCATGTTAAATTTCACAAATTAGCTTGGGCCACTTTTCTTTCATAATAAGTATGGGTTTCGCATGCTATAAGATGATGGTATATTATCTAGTTAAAATCATAATTTCAATTAATTCTGGTAAACTTCTTCGTTGTCAAGTAAGGTATCCAAATTGGAATCCAACTTACGTTAAAAATCGTTGGGCAACTTAGCTGATATAAAGTAATCATCATAAAATAGATGCCATAAATGAGGTCCTCCAAACAAGACTTGGGTCAAAATATTAGTAGAAGAGAAAATTGTACAAACATGGCTGAATTGAAACCATTGGTTCTTTCTATTTTTGAAATGTAGAAGTTTCTTCTGTGTTAAATTCGGAAAATTATCTTAGGAGACTTTTCTTTTATAACAAGGGTTGGTTTTACATGCTATCAGTCTCATAAGATATCCTCTAGTGAAAATCATGGGTCCTAATTAACTCCACTAGTAAAGTTTTTTGTTATCGAGTAAAGTATCACAGTTCAAATCATTGCCTACACTAAAAATCATTTGTTGTCTTGGTTTAATAATAAAAAGTAATCATCATGGAATGAATGTCATAAGTTCAAATCTGTCTCATCTATATGTGTATTTTTTAATCTTTAATTTGTTAAAAATTTCACCTAAATGGCATTGATTAAAATTATGATTCTAAAATTATACATGTACACACACACACATGACATTCATGAAGAAATAAATGACAATAATTAAAATTAAAATTTCAAATAAAAAGCAATAAATACTCCAATATGAAATACATTAATGGAGAAAAGGTTCAAATCTTTTAGTAATAAGTTCCAATATTTAAAACAAATTGACAAAAAACGAATAATGAAGATGAACAAATTTACAAATTTATACTTTAGAATGAAACAATTTCATAAATTTGTGATTTTAATTGACCAAATTCAAATGAACCTTATTTAAAATAGGATATAAACTTTGAGCCTTTTATCTAATTTTCCCCGATAAATATGCAACTCATGTATATTTCTATGGACAAAGTTTAGCTAAAAAATTAATTGTAGCCTAAGACTACAACCTTACTCAATAAAATAAATATTACTACATATTTTGAAAATATAACCATTAAATTGCATATTCTTTACGCTCTTAATATACATGTCAAATTTTGTGTCAATCAAATATTATTTATTATATGATCTATAAGTTTATATTTTATGCATAATTTTAAACTACAAAAACTTATAATTTAAATAATTTATTGATAACATAACTATTAATTTTTAATTATTTAAAAATTTTGCAAGTATGGAAGATATAAGAAGAAGAAGATGTGGTACGTTGATGTAAGGATTTTTCTTCAAAAAATAAAATTTTGCTGAATGTGGATATATGTTTTTTTTTATATAGAATGTTTAGATTTTTTTTTTTTTAATATTATTACAGGTCGTGTATTGGAACATACATGAAAGAAATTTCACATTATTTTTAGAAAGGGAAATAGAAATATCACTTTTGGAAATGGTGAGGCTTGATGAAGATTAGATTTTCTATTAAGTTCCAACCTATAATTATGTGGATATAGTACTGGCAAGGTTGTCAAAATCAAGATCCTACGTAGGATCGTGGGAGGCAGGTGAGATCGTGGATCGTAGGATTGAATCATGAATCGTAAGATCCTACATTATTTGAGAAAAAAACAAAAAATACACATTGATATGTTAAATAATCACATAAATTATACATTCATTGATATAATTACAATACATTATTATATCCATTTGTAAGCATCATTTAAAGATGCCAAAAATCTCAAAACATGACACTCTATTGGAATATTTTTTATTTGGATCCAATTGACACTCTCTCTACATTAGAGTGGAAAAACTTGGTCTATTGGGATTTTATTTTTCATCTAAGTCCAACTAAGCCTTCTGTCAAGTTAAAAAACATTACAAAAAATAAAGGTCATTTGGGATCGTCAGAATCGTATGATCCTACCGATCCTGAACAATTGCAAAGATTCCTGAAAGATCCGGATCATTTTGGGTAGGTGAGATCGTAAAATCTTAGGATCGTAGGATCCAGATCGGGATTTTGACAACCATGAATACTGGATTAGTTGTCTAGCTACCATCCTGATCAACCTTCTTTCTTATTTGTGGGTTTTTTTGGATAAGAAAATTAAAGAGAGTTTTGGATTTCAATCTTAATTTAAATGACTTGAATAAAGTATGCAATAAATTAATTTTTTATATTAATGAAATTCATGAATAATTTGTGCTTTATTAATATGTATATTTGAAATGAATAGGTGCTGTACATTTTTAGACCCCTTAAACACACACATAACCTAATTATTTAGCCAAGTGATTAATTTAGGTAAATTATTCAGATCTAAGGATACAAGTAAATCATATCATTGAAACAGTGCGAAAAGATAAAGAACACAACGATATGATAAATCAGGAAAACCAAACCGGTAAAAATCTAGGGAGGATTTAACCTAACTATCCTTAAGGTAAAACATATGCATTATGAAATAATTGAAAATTTACAATAGCGATTTAGACCATTGTTATTAATACCGTTTCGGACCCCGTTTCGGTTTGTCCAGTGGAATGGAATATTTCGGTACCGGCCGATTTCGGCGTACCGTTTCAGGGTGTTTCGGGGTTCTTAAAAATAATTTATATATATTCTTGTTGAACATAAAATTGTCAATTCTAATAAATAAATAACTAAATATCAAATAATACAAATCATTTAGTCTTAACTCTTAAGTCTTAAACATCAATATAACATCAATTTAACATCACACAATAAGAAAATTTACAAGACAATAACAAAATTTACAAGACAATAACTAAATATCAAAAAATATAAGATTTACTCCTCCTTCTCATCATCATCCATGAGAGAAGAATCAAATTCATCATCAAAAGAACTCCCAAGAACTACCATCACCCATTGGACCTTTACTTTCTTTTTTTTCTTTTTTTTTTTAATAATAGGCCAAATCCGGTACCGGCCGGAATTTGCATCTCGGCCGGAATTGGCCGGAATTGACCGGAATGGCCCGGAACGGCCCGGAATTTGACCCGAGGTGGAACGTGGGGTATTCCGGTATCGGTTTGCATACCAGTACAAAAAATTCAAGCCGTTCCCACCGGAACGGGAACGGAACGGAATCAATAACAATGATTTAGACGACTAACATCCAATTGCTACCTCGAGTAGAAACTTACTACCACGACCACGTGACAGTTCTGAGTCCACGGACTACTTCTTTCTTGGATTCACAACAACCACAAGTACTCACACTTGTGTTTTTTTTTAAACTCTTTATGCAGCAACTGAAGCGATCACCAAGATCTCGACATCAATCTTGATCTTGATAACCCTAAGTATGTATGAAAGCAAACACATCTAGATCTCACAAGAGATTCATACACACAACATAAACAACAATTATAAAACGTGGCTAGGGTTTTTCCTTTTATACTTAAGGCAAAACATAAAACCCTACACGTCATATGGACTTGGGCTAAGTTGGAAATTATATAGAAAAACAATCTATACGAGCTTCGATCGATCAAGTCTAATTTTCGATTAATCGAGCCTTGCAGAAAGTGAATAGTAATTTTCTGCAATTACTCGATTCCAACTTTACAATAAACATACTTTGAGCAGCCTAATTCTAGACTCTAAGTTTTGATCATGGTTTGCCAACATTACATATTGAAGTTCTAAAACATTTAGATCATAAATCCTTAGAACCTAACAAGTGTAAACTGTAAAGTATAGTCGTCACCCTATGGAGTATTTGATTAAGGACACAATTTACTATTTAATTATTGTAATTTATTAATTTTCGTATTTAATTTGTAATTTTCGTTATTTTAGGTTTAGAGTTATTTTTTCCTTCTTTTTAGGTGCTTTTAATACTTTTTAGGTCAAATTTGGTTCCTGTTATGGTTAGGTATTAATTAAGACTTATTTTAGAATATATTTTCTTGTTGGTTAAGTTTTAAGGAACCTTTAAATAGGCCCCTAAGTCTGTATATGTTTTTTTAACAATTATTCAATCAATAAAATTCAGACTTTTGTCTATTGTTTCTCAAGCAAACGTGTTTTTTTTTCTTCTTATTTTCTAGAAGTAGACGTTTTCCGATTCTTAATGCTTCCACATTCAGCATCAATTGGTATCTGAGTTTTGACTTATCCTGATCAGCGTCGCTGACGTATGAGACGATAGCAATTCTAGTGACAAAAAATTTAACAAGTATTACATGACATACAGTTTGCACTCACAAATATCTTTGCGAAGATGTCGTTGTTGGAGCATGGAAATAATAGGGATTACTATTGCGAAGACATAACTCACGGGTAACTTATTGGTAAGCAAATTTCATATAGATCTTATAGAAAAATTGCAAGTTTTAATGGTTATTTTTTAAAAGAGGATTTTCTTGATTGGTTACTTGATCTATAGGATTTATTTGACTTTGAGAATATTTATTATGAGAGAAAAGTTAAACTTGCTTTGTATAAACTTAGTGAGTATGCTTTACGTTGGTGGGAACAAATACAGTCTGATAGAACTAGACGAGGTAAAGACAAAATTCGTTCATGGCTAAGGATGAAAAAGATGTTTGCTATCAACTTTTATCTTTTGGATTGTGATGAACTTTTGTTATATACAAAAAAAGATTATTATTGGCCAAAAAGTTCACACTTGAATTATTTTGAAGAACCATATATTCCACCAATTAAGGAAGAATTGCATGTTGAAGAAAATATTGTTCTTGAAGATTATGTAGGAGTCAAAGAACAAAATATAGAGATTTCTGAAGAAAAAAAATCTTGTTATGGAAGAAGATCCTCAAATCAAGATTATTGTGGAGGGGAATAGTGAAGATCCTATTATAGAGAAAGATGTTGAAGTTGAGATGGTAGAGACCTTTGAGGAAGAAATTGAAGAGGAAAATTTCAAGGATCTCAATGAAATCAAATCATATGATTGTCAATCTGAAGATCCTTTTATTTTGGTAGTAAGTGATACACCGAAGTTTATTGATTTTATTGGGGTTGATAGATTTAATTTAATTGTCAGTTCTTATTTGGTAAATCTCTACAATTAAATGAAGACCAAGGAAAAAGAAATTCAAGTTGATTTGTTTATTCTATTGATGAGTTGCAAGTATGGAAAGAATATCAAAGGGCTCGTTATTTTAGGTTTAGGTTATTATTTCATTATTTTTAGGTGTTTTTAATGTTTTTTAGGTCAAATTTGGTTCCTGTTATGGTTAGGCATTAAATAGGAGTTATTTTAGAATATATTTTCTTTCCTGTCAAGTTTTACAAAACCTTTAAATAGACCTATAAGTCTTTACACTTTTTTAACAATTATTCAATCAATAAAATTCAGACTTTTGTCCATTGTTTTTCTAGTGGATTCCAGAACCTTTTCTCCTTATAGATTCAAGGAACCCTCATAGATTCAAGGAACCCTCATAGATTCGTGGTTATTTTTAGAAGCAAACGTATTTCATTTTTTATTTTCTAAAAATAGACATTTTCTGCTTCTTGACGCTTCTGCATTCCACATCAGTATTAAACCATCTGAAAAGTGATGTGATGTTTATCAATTCAACCGTTGCTTCATTGGTTCAAGTGTTGAATTAATACTTAAATTATATATAAAGTGGCAAAAATATGATAATTTATTTGATTTTTTTACTACTTATTTCAAGTTAGAAAAAAAAAATTAAAAGTCCATAAATGAAAGTGCAAAATTGAAGAAAAGTATGGCTATTGGATCAAAATGGCTTAATCTTAAAATAGAACGATTTGAATAAAACATGTGGCCCAATATTTTTCTAGAAAGTTGCAGGTTTTTCACAATTTAATTGGTTTTTTCATAAATCCAAATATTTCATTTATGCTAACTTGGATTTTTGCACAGTTCATCAACTATACGATTCAACCGTGGGTTCGACACGATTTAGATAACTACGAGTATAAGATGTCATTTTTAATCCATAACATCACAAGTTTCCTGTCCAACAATATTTCCAAATTAAAGCTCATATATATTAATGTCGTATGTTTTTATATTTATTATATATGAAGCAATTTATATTAGTAATTGTTCTTCAAATTTCTTGATTTTAAATCCAAGGTTTTCAGACCCGGACCGGACCGGGAGGTCGGAATATGAAAACCGAGAATCGGATTGAAATCCGGTTTTTTAAGCATAGAGAACGATCATATGTGGCAATTCCGTGAACCCTAAAACCGAAGTTGGATCGCACGAACCGGTGGCAAGAACCATGCGGTCCAAACCCTTAGCATTTTTTTTTTTTTATAAAAACAATTTAACACAATTTTATTCTACTTAATTAAATTATCCATCTCTTAAAGGAATAAAAAAATTATAATTAAAATCCTTCAAAGATATTCAACTTTACTTCAAAAATTAATCAAAAATTTAATGTTTTCATAGTTATTATTTTATTTTATTAACTTTCTTATTTAATTATTAAATATATGCTTAAAAATCATTAAATTTTCCTCACATATATAGATATATTAGTCAATTTTGCTATTTTTATAAATTTAATATTTATATTTAGGCTTTAATTAATTATTAAATTAATTATGACGTCATCATGACCTCGGTTCGACCTCAAAAACCTTGAACCTCTCCCTTTTACAGTTTAATAAACGGTTTGGATCTAAGAAACCCTTTAAAATTTGTTAGCTGGGTCAGTGGTCACCAAGCTGTTTTGTTAGGACACAATATCAACTATCAAGTAGATTTTCTGCTTTAGCTTTACAATGAGTTGTTGTGAGTTGTGACTCTTAAATGCCTACTATGCATTTTTTTTTTTTTTTTTTTGAGGGTGTGCTATGCATTATTATTGGTGGTGCTAAAAAGCCATACTGATATTTTTAGCACCACCAAATACAAAATTATGGCTACATTGGTGGAGATAAAGCCAAATAATTTGGCTTTTCAGCTACAGTACACAGTTACTTTTAGCTGTGCACTGTATATATTTTATTTACGTGTTCACACTTGAGGTACTAAAAAAAAAAAATTTCTCATTCTTTTCCCATTGCTTCTTTGCTCTTAGAAAAATCCTCTGCCCTCCCTTTAGCCACCGCTGCCCTCGCCGAGCTCCAGTTCCTCCCTTCTCACCTTTGCTCAATCTCTCTATCCTCACTCTCTCCATTCCGTACCACCTTTCCCTTCCCTATCTCCTTTCCCTTCCCTATCTCCAATCTCCTTTCCCTTTTCCATCGCTGATCTCCTCTCCCTTTCAATTTTTTTCTCTCTTACTCCACCTTGTTGGTCTGCCTAATCACCGATTGAGGGCCTCGAAACGCTCTTCGCCGAAGTACTCTACGTTGAGTTCGGCTCTGACTGTGACTTTGTTCCATCCCTCTCTCTCTCTCTACTATCTCATTTTCTTTGTCGTGGGTGTGGTGGGTCTGCGTTTGGCTGATTTGGGGTTGCTAGGTTTTTGGCTGATTTAGGGATGCTAGCTTTTTGGTTCTTCTTCTCGTAGTGAGTTTCACACTTGTGGGGTGGTGGTGGTGGTGGTGTCATGAGTGCTTGAAGATAGTGAAGAATAGAGAAAAAATAATAAATAAATAAATTATTTATTGTAGTATATATATTATTTTATTGTATTGTTTATATTATTTTATTGTGTTGAAAGTTAAAATAAAACTATTGATATTGGGTGTTTTGTAAAATGAGGTAGTAAAATAGATAAAGTAATTTTTTGTGAAGTTAAATTGCTAAATTTATGGTGTCATCAATATAGATGCTCTACTTGTTGAAATTACAAAGGACACTTTATTGGAAAAGAGGGTATGGCATACTTGGATTAGGTATCCAATTATTAAGCTCAAGTTCAAGATTGCATGCGCTTGAGAAACTTTTAGAGTTTTTTTTTTTTTTTTTTTTTTTCGATTGCATGGAGATACTAGTCTCAAAATTGTAGGAAAAAATAACCATACTAATATAATTTGAATGAGCAGTTCTGACTCCTACAGAGTACATATGACAGTCTCCTAACAGAGTTAATAAATGCATGCATGCTTTTATCTAGTGGTTGGACAGTTGGAATAGGATGTCCTCCTATTTCTAGAGTTCGTAAAATGATAAAAAGTAGAGTTCAAATTACAACCCTGTTCATCCAAGACCTCATCGACCAAAACAACAGTGTACTAGAAAGGGCTAGGAACAGAGGCTGAGCCTGAGAAAACCAAGTGCAGGTGGAGTTTATTTTAGCGCACACAATACAATAATCCAGTTTAAACATTTTAAAGCATGATACTATGTAAGTTAAAAAGTCATTTTTTACGGTTTTTTTTTTTTTTTTTTTTAATGTAGTTGGTACTCTCACGTTTGAATTAATGCCAAGCATGTCATGATATTTCAAAAATAACTAATTAAGTCTGTAAATTATATGCTCTTAGAAATGAAATTATTGTATTTAGCATATAGTTTAGGGACCAAATTGGTTAATTTTGATATATTTTGGACCTGCTTGCCATTAATCCAAATCTTAGGGGTGTTGACAATATTTTACTTTTAAAAAAAATATTTTTTTGGTTGAGGCAATTTCATATGTTGGTTATAACTCTTTTGCTAATTGAAAAAAAGGTAAGGGGCAAGGACTACCAAAAAAAAAAATTTTGTTGGTCAATAATTGGTTTCACGGAAAAAGCCAAAAACGACAATGCACTCTCTCACCCAAAAGCTCCCAAAATTGTGAACCAACAGAAACTCAACTAATTGAAACCCTAAGTTGTTTTAAAACAAAATAAATATGAGTGTATCAAATCATAATTTACGATAAATTTTTCGTAACTGTTTGAGATATCAATTTGGGTGAGCTATTTTTCCATTTGGTATATTTTTAACAATAGCCGTACAAAATTTCCCACACAACCACACATCAAATAATCTATTTCTCTACATAAAAACCAAAATTGAATTCAATTTTCTTTTAACATGCATTACTTCGCTCAAGCAAAAGTAAAACTCATCGATTTTTTATTCTCTATATGATATTAATCTTGGTTTGGTTAGTACTATTCATCAAGTTTTGTGTTGAATATATCTTTTCTTGGGCAGACTAAGGCTAATGGATGATTTTAAGTGAAGTATGGTGATAGTACATTTGATAAAGTAGATTCTATTGTTATATGCATTCATTTTTATTTTATTCTTGTCTGCTACAATTTTATTTTGTAAATAATTTTTAATTATTAATGTCTAATGTAAAATATAAATTTGGATATGAAATAAATTTAGAGATAGAAAGAGAACGTAATAGAAAAAATGATTGAATATAAAATAGGATATCCAGATAAATTTTTTACTAGAAATAATATATATAAAAATATCACAAAAAAATCATAGAAACAATTATAAGGTAACCAAATAATTCAAAAGACGGATTACAGTGAAAATAACTATAATGATGTTTACATATGTAATATAAAAACTATTAATTTTATAGAACGATTAGATTCTTTTCTAAGTGCATATATTGTTTATAAAAGTTTACTGTCAATACTTCTTATAATTTTGTATGAAGAAATAAGTTATTCAAAATTAAGATTGTTAAAATCCAACTTAAAATTGATTATGTTAATTATAAGGAAATTAAGTGAACTAACCATATTGTCAATTAAAAAGCTTAATTAGTCATTTTGCATCAAGAAGTTGGAATAATGGATTTTAAATTGAAAATTATAACATTTAAAGTGAAATAAATATTATTTAATTAATATTTTTAAAAACCAATTAAAGTTGTTGTCCAAGATCTTAAACAATATCAAGTCAACCTTGAGTTACTTTATCTAAGTGTGATCATATACGATAGCTATCTAAGAGCATTTCCAACAAATTCATCAAATTTTTGTATTGTTTGGAAATGAACAATGACTTTTACCTTTATCTATCAACTTTTTCAAATACACTTTTTAACAGATTCTCTATCTCATTTAAATATTATTTCTTCATTTATTATTTATTCTTTTTTTAACAACTACACATCTTTCAACATTTTTTTATTCAACACCAAATTATTATAATAGAAAAAATTTCCAGATATAGAAAAGCTGCTGAAGCATAAACAGTAGCATATAGAGCATGAACAGTAGTATATATTCTCTATATTTTGACTATGTATACTATGTTGGAAATGCTCTAACCCCCAAGGAACCAATGCCTGAGGGATCTAGGTCGACAGAGACATTATGATAGCTATATGACCACTGAGGAACAAATGCTTGAGAGATCTATACGAGGATGGGGCCTTCTTCAAGAACTTCTTAAGATGAGTTAATTCAAAACCATACCTCAGTCCCTCTTAGAATACATGTGAGAAATAGTAGTCCTTAAACCAAACTAGAGTCACCCCGTCCTCTCCACAAATTTAAATGTGAAATATATTCAATATTAGAGTTTAGCTTTAGTCCAATGGTGCTTTGTACTGAAAATGTAGACCGTGATCATTTTAGAACACTAGTCAAATATAAGTGTAAAACAGGTGTCTTCCAAGAACAAGAGATACCATGGCCCAAACAAAACCTAGCAAAGTATCCCATCAAAAAAATTAAAAAAACCTAGCAAAGTGGCTTAACGCACAGCCCCTTTCAACCACAGACTAGTCTACATATATGACGCACAGTGCATGTCAAAGAGTCCTTTCCTTATAGTACTGTGAAAGTATTGAAAGCAAGCAGTCTTTCTTGACAGAGTCTCTCTTTCTCTCTCTCTCACTCACGTTTATAATTGAGACAATGATGGGGCTCTGACGCTACTCTCTTCCCATAGAGGAGAGAGGATTGGTACGAAGGTCTCAGAAACGGATTGACAGCTCTGGTCTGGCTTTTAAATATATTTGATGATGCAAGGGCTGTATATGACTATATTTATAAGCTTTCACTATATATATATATATATATATATTCTCTTTATTGTTTATATATCTAAAATTTCACTGTGTGCGTACTGCCGCCATAGACAATGCAATACCAGCAGTCTTGGTTGAAAGGAGAAAAAAAAATGGTGTCAGCTCATCTCAGTGGGGAAAAGTCCGAGGGAAGAGTTACCTGATGATGTGTTTGAGTTGAGGCATGCATTGAATTCGAAAATCCTCATCACACGCTTTCAAAAGCACGCGTTACGGTGTCACTCACGTCATTTTTTTTATTTCCTTCATTGTCTTTCTGGTCACTCTACACTGACCAGTTTTGCAGTACGTACTCAGAGGCAGATTGCATCTCTCTCTTTCTCTCTCTCTCTCTCTCTCTCACAGTCTCCTCAGTCTTCTTGATAGATTCATTTCATACCTCTTTGCATGAATATCTGATGTCACTCACCCCCCTAGTCTCTTCACTCTCCCCCATAACTGTGTGAGGTACGTACGCGAATTTATTTTTGTATTAATTAGCTGCAAACTTTGACAAAATACTTATAGAATAGTTACTCTACAATTTTATTACATAGAATTTCTAAATTGATGTGTTATCGGTTAGTATTAAAAAAAAAAAAAAAAAAAAGTCGAATGTTTATTTATGAGATCGTTGACTTCTATTAATCATATTTATTATTATATTAATTTGTTTCTTTTATATAATAAAATTTGTTTGATTTTATTATTTTCCTTTAATTTACCTATGTTTTTTTTCTCTTTTTTTTTTTTGTTGAAATGCCATAGTTTTGATTTCCGAAATTACTTTTGTGTGCATTCATATATCTTGGAGTATTAGATATATGCATTGTCACTTTTGTATTGTGTGAACTTTATATGATCGGAGGATCTGCGTAGAATCACAGTCGTAGAGTTGTGACATGATAGTAGAAGTTCTCGAATTGCTTTATTTGGTGAGCAGTTTGAGCGATAGTTCCAACAATGTTCGGTGGTACGTGTGGTATTACTTATTGTCATCACATGGAGTGGAGTCGATCAGTTCACACCAAAAACCTCCTTTTTTATTTAGCCAAAAAAAAAAAGAGAGGATATATGTAGAATCAATATATCTCTTATCTCGACTTCATGTGAGAGTTTCTCACATAGGATCACGTTTATACAAGAGGAAAGTGTAATTTACTAAGTATAAAAAATTTTAGTTTTTGTTATAGGTGTAGATAAGATTCAAACGTCTCTTATTTAACAATAAAATACTTTACCAATTGAGTTAAATAAAATCCACAATGTTAGTTAAATTTTTTTTGGGATAAAATGTTTTTTTTTTTTTTGGATAAGGGGATAAAATGTTAGTTGAGAACATATATATCTAGTGAAATTTATTTTGAACCAGTCTATATACAAGCATAATAATGTAGTCCTTCTACCCCAAAAGAAAATAGTAATCTAGTACAGTATTAATTAATTTGTTGATTTTGCTGGTGGAGCTAGCCTGGAGCAAGGCACATGATTTGGCACGCGCTGGAGGAGGGGTTAATGGGTTGTGTGGGAATTTTACATTACTCAGAGTCCAATGCATACTGCAGGGGTTTATCTATGCTAAGCATACGTTGGCATGACATGGCATGCAAGTGTAGTACCGATCAAGGACTGATGGTTGCGCATGCATGCCATGCTCCATGCAAAATATATGTATAGTTTTTACAAAGCACAGAGAGACAAAATTCAATTCAGCCAATGTTGATTTTTTTACTGTTTCAATTCTATATTTTGTTGTGTTTTTTCATGTTTTTGTTTTTTGGTAGTGATGAGATGATGATGATGCTATAAGAAAAAGGTCCCAAGAGAATTCTCTTGATTTGGGGCCCATTTGATCTCAGTGGTATGTTGCTTTTGCAGCAGTTTAGCTTAAGCTGACACAGGGAGAGAAACGTTAGAGGAAGAGAAAGACCACACAATGCCCACTATTCTTGATCTCTTCTCTTCCCACGTAGATGTATAGATATCCAGTTGAGTTTGAACTTTGAACGAGCTCTAAAAATTTTTGTTGTTTCCCTTTCATATCGTTTTGCATGCCTTGCTAATACTTACATTGAATAGGGCAAAACAGGAAAAAAGCTCAAGCAGATCGACACATGGATTGGTGCTCTTATATATATCCCCATATGTGTCATTGTGTGGTGAGCTTTCTTTTGAAGCCTAAATGGCTGGACCAGTACGGAATATTGTAAGTCAGACACATGATTTAAAATAAGTGAGAAATGATATATTTGAATCAAAATTCTTCTCCAGAGATATTTGAAAAAAATTACTGAATTACAAAATTCTTAGTTTTGTTAATATTTTATTTAAAACAAACAATTAATTTATCTTCATTTTGCCCATCAAGGGGAAATATGTGTGTGTTTTGCAGGGAATTTACTAATTTAGAGCAGGTAGCTTAAGTGCTCTTCTTTTCCTTAGGGAAATAGATAAAGCTTAAGATCTTCTATGATAATTGTCATGTAGAAAATGTTTCAAAAGTCCCAACAGGAAAAAGAAACAAAAAGAGGACTTTTGGATTCGAGAAGAACTAATTATTGGGCTCTTTTAAAAAAATGATTAAATTACAAATATACTAATATGTTCGTTCCCAAAAGTCCCAACATGAAAAAGAAATACAAAGAGATACTTTTTGGATTTCAAGAAGAGGAACTTATAATTGGACTCCTTTCTAAATGAATAAATGGACTTATTAAACAGGTGTTTTTAGGATATTTGTTAATAAATTATTAATTAATTTTTTTCTTTACTCATAAAGTTTTTTTTTTTTTTTTTAATGAAATGGTTTACTAACAAATGCCCTTAAGGCATCCGTTAACATTTCCCTAAAAAAATGATTAAGTTAAAAATATTTAAAGTCCATCAACTATCGTGTTAATTTAACCTCACAACTTCTAAAATCAACTCAATGTTACCGTTGTATCTTCTTTTCATTTAAATTTTAATGAAAAAATTATTTATATTTTATAAATAATCATAGTATAGAAAAATGCTAAAAATCCATTTTTATTAAATGATCATCTCCATTTGAAATTGATCAATTTTATGGTTTATATTAGATATTAAATATCTATAGGTATTGTGAGGGTAAAAGCCCAACATTATGTATTGGGCCTAGGGCCTTATTTGAAGATTACGGTGTGTCCGAAGATAAGAAAATGACTGGGAATGATTCCATGTGGGAGAGATATACCTGGAAATGATCGAGGAATATAGTCCGAAAAGATCATCAATAGTCCGAAGAGTGTATTCTCCTCGGATATAAAGAGTTTCGTTCAAGCAGATACCTGAAAGGTTTGAGTGATCTTCTTAGTGATTCTAATGATAAGGATAAGCTTCGGGCATGTGTGGAGATGATAAGAACGGATAAATATCTAAAAGAAAAAGCTGCGACCACCGTGTTTAATGCACTGCAGCAACTTTTCTGGCCGCATTTATGTGGAGAAGACTCCTGAACAGTGCAACCTTAGCTATCACCACTCATGGAGAACTAAAGAAGATATCTGATGTGACATGTACTCAAGTGAATGGTTAAATAAAGAACAAGTGTACGATGAAGATGGTTGGGAAGCAGGCTATATAAACAGAAGAGGTTTCTAAGAAAAGGGAGAAAAAAAGAAGAAGAAGAAGGAAATAACGATTTTACTGTAACTCTAAGAACTGTATTCACCTTTCGATCAATAATATATCTCTTCAGACATCAATTTGTTCAGCTTTCAAATGTATTTTTATGTTGGTTCATCCCTTAATATCCTAGTTAACTGTTGTTAAACTCACAACTAGCTCAGCTCTTTCACCCACTCTCTACAAATTCATTGTTTTAGATTCGTTGGGCTCATAATCCAAACCTTTTGGGCTTGGGCTACAAATCCTGACCTTACAGGTATATTAAGTGTCACATTGTTTTAAATTTTAAATAACGTAACCGACTAATCATGTGTACGCTGATAAAGCATCCACAATGGTGGAGGCAAATTTTTAGTTTTTTAGCACCACAAAAAGCCACTTTATCTATTTTAACTTACCATTTTACAACTCACTCCACATTAATGGTCTTATATATTTTCACATCAAAGTTAAATATTATTCATTTTTTTTCTCTCTCTTCATCTCTATCTCTCTATCTTCTCCCTCCCTTCAACCCATAGCCACTCACCGGCACCATTAACCACTACAAATGGATCCACCACCACTAACTCAGCCACTAGCCACCATCAACCACTACAAACTAATCCACCACCACAAACCCAGCAACCATCAACAAAACCCATTCATCAACCAACTACAAAATCAAAACCCATTCATCAAAATAAAACTAAAACCCATCAACTAGAAAAATTCAAAATCAAAACCCATTAATGGCAAGGAAGAGATGATGATTTGTCAGTCATGGCAACAAAATTAAAACCCAGCACCGGCTAGAACGCCATTTTGTTAGTCACGACGAGGAAGAAACAATTATGACAAGCAATGGGTGGCTTGCTGTGTGATCATGGGTCTTGGTGTTAGTGGTGGTCGGCAACGGCAACAAGGTATGAAGAGAGATAGTGCTTGTGCTTAAGGTGAAGAAAGATTGAGAGACAGAGCATACGAAAAATAAGATAGCAGAGAGAGAGAGGGGGGGGGGGCGGAGAACGTAGAGAGTGAGGGTTGATGCTGGGTAAGGGCTTGGGTTAACGGCGAGTGGAAGAAGAAAAGCTTGCAATGGGAAGAAATGAAGAGTGAGGAGAGAGAAGCAATGTGCAAAAATGAGAAATGAGGAGAAAAACAAAAGAAAATATTAAAATATTTAGCTATGCACTATAGTTGAGAAGCCAAAATTTATGACTTTAGCTCCACCAATGCAACCCCAATTTTATAGTTGGTTAGCAATATGCCTTTTTAGCACCACCAATAATAATGTTTTTAGATCTAAAAAAAGAGAATTTTAACAAAAAAAATGGAGAGGATAATGTTTTTGGAAAAATAGTGATCTTGAACTATTTGAATAAAATACAACATTTTAAGATAGTATATATTATATAAAAGTTTTAAATTAATACTTGGAAAGGCAAAAATAAAAAATAAAAAATCCAATCCATTTGCTTCAACTCTTTTTTTTTAGCTTTTCTAGTTTATGTGAAATTTGCTAAGACTTTACTTTCTTTTATATGTAAATTTTCCAAAGCTTTAGCGGCTGTTTGGATTTAGTGTTTTCTATCACCCATCACTTTGTTTTCATCACCCATAACTCAAAACTGGTGGGTCCTATAGCTGTTTGGTTTGTTTGGATTTGTTTTCAGTTTTTATTTCCATCACTCAATTCTCTGATTTTTGAGTGATGAGTTATGGAAACAAATTTATGATGATATTTTGGTAAATATACACATATTTGAGGGACCCACAGTTAGAGAGTAATCAAATCCAATCTGGTCTTCTTCTTCTTTTTTTCCTTTCACGCTAGGTCTAGTCTTCTTCTTCTTTTCTTTCCTTTTCACATTGGGTTTCTGGGTTTTTTTTTTTTTTTTTTTTTTTTTTTTCATGCTGGGTCTAGGCTTGGTTTCTCTATTCTTCTCATCTTCTTCCTTTTTTCTTTTTTTTTTCTTCTTTTCTTTCCTTTTCACATTGGGTTTCTGGGTTTGGTTTCTTTTTTTTCTTTTTCTTTTTTTTCCATTCCTTTTCACTAGGTTCGGTGAGTTTGGGTACCGGGGGTTGAAGTAAAAAGAAAAAAGAAAAAAATAAGAAATAAGAAGTAAAAGCTGCACCAAGTCAATCTGTGCATCCCACAAAAAGTAAAATTTTTTGAGTTATCAAAATTGGAAACAAGTGTCAAACATGACATCTTATTAAGTTGTGGTATTTTCAGTGATAAGTGATGAGTTATAGAGTGGTGAGTGATGAAAATTGAGTGAGGAGTGATTAATGATGGTTTTTTAAAAACCAAACAGCCCCTTAATAGTGCGACACATAGTTAACAAACCCATGTCACAATTTTATTATATTATTAGAAAAAAAATTTGAATATTATTTAATACGGTAACATGATAAGAAATTTCAAGCCTTCCTTACACAAGGTATTAGTTTTCATTACGTACATTTATATTCTTTCTGTTTATCAAATA
Source organism: Quercus ilex subsp. ballota (assembly GCA_032727855.1). NCBI lineage: Eukaryota > Viridiplantae > Streptophyta > Magnoliopsida > Fagales > Fagaceae > Quercus > Quercus ilex. The sequence continues at coordinate 27,118,076 of CM064919.1, forward strand.
TTATATTTTTTCTTTATCTTTTAAAGGTTTCCTCTCAATGGTTTAATGAGCTCTTAGAGCTCGTTTGGAATGAGGGAGAGTGGAGAGGAGTAGAGTAGAGTTGGCTGAAAATAAACTAATTTTGAGTCAAATCTACTCTACTCCCCCTTACTCAATCCAAACATATTAGACCATTATATCCAAATTCAAAACCTCTTAACTTTCTTACTTTTGTTTGTGAAGCTCAAAAAAGAGTTGGTTTATAACAAATTGGGCCGAACTGGAGTAGTTTTAAAGAGAGAGATCTGACGAAAAAGTAAAACAAAATGGGCCAGTTTAAAAGCCCAACATAGAGTTTTAGCAATGGGCCTATGGGCTTTCCAATCTTGCTTTTGCAAAAGAAGCTAATAGCGACACTTTTTGGCTGTTCCTAGCTTCCTACATATGGCAGTGTAATTATTATTGTACTTTCTTCTTTGTCTAAGCCAATACGGCAATATTTATTATTATTTAATTAATTCAGAAAAGCTTTTCGGGTAATTAATAATTCAATAAAGCTGTAAAGTGGAATTTCGTCATATTGATATTGGTCCAAAGATCTGTTTGCTTTAGTCAAAAAGACGAAACTACCACCAAAAGGTAAAGCAATTCCTGAAACTGGGTTGACTTGCTTTGCCTTAATTTATTTGCAAATTGCATAGAAATGCTGCAATCAATTTCCGAATATGCTTAACTAATATACATATATATATATATATATTATGCCCAAAAAAAAAAAATGAAATTAACTCTATTTACATTAAGGCTGCGTTTGTTTTGGGTGAAAATCACTTTCAAAAATGCTTTTCTGTAATTTCGGGTGTTTGATTGTGCATGGAAAATCAATTTTCCGAAAATCATTTTCAGTTGACCGTGAGTCAAGGGTGAAAATGATTTCCCTTTTTATTTTCACTTCAAATAACGTTTTCCGGAAAACAGAGAGACAGAGAGCATGAAGAGAGAGAGAGAGAGAGAGAGAGAGAGAGAGAGAGAGAGCACGAGAGGAAGAAGAGGAGCCCAGATCACGTCGGAGACGTCATCGGCGAACCTCGAGCACCGCGCCGATCTCACCTTCGATCGCATCGCGCCGATCTTGCCTTCGATCATCTTCGCTCGATCTCGCAATCTCGCCACGCACCGCACCGCGCGATCTCGCCACGAACACCGATAGCCTTCGCATCGGCGAGTTGCACCGGCGAACCCAAAACCCAGAACCTGTCGCCAATCGAACCTCGAACACCGCGCCAATTGAACCCAGTCGCCGATCGAACCTCGAACACCGGGCCAATTGAACCCAGTCGCCGATCGAACCCAAAACCCAGAACCCGGATTTGATATTTTTTTTCTTTGGTTTTGTTTCTGCTTTTGATTGCCGGAGTTTGCTGTGATTTTGAAATTTTTTGTAATAATAATTTGTTTGGATGCTGAGAAAATAGCTGAAAAAATGTGTAGGAAAATAGTATTTTCAGAATAAAACTAAACACATGAAAATATTTTCTACAATAATTTTCATTATGCAACCAAATACTTGAAAATATTTTTCTTTTCCGAAAATAGCATTGCCTATTTTCCGAAAAATATTTTACGGGAACCAAACACAGCCTAAAAAACTAATTTATGTGTAATTCCAATGATAAAGAGTAGTGATTATCTACAAATATTTACATTTAAAATTTAATTAATCTTTGTTTTATTTTAATGGGAAATACACAGCTCCTCGCATCACTACAGGGATTTAATCACAACCATTAATCAAAAGTGAAAAAGATATTAACAGTTTTGTATTATCCTCCCTAGACCACGTCATATGTCAATCCAAAGTTGGTCAACCCTGCTTTTAAATCCTTTTGCCATCAAGACTCCAAAATTATCCTACAAAAAAAACCAGCTCTTACAAGCTTGTTTTTAGTTGAATGCAATGGTTTTCAAATAAAAAATAAATAAATATCTACTACATTTTTTTTTTTTAATATGAATATCTACTACTTTTTGGTTAAGAGGATATATTTTTTTTGGAGGATATGGTTAAGAGGATATTGATTGCCTTACAATTGTTTTTTTTGTTTTTTTTTTTTTTTCTAAACCGATTGCCTTACAATTGTAGTTAAAAGTTTAAACAATATATTTAATAATAAATAGGTTGAAGTGGGTGTATATATGATATGCTGTAACTTTTATATTTTAAGATATGTAAATCCATGGAATATAATAAACATATATTAGATGCTAAGAGCGTTCACACTAAGAGCATTAACATTAGTAGCTGTTTTACCGCCTCAAACACCAAAAATAGCACTTTATTAATGGTGTCATAGCTCAATAAACTGGTACTAGTACCAGTCTACCAGATTACTGTAACAACTTGCTATTAATTTTTTATTATTTCTTTGTTTCTCTCACAGTCTCACACACACTTTCAATCTCTTCTCTCTCCTCTCTCATTTTTTCTCTACTTTGTCTCTCAATCTTTCTCCGCCTTAAGCACAAGCACTATCTCTCTTCATCCCCTGTTGCCACTGCCAAACCACCTAGATTTGTGGTGGTGGATCGATTTGTAGTGGTTGATGGTGGCTAGTGACTGGGTTAGTGGTGGTGGACTGGTTTGTAATAATTGTAGTGGTTGATGGCGTCGTGAGTGGTTGTGATTTGAAGAGAGGGAGAAGATAGAGAGATAGACATAAAGAGAGAGAAAAAATAATAAATAAATGAATAGTATTTAACTGAAATATGAAAATAAGAGCATTGATGTGGCATGAGTTGTAATATAGTAAGTTAAAACAGATAAAGTGACTTTTTTAGGTATTAAAAAGCAAAAAATTTCATCCACCAATGCAAATGTTCTAAAAGAGGTAAAAGAGTTAAAAAGCTATTTTATATCTCTAAAAACCACCCAACATCAATGGTGTTATATCTAAAAATTTTTGCACACATGCTACTGTAGCAACTTACTGTAGCTTGTTGTTATCAATTATTTATTATATTTGATCTTCCCTCTCCTCTACGTACTTTATTATATTTATTGTAGTAGTTGTTTGTTGTGTTGGATATATTATTTTAATGTAGTATTGCTAAAATAAAATTAAAACCATTGATGTTGGGTATTTTGTAAGGTAAAGTAGTAAAATAAATAAAATAGATTTTTGAGATGCTAAAAACTACAATTTTTAGCTTCTTTGATATGAATATTATTTTGTAACTCAATTAGTAACTTATAGTATTTTTCAATAAAAATGTTTAATGGCCTGTTTGGATGTTTAAAAAAGGAAGGCGAGTAGAATAGAGGGAGGGAGAGTAATTCAATTACCTTATTTGGAAGTTTTTTAAAGAAGGAGAGGGAGGGGTTTGGAGGGGTTTCAGCTACCTCTAATCCCTCATTTTTAATTCTCCCAAATTGGAGAGATTTGGAGGGAGAATAGAGTAGATAAATTATTGACCAAATGAATTCCCCAATTTACCATTTCTAAATTAACAAAATTACAAACCGATTATATAAATAATCTTTGTTTGTTTCCTGAGAAAATTTAAGGTGAATGAACAAAAAAATTTGAATCTCACTATTTCATTGACACTGAAGCTAAACAACCACATTTTTTTACACACTTAACCATGTCATTTTCACTAAAAACCATTGAAAGACCACGAAAATGAAAAAATAAATAATAAAAAATCAACTAATAACTTGAAAATTTTGAATTTTATTGCTCCAACTTTCTAGGCAACGAAACAGAGTAATATGTAGCCATGTTATTTACCTTTGTTACTGAAGTCCTCGACTTGAAGAAAAGAGAGAAGAGCGAGCGATTTGGGTTTTCGGTAATGGAAGAAAGCATGGGTGGCATGTCGCTCCCATCAGGACATAACGCGAAGAAGCGGCGCATGAATTACTTCTACGAGCCAAGCATCGGTGACTACTACTACAACCAAGGTCACCCAATGAAATCCCATCAGATCTGCATGGCCCACAACTTGATCGTCCACTACTCCTTCCACCGCCGCATGGAGATCAACCGCCCCTTCCCGGACAACCCCTCCAACATCCGCCGCTTCCACTACGAAGACTACGTCAAATTCCTTACCTCCGTCACCCCCGAGACGCTCTCCAACCACTCCTTCTCTCACCATCTCAAGAGATTTAATGTCGGCGAGGACTGCCTCGTGTTCGACGACTTGTTTGGATTCTGTCAGTCCTCTGACGGCAAGTCCATTGGTGTCATCGTCGAGCTCAACCGTGACGACGCCGATATCGCTCTCAACTGGGCCGGCGGGCTCCACCATGCAAAGAAGTCTGAGGCTTCTGGGTTTTGCTACATCAATGATATCGTGCTGGCATTCTTGACCAAACAGAGTAATGATTCAATTTCAGCATTTCCACAAATTAATCATAGCCCAATGTTGCAAGTTTATTTTCAAATAGGGGTAAATTTGTCTATTTAAATCATTTCCTCTTCTTTCCATCATAATTTTTAAAACATCCAAACAAAATGAATGGCTAATTACTCTCTTTCTCCTTATTAATTTTAAAAACATCCAAATAAGGTGGATTATAATTATTCCCCTCTACTATCCTTCCCACTACTCCCCTCCCCTTTTCTCCCCTCTACTCTCCTCCCTCTCTAAACTTCCAAACAGGCCATAAGGTTTAAATTCTCACTCTTCTAACTATTAAAATATCAAAATAATACAATGGATAATATCAGCCTATCAAACCCATCCAATTTCAAACAATTGGGAAGAAAGAGGTATAGAATTTATATTTTAAGCATTGAGAAAAAGAAAAGAAAAGAAAACCTACTAAAAGTGCATCCTACTATTTAAACTTTACATAAAAATCCTGTGAAACTTGTGATTTCATTCTCTAGGTGCGGACAATTACTCAATATAAAACACATTTTCAAGATGTGATTCTACTTGAACTTGAAAAATGCAAGTTTACAGTCAATAGTATTATAATTTAGTGGCATTGACAAAACTCCTTTATAAGGAAAATCTAGATGCAAATTAGGAGTGGCAAAATTTGACACGACCCGCAAACCCGACACGACACGACACGAAATTAGCATGTTATGAGTTGAGGCTTAACGAGTTTGTATCATATTCGGGTTGACACGGCTAAACCGTTTGATAAACGAGTTGGGTTAGTGTTGAACACATAGAACCTGTTTGACCCGTCTGACCCGTTTAATTAAATGATATTTTACTAATATACCCTTCAAACTCTAGGTATATAAACTTATTAGTTGTTGTGATTTATTTTCTTTGACATATTGTGATTGTTTATTTGTGATATTGAGACATGTTTTAGTTTTGAATGATTATTTGTGATGCAGCTACTCGTTAATTCTAAATTTTATATTAAAAATATTTATTTGTTTATTTGCGGACAATTACTCAATATTTATTTGCGGGCAATTACTCAATATAAAACACATTTTCAAGATGTGATTCTACTTGACCTTGAAAAATGCAAGTTTATAGTCAATAGTATTATAATTTAGTGGCATTGACAAAACTCCTTTATAAGGAAAATCTAGGTGCAAATTAGGGGTGGCAAAATTTGACACGACCTGCGAACCCGACATGACACGACACGAAATTAATAGGTTATGGGTTGGGGCTTAACAGGTTCGTGTCATATTCGGGTTGACACGGCTAACCCGTTTAATAAACGAGTTGAGTTAATGTTGAACACATAGAACCTGTTTGACCCGTCTGACCAGTTTAATTAAATGACATTTTACTAATATACCCTTCAAACTCTAGGTATATAAACTTATTAGTTGTTGTGATTTATTTTCTTTGACATATTATGATTGATTATTTGTGATATTGAGATATGCTTTAATTTTGAATGATTATTTGTGATGCAGCTACTCGTTAATTCTGAATTTTATATTAAAAGTAATTATTTGTTTGTTTTTTCATAATTTTTTTTTTTTTTCATTTTGATAAAATATGATAAACAGATCGATACAACTAACCCGTTTAATAAATGTGTCGTGTTAGAGTTGAGAAATCTTGACTCGTTTAATAAACATGTCGGGTTAGTGTTGACTTATGTAGTCGAATACTCATGACTTGACACGACACGAACCCAACACATGAACACGAATTGTCACCCCTAGTGCAAATCCTTATTTTCCATTTAGTATAACAGTTAAACTATCATTAAAAATAATATTTGGCTCGCATTATCTTAAGCAAATAATAAGCAGACATTTAGGGTGTGTTTGGATATAGTTTATTTTACTGAAACTGAAAGATTATTGCTGAAAATACTGTAGATAAAGGTAAAAGTTAGTTGAAATAGTACAATGGGACCATGAATAATGCCAAAAAGTGTAATGAGACTCATAAATAGTAGTAAAAATAAGCTGAATAGTGAAATAATTTAAATTTTAAGTGCAACCCAAATGCACACTTATTGTAGACCCATATAATCTGATATTCAAGTATTCATTCACGCATATGCGTATGAAAGAATTTGTGGCAGTATTTTGAAATAAAATTTCTTGAAATTCATGGGATGGTTGCAATTCTTGAATAAAAAAAATTTTCTCTTGTTTTTTTTAAGGCTCCTATATATATATATATATATATATATATTTCACTTTAAGTGAATCCCTAAAAGCATGAAGTTTGGATAAGAGTAATTCCTTGTAAATCAAGACGAGTAAGAGTTAGATCTTATCAAAACCTCGTCAGTTACCTATATCCTAAGAAGTTATAAAATGACAGAAACCCTTTTTTCTTTTTGAACCATTTTTTAATAACTTTTTTCATTATGCTTTTTCTAATAGAATAATCATCATTATCTGTTTGACATTATAGTAAATGTGTGTGTGAACTTTTAAAACTCTTTTAGATTTCTTTGTTTATGATATTTTTTCACACTCTCAGGTGTTACTTTAAAATTGAGACAGGATATGATCTAAACATAGTTTTTATTTTATTTTATCAATAATAGACATTATCCTACCTTCCTTAACTCAAAAAGTAATGCTATAATTACAAACTATTTTACAATATTTTTACAAACTTTTGTTATGACCTACGTTTTACTGATTCTCATCTAGGCCCACCAATAACATCACATTTTTATTTACTAATGATCACTCACTATATTAACAGTTTATAAAAAAATTTATATTTCTAGCATTTTCCTAATTCAAATACACGGAGATGCATTGAAAGATTCATTACAATTTACAAGTCGTGTATTATTATCTATTTATGTATATTTAGACATATAATTATTGGTTAAAGTTTTATACTTTTAAATTTTTAAAGAAGTTTTTTAATATATTTATTGGTCTAACTTTTCAGATAAATTAAAAAACATTGAGGTGATTTTTTTATATTTTATATTTTATCATACTTTATTAAACTAGGGAAATGCTAACGAGTACCTTAAGACACTCTCGTTAATAATCTATTTAAAGAAAGTTTTTATGAAAAATTAAAAAAAAAATATTTTGACAATTTTTTTCATTTCTTATAAAAATAGTATCAAAATTTCTTAAAATGAATTATTAAGGTACTCGTTAATATGACCCACTAAACTAAAAGGAAGCCACGCTACACTTCCTATTTTTTGAACCAGTCACGGTACACTTTGATGCAATCAAATGTAAACTTCTTTTGACATGTAATATTATGATACCAAATATGCCGTATTGACTCCCAATCAAATCCGTTGTAACTTTCTTTTTTTTTTCTTTGTTTTATTAATTGTATCATTAGTCGTCATAAAGTATGACCCTTTACATCAGGTCAAGATGGTCATTTCCACCTTGATAATCAAGGTAGTCTACGCAACCCACCATAATTTTTTTGGGATAATGATTAATGTTAACTTGTAATTAGGTCAAAGTTCAAAACAATGTTCTTTTAAAAATACCTGACGACGGCGAAGCCAATAGATTTGAAAGTCTGTGTCATAACTAAAAAGTCTCGTATTCTTCTTATTTACTATATATTATCAAGGAAAATTATTGTGTATTTTTAGAGTATTATAAATGTATATATTTTTCTCTCACATGAATAGTAGGTTCTACTAATTAAATTTATAGTGAGACCCACTATTCATGTGAGAGAAAAAAATACGTATTTATTATATTCTGAAAGTACCTAATAATTTTTCTATTATCAATTTAAATGTTTCTAATATGTAACATGTTTTAGGGGTAAGTAATAGCATAATTTGGCAAAAAACTTTTTTTATGGAATAATTTTTTATATAGGCATGAAATATGATAAAATTTTAATTTATAACTTTTGCTCTATGATGATTACTCATAGTAGTAAAACACCAATTTGGTCAAAAACTTTTTATTTTTAAGAATATTTTTCATGTATGACTAAATTTCGCCTTATGACTTTTGTTCTATGACTATTACTATTTCAAAACATTAACTGCTTTCGAATCCAAATATCTAGTTGGGTAAAAAAAAATATATATTAAACAATTGATCTAACTTGATTCCATCAACGCCAGACAAAGAGCATATATATATATATATATACACACACACACACACACAAACATAGGGTTCGTTCAACAAATAAGGAAAAACACAAGCACCAAAAGGAAAAAAAAAGTACTCCAGTAGGAACTCAATGCAGAACTTACCAAATTTACAAAACCACCCCTACTGAGTCACCCAGTACAAGAGTAATTGTAAAAGGACTTCCAAGGTCATTTTAGTCATTCAAGTAAAAAAGCTGTCCTTAAGCTGAGTGTCAGAGACTGAAAAATTTGACAGAATTTGAGGGTCATTTTGGTAAATTTGATCAACAAAACCATTATTATATCTACAGACTATACAGACAGCAACTCTCATCCACCAAGGGCTGATATCAGGAAAAAAAAAAAAAAAAAAAAAAAAAAAACACTATCAGAAAAAAAAAAAAAAATTCAGATTCTCAAATAACAAAAATGGAAAAGAATAAAAATTTAAAGTGAAAAGAGAAAAAGTAAAAAAAAAAAAAAAAAAAAAAACGTTTTTTGGGTTTCAGGTATCTCTATCTATATTTCACTTTCTTTATTTATTTATTCAATTAAATATAAACTTAATGCTATATATATTATATTTGTGCTTAACTGTATATTTTTGTTCTGTATATCTTTTGGTTCCATTTATTCACATAGATTCTCTCTCTGTGTCTCTGTGTGTTCGTTTTTGTGGGTTTTAATGTTTTTTCAGTGACAGAAAATTTTGGTAGCCATGGTCTTCTGGGTTTGGTAATCTCAAAGAGTCTTACATTTGTATCCCTAGCTCGTGTGTGAGCTACTGGATTTAACCACCATGTCTCAGACTAACTGGGAAGCTGATAAAATGTGAGTTCTTTTTCACTCTTCCCCTACATTTTTGTTCTTGCTGTTTCAATATTCTATCTGGGTTTCTCTTTTCTTATCATTCTATGGCTTTCCTGTGCTGTTTTCTGTTTGATTTGGGTTCTGGGTTTCTAATATTTTCTGGGTTTTTTTTCCTTTCTTTTTTTTTTTTGTATAAAATATTTTGATTCAAGTTGTGTTCTTTAGTTTTGTGCTATTTTGTGTGTGTGTAAATTTGCATGTGTTGTATTTGTATCTTTTGTGTACTTTAGGGTTTGTGTTTTTCTGCTATCTAATGGAGTTAAATTTGTGCAATAGGTGATTTAGTTTTTTTTAATGTTTGTGGCTGTAACATTTGGGTTCCTGGACTGAAATTGCGTAGTGATACTACAGTTTCTTTGTAGGCTTTCTATAATCTTTATTTTTTATGTAATCTTGGGTTATTGTTGTTTTGAGCTATTGTTCTTTGTAAAAGTTCTAATTTTTCTTCCCCTAATATTCATGACTGAGACAATATGTTCTTGCTACTTCTAAACAACAGGTTAGATGTGTATATCCATGATTATTTAGTAAAGAGGGATTTAAAGGCTTCTGCGCAGGCTTTTCAAGCTGAAGGGAAAGTATCATCTGATCCTGTTGGTGAGTATATTTGAACAAGATGTTGGGATACAAAGAGAAGATTCATTTCTGAGAGATTTTTTTTTTCTTCATCTCTTTTTAACCATTTTAATTGGTTTACATTTTTGGAACATGGGTTACAGCTATTGACGCCCCTGGAGGTTTTCTCTTTGAGTGGTGGTCAGTATTTTGGGATATATTTATTGCTAGAACTAATGAGAAGCACTCAGAGGTTGCTGCATCTTACATTGAGGTTGGTTAAGAATATTTTATTTTCTTGGACATTCTCCTTTAGTATTTGTTTTGTTTTGACAATGATTGTACAAGAGAGGAGGAAATGCGGTAACTACCTGGTAAAACAAGAGAATAAATAAACTTGCAGTTCAAAGACATAGAACTTTCTATCATGCATACTCCAAATTGTTTCATCTAAAGACACTTATGCTTTCAAGAAAGTATGGATTTTGAGTTTCCCATGCAGAATCAACTTGAGCTCTTATGTGGCATTAATTATGGGAAATTATTGATTCTCTTTCCATCTCTAGTTTAGTTGGTGCAAAACAAAGTTATTTATTCAGATTTGTTTGAAAAACGTTAGTTATGATCTATTGATCTCACTCTTAGATGTTTATACTTTGGAATCCTGGATATCAGCTAACTTTGTGATTTGCTAATTCTAAAATTGCTTGTTTTATTTCTGTGACTGGTGTAACACATTTATAGTTATCACGGTCTTTCTGGTATTTATCTTTTCCTTCTCCCAACCTGGAAATCGAAACTAACCTGCTTCTGTTGCTCTGTCTGCTTTTGGAAGTCTGTAACTTGGCATCATCCATTATAATTTTTGCTAACTGTATCTTGCATTTGTCCTTGACTGTGACAAGAATTTAGCATCAGAAATGATGGTTTCTCCTTCTCCATGCTTACCCTTTAGTTTTTCTTTTCCTTTCCGCAACAAGAGTTCATCTCCCCCGAAGAAAAACCTGTGTTAGGTGTTTTTCCTGCTCGACTGGTTTATATTTTTGCATTGCTCATTGACAGTTGAGTGAATGACAGAATGGTTCCTAAAGAAACTAAATCATGTTATCTCCTTTTACGTGTCCTTATATTAGATGTGTCCTGCGAAGATGTTTGTAGCTAAACTGATTGGCACCTCCTAGTGTTTTCAATGGATACATCCAAGGTTCAAATCCCCTGCCCCCAACTATCGAATTATCAAAAATAGATGTGTCCTGATTGTTCCTCTTCTTTGATTTCTCTTTTTCCTTGGTAGATATGAGGTGAATCTTTGGCTTATTTAAGGGGTGGGGTTGTGAGTTTGAAGATCAGTTGCACATCTTCAGTGATAGTCATTTCCCATAGGTAGCCATTTAAGAACTTTGATTTGCCGACGTCGAATTAGTATGCCAATCTTTGTGGAAATCACTTATTCTTTCTGTAAAACTGTCAAATGGCATAGAGTTCCGAGCTGGAAACATGTCAAAGGGTAGCCTATTTTGACATTATAATTGTTACAAATTTTTTTAATGCTACAAATACAATTAAAAATAGATGAACAGCATGCCATTCATATAGAAAAATATATGAATTCTCCCCCAGTACTTTCAGGGGGAAGCTGCACCAGACAAACACATTCTTGTATTATTCTTGTCATCGATTTTTACTACTGTACTGTATCATGTTTTTCATGCTAATTTACATCTTTTTAGAAGCCCTTCTAGTTTGGCAGTGCTGCAAAACAGGCAACCCATCTTAGACTAGTTGAGGGCTTTTGTAGTTAGGTGGAAGGGAACTTTGGGTTTGGAAAGATGTGTGGATTCCTTTCAGTAGAGGCACCAAATAACCTGAAGATTTCTGTCTCCTGAATCACAATAAAGATATTTATTAATAAAATTCCTCTGATGTCAATGAGGTATTTGATTTGTCTGTTGTGCTTATGAGATTGATGGTGGACTGCAAACTGTAAACTGTACAGGTACAATGGTGTTTGTTGAAGTTTTTATTAAAAAAAGAAAAAGAAAAGAAGAAAAATAAAACAAAAACAAAAAAAATGTTAATCAGTCAAAGCTTATGGAATTATGAAATTGCAGACACAGTTGATTAAAGCAAGGGAGCAGCAACAGCATCAACAACAACAGCAACAGCAGCAGCAGCAACCTCAACAACCACAGCATCAACAACAGCAACAGCAACAGCAGCAGCATATGCAGATGCAGCAGCTCCTGTTGCAGAGGCATGCCCAACAGCAGCAGCAGCAGCAGCAACAACAACAGCAACAGCAACAGCAACAACAGCAGCCGCAGCAGCAGCAACAGCAGCTGCCAACACCACAGCAGCAGCAGCGAAGAGATGGGGCCCACCTTATTAATGGCAGCACAAATGGGCTTGTTGGAAATGACCCCCTCATGCGGCAGAATGCTGGAACTGCAAATGCAATGGCAACAAAGATGTACGAGGAAAGATTAAAACTGCCCCAAAGGGATTCTTTGGATGATGCGGCTATGAAAGTAGGTCATAGATGGATCATTTGGTTTCCTCAATAGCCTGATGATTATTGGTTTTTAAGTTTTTAACCATCTAAGGAATCTTTACAGCAAAGGTTTGGTGACAATGTGGGCCAGCTTTTGGATCCAAATAATGCCTCAATATTGAAGTCAGCTGCAGCAACTGGCCAGCCTTCAGGGTGCGTTTCTCATATTTGACTGTTTTTTACCTCTCCCCCCCTTAAAATGAGCCTCTGGGCATAACATGAAATGAAATAACTTGTGCATGACATATGCATTGAGCTTTTATTTGGAGGAATGTGTAAAAGAATGTTTATGATTTACAACAATAATGCTTCAAATGGCTAGTAGAAAAATGGGCAAATATTCCTCTTTCTTAGGGCAATGAATCATTGTGAATATGAGTTTGAACCTTCAATTGCTATGGAAAATGACATGGAATCATTTTCTATCAATGCCATACTCAAAATTCAAATAATAAAGATGTATCATCTGACGCTTCATCCATTTATGAGCATTAATTTAGAGGGTTTTTTGATCTCCTTAATTTCAGGCAAGTGTTGCATGGTGCAGCTGGTGGCATGTCTCCACAAGTTCAAGCTCGAAATCAACAACTACCAGGGTCCACACCGGTATGGTATTTTCATGCAAGTGATCTTATTGTTTGACTTTCCTTATTTTTTGTGGTGTTCTGACTTAGTGTGGAATCAGGACATAAAGAGTGAGATTAATCCAGTTTTAAATCCCAGAGCTGTTGGTCCAGAAGCATCATTGATAGGAATTCCTGGTATTCTTTGCTTGACTGTTTTCTCTTTTGTTTCTTTTGAATTATGATTAGCGCACTTGTGAAAATTTAACTTTGAGTCTGGTGTTTATGATTTAACTTGAATCCTTTGTGTTTGTTCCTCTTTTTTTTCACAAACCAGTAAACAAAGAGAATCTGGAAATTAGGACCTGCAAAATTTCTTGAGATTTTTTTAAGTGGTATAGCATAAAGATGCCTGTGTCTAACATGAAAGGCTGTGTTGTTTCAGGGTCAAATCAAGGTAGTAACAATTTGACTCTAAAAGGGTGGCCACTCACAGTAAGTTTGTTTATTTGTGTGTAATTTTTCCCCCACTCCCATTTTTGGAAGTTATTTATCACTGTTTTGAGTGCATGAATACTACTAATTTCTTTCTTTTTGGTCTGGAATACCTGTTATTTTGGATGTGTTCTTGAAAATTGGCATTTTCTATTCTTATTTCTTAGTTATTATGATGATAATTGTTAACTGTTTAACCTTTGTGCTTGTTTTTAGGGGCTGGATCAGCTTCGCTCTGGGCTTCTTCAGCAACAAAAGCCTTTTATACAGGCACCTCAGCCCTTTCATCAACTTCAGATGTTGACACCACAGCACCAGCAACAGCTTTTGCTTGCACAGCAAAACTTAACATCACCTTCTGCCAGTGATGAGGGTAGGAGACTGAGAATGCTTTTGAGTAGTCGGAGCATGAATCTTGGGAAGGATGCCCTTACAAATTCCGTTGGTGATGTGGTTCCAAATGTTGGATCTCCGCTTCAAGCCGCTAGCCCACTATTGGGTCGAGATACAGATATGCTGATTAAGGTTCTCCTTTTCACCATCAATTTGGGATACATCAGCAAATATAGTTGTTCCTACATTTGTTGTGGTTGTGTTTTTTCCCTTACCTGCCTCAAGATGTTCCTATATCAGAATTATCATAAACATCATGGTCTTTCTGCGTCTAAGTTTTTTGTTTTTTTGTTTTACCTCTTCCTGTAGTTAAAAATGGCTCAGATACAACAGCAACAGAACAGTAACCCACAGCAACAGCAACAGTTTCAACAACATGCTCTTTCGAATCAGCAATCACAGAGTTCAAATCACAATCTTCACCAGCAAGATAAAATGGGTGGTGCCGCCAGCGTCACTATGGATGGCAGCATGTCAAATTCCTTTCGAAATGATCAGGTCAGTCCTTTTTATGTCATCTCTAGCAAAATATGTGACATGTTTTGCTCTTGGTATTATCTCCTCCCTATATGGCACTCTTGCTAGTATTATTTTTTCAACTATTTTGGAAACTGTACTTTCTTTTGTAGTGTCCTTATCAACATCTTTATTGATTTGAGTTCTCTTTCATTCATGTGTACAACATGACTCTTGTTTGTGAAATCTTAGTCATAGCCAATTATGTGCCATAATCTGGTAGCACCGTATTGGGAGCCATATGCACTTGTGTGGGGGCTATCTGTACTAGTAGGATTGCATTCAACATTTCATGACTGGGGATTCAGCAATGTTAACATGAAAGAATCCAAGTTCTGCCTTTTCCTAAATCTTTATAACTGCTAATATTGTTCAAAAGCAATACTTTTTCCTGACATGCCGTACGCCCAATTTAGAACCCTTTCTCTTGCTCTCTTACACCACCCCCCCCCCCCCCCCCCCCCAAAAAAAAAAAAAAACTGAGAATCACCTTTATTTACTGAATAGTTATATTCATAATTATACGCATCAGTATGCAATTAAAATTTAATTAATTGCTTGCCCGTTTCTATGTAAGTTACATAAAAACATTTTGGTATGCAAAGATTTAGTTGGAAATAGCAGTTCCATATAATTATTGGTGGCCAACTAATAATTCTTATATTCACTTTAATATCATGGTTTGGGAAAGTAGTAACCATGTTATCATTAAGCTTGGTGCTCTACTCTCTCTCTCTCTCACATGGGTGCATGTGACATGTTCAAGCTGTCAGAATTTACCCATTACTCTAATTTTTCAAAATGGGCTTATAGTTTTGTTATGCATATCCTATGAAAAGTTTGGGCAGGTTCCTAACATGGTTTTCCTGAATGCATTTTTAAGGTTTCTAAAAACCAGACTGGGAGAAAAAGAAAGCAGCCGGTATCATCTTCTGGTCCTGCGAATAGCTCTGGAACTGCAAACACGGCCGGACCCTCTCCAAGTTCAGCACCCTCAACACCCTCAACACATACCCCTGGAGACGTAATATCAATGCCTAATTTGCCTCATAGTGGTAGTTCTTCCAAGCCATTGATGATGTTTGATGGTCCTGGCACCCTTACATCACCATCAAATCAATTGGTGAGTGTATTCTTTATGTTCTTGTATTGAGGAACTCAAAACTTCTTGCATTGTATTCTCATTGGCATTCCATTTTGGCAGTGGGATGATAAAGATATTGAATTGCAGGCTGATATTGATCGTTTTGTAGAGGATGAGGATAATGTTGAATCTTTTTTATCCCCTGATGATACAGACCCTAGAGATAGTGTTGTTCGCTGTATGGACATGAGCAAAGGTGCAGTAGATATGTTTCTTTTACTGACTATGAATTTTATGAATAGCATTGAGAATTTGAGATAGTGGGAGTACCAAAATTTCTTGAATCTGATTTGACAGTTTGCAAATTTTTAATTCATGGTTCCAGGGGTTAATCTTGTTCTAGAACAGGGATCATAGTAAGACATATTGGTACTCCATTTCTGCAAATGACAAAATTCAATGGGGGCAAGAATGTGAGATTATCATAAAACATGTTTCATCTGATTTGTCAACCACTAGGTGGTTGGTGGTCACTGGTATTTAATTATCATTTGAATTTGGGCTGCCTGTCGTGATTTACTTACATTTTACTTTAGGGTTCACATTTAATGAAGTAAGTTCTGTTCGAGCAAGCACAAGCAAAGTCATCTGTTGCCACTTTTCATCAGATGGGAAATTGCTTGCCAGCGGTGGCCATGATAAGAAGGTGAGTGCAAGAGGTTTGATAAACTTTGTGTGATATATTGAGCAACGGTTGTCTAAAAGCACCAAAAATGTGCTGTGGCTGCTCTGTTTTGAAGACTAATTTCTTGAACGTTAAATTGAAAATTATGTGCCTAATTTTTCTTTCAAAATATAAGAAATGAATTTTTTTTTTAATCCACGTAATTTAATTATCAAGATTAGGGTATTTAAAACTTTTTGCATGGTGATTATGTGACAGGCTGTATTGTGGAACACGGACTCTTTAAAGGCAAAAACCACACTTGAAGAACATTCTGCTTTGATTACTGATGTCCGTTTCAGTCCAAGCATGTCACGTCTTGCAACATCTTCATTTGACAAAACTGTCAGGGTTTGGGATGCTGACAATGTTAGTTGAACGTTCTTCTTGGTTCATAATAGTTTTTTTTTTTTTTTAATAAAAATTTTTAAAACTTAATACTCTATTCTTGCATTTGAGTGGTCCTGATACATTTAAGTCATAATAGTTGTTTTTTTATTGAATGATGCCCCCCTCCCCCCTTGTATCTTCAGGTCATTTGTGTGGTCAAAGAAAATAAAAGTGGATTACATGAATTTTTTGCAGTTCTTATTTATCCAAAAAAAAAAAAATGTTGTGGTTATTGTCTCCCTTGGCTATGTGTATATATATATATATATATATATATCATTTGCAAACTAGTTAGAGAGCAGATTAATGTGGGTTTGGTTGAAGGGTTTCAAATTCATATTAATGCTATTAGCAGCATGGAGGATGATTTAGAAAACTGTGCCCGTATGACTTATGAACCTGGAATATGGAACCATCAAAACTGACTATGCTGTGCCATCCAAGGCACACTAGAAAAAAGGACATGGACATTTGTACTTTTTCAGCTCACTTATTCTTTTTTGTTCCACAATGTATATAAAGGTATTACTGCTCACACAATGCATGATAAATATCTTGGCGAATTTTGGGTCCAAGCTTCATATTTAAACATGAGTGCTTATAGTTATATGCCTTCTTGTCTTTAAGACAAGCAACAATCATTGTTAAATATTTCAAATGCTGTTTCAAAAAAGATGACAAATTTTCTTGTTCGGATTTCTGGAAGTAATTTAAGTAAACCGGCAATTAATTTAGTGGCAATGTCTAGGGAATATGCCCATGTTTGGTGAAGAGGTGGTTCAGAATAAATTGCATATATTAATATTTGGATTCATTCTGTACTTCATTCGATATAACATTATATAGTTCTCTTGTGCTTTACAAAATATCCATATTATCTGATTTTTATGATCAAAATGAAGTACATGATTAATAAATTGCTTATCATCATATGAAGTACATATTATTTGGTCAAGTACATGAGATATGATAGATATTATGGATGGTGGTCCAAGGAAGAGAGCGAAACATGTTTCGGATCGTTTATTCTGGCCACTGATTGTGAGGGTCCTTTGTGTATATTTGGTTTCTGAGTATACAATTTGGTAAAGATATAAAATCTGGTTTAAACTTGCATAAATCCTGGTCTCATGTTGCATACATTGTCAATCTTTTACCATAGACCAGTATGAAAAATTCTGTCCTCATCTGCATTAGTTGAGTAAAGTGTTGATCTGTGTTCTGGGAAATTATTAATGGCTGCATGATTCTATAGTTTCTGTATGGTGGAGTAATTGTGTGCATCCTATTTTAGTTTGTTTGTTGGGGTGTTGCGATAGTTGAACCTATACTTCTATTAACAATGCATTTTTTTTTCCTATTATTAGTATGATACCTCCATGAGCTAGATATTTTTTAGCTTTATTTACATCCTATATGCAGCCTGGTTATTCACTTCGTACCTTTACGGGGCATTCTTCCACTGTGATGTCACTTGACTTCCACCCAAATAAAGATGACCTCATTTGCTCTTGTGATGGAGATGGTGAGATACGATACTGGAGTATTAACAACGGCAGCTGTCAAAGAGTGTTTAAGGTATGATCTAACTTATTACTTATAAAAAAAGTGTTTAAGGTAGGATCTTTTATACTGTTTGTTCAGTAAGCATTAATTTAAATAGCATCTAATTTACCATGAAAATAGGGTATAAGGTGAGGATTTGGATTCAAGATCTATTGATTTTGTAATTAACCAAAAAGAAAAAAAAGGAAATTTTCTTTATTTGATGCAGGGCTTTTTTTGTCTGGGTTGTTTTGCTTATTAATTTTTTCAACGTGGTTTTTTCTATGAATTTCAAAGTACTTTTCACTTGTGATAGGGTGGTACGGCCCAAATGAGATTCCAACCCCGTTTTGGAAGGTACCTTGCTGCTGCTGCAGAGAATGTTGTATCTATACTGGATGTGGAGACCCAAGCTTGTCGGCATACATTACAGGTCAATTTGACATTTTCTATTATATTACTTTTGAATTAGACCAAGGATGTGATGCAGTTGTTTAGTGAATTGTTCTCTTAGATTCTGTAAGCAGAACGGAAGTAAATGCTGCAGAAGAGACACACGGTCCTGCTTGAATCCTGAAACACCATATCCTGTTTCTCAACTGATAGGAGTTATCTCCCAAAATGTGTGCTCATAGTTTCTCATGCTAATCAAATCCTCAGTGAGACAAAATATTAAGCAAATGCCCAGTGAGACACAAAATATTGCATCCGTATATCATGTTAATCTGCTTTGATAATTTAGATTAATTTTTTAAAATAGTAAATCAGAAGGAAATGGTAAAAAAATTCACAAACTTAAAAGGAGAAAGAAACTAGCATTAGTTTGCCTTGAATTTGAATAGATGAAATGAAAGAAGATGCATATGATGTTAGTGAGTAGATTTTAGTTTCCTAATTAACCATACAGATATCAACAAAGCACTGTTGGTGACAACTGATGGAATGTCTTTTACATTTGGTAATAGAAGTCCTTTAATATCTAATTTACATTTAAAGAGAATTAGCAATGTAGATCAATGATTTCCAGTTAATTTGGTAACAGTTTTGTGAGTAGTTATGGGTTCTTTATGAGTGATAATAATATCTTGAAACATCAGGGATTATTTATTTATTTATTTATTTTTGATAAGTAATTGCAATTCATTAAATACCAAAAAAGGCATATGCAGGAAGAAATTGCATATGGGATTGTGCAGGTCATGTATGCAGCTTTCTGGATATCTTATGCAACCTATGGTTTGCATATGTAGTTCAATTTCAGACTCCCAAAATCCTTGTATTATTATGAGATACAAGCTTCAGGGTCCTTTGCAAAAATATTTTTTAGTAGTGAACTGCATTAGGTCTTTAGAGCATTCCTGGATGCAAAATACATTTCCAGATGCAAAATACATTCCCAAATACACAAAAACATACAAAACTGCTCCTTTATCCTGGAATGCATCCCTGTAGCAAATCTTACAACCTGCTACAGTAAGATCTATATTTAAATCTTACATTAGCAAGCTCTATTTCCTTTTTTCTAATTTTTTAATCATATGTTGGATATTGATTTTTTGTTTTTGTTGAGTAGAGCGCAGGCCTTGTTATAAAAGTACATTTTTAAATTTTTTAAAAAATATGATGTATCTTCAAATAGAGTTTGGGATGTAGGGTGTATTGTTAAAGTGGGAATGTAAAATAGATAAAGTAGCTTTTGGGGATGCAAAATGTTTTTTTTTTTTGATGGGAATGCTCTTAGGTCAAGATGCCTCTAAAAGGCAAAATACTGTAATTGATGCACATTTATCATTGAATACTTGGGACATAAAGTTATTAGCCGGTACAAAATGAGGGGTACATACACACAGACACCAGAATTGAGTCTGATTGAACTATATTCTGAAGTTAACTAACTACTGAAATGATGAAGTTCTGATGGTGATTACCTTCGCATCATTGTTTTTGTGAAAGCCGCTCTAAAGTTTAAATTTTTGGTCCCCACTCCAGTATTCTTGATGGTTGACTTTCTTGGATTCAAAGGCAAGCTGGTCTTATTTCATTTAAGAACAAGGATGCTTTTTTATTATTTTGGGTGATAATTAAGAATAAATTTGTTGAAAATGAACTACGTCGTGCAAAAAAAGGCAAAAAGTAGCCAAAAGAATAACAAAAGATTATTCTACTCCTGCCGTGGCAAAAACTCGTTTCTGTGTGCAACATGCATAACTGTTGTTCTTGGTGAAACGAAACAGAAAGTGTCAGCATTAAAGAAACTTCTTTGTTCTCTTATAAATTCTAGAACTGTTTTCTGAAACTTTGTTCTCTTTCTTTTCATTCTACTCCTGTGTTCTACCTTGTAAAATTTGGCATGGCTAACCTTCTTCCTCTTATTGTGGGTTTGTAATTACAGGGACATACTAACTCAATCCATTCTGTGTGTTGGGACCCTTCTGGTGAGTTCTTAGCATCCGTCAGTGAGGACTCTGTCAGAGTTTGGACGCTTGGATCAGGGAGTGAAGGAGAGTGCGTACATGAGCTGAGCTGTAATGGCAATAAATTCCATTCATGTGTTTTCCATCCTACATATTCTTCATTGCTGGTCATTGGCTGTTATCAGGCAAGCATCTGCAATTTTTCTTTAAATTCTTCTTTGTCTACTGTTTTAAATTTTTAATAGCTCCTTAACTTGGCAATATATATCATTATGATGCCTTTTTTTTCTTTCTTCCATTGATATTCAAATATAGCCACATTGTCAAATTGCCTGTGTAAGTTAAGCTTGGGTTGGCTTGTCATTGTATGGGTATATTCTCAGTAACCTGAAAATTGGAAATATCTTGAAGCTGAGTTTGAAGAAAAGTGCTAGGAGCTTCTAATTTGTAAATTCTGCTTTGGATATGGGGTATGAGTATTAGGAACTTGAAGGCAAACTGTCTTATTGATTTTGTGTGTGTGTGTGTGTGTTTTTTTCTATTGCATTTGATGGTAAGATTTGGTTGAACTTTTTGATCTTTGGTTTATAGTTGTTATAATGTGGTTGGAAATGGGGCTTCGACCCTGGTTTGTTTCCTATTTTACCTGATTCACTGCTTGGCTCAGTGAGTGTGATGATTACATTGCTAATAATAGGGTTTCATTTTTTCACTTGCTGTGTGCAGTCTCTGGAGCTTTGGAACATGTCAGAGAACAAGACAATGACTCTGGCGGCTCATGATGGACTAATTGCAGCATTGGCTGTGTCAACTGTTACAGGTTTGGTAGCTTCGGCTAGTCATGACAAGTTTGTCAAATTGTGGAAGTGATACAATTGTCTCGAAGTAACTAGCAATACAGGATTAGTGTTTTTTTTATTCACTGTTGATCCAATGCTTGAAGTATCTGTTTTGGTTGCTTGATCTGCTCACATCTGTATCTTTCCTTTTGGATGTCCACCTTATCCCAGAAACTAACCTTGTAAAATTGTTGTTGTATGTCTGCTATGTACCATTAAGTGTATTAACTTGGAGATATTGTTACGCTTCACAGACTGGTTGTAACATTTTGTACTATTCTAAGAACTTATATATTTCAGTTGTGTTAGCTTGTGTTTTGGTTTGTAACATTTAACGTCTAGATCAATGATACAATTTATTTTTTATTCTCCTCTCCCTGTAATGGACGTTTAGATTTCACTTTTCAGTGTTTTCCTTTACTGATGTCAAATCAGTTCAAGCAAGTATTATGATTACATTATTTTAATTCCCCAGGATACTAATCGTAAAGTTGTTGCTTTGTAAGTTCATGATATAAGCTGTACAATGACGTATCGATTCTTTGATGCAAGAAATTATACTTGAAGGACCTTCTTCATTAGTTACTGATGTTTGTTAAGTCAGCTAAATAATCTTATTGGAACAAGCTTTTGATATTTTCAATAAGTATTGGGTACACTGTCTACTGGAATAACAAATATGCCTCTGAACATTTTTTATACAACTCAATTGTGGTTTGGATGGTATCATCTCCTAATTAAATCTTGATTAGTGTATGCATTTGACCCTTAAAATTTTGAGTTGTTTTTATTTTGGCATTTTATGTTTCAAAATTTATATTTTGGCATTTTATGTTTGATTCCATTTTCATATTAGTTCACTGTCTATTGCCATTAGTAATTTGATCATCCATAATATGTTTTTCTACCTACAATTAAATTCTTGCATTCCACAACATTTTAGAGATAGTATTCTATGAAATAGTTAAATCTAAAGGGTTTCTATTGGTTAGATTAGTGAAAATGGATAGCATGACCAATATTAAAAAGGAATCAAACATCAAGGGTCAAAATAAAAATAATCTCGAATGTTAAGGTCCAAAAATGTATTTTAGTCTAGAATCTTCATAACTTGGAAAGTCAAACTTTTTAGATTGTCATAATCTGTCCCAAAACTTCCAATCCAGAAATTTCCCATCTGATTTGCTAGAAATCTAGCAAAAATTCTTGCTTGCAACATTCAGTTTAGGACATGTCTTCTTTGTTAGCTAGAAGGAAGACATGATAAATGATAGAATGGATTGAGCTAGGCGGTTTATTAGAGTACTCCTATCTGCCCATTGAAGGATGCCTTTTCTCCCATCTAAATCCATTCAACTTAGATCCTATCTTCTTCTAAAAAAAAAAAAAAAAATTAGATTCTATCTTACCTTTAACAAATTGCAAGTCTTGGATTTTTGTGTCTGGTTAAGCGCCCTAAAGAATTGGTGCTCTGGTAGTTTGAATTTCTAAAACATGGCTCAAAAAGTTCTAGGCCCAATAGACCCTTGCAATCACAAAAGTGCTTGCCAACTTTCGTGTTTGTTAAAAGTCCGGATACCAAAATTCTACTTTATGTCTTTGACACCTATGTCCTAGATGAACTAGTTGTTTATATCTTTTTCTTTTCTTTGTTTAGTTCTTACCAGGAGTTTGTTTGTCTTCTTTCTCCAATGGATAAGCCAGTAAACTAGTGAGAGAATAAGAGAAATGAGTGTGACAACAGTGCCAATATTTGCATACCTTACTCCAAAGAATGGACGAGTCTTTCTATAGGTGTATGAGGGATTGGTTCTGGTGGGAAAATCCTTCTTCCGTGACTTTCCAGTCGCTTGTCCTCTAAATTCATCTAAGGAGATGTGTGTCAGCCAGCCGTGATAGCAACTCCCAGTCAGTCTACATGCGGATGGAACATTACTCAGTGACATTAAATATGATGGTTTAGGATACAATAAATGTTGCTGTAACGAGAGTTAGAGGACACGACTTTTAAGAATGACTGTTATAACTGATCAATTGGAGGAAGGGACTCACTAATTAGTGGTCGGATTGATTGAGATGATTGCATAGTTTAATTTTTGATCCAAGTCTTAAATTGACTCCCCATAATTGATTTCACAACCCATCTACCTAAATACTATTTAAAATCAACATCGATCTTTTTAGAGTTTTAATTCTTGCACCCAAACCTTTGGTTTTTATTTTAAAGAAGTGTCTAAATGCAAAAACACCCCCTAAAGTTTGAATCAGTTGTAAAAATACCTCTTAAGATTTGGATTAGTTTGCCTAAACACCATTTGGAATTTAAATTATTCCTTATAACTTCTTGAGATTTTTATATCCACCAATTGACCATTGGAACTAATTTCTGTTAGCTTAGCTGTTATGGACAAAAAAAAAAAAATAATAATAATAATAATTCATGTGACCATCATATAATTAGTGGCGCGGACTTGATTTTTTTTTTTTTTTGTTAATAAGAGTTTAACATAAATATAAAAGGCTCAAGAGTTATAGAAATATTGGACTAAAAACAAAAAAAAAAGAGTTAAAAAAAAAGAAAGGTAAATTGCAAATTACACCCTTAAAGTTTGGGGTATTTGAATTTACACCTTAAACTTTCAAATTTTGGAATTTACTCTCTTGAAATTTGGGAGTATTAGATTTTACATCTTAATGTTTCAAAATTTGAATTTTACCCTTAAAATTTGGAGGTGTGGATATTACACTCTCAAATTTAGGAATTTCAAAGTATAAAACTTAAACACATTTAAACTTTAGAGTGTAATTTGTAATTTACTTTTAAAAAAATCGAAACTGTAATGTTTATCCGATTGATGCACATACCAAGGAGAGTGTTAGCATTTTAGCATTAAGAGTTTGTTTAGATATTACTTATTTTGTTAAAATTAAAAATTTATTGCTGAAAGTATTATAGATAAAGGTAAAGTTAGTTGAAATAGTATAATGAAACTCATAAATAGTATTAAAAAATATAACAAGATTCATGAATAGTAGTAAAAATAAGCTGAATAATGAAATAGTTTTTATTTTTCGTCTGTGGGAAGGAGGCTAAATAAACTTAAAACAGCTGGCAAAGTCAAAACCCGCTCTCGCTCACGAGTAACTGTAAAACAACCGACATGGCCGAGTTCCAGTCCGAGTCAACGAGTTCTCTTGATCCGATTTTGGATCTTCTCCTCTCAGTCGGTTATGCCGACGCCCGAAAAACCGATATCTCGGCCTCCAAAAGGCTCTCCGGCGGCCTCGCCTGGTGCGTGGCCGCCGTCAACTCCGATGGTCCCCGGTTCGACGAAGTTCCCGACGACGAAACCCTAACACAACAGGAGGAAATGCAAGTATCTCTCTCTCTCTAAGAAACACCGTTTACGATATGATCGCAATGAATGAATAATCAAGTTTTAATTCTCTTCGTCGTTGATGTTGATGTTGATGTTACAGTGAAATTGGGAAGCAGGGGATTGAGGAATCTTTGAGATCGATGGGATGCCCACACTCTCTTGAAGATTCTCAAATTGAAACCCTAGACTGCAATGCCATTTTCCCTGTTGTTCAATGGCTTGTTAATCGGATTCGTCTCAGCCTCAGTGATGATGAGGTAACTTTTTCATCAGTACAATTGACTTTGTTTGACTAATACATGCATGCCATATTGCAATTGGAGTATAAAGTGGGAACACTCAAGGCTGGCTTATTTCGCTTATTTGCATAATGTGAGACAAAAAAGTTAAAAGCTAAAGTTAAAAGCTAGCTTATTTCAAAAATGCTAAAATTTTAATTATTTGAAATAAAGTTGAGATAAAAAGTAGTGTCGGACCCACAAATGGTATATAAAATAAGCAAATAGCTAGCTTTTATAATCAAATGCCAAACACTCTAGAGTGAATAAGGGTAAAGGGAAGGTGGATCTTATCTGGGTGTGACCATAGACATAAAAGTCCCTATTGGGGAGGAACCAATGCTTGAGGGACACTGAGACCAAAAATAAATTTAAATGAATTGAAAACTTAATCTTGAAACCTTAGTTTTTCTAGGATGTTGTGGGTGTTTGATTTTTTTAGTTGGAAAAAGAAAAAGTTTAATTTAACATTATGCTAGTTTTAATATTAGGAAGCATAGGTTACTTACAATGGACATTCCATTGAAGAGGAGGAACATTCTTTCGACAAAACTGAGGGAGGAATTGAACAATGCAGGAACTTTGATTGAGATGTTGATTGGAATTTGGGGGAATTGGTGGCGGAGATGTTCTATATTGTATATGTAAAAGAACTAGTTCTGGTTGAGGTTCATGTAATAAGTTTTTTGTTTTTAGTTTTCTGAATATTTTCCGAGCACGATGTCTTGGCTTTCCTGTTGAAGTGATATATTTCAGGGGCATTATTTTTAAACAATAGATTTTGTGGTGGTTGGATTGATTTGAATTTTGAAGACCTCTGGTCATTTTAACTTTTCTCATATTCTTTATTTGCTATGCTCCAGAATCAACAAGAGCTCAATGTTACGAACCAACTCAAACTTTTACGAGAAAGAATAGATAAGGAGGGTGCTAGTATTGCCGTGCAGAAATTGATATCACTCATGGAGTCATTAAAGGTGTGCTGTCTTTCTGTTCAGTGAGTGTATTCAGAGGTCTTACTCAAATGTGAACTCTATTTATGTCTGCATCTTGATTCATGTGATTTATTAAATTTTCCATTTACACACATCTGGAAGAAGCCATCACAGGGATTGTGCTCCATGATGCAGTTTCTGCCACAAACTGCAGAGAAGCCTGATCCCCAATTCCCTATCAGTCATCAGACTGTTCTCTCTCTCTCGATATTGGGGAATGCTTTTCTAGGTGGAGTTAGCTCTGAGGGCTCCATGTCAATGTTTATAGGTTCTCCTATATGTAACACATTGAGAATCACCAAAATTTTCATCATGGTTAAAACAGAAGGAATGAAAATACTGTAAAATCTTGAATGCCAGATCTTATTTGTTGATGTCAGATTGAACATTAGAAAATCACTAACATATTTGGTGACCAAGATTGTGATTGATCTGTCTTAAGCTTGAATTTAATTGAAGAACCATGAGGTGACTTTGAATGATTTACCCCTTTTAGTGCATCTATGTTCTATATTATATACATGTGTGTCTGTGTTTATGTATGTACATACACATTCTATATATATTTTTATTATTTATGTGTGTATATATTTATATGTTTACTTTCATTGATGAGGGAGAGTCGCTTAAGATGGTTTGGTCAAGTGCAAAGGAGAGCGACTAATGCATCAGTAAGAAAGATGAAGTTTATCTAAGTTGAGGGAACAAAAAAAGGTAGAGGAAGACCAAAACTCACATTAGTAAACGTGATAAAAAATGACATGTCAATTAAGGGAGTATCAGAGAATATGAGTCTAGATAGAGTAGAATGGAGGCAAAGGATACATATGGCTGACCCTAACTGATATGTTGAGTATCCATAGCCGACCTCAAAATTTTGGGACTAAGGCTTTGTGTGTTGTTGTTGTATATGTACATGTTTCCATATTCAAGATTTGGAAAGTAATTTTTAGACACATTAGTGGCTGATTCCCATAAGATTTGAGAGTTTCAATGAGTTCAGCTAGAAATTAGAGTCTTGATGACTGCTGTATGGTCAAGTCTTTTTTTACTGTTTGCCACCATAATAATATCTTTACTAACATTATAGATTATGTGTTTTGTGTTTGTTTTGTGTAACATGTTTAAATTGGAATAAAATAATCTCTATTCTAGGAAACATGGATACTTCAAATTAGCAATCGTTTCCATATTCATACATATACTCTTGGATACCATGAGATACTTCTTTAACTTTTTTTCTTTTTTCTTTTAAACAAAAATTCTCTCCCTCTCTATCACTCAATTTCCCTTAATGAAACAAATAATTTCTTTTAATATTTTTTTGTTTTTCTTTTAAACTAAAAATTATCATAATATGCACTTAAAACATTAATTATGTATTAGTTCGGTAAAGCATCCATTATGGGACGGAACTTGCATGTACTAGTTTGTTGTATCAATTTCCTTGTCAGTTGACAAGAGAGATTCTATTCTATGTATAATCTTACTTTGTATCCTTATCCGTTAATCTTGCCTCATTTGTGCATTTCATTTAGCTGTCAATGCTAATTATTGGAAGGTTTGTTCAGCATCTGGAAAGGAAAGAATCTGAATTCCAGCCTAATTGTAATGTAACACGTTTGAAGCTGCAAGCTGAGGTTATTGAATTGGAGGGAAGAATAGCAAGTGGCTGTGATGGCAAGAGTCTCTCTCATAGTCTAAATCAGTCTTTTATTGAACCACTGGAGAAACTGAATTCAGCAAAAAGGGTAAAAAAATTTAGTTAAGAAATCTCATCTTTTTATTTGTTTAAATTTCCTTTTGTGGCCAAAGAAAGTTAAGGCACTAGTTCAGGTATAATATGCTTTTTAGACAATTTAATTAATTGATCAAAGCTGGTTCATTTCCTTTCCTAGAAGTATGCGTTATTCTTATCTCATCCACATCTTAATAGTATTTCTATAAAGCTGCTTAATAGCATTTCTTATCTCATCCACATATTAGCTTTGAAATATTGGAGTGTGGCGTTTTCTCACTTTTTTTGTTCTTCCTTTTCTATTTTTCTTGATTGTTGTTCTTTTGTTTCCTGATTTGTGCCCCCTTAGTACATCCCCAATGTACTCGGTTTGACAATCTTTCTATTATTAATAATATTCTTACGTTATTTATCAAAAAAATATTGGATGGAATTAGACCCTCAATCTCCATTTGTAAGGCCCACTACCCAGCACATGAGTGACTTTGTTAGCCTCTCTAGGAACCCAAATGAAAAGAACACTCACCAAGATCGTTGGCCATGCTTTTGATATCATCTAAAATTGCTCCAGACTGTCAAGATGTACCTGCAGCCTGTCTTTTAATGGCATTAATACACAACTTGGAATCACTTTCAATCTCTACCATCAGTAGTTTCTCTTGATCACTTGTAGCGCGCATCGAATACTTTCTGCTTCAGCCGCTTCTGTAAGCACAACTGTGGTCATTGTTGTTAAAGGATATACTACTCTTCCATTGCAGTCTCAAAACAACAGTGCTAGACATGCCTTATCCAAACCGACAGCAACATCTAAACTTAAAAAAAAATTAACTATCCATTTCATGATGCTACAATTGAGGAATTATTTCTCTCTTTGGATCCAAGTGTATTTAGTAAAGTAGGGTTTTCTCTTATTTTTTTTTGATAAGTAAAAAGATGTATATTCAAAGAGCTACCTCATGAAAAACAAAAGGTAGAGCAAGGATTACAGAGGAGGAAACAAACAACAAGAAAAAGCAACAAAACAAACAAAAGCCAACATAAGAACTAAGTACAGAGCAGAGAATTAAGGAACAAAGGGAGAGAGTCACTAGAGGTGATTCCCCAAGCCCTAGTTCAATCAAAAAGGGAGCCACTAAAGAAAGCGAGCAACTGATTATCGGATTTGTCCGTATCCTCAAAAGTTCTCCAATTCCGCTCCCTCCATATACACCACATAAGGCACAAAGGAGCTAAATTCCAAATGCTAGAAGAATGCTTTCCAAACCAATTTCACCAACCAAAAAGCGTATCTGTAACCGATCTTGGCAGAACCCATGAGATCCCAAAAGTTCTAAAAACCAAGCTCCACAGCAGATAAGCTTTTTCACAATTAAGAAGTAGATGGTTCACCGTCTCCCCATTACTACGACACATAATGCACCGGTCAACAAAAGCCACTCCTCTACGCCTCAGAATGTCACCTGTAAGAATCTTCTCCCAAGTCGCAGTCCAAACAAAGAAAGAGACTCGCGGAGGAGCCTTAACCTTCCAAATACCTTTCCAAGGAAAGATAATAGGCAAAGGACAACGAAGCTTGTTGTAGAAAGAGCGGATATCAAAATCCCCCTTCTTTGTCAACGTCCACCTCATACCGTCTCCAAGCTCAGAACGAGGCAAATTAGAACCCAAGGTACGGAGGAATTCATCCACCTCACCCATCTCCCAATCATTAGGGTCCCTTAACAAGCAAACATTCCAGCTTTTCTGAGCCTCCATCCCCAACCTTTCGAGAGACAAGGCCACTGATGCCTCTTTATTAGAAGCAATCCCATACACTAATGGGAAGGATCGATGGAGTGGTAAGTCCCCACACCACCTATCTGTCCAAAACTTCACTCTATCCCCCACCCCTACTTCAAACTGAATGCATTTACTAAACACCTCCCAACCTTTACGAATACTTCTCCATAAACCGCACCCATAGGCACCCCTGCCCAGCTTAGAAGACCAACCCCCCCACTTTTCCCCAAACTTCGAAACTACAACCCTCCTCCAGAGACGAGTCTCCTCAACCCCAAACCGCCATAACCATTTTCCTAGTAAGGCTTTGTTGAAAGTGGTTAATTTCCTAACACCCAGACCACCGTTCACCTTAGGAGCACACACCTTATCCCACCCCACCAAGTGAGCCTTCGAATCTCCCCACAAGAAGTCCCTTTGCATCTTCTCAATCTTATTCGCCACATGCGATGGAATGGTAAAAAGAGACAAATAATAAGTAGGAAGGCTAGATAGCGTACTCTTAAGTAACGTCAGTTTTCCACCTTTCGACAAATACAGCTTCTTCCACCCAGCTAGCTTCCGCTTAATTTTCTCCAAAATAGGATTCCAAATAGAGGGAGACTTATGAGGAGCCCCTAGCGGCATACCAAGATAGGTCATAGGCAAAGTCCCAATCCTACAACCCAGAATCTCTGCCAAGGCATGCACATTATTAACCTCTCCTATTGGAACCATCTCGCTTTTTAGGACATTAACCTTCAAACCTGTCACAGCCTGAAAACAGAGGAGAAGCATCCGAATGTGAAGGATCTGCTCCTCTTCCGCATCACAAAAAAGGATAGTGTCATCCGCAAACAGAAGATGAGAGACACATTCCCCTTCACCCCGTCTACCATCTGCCTTAAAACCCCTAATCAAACCAGCACCTTCAACTCTTTTCAGCATTCTGCTTAAAACCTCCGTAATAACCAGAAACAACATAGGAGATAGCGGGTCCCCTTGTCTCAAACCCCTCGTGCTCCTAAAGAAGTCAGCTGGAGTTCCATTAACCAAAATAGAGAAATGAACAGTTGAGATACAAGTCCGGATCCATCTACACCACTTCTCCCCAAAGCCCATTCTCTTCAAGAGATCTAATAAAGCCTCCCAATTTACGTGGTCATAAGCTTTCTCGATATCAAGCTTACAAATAACCCTTGGAGTCTTACTCTTAACACGGCTATCAACACACTCATTAGCAATGAGAACTGAGTCAAGAATTTGTCTATCTCCCACAAAACTATTCTGGGACTCAGAGATCAGTTGGTCTAAAACCGTCTTCAAGCGATTTGCCAAAACCTTAGACAAAATCTTGTACAAGCTCCCCACCAAGCTAATAGGCCTGAAATCTCGGATATTGGAAGCATCATTCTTCTTAGGAATTAAGGCTATGAAAGTAGCGTTCAGAGATTTCTCAAACTTACTGTGGAGATAGAACTCCTCAAAAACAGCTAGAACATCTCTTTCCACCACTCTCCAGCAATGGTGAAAGAAGGCCATGGAAAAACCATCTGGACCTGGGGCTTTATCCCCAGCCAACTCATTAACAGCTAGAAGAATCTCCTCCTTCTCAAACCTCCTTTCAAGCCAGCATCTCTCCGACCCATCTATCTGATCGAACTCCAAACCTTCCGCAAAAGGCCTCCACTCCTCTGTCTCCTGATACAAATTTTTATAAAATTGAACCACTTGAGCAGCCACCTCAGACGATTCCTCATACACCACCCCATCCACCTCCAAAATTCTTAGATGGTTAAACCTTCTACGGGAGTTAGCCATCTTATGGAAGAATTTAGTATTATTATCTTCTTCTTTAATTCATAACATTCTTGATTTCTGTCTCCATGAGATTTCTTCCAAAGAGAGAAGACTCTCTACTTCGGATCTCACCACAATTCTCTCGCATAACTCTGCATCAGAGAGGCCAAACTCCCCTTCCTTGGCATCAAGCAATTTCAAAGCCTCTAATAATTGAGACTTTTTGCGTCCAACATGACCAAACTCCGACCGGTTCCACTGAATGATATCTTCTTTTGAGGCCTTCAATTTTTTGGCAAACACAAAGCTAGGAGTACCAGAGAAAGTATGCCGATTCCACCAAGAGTGAACTCTATCAATGAACCCGTCCGTCTTTAACCACATATTCTCAAACCTAAACGGACTTTTTCCCCTCGCCATTCCCCCTACCTCCACCAGAATTGGGAAATGATCTGAAACAGGACGAGGTAAAATCCGTTGAATCACATCCGGGTATTGCTCTTCCCAATCGTAAGACACCAACACTCTGTCTATCCTAGACATCGAAGGCTGATCGGAGCCGCTAGACCAGGTAAAACTCCCTCCCTCCAAAGGCAAATCAATCAAATTAAGGTCCTCAATGAACTCCGAAAAAAGATCCATAGCCGGAGTAAGACGGGAGTTACCCGACCGTTCACTAGGGAAACGAACAATATTAAAATCCCCAATGCAACACCAAGGAACGTTCCAATATTGGTGAGTACCAACCAACTCGTCCCACATGAGACCCCTCGCATTATTATCAATTGGGCCATATACCCCAGAACACGCCCAGGTAAAGCCATCCCCCACCCCTTTCCACAGAACAGACACAGAAAAGGAACCCAGAAGAACGTCCAACCTCTCCAATACCCTCCTATCCCACATCAACAGAACCCCACCCGCCGTCTGGACAGCATCCAAAGCCACCCAATCCACAAAGGGACAGCTCCACAGGCTGCCAACCATTTGTCTGTCCAAGCCGGATAGCTTGGTTTCTTGAAGGCAAATTACATCACACTTCCACTCACGCAATAAATTTTTCACAACTAACCGTTTCCGGCCGTCATTCAAACCCCTAACATTCCAAGAAAGAATTTTTAAATTCATAAAGACATGAAAATCCCAACTGATGAAATAGTTCAGCAACCTAAACTCTACTTGCCATCATAGTTAACCGAAGATTGCAAGTTCCTCAACTCTCTCTTCCCTCTATTCTTTTTAATGAGAGCTTTTCTAGGAATTGCAGCTTTCCTATTCAACACTTTGACATCCTCCGTCTCCTTCTCAATCTTTTGTAACAGAGCAATACATAACTTCTCATGTCGACTCAGGGGAAGCCCCACCAGCTTACTAAAACCAGGAAGTCTGTTCTTCACCCAACTAGAAATATCTAACGTATCCACACATTCCAATGCCTCATAATCACAGTCCAACTCAGCTGCCAAAGGCAGCCCAAAGGGAATGATAGACTTCAGAGGGATTGATAAGCTATCCTCTCCTCCCAAACCCATATCTGAATAATTCAACTCTTCCACCTCCAAAGCACTCTCCCCAGGGACATCACCCACTGCCTTCGTGGGTATCACACCCAAACCCAAATCAGAATTGTTTAACTCTTCCACCACCAATGCTCCCTCCCCGCTGACCTCACCCACTGCCTTCGTGTGAAGCTCACCTGAACCCATTTCTGAGTTTTCCAATTCTTCCACCACCAAATCTCCCTCCCCAGGGGCATCACCCACAACCATCATGGGTGTGTCCACAAACCCAGCCCTTGAAAAGCACAAAAAGAAGCCAGAGAGGAAGAGAAAAGAAGAGAGAAACTCCACCGGTGGCCTCAAAAACGTCAGCTCAGACTTACCCGGTAAAAAAGAGTGCTCATCGGAGCTGTTTCCGGCAAAATACGGGCCGCCGCCACCGTCGGAGGCTGAGGACCCCGGCCCAGCACCACCGGCTCAAGATCGGAGCACTGGGAACCAGCCATGGAGCTTGCCTCCTTCATCGGGCTCTGGGTTGGTCTCTCTTCTCCAGACCGAGAGCTCTCTCCCTCTTCAAACTGACTTGAGCCAGAACAATTAAAATAACCCACACCTGGGCTGGACAGCAATGGGCTTGTTGCAAGGCCCAAGACTTGTTCAGCCTGATTGGTTTCCTTTGCAACCCATTTAAGGGCCTTAGAACCTCTTATATTGCAGTCCGAAGCCACTGCACGTGATTCCCCTCTGCAATGCATTTCTCCCACTTTGTTTCTGTCCCAGGAAACCCGCCTCCTCCCTATCACATCAACCTCCACGACAAGACCTCTTCCTGACCAGCCATATCTCCTAGCATCACTCTTCTTCATCTTTTCATAATCTTTTGAATTTAAACTGGAGCTTGGGAAACGTAACCTCCTGTCTGCCAGATATTGCTCACCAACCTCAGCCTCCACATTAATGCTCTGCTTCCTCCTGTCCCCTCTCCCCACCTCTATCTTCTCAGTCTTACCCACCGGAAAAACCCCCAC
The DNA here is from genome assembly GCA_032727855.1 of Quercus ilex subsp. ballota. Taxonomy (NCBI): domain Eukaryota; kingdom Viridiplantae; phylum Streptophyta; class Magnoliopsida; order Fagales; family Fagaceae; genus Quercus; species Quercus ilex. Next base: position 27,152,018 of record CM064919.1, read on the forward strand.
TTTGGCTCCTTGAAGTCTCAGAGTCACCCCCTTCTTTTCATCCAGCTGCTTAATGTGCTTGCTAACTTCTGATCTTCCATGGAAGCCTTGCACAACTTCAGCAAAAGTTCTAGAGTTTTGGGCTTCCAAGTTGTACCTCTGCACCTGAGGAAAAAAACTTGGAGGACCAAAACCAGCCAACTTATAGTGGGAGGGATTCAGCAGCTTTCTTAGTTCAAGGCCAAAGGTTCTCCAACCAAACTTCTCTTTGCCTTCAGGGATAATAACTGACCTCCTACATCCACCCACTTTGAGTTCAGTCAGTAGCAAGAACTGACCAAAAGAGTTGAAGCTCCTTTGGAGAGTAAAGGCAGTGTCCCCATCTCTAAAGATGAAAAACTGCTTGGAACTCTTCCCAACAACCAAGTCTTCAATGTTATTCATCAGCCATATTGCTGCATTCTTACCCATGAAAACTGATCTCATAAATAATCTGCCCCTCTCAAAGATCCTTAGCAAGAAGTAACGGCCCCCTTCCTCTAAAACTAAATTAAAGGATTTGGACTCAATGAAGAAGCTACGAACTCCCCCCATGCTGAATCTAAAAAAATACTATACCAAACCAGAGAATCTAAAATTTTGGACGTAAAGCTATATTTTCACTTGAACCAAGGGCTAGAGATGGTAACAAGGTATTTTTTCCAGGTTTACACACACTCAATGTTTGAAATTCTAAACCAGGAGTTCTCTTATAAAAAGACTGCCTCTTCAATTTTGACATATCAAGCTTATCATCTAGAATTTGTTTATTTATTCTTTTGTTCCTTCTATAATTTACTCTCTTGTTTCATATATTTGCCTTCTCTTTTGTGAGAAAATCACCTTGATGTTAATTATCCCTGGCATAAAAAATCATCAATTAATAATAAGCTTAAATAATATATGGTTTATGCTTCTTGTAGGAACTTGCAGCTAGATATAGGGCAATTGTAGCAGTAAAACGGCAACTTGATGATGTGCCATCCCAATCAGAACTCATCCAGTATGTTGTTATTTTTGTTGTTCCTGACTTTCATTTCACTTTTCTTATCGACATTTTATTACTCCTTAAAATTTGATTGTTTCTGTTGCATTGAAATGGTTTCATACTTACATGGGGTTTGATAATTACAAGAATTAGTTTCAATTCAATGGTACTGTGCGTCTTATTGAACTTAAGGACCTTTTACTTACAGAGGTTTTAGTGTTTTACAGAGCAGAAGCTCTCACTATCCAACTCATCCCTTCTAAGTTATTGGTCTTCTCAAATTGGATTTCAGCGCCATTATTGGGACAAATATCAGAATAATTAGTTGAAAATAATCCTAATACATTTCTTTTCCCATAATATTTTTCAGATTAGATAATAGAGCTTTCATTAATAGAGTGCCACATAAGATTTACAACAGCTTAAAATGTTAGAGGTTCAGTTAGTATCCATTTTCTGTCATGATAGGTTTTTTGAAAAGTTGGGGAGCTAATGGCATCAATGAAGTTGGCAGATATCAGTAATAATTTGAAATAGGATTCAAAGAGGCATGTCTTTGTACGAAACCTTTTGGAATTGTTCATGCTTCTAGTAAATTGTTGTAAATAAAAATTTGGGAGTTGGTTTCTCCGTTTATATGATGTTGATATTTCTATCTTATAAAAAAAAATCACATTATTATATTCCTATTTTTTTCCTTTTGTTCTGCTACTTCCATTGTGAAAGTCTTTAAAATTTTGAGCAGGTCTTGATTTTATCGTCTACGAACAACTATAAAGTTGTTTCTTCATTTTGGTCTTTCTTTATACATAGTGACTCATTGCTTTTGTTTCTTTGAGCCAAACGTTACAAAGTCATCTAATTCAATTTCCCCTTGTTTTCACCTCATTGGGGACCCACTTTATCATGAATGTGTCTGTTTCTCATTCTATTTTTTCTTGTATTTCTTGTACCACCACTCATCTATGTTACCATCCTCATTTTGGTTGCACTCGTTTTTGGGTCATGCTCTTATGAATCTAAGTTCTTCAAACGCTGCAAATGCACTTATCTATATCAGAATTTATGATTTGCCCCTTTTCTATGTACATTTGGATTAGAAGTTTTTATTTTTCCTGAAAGTTGGCAAAAGTGCAGTTGTACCTAGAAAAGTAAAGCTTTAAAATCTGTGCATAAACAAGTAAAGCTAATAAGCTAATGGAAAAAGGCTAAAAGGTAGCCCAAATGCACATCAGTCTCTCATACTTTTTTCTTTAGTAAGTAATACAATTTTAATAGAATAGAGGAGATATCTCATGTACACAATATGTGTACACAAGAATCTCCTGTTTTCAGTTGCTCATACCTTATGGATGGTAAACACAAGATTTCAAAAGTAATCACTTTTGAATGTTCTGCTTACTTTCTTTATAAATATGTTGCAGGTATGAACGTCGATTTTCTGAACTGTATGTCCATATCCAGGTTTAACAACGGTCTTTGCAGTCGATTGGAATGCCTTTTTTTCCCCCAAGCCTGCATTAGTTTGTATGTTTTCTTTAGCTTTTATATAAATTTATGCTAGGGTTTTGATACTGTGCAGGAAAAACTTCGACAAACTCGTAAATGTTATGGTACCTATAATGCTCTTTTGGAGATAAAGGAACTGATGCTAAAAGAAACATCCTTGTTGAATTCAATAAGTTCACAGGTACATTCAAACAAGACAGGAATATATTCTATATTCTAGAATATGCTCTCTCTCTCTCTCTCAATTTTGGTGCAGGAACTGAATCAAATGGTTGCTTTAGATTGGTAATTCCTCAAATTTGCTGTCTCATTGCAGAGAATCATGGCAATTAGGATTTCTCCTTATTATGTCATATTGGATAATTGCTTTACTAGTTTACTTTTGTTTAAAGGCACAATTAATCCCAATTAGACTTTCTGATTCTTGTCTTACTTTAGTGATGTTAGATTTGGTAATTGGTTAATGGGGCAATTTTTCTGCATAATTTCAAATTCAAAATCTAAGCTGCTGGGTCTTGCATGGTGCAGTCCTGCTTTAGATAGAATGTGGCTATACCTAGCACATGAGGTCCATTTGGTCGGATGGAAAAATTGAAGAATAGAAAATATTAGAAAGAAAGGGAAATGGGAGGGATAGGAATGATCATAGTTTAACATTATGTGTGCTTGGTATACTTATTATATAATGTATGTTTGGTAGAAGAGATAGAAAAGTGGGAGGGAAAATGGTTATACATTTTCTTTGTTTGGTTGAGAAGAAAAATGGAAGGAAAGAAACTGTAATTTATATCAATTTAAAATCATGGCCTTATAGTATGAAAATAAAAAAATTTCAATTATTTTTCTTATCAAAGATAAACATGCAAATCATATGTTGCTTCAGCAAATGAGTTTAAGAAGTGTGTCTCAAATAAGTTATGGGCTTGTTGTAATTACAATTGAAATTGGCCTCATTTATTAGTTTATTATTGATGATGTGTTGTAAAGAATTAAACTATCCTAGACATTTTATGCAAAGTCAAAAAAAAAAAAAAGTATTCTTTTGTTTTTTGTTTTTTTTATAGGAAAAAGTATTCTTTGTTATTCGGTCAATAATGTTGTTGTTTATAATTGTAAGATCAAAACATGTTATATTATGTAATTTGTATCTGCTTCAGTATATAGCCAAAAAAAAAAAAAGGTCCACTCTGAAGGAAATATTACAGCACATCCACCCATTAGTTGAAAACGTTGGGTGGCATGTGCATTAGCCAGTGTTCTCCTAGAAGACAATTAAGACAAGGTCATTCCATAGCCAAAATTACTACATCCACCCATTCACTTATCTAGCTTTGTTAAAAACAAAAAGAGTCTTCTCTTCTCTTCTCTTCCCTTTTGTTTTCTTCCTGGTACAGTTCCAAAGAAAACCACAAAAGAATGATTAAAACAAAGAAAAAAGAAAGAAAAGTCTGAACAAAACATCTAGGTAATACTAGCTCCATATGCTGTGCATGAAGGATGTAGCCACCGTATTGGCTAAGTGATGCACGTCAGACAAGATCCTTCAGAGCACTCTCTCTTCTTTCTCTCTCCCTTGTTCATCATTAAAAATGAACAACCACCATTAATTGGTAAAGAATAATGGTTAAGGAGGCTGTCTGAAATGGGTATAAGATCTCTCGTGGATGGGATTGTAAACAAATTAGTCCAGGAGAAGATAATTTATATAGGCACTTGGAAAATAGGGTTTTTAACAGGAAAACGAATGTAAATTGTAGAAACAATGACTGGGAGAACAAACATGGTGTGCCTCAGAGACTAAGTGAGTAGGTGAGAAATCTAGAGAAATTGAATATACATAATATAAATTAGTATGAAAAAATAGAAATGGAAGGAAAAGAAAAATATAAATGGGATAGGATAATCATAGATAAAAATCTTAAAGAAAAAGTTGAGATTTGGAGGATAGGGGATATAATCATGTTAATTAAACTCGTTTTAGGAGAGGAGAAAATTAATATAGTAGTTTGTACATTCCTCAAATAATGTTGGAACAATCCATTAAGAAAAAATATTAGGAACACATGGATAAATTGATTCAAAAATATTAAGAAAAAACACTTTTATTGGAGGAGACTTGACTAATCATGTTGGAAAAAATGGTGGGGGGTTTTGAAAGAATTCATGGGTCTTACCAAGAATTCATTTGGAATGTTGTTCCATTGTGTTTAATGCGGTGTATTTGGAGGGAGCATAATCGGTGGACTTTTGAAGACATGGAAAGTTCCGGGGATCAGTTGCTTACTTCTTTTTGTGGTTCTCTTTTTGATTGGTCTAAGACTTGGGAACTCACATCTGGTGATTCTCTCCCTTTGTTCCTTAGCTCTCTCCTTTGTAATTAATTTCCTCTTTGTTATTTTGTTTCTCTCTTTTTGTAATATTTGGTTTGACTTATGCCCTTTTGCATAAAGTAGCGTTTTGAATATAATTCTTTCTTACTTATCAAAAAAAAAAAAAAAAAAAAGGAGATGGAGTAAGGAACAAATCAGGGGATGCTATTCTAGAGTTTGCGATATGTGATTTCATATTAAAAAACTCTTGGTTAAGGAAGAGGAGCTCACACTTAATTACTTTTAAAAGTGGGACAAATGTTAGCCAATTAGATTTCATTCTTACTCAAAAAGTTTATATTAGATGTAAAGATTGTAAGGTGATATTAAGAGAAAGTGTAACTACTCAACATAGGTCAGTGATACTAGATATTTGTATTAGAAGATGGAAAAAAGGATATAATAGACAGAGAAACCCAAAAATTAGATGGTGGGGTTTGAAGGTAGAAACAAAAAGCGTTCAAAAATGAAATGATCAAAGAAGGCAACTGAGATCCAGATGAAGATGTAGATAAGCTGTGTTATGAAATGACTGGTTGTATTAAAAGTGTTGCTAAGGAAGTACTTGGAGAATATAAAGGATGTGGGTGACTGACTAAGGAGATCTGTACTGCATTTAAAAGTACACCTAGATGCATGGTTTGCATAATTCACTCCCCATCATCCCCCCCCCTTCCTACCCCACCTCCAAAAAAAAAAAATCCATTCTACTAAGGGAACAAGATTTGGACTTTTTTTTTTAAATTTACATTTTGAGTGGTGGAGCCTGGAGGGGAGATTTAAATACCAGATGTTTATGTTTGAAACACCAAGAAATGCCACATTTAACCTAAAGGTCATTGATGAACAAGATTTGGACATACTGTTATCTAATTTACATAATTTGAGATACAGTTAAGACTACATTGACTTACCACCTATCTTAATTATATTTAAGTAGTTTCTGATATCTTGATTTGATGTTTAGTGCAACTAACTATAAGACTTAAAATGATAGACCACCACCTTGGAATGTAAAAGCTCCCTAAATTTCAGGCCCACGCATTTAGATTGAAATCTAGACTGGGTTACAAACTGAAGATACTTATAGTAGTAGTATGCTGTCCAAGAAATTGAAAAAAGTGGTCAATGCCACATTTGTGCACAGGTTATTAGTTTTAAGTTCTGCTTCCTGGGTTAAAAGAAAACTGAAATGTGTTTTGTGAATAAACTTGCAACATTCTAACATACATGTGATGTTAATATACAAGGTTGGACATACAAAAATCTTCAATATTTAGTCAAATAATATGACTATCTAGAATGTCCTGAACTGTAGTGTAAAGTATGCTGCTGTTTTCAGTAATTTAATAATGTTGCAAGGGTTACAGCCCTTTCTGTGCTAGCATAATTCTCACCTACTGTCTCCTGGACTTTCTACAGTTCCAAGATGCCATTACTAGCACTGCCGGTCGCATGAAACTGATTGATTCCATGGAGGGAATTGTGAAGAGCAGTCAGCAGGTGATTGTAATTTCCCCCCTCTTCAATTATGAACTTCAAAGATGAAAGAAGGTTTGATAGCTTCTTGGGCAGCTCTCAGAACCTCTTGCTTTCAATATAATTAATAGATTAGTCTTCAAATATCCATAATATCATTGTCATTATATTTTCTGTTTGAGATGCTTAGGAAACAACCTGACAGTGCTTCATAGGTCCCTATACTTGTTATGGAGAAGAATTTACTTCTCAGAATGAGATGCATATGTGGTTGGATATGAAGATCATTGCGTTTTATTTATTTATTTTTTATATAAATAAAAATAAAAATGAACTTATTGCTGTTTCCGGAGAGGTTGTATTTTCCCCCTTTTTCTGGAAGTCCAAATTTTGCAACTACACTCTTCGACTTGCGTTACATGAGTGGACATTGTATATCAATTATCAACTAGCAATAAGTAATTTTTTTGGGGTGAGAAAAGTCTTTCTATCTACGATCAGTTGGTCAAAGAATATCCATTGGCAAAATGTGGGGTTGGGGAGGATATCCATTGGGCCTTTGCTATAGACCAATGCGATTCTCATAAAAAATCGAATAATGTGAATATAGGAATGAATATCAAACTTGTTTTGGTACTTTTCTATGGAATTGCTTTCAATCATTTGGAGTTCTGACTAGTGTGTCCATTTTATAGAAACTAGACAAGGTGCAACATGGGCTTCTGGAGGAGCAGAAGGTTTGTGATGCTCTCAAACAGAGATATGCTGTAGCAGTTGCAGAGCAAAGACACTGCTACAGTCTCTTAAAAGCTTTTCAGGTAAGCAGTGTAATAGTAATGACAGAGCAATTAGACGTTATTTTGATAGATTTTAAAATATAATAAAACTTCTGTTTTGTTTTTTGTTTGGTTCTCTCTCTCTCTCTACTGTTTCAAAATCTTCTAGAGTGACCCTTATCACCACACGGCTTTCTTGCCATTTTTTTGAAAATCTTATTTTTTTAAAAAGGACTGTATGGTTGACCAGAAGGTTTCTTCATATACCATGTGCCATAAATTTCAACTGATTTTTTTGGTGAATTGACCCATACCAATACTTCATTTTCTCTGGGTTAGATATCAATATTTATGTACTTTTAGTGTCTGTTTGGCAAAAATTATTTTTGCTAGCTTATTTACTATTCAGCTTATTTTTGTTACTATTTATGGACCTCACTGTACTTTTTTATATTATTTATAGGTCCTACTGTACTATTTCAACTAACTTTTACCTTTATCTACAGTACTTTCAGCAAAAAATTTTCAGTTTCAGTAAAATAAATGGATCCCGAACATACCTTTAGTCATTTTTTCACCTTTAGTCACTGCTCGGTTCAGTACTTTTAGATACAATACTGTTAGTCTTTTGTTTGGTTGTTCAACTCCAAGCCCAATTGCTTGTAGTAGCTCTGAGATTGCAGATTTTACTTGCAATTTTTAATTGAATCTTTCAATTTCCAGGAGGAATGTGCAATGAATGAGAAACTTCGGTGCCAAACTTCTATCTAGAAACATTACTGTCAGGTGTCCGCGTGCTATAAGCTTGAGTGCTTTACCTGTTGGAGCAAGAAAGAAAAGAGAGCGAGTGACAAGTATTGGGAATCACTCGAAATATAAAATCATTTTTATTTGGGTTTCTAAATGTTCGCTATATGGCTCTTTAGTGTTATTTTCATCTCTTGAGTTGTGGCTATAGTATCGATTAATATGTGTATAACTTTACTGCTTGAAATAAATCAAAATACAAAAGAAACTTATATCAGCAATTATTATTATTATTATAAACTAATATTTCTATCAAATTGGTCATTCTGTCAATTGCCAAAATATAAAATTGCCTTAAGACAAGCAACCTTCATTGTTGAAAGATAAATAAAAATTACAGCATATATTTGATGACTCCATTATCAATAGAGGATAAAATTTGAGGCCTTTTATATTGATTATAAATCTAACTTGATTAGAATTCAAAATTCTTCGTGAGTCTTTCTCCATTTCAAGGACAAAAACTTTTTCGATTATATCTACCAGTTCAATTCTCATGCGATAGTGTTAGACTTAGGCTGTGTTTGTTTCGTGTAAAACGTTTTCCGGAAAATACATATTTTCCGGAAATGTTATTTTCCGGAAAAGGAAAATATTTTTAAGTGTTTGGTTGAATTATGAAAATTGTTGTGGAAAATATTTTCATGTGTTTGGTTCTATTAGGAAAATGCTATTTTCCGGCAGCAAATTCCGGCAACAACACAACAACAACAACAGCAAATTCCGGCAACAACAACCACAACAACAATCAGTTCATCAAAAAAAAAACAACAATCAAATTAAAAAAAAAAAAACAACAGCAACAATCAAATTAAAAAAAAAAAACAACTGAGAGATCAAGGAAGAGAGAGCTCGAGGTGCGATGGCGCGATCGAGGGTCTGGGTCTGGGTCGAGCGGCGTTGGAGCGATGGCGCGATCGAGGAGGCGACGGGTCTGGGTCGACGACGAGGTGCGATGGCGCGATCGAGGGTCTGGGTCTGGGTCGAGCGGCGTTGGAGCGATGGCGCGATCGAGGAGGCGACGGGTCTGGGTCGACGACGAGGTGCGATGGCGCGATCGAGGAGGCGATGGGTCTGGGTTGAGCGGCATTGGAGCGATTGGCGCGGTGCTGCGATTTCCCTTTGATTGATCGGCGCGGTGCGACGGCGAGGTGCGAGACCGGTGCAATGTGGAGGAACGCCGTGGATCGGGTTTGGTCTCTTCTCTCGGCGTCGAGCTCCGGTGTCGATTTCTTGGATGGTCTCGCCGTGGAGGATGGGTTCTTCAAGTTTCTTGGCTCTCTCTTTTGTGCGTTCTCTCTCAACTTCTCTGGCTCTCTCTTTCGTTTCTCTGTTTTGTGCGTTTTGGGCGAGATTTCCGGAAATCATTTGAAGGTAAAATAAGGGCGTAAAATGATTTCTGGGTCAAAGGAGTAAATCTGGTCAAACTGAAGCTGATTTTCCGGAAAATAAAATTTTCCTTTCCTGCCAAACACTGAGGTCAGGTGGTAAATAATTTCCGGAAATCATTTACCACCAAAACAAACGGACCCTAAAATCGTAAATCGACAAAAATTAATAACAAAAAAGTGAAAAAGTAAAAACTCTCCGCAATCTCCACCTTCTCCTAAAAAAAGACATCCCACCTTCTATCAAAAAAAAAAAAAAAAAAACTACCCCACCTTAAAAAAAAAAACCCACCCACGGTTTCCTATTAAAAATAATTGCCGCATATCACCTAAAAAAAAAAAAAAAACTCAGAAATTAATAGCAACTTCATGAATAAAAAAAGAATTCTTCTTTCAATTGTTCCTCTCTTCCCCTTTATAATGATGAGGTCTCTTAAACGGCAAATCCACAGTATTCCTTTAGTTTCTTCTTTGTTCTTTATGTTTCATATACTAAATTCTTTTCAGGTCAAGCATTTTCCTATCAAAATTGGTAAGCCTCTAAACAAAAAATTATATTATATTTTCTCAACTACATATATTTTGAATGGATAATTCTATGATTTTTGTAAAAAATTTGGTTATAAATATGAAATTATGAGGCTAGTTGTTATTATTATTATTATTTAGTAATTAGGATAGGAAATTTAAATCTTGTACATCTCCATTGAAACATCAGGAAATATAAGTTGAGGTACAACCTCTTAGCATTTTAATTTATATATATATATATATATATTTTTTAATTTGGTTTTTGAGCTCTTTTCGTGTAAATGTGTGGTGGTGATTGCTTGAGGCCTAAAATGCAAATATTAGTCAATTTTAATCATAATTTTTCCAATACTTGAAGATTGTCACATATTTAATATATAATAAAAATATAATACATTGTTTACATATACTTTATGCAAACTCCTTTTACACTAGTTCCATAGCCATCATTCATTTTTCATTCAATTGATTTTAGACTTATATTATGTGAGACATCATAGAATGTTAGATGTTTATATAATTTTGAATTAAAGGCAGTACTTAGATAGTATATGTGCGCACCCAATATATGGTTAACGGGCTCAACCTATACTTGGGCTTACAACCTATTTATATTGTAGGTTTTGGGTTTTCTACTATGGGTAGTCCTTTTCTCGGAGACCCAGTTGCACACTCTTGTTTTTGTGAACCCCTTTCAATTTTTGCTCCCTTTTCTCTTGATATAGTTACTCTTCTTTTTCTGTTTTCTCTCCAGAATTGCCAAAGCGCCCCCCCCTCCCCACCCCCCCCCCCCCCCCCCCCAACCTCTCACTCTATCCTCCTATTTATAGTTTGAGGTAAGTGGAGGTGTTATGATTATTTCCTGATCTCACTCGTGTGGATGGGGGTCCAATTCCATCACTTCTAAGTGGATGTTCTGTTAGGAATAGTGGTAATGGCATTGGAACTGGTTCCTGTCTCTAAAAGGCTGTTCGACAACGATATTCCTCAAGGCAATACCGAGTTGCTGAGACCTTCTATCCTCGAGCAATCACACTCCCGACCAAGTTAAAGTTGATTGGGAAGGGCTCGCTTTTGATGCTTAAGACATAGTGGTCCCATTATGGTTTTTGGGCTCAGATTGGGCTTCGAGGTGTTTTCGGATCGAGGTCATAGGTCCAACGGGGACAGGGTTAGGTGTTGTATCTCAAGGCCAGGGTCCAAGGCCTAACAGGCTTGGGGCCCTGCACCGTACGGTACCACAAGGCTAGGGTCCAAAGCCCAATGGGCCCGGGGCCTTACCCCGTACAGTATAAGTTAGGGTGTTTGATGGTTTATTTATTTATTTTTAATAATTAAGCTGGGTTGTAAGATGTTGAAACTATTTTGATGCTTAGATATTAATTTACATAGACATCTTAATTAGAGGTTAGATGTTAATATTAATTTGATATTGTGGTGGGCATTTTTTGTGATGTTGGGCTGGGCTGCCTCCTGCTGTACTAGGTCCAAGTGTTCTGGATGAGGGAGTTGGGATCGGTCCAATTGTAACCCACCTTGGTCCGACTTGTGCATAAACTATGCCCCGTTTGACAAAAAACTTTGGTCAAGTGCCCATGATAGGCGGAGTTGCTATGAGAGAGCTATGGCAGACAAATAAAAATAACAAAAGAAATACGTTTGCTACTTAGATAGAATAGATAAATAGAGGGCAGCGGCAAGAAGTGCCCTGTACATGCAATGACAAAAAAAAAAGTGAGGAAGAAATAGTAATGAGTTGCTGAATCAAAGAGGGAAATGTCAGTCTGCCGTGCCGAGTTATGTTACAGGGCCGAAACCAAGAAGGGAACCATTTCCTCAATGTGAATAATCTCCTCCAAAAGAAATTAATCGCTTTGAGGGAACGGGCCTAAATGGCCTGTGCCCAAAAGAACCCTTTGCCTTTGACAGAGAGTCGAACTTTAGAGGGAGAGAGGGGATTAATCTATTGGTGCATGCCTACCATTCTATGCTCTCTGTTTTTTCATTATTTCTAATTCTTTTTTTTCCCTTTTCCTTTTCCTTTCTCGGTGCTTGCTTATATGTTGTGATTCTCTCCTAGAGGTTACTATTACCGTAATCGTGATTCCCATATTATGCATGGCAAGGGTCATTTATATAATGCCTGCCGTAACTGGCTTTTACCATTTTAGCCTTTAATGACCTTTGTCTAGTTTGGGTGTCCTTACCGACCACTACTGGTTTGTCAGCTGTCTAGCCACCACTACTTACCTGTGTTGGTTGCACCACTCCCCATTACCAGACAAAGAAGATTATTTTGTTTGCTTGCTCACCGTGGTACTTCTACTTGCTATGGTATGGGTGCTCTCTCTCTCCCTATCCTTCATGGCATGCACCTAGTGGTTCCAACTCATCCTTACTTCTTTTGGGTGGTATGTCATCCTAGTAGGACATTTCCCCCAAAAGAGCCTGAGTAGGAACCCCAGAATAGGTTTTTCCCTCTCCCCACCACTAGACCATGCCCTCTCTTACCTTTGACCCATGGCCCACCACTTCTTGTATTGGTTGGGTACAGGCTGGTGATGTCTGGGCCTTACGCTTGCTCCCCATCTGTATATGTCCAAAACTTGCCCGCTGCTCATGTGTTTGCCGTGGCCTAGAGGCTTTCTGCATATTCTGCTGTCCATCTTTGACTTCTTATGGCGTGAGCTATTTTCTAATTTCCCGTTCTTTATGGCCTGCTCCCTTTAGGGGTTGGGCTTTGCTGGATTGTGGGTCTTTCTTCCTTCAGCCTACTCTTTTACTCCTTCTGTAGTCTTGCTACCATTTCCTGTTGTGGGTACCCGAGGCCTGAGGAGGAAGTGGAAGGGTCAACATGCTAAACTAAAGCCCGAAGAGGAGTAGGAAAGGTAGTGGCGATAATTTGGGCACAACACCAAATTGGAGCAGAGCAACGGCCCGAGGAGACTTGTCATCCAAAGAGGGAAATAGAGCAGCTTGAACGACTTCCGGGGAACCACGGGCCAAGCCATTGAACGATAGCCATGGAGGTCAGTGGCAGACAAGCAGCAGCTAGATGAGAGCTGCTTGTCCCATCTGCATTAAATAGCATCCACCAGCTTTGCCAGCTGCATTAAATGAGGAAGTGACCTGAACAGTGATGGCCATAACTTTTTCAACTACCGCCGCCCCCTGCTCCAGAGATGTCAGGAGACAGGTGTTGGAAGGGGAGATGCATGTCCAATAGAGATGAACGAAGCGGATGTAATGGGTAGGGCTATTAAACGAGAGGGCATGGGGATCTGAAGGGGACGGCCATTTTTTGGAAGAGAGGAGATCAGAGAAAGTCAAGTCTGCACCCAATCCATATTTAAAGAAGGCTTCCTTAGAGATTAGCAGTTCTGAGGGGAGATCCATACTTGTTGTGCTATCCCATCTCTTATAAATTTTATTGGTTAGGACTAAGTTAAGCCAACTCAGCTTATCACCTAAAGAGGGCTGTTGTGCAACGAATTGTTGGTCCTTACACCTTTCATATCACTCTGTCATTCCTGCTGTGATGTCATTTGACCTAAACCTGCTGGGCCTCTTTGGGCCTGCTGCTTATTTTTCTCTTGATGACTTAATATGGTCATTGGATTCATACTCATGTCATTTTGGGCTTTTTTATTACATTGCTTATGGGCTCTTTTGTCCCATTTATTTCTTCTTGGGCATCCTTGGCCCATTTTCTTTCCTTGGGCATCCTCAGCCATTTTTCTAATTCTGCGTTCTCATGGGCTTTTATTTTCTTCTTTGGGCTTCCTTGGCCCAATTACATTATCCTTCATCCTTGGGGCTCATGGGCTTTCCATCAGCCCCTTACTTTCTTTACTTGCATTACTTCGGACTTGCTGTGGCCCATTCTCACTTTTCTACATCACATATTACCCATGTGTTTGCTATTTCTCTCTTTCTAGACTCATTAGGCCCGTTTGCTTGCTCAAGGTCCATTTGTTTATTTTATGGGCTTATGATCCATTATTCCTACCATTTGGGCTTAATGGTTTTTTTTTTATCCATTCACTAACTCTTTTCTGCCCATAATGTTGAGCTTCTTCCTTCTATTGGGCTTCCCAAAATGAGCATCAACATTTAGCTCCCTGAGCATATGAAGCGTTCTTGCGGTTCATATGCGAATAAAAGACTTCCCTGTCCTTTCTGTCTTTCCTTCTTCTTTTTCTTTGCGGGCTTTTTCGAACTATGGACCCTAACTTATACACACACACACACACACACATATCTTTTTTTTCTTGCCATGAACAATGTTGTCTCTTCGAATTTCCTAATTTAGCAGTTATTTTGAAACGCAGCCGCCGCTTCATTAATTCCATCCCTCATCCGATGGCTAACCCATCGCATCCTTTCGTGTCAACGTTAATGATGTTGGTATTTAAGAGAGATTCCCTTCGTATTCCAAACACAAACACTTTCTCCCTTTCCCTTTCTTCATCGTGTTCTTTCTCTCAAACACTTTCATCCGTTTACTTCGATCAACTGCTACACCATGACGCCGGTGAAAGGCCAAAGTTCTTCCTGCCGTAAGGGAAAAAAGGTTGTCTTTGATGCTCCTGCAGCGCGCAATGTAGGCGAAGAGGCCGTCTATTCCGAATCAGACCATTCCGATGCACGACGTGCCCCTGATAGTGAGTGCGCTCATCTTATAGATCCTTGGTATGACACCCATGCCCATTTCCCAAAAGTTTCTGGTGATTACATGCTGCCGCCACCGGGCCGTGTGTGGCTTGCTATTTGCTGTCGCAATACAGACGTTTCTTGGGCTCCGTTGGCTTCCTCGATTCACGACCTTGTCATCTGCTAAGGCAGTTCACTCCCCGTGCCCATTCTCTTCGAGTTTGGATCGGGCACTGCTTTGGGTTGGAAGGAATGGGTGGATAGGGAGTTGTCCGACACGGGTTTTATGGGGTTGCTACAATAGACTGGTGTATTGAAGGCCATTGTTTCATTCTGCTGCTTATCTAACTATAGGGACCTCTTTAACCTCTGCCATTTGGTTTGCCGGTGGTGTACCACCACTCACACTTTCTTTCTCTCCTGCGGTGAGATCACCATGACTTTGGAGGATGTGGTAAACCAGTTGCTTTTGCCTATCCTTGGTGATGCTGACCCTGGTACTTTAGAGCTTTCTCGGGAAGAAGAGGCCGTGGAGGCCGAGTTGAAGAAGAGGATGAGTGGCAATGCAAAGTTGTCATATTGGGTTGGTTCCTCCTCTAAGATCTCCGTTGCTGCTCATCGTACGGCCTTTATCACGTTTTGGCTTTGTAAGTTTATCTTTGGCTCTCATCCCTACTATGCTGTTAAGCCTTTATATTTTCAATTAGCTATTAAGATATTTGCTAGGGTAAGTCTGCCATTGGCTCCCATGTTCTTGGGACATTTGTATGTTCAGTTGGATATTTTGTGGAGTGATGAGGATCAAGCAGGCTCTTGCCAATAGTCACTTCTTCTGTTCACAATACTATTCTGCAACACTTATTGTATGAGTATTGTGCCAGGCACTTGGCAAAGTGTAGGTCTGTCCGTTTTGCTAAGGAGAAATATCAATCGTGTCCGAGAGTCATTACTGATTTCTGTGGTAGATTTGAGTTTAACTTTCCGTTGGCTTTTCGTTGGGTTAGTTCGAAGCCAATTGGTCATCCTGCCGTTGAGTTTTTTTATAAAAGAGTTGGGTTTTCTTGGAGAGCATACAGGCATTTAGGTATAGGTTACACATGCGCTGATTTTGTTATGGGTCCATTTGTTGATACTACTGGGACCACTACCCCATTGGTCGGTTTCGAGGAGTGGGGGATTACTTACTTGGCAGCCACCAACGCTGGGTGGTTGCCTTATCTAGCCGATGAGGGCGTTAGGTTTGTGCACTATCCTGCTAACAGGGTGAGGAGACAATTTGGGTTAGATCAAGATATTCCTAATGATCTTTCTTCCTTTATGGAGTCTCCTACTTCCATTCGGCCATTCTTGTGGCACACTGCCTTTGAGTTCTGGACCAAGTGCTTCACTGCGGTTACTATTCTAGGCTCACAGAGAGAGGGCAATTGTACTCTTGCCATGCACGGATACTGGCAGGCTGTGATGACTTCATTTGAGCAGGAATTGATGGGTAGCCGTGGGTTTTCCCTTATTCCTCCTGACGGGCTTAATGCGGTCATTTCTGTCAACCCTCGGCTGCTTCTACCCTCTAAATCTATGTTGGCATATGCTAGGAAGCAGAGTCGGCCTGCCATTTTTGAGTGGGTTGAGGAGGATAGCGGGTGGTTTTGGCATGCCGGTGAGTATCCCATGGGTTAGGAGAAGAAAGTAAAGGTGACAAACATTTTTGTGCCAAGTAAGAAGGGTTCTACCAAGTCTAAGTCTGCCAAGAAGGGTGATGATTCTTCTGAGGCTTGTTCATGCATTATACCTTTTGAGAGTAACCTCCCTCTCGTAGGAAATATAGTTTTAGAGAGCTCTCCTCCTCCTTCTGCCCGTGCCCGTTCTAGCAGGTGCCTTACAGCCAGCAAGTCTAAGCTTGCTGCTCCGCGACCATCTACTGATACTTCCCCTTCTAGTAGGACCCGGGGCAGTAAGAGAAAGACATCTCATCCTCCTGTGTCCACCACTACTGAGAGGAGAGTATGTTATCTCTAATTTTGCTTTGTCTTCTTTGTGTTTTTATAGGGCTTTCTTGCAGCTAACCCTTATACACTTGTTGACTCATCCCTTCATCTTTGTCTTCTATTTTCTTTTCTTTTGCAGTCTAAGCATAAAGAGGATGCATTTGCCACCCGTCCTATATTACTTGATGAGCCCGAGCTTGAGTTACGTCTCCTTCCTTTCTTTCTGCATCATCAACAGTTATGCATTCCTTTCTTCCTTATCTTTTTTTTTTGTTTCCCAGGTCAAGCCTGAGCCTATCTCCATATATCACCCCGGAGCTGAGGAGATTTTTGCCTCCATGGGCACACCCATGGAAGGTTTCTTTAATGGGGTTGATGTGGTGTTTGAGGCCGCAACTCCTGCCCCTCCTGCTGCTACATAAGGAGTTTCTGTTGAGACTCCTATCCCTTCCGCTGAGCCGATACCCACAGATGAGGGTACTCATACGGAGAGGGTTAGTGAGACTGCTCCCATTCGTACTGAGATATTTACTCCTCAAGAGGGAGCCATTCCTTCTGTTACTACTCAAACTGAGGTTGCTTCTCCTGCCACACCTCTCGTTATCTCTACCAGTGATCCCTTCACAGCTTTATCTTAGGCCGTGAAGGATGGTTCTTCTTTGGTGGTTACCCCTTCTTCCATCCCAAGCTTTGCCACATGTGGACCTGATGCAGACTTGTCTTCTGAGGGATCTAAGGATGTTTTTAAGGATCCTGATGATGAACCCAAGATGAAGAAGAGGGTTTCTGATTCTGAGGAAGAGGAAAGTGTTAGCATGAAGTCGAATTCATGGGTATGTGTCTCCTTATCTTGTTAAGTTCCCTCCTCCCTCCCTTTTTTTTTGTTATCTCCTCTTTATGCATATATATATATATATATATATTTGTGTCACCCCTTTACTGTGGTCTCCCTTTATTTTGTATGTCTATTCCTCTGATTGCAAAGACTTTTGAGGAGATAAGAGTTGCAGCAGACATAGAGATGCCCACAACCACTTCTCCTACCGCACCTGTAGCACCCGTTTCTGCCATATTTTCAGCACCAGTTTCTGTCATACCTACGGTATCAGTTTCTGTCATTCCCATAACACCAGTTCCTGCTATCTCCACAGCATCTACTCTTACAAGTCCTGGTGTGTTTCTTTTCCTCATCTATTTCTTCACTTCTTCATTGTGAGTTCATTCTTCTTAGCTCATGGTTTCTCACACCATGCTTCATGTTTTCTTGATAGGTCCACTCCCTATTGCCCCTTCTCAGTTTGAGGTGGGCAGCAGTTCTACCACAGTTCCAGACCCTATGATGAGGCCGCAGCCTTCTTTGCTCATTTTGATTAGCCTGAGGTTAATCATCTCGATCCTGCAGACTTCTGGGCCTCCCTATGTAGACTTCCATGGCTTTAGAGTTCTAGAGGATTATGCTTCTCATTTAGAGGCAGTCTACAGTAGCCATGGTGACTTCATGCAAGGATTCCACCTTGGCCGTTCTGCTAGAGAGCACTTTTTGAAACTGCTGGGGAGCGTGATGAATGACATTGAGCATAACTTTGTTGACACTGTCTCCTCCGAGAGGATCTTGCAGTGGAAGGCTGCGGTTTAGGAGCTTGTTAGCGTGGGCTTTGCTATGGAATTCATTCTGGACCATCTTCGTGAGATTGCCTGAGCCTTCTTCACGAGGAGGGTTTAGCCTGCTGTTGATGCCATTGATACACGCATCGAGACTTTGAGGAAGGAGGTGGCAAACTTGGAGGGTTGTTGTGAGCGCCTTCTTTCCAGCATTAGTGGATCTAGTCGTTTTGGAGATCAACCTCTTATTTCTGGGCTTCGTTGATGATGATGTGGTTCCCCTTATTTTATTTTTATTTTTTTTCTTACTACCCCATCTAGTACACTTAATGTTTCCTATAACACTTATTTGGCAAGTTTGATATTACTACCATAGTTTGGGTCTGTAACTATAAGATGCTACACTTTGTTACTGCTTTTGCTATTGCTATGACATAGAATACTTTTATAATACTTCGTACCTTTTCATTACATACTCATGAAAGCACGTTATAATCTTGTCTTGTGACATAGTCACTTGAAGGAAAAAAATGAAACATAAAACTCATTAAACAAAAGGGATAACTACATAACCTCTTTTTTCTAAGCATAATAATGCTTCAGCCACTTCCCATTGATGGGATCCATTAGGTCCTTGCCATCCATCTGGGTCAAATGATAATACCCACTTGGATGTGCCTCTCTTATCACAAGGGCCTCCTCCCATTTTGGTGCAAACTTAGATAGTCCTGCCATGCCTCGCTTGACGTAGTCTGCTACCTTTAACACGAGTTGTCCTTCTGTGAACACTCTCTCTTTAGTCATTCTGCCATAGGCTTCAGTCATCCTTTGTCTATATCTGCAACTGCGCTCTTGGGCCTTTTCCCTTCTTTCATCAAGACCTTCTAGGTCTTCATATCTTTCTGCTGCAAAGACCTCCTTTTCTTTTTCCTTTTCCTGCATTTGCATAACTCTCAAAGATGGAGTCATTACTTCTGCCAAGCTCATTACCTCTATCCCGTAGACTAAGGAAAAGGGTGAAAATCCTATGGTTGACTTTGGCAAATTTCTATAGGCCCAGAGAGCGTATGACAGATGCATTGCCCGTTCTCTTGTATACTCTTGACTCATTTTGTTGATAATCTTTATGAGGGTCCTGTTTATTGCCTTTACTTGCCCATTTCCTTGAGGGTAATAGGGCGATGAACGATGGTGATTAACTTGGTAGAATTCCAGCATCTTCCTTACCTCACTGTTGACAAAGGGTATGCCATTGTCACTGATAATCCTGTGGGGTACTCCAAACCTCACAATTATGTTTTCTTTGACGAAGTTTGCTACTGCTCCTCCTGTGGCTTTACGGAGTGGCATTGCTTTGCCCATTTGGTGAAGTATTCTGTAGCCATCAGGATCCATATGTATCCTCGCGACGGTGGGTTAACTGGTCCCACCAAATCAAGCCCCCAAGTGTGGAAGGGCTACGGGGTGACCATGTTGTGTAAGTTCTGCGGATGAGTGTGAATCAGGTTGGCTTGTACTTAGCAGCTGTGGCATGTTTTTACAAATTCTGCTGTATCTTTCTTCATGGTAGGCCAATAGTAACCCATTTGTAGCAGGCATTTGTACAGCTTTTTCTTCCCATGGTGTTTCCTACACTCTCCTGAGTGCACTTATTTTATCATCCATTTTGCTTCCTCAAGACCCAAACATCTTAAGGGATCCCCATCATAGCCTTTTTTGAAAAGGATTGCGTTATGCAAAAAGTAACGCGTTGCCAACTTCTTAAGCTTGTATCTTTCACTGTGCTTTTGTGGTAGGATGCCTTCTGTTAAGTATTGCATGAATGGACTTCTCCAGTCTTCGCTGGCGAACATAGCGTAACTCTTTTCTCTGTCTGTTGCAAGTTGGCAGGTCTCGCATTAGGTTTGGACTTGATCTGCGTTTTTACTCATACTTGGCCAGTAGAAGCCTACCCTTTGAAGTCTATGGTAAAGATTGACTTCTCCGCAGGATCCGCAAGTCTTGTCATGCACTTCCTCCGACTTTTTTTGGGCATCCTTCCGCCCTACGCATCTGGACAAGACCCCACCTGGCATCTTGCGGTACAATTCTCCTCTTACCAGGGTGTAGTCTTTTAACACCTTTAGTTTTGCAACGTCTTCTTCCTTTATCAAGGCCTCCCTTATGGGAATCCTTTAATCTCCTTCACATTGTTCCTCCTGGAACCTTTCCTTCAACATTTTAATAATAGACTCTTTCCTCTTGCTGACCTCAATCCTAGTGCTATCCCCTTCAAGAATTATTTGTGAGCCTAATGCTGTCAATGCATCCGCAAATCGATTTTCGTTCCTTGGAATATGCTTTATTTCAAAGGTTGAAAACTTTTCCTCCATCTTATGGGCCATTGTTCTGTACGGGGTTAGACTAGGTTCCTTTAAGGAGAAGCTCCCTTTGGTCTGGCAGACCATTAGGTTCGAATCATCCATTACTCTTAAATGCTTGATTCCCATTTCGAGGGCCGTGACTAACCCTGTTAGATAGACTTCATATTCTGCCGTGTTGTTTGAATAGGGGAATTCTAATTTGAATGATAGTGCCACAGCCTTGTCTTCTTCATGATACAAAACTACTCCCACTCCTCCTGATTGGGTAATAGTAGACCCATCAAATTTAATTACCCATTGCTCTCTAACTTCTTCTGCCATGGCTATTTCACCTGGTACTTCATCATCCAACAAGAATTCTTCTTCTCTTGGAAACTACGCCAACAAGTCTGCTATAGCTTGGCTTTTTACTGCCTTGGGCGTTCCCGATTTTAGGTTGTATTATGACAATTGTAATAGCCATTGGGATATTCTGCCAGAGAGAATCGATTGCCACAACAGAGCTTTGATTGCTTGTGATTTAGTCATTAGCCACACTTCATAAGCCAAGAAATAATGGCGTAGCCTTTGCGAGACATATACAATAGCCAGGCATGCCCTTTTTGCCTTTGGGTAACGAGTTTCTGTATCTTTTAGGGTATAGTTGATGCAGTAAACTAATTGCTCAATGCCACCTCCATCCTCTTGGGCAATCAATGCACCTATGGCATACGAGTTGGTGGCTAGGTAGAGCAACAATGACTTCTTGTGGATTAGGGCTTGCACAGTAGAGAGGTTCACTATAATCTGCTGTAACCTTTTAAAGGCTGTTTGCTGTGCTTCTCCCCACTCAAAACTTTGCCCCTTCTTGAGTAATTTGGCGAAAGCAGAAGTTATTGATGCCAATTCGGGGATGAATCTTTGGATATATGAGACTTTCCCTAAGAAATTCTTCAACTCTTTTATTGTGGCTGGAGGTTTCATGGTTGCTATGGCCGTAGCTGTGGCCGGGTCCACATCTATTCCTCTGTTATGAACTAGGAAACCCAAGAATTTCCTAGAGGACACTCCAAACGCGCATTTGAGAGGATTCATTCTTAGTTTAAAAGCTCTACACCTCTCAAATGCCTTTCTCAGCACTTGGACGTGTTCTTCTCGCTTCTTTGATTTTACCACTATGTCATCCACACAGTCCTCTAGTTCCTGATGCATCATGTCATAGAATATAGCCATCATTGTCCGTTGATAAGTTGCGCCTGCATTTTTTAACCCAAAAGGCATCACAGTGTAGTAAAAGTTGCCTATGGGTGTTCTGAAAGCAGTTTTCTCTACATCATTTGACGCCATTCTGATCTGATTGTACCTACTGAACCCGTCCATGAATGAAAACATGGTGCTTCCTACAGCAGAATCTATCAGTAAATCCATATTTGGGAATGGGAACTCGTCCTTTGGGCAGACTCTGTTGAGATTTCTGAAATCTAAGCAACACTTTATCTGCCCGTTCTTCTTCTTCATTGGTACTATGTTGGATAACCAACGCGGGAATTTAATAGGCTTAATGAATCCTGCGGCCAACAATTTTTGTACCTCCTTAACTATTTGCCCTTCTATCTCGGTGTGGAATATCCTGGCAGACTGGACCACCGGCTTGGCCTTGGGATCCACATTCAACGTATGTACTACTAGCCCAGGATCCAATCCTAGCATTTCACTGTAATCCCACGCGAAGACATCCTTGAATTCTTTCAACAACAGTGTCAATTTTGATTTCTCCTTTCCTAACATTCTCAAACTAATCAAGATGGGTCTTAGTTCTTGTGGGTTAGGCCCCAGGTTAACTTCCTCTAATTTTTCTTCTGCCACAACTTGTGCATCTTTTTTTGCCATAAATTCCTCGTCTTTTTCTTTTCTAGTTTCTTCCTCCGAACCTTCCTGAGCCATACAACACACCATGCTTTTGTGTTGCCACTCTTGTCTGGGGCCCGCTTGTATTTCACACGTGGGCCCTGCGCACCTTCATAATTTGTATACAATCCTTCCATCAGGGCTTTGAACCCTGACACATTGTGGTGTGTCGTCTGACTCTGCGGCAGGTGCTTCCTTCCTTTTCTTCTTTCGTGATAGCAGCTCCCTTAAATCAGGTTCTAGATCACTTTGGATGTCTTCCCACTTAGATACGAAGGTGCCTCATGGCTTTAATACTAAGCTTTCCGCAGATGGTGCCCATTGATCGTAGAATATAGTTTCTACTAGATGAGCTTCTGCCTGCTCAAATGGCGATGGATTTGCTGTTATGCGTATCATTCTGCCATTTAATTTTCCCTTCACGCACTGGTGATAGGTGGATGTGACTAATCGGTGTTTGTGCAACCATGGTCTCCCCAAAAGCACATGATATGAGACCTCCGTCTTTACCACGTGGAACCAAGCTAAGGAAGTTATGGGGCCCACCTTTAACCACAGCTGGATGTGGCCCGTGGTGTATTCGCCCCTTCCTCCAAACCCTGTCACTTCCACTGGGCACCCCTGAATCTTTCTTTCTGAAATTCCCGTCGCTTGTAAAGTGCATAATGGAATGAGATTTAAAAAAGCGTCTGTATTCACCAAGGCTCTCTTAATGGGGATTTGATTTATGGATACTGCTAAGTAAAGATGCCTCATGTGGTCTGAGTACCCTACCCCCAAATCATCGTCGCTAAACGTGATCTCACTCGATTCTTGCAAGAGGGCTCTGTTGTTTGTGACTTCTGCTGTTAAGCATTCTATTCCTACCCCGGAGGCAATGCTCACTAAGGCCTCTATGGCTATCTTTCGCTGTAAGCCCCAATTGGTCAAACAAATTCTTGAATTTGGAGCTTTTCTGTAAGGTGGTAATTGCTGCAGCAAGCAAGGCTGGATTCTCTTCTTCGTCCTCCCCTTTGCACAAATTACTACTACTGCTACACCCTTCCCTTTGTGGTTTTGGAGTGGGTTTCTTTGAACTTCCTGCTGGGATAGTTCTAGAGTCCCTTCTTTGATCCTGCGGTGTACCAGTCTGCGGAGCACCTAACATTCTGCGGTAGGATGTTGCACGTAGTTGTGCAAACGGTAGAAGCATGGGTCCCTCCGCTCTTTCTCTGTGGGCTCTCTAGAAACTTGATTAGGCTTAAAGGCTCCGTCTGCTATCCACTTGTCTAGGAGCACATCTAACTCCTTTGGGGTACATGCTATTGGTGGGGGAGTATCATATTCCCTTCCATTAGTTTTCCTTCTTCGTTCACCGGTGGATACTGACATATCCTGTGGAGCGTTTCTTTTGTTGGAACTTGGCTTCACTGACTAGGTAGTCTTTCTAGCCTTTTGCAACAATTGTGCAAACTGGGAGATTTCTAAGTTTTCCAAGAAGACTTTATACTCCCTGATCATATTTATCATACACATTTCCACCAATGCCCTTTCTTCACAATGATCATAGCAGTCGAGTGCTATGTCCCTGAACCTTTTGATGTATTCCATTAAATCCTCACCATTTCTTTACTTGGTTTCTTGCAGGGTTGCAAGAGTCACTGAAGAAAGGTCAGTGGGAGTTATCCCGCTCAAAATTCCAGGAGAAAGGTCAGCCATTGGATCTGTGTCTCGCCGTTGGATGTGGGGGACAAAGCGTTGCCTAGAGCAATTAATGACGTCTCGCAGGCTACGAAGCGTCAGTAACAGTTATGAGGCACGTAAAATGGTGCTCCCACGTGTGTGAGTCAAAGGATTAAATAATGTCATTCTTCAAAAATCAAAACCCAAATTTTCTCCTCGGATAAGAGGGAGAAATTGGAATTTTGAGGGGCTATTGTAGGGGTAAAGGCCCAAATCCTGTATTGGGCCTTGGGCCTTGAGCCTTGACCGAGAACATGGGTGATCCGAGGACGATTAAATAGTAGTAAATGGTTTAAGCTCAGAGCTTCATAAGTATGATATGAATGGAAGGATGGTCCGAGGAGGAATACCTCCTTGGATAAGCTAAACACAGATCTGATGTAAATCCTAATGATCAAGACGACCTTCTAGGAAGCTCCAATGATAGGGATGTGCACCATAAACATACAAGAAAGATGGGAACCCAAAAATATTCAAGGGAAAGCAACTACCACCGCATTGAATACTCTGTAGCTAACTCTCTAGCCACATTAATGAGGAAGTGATCGCTGAACAGTACTTTTTTAGCCTTATAACCACCCCCAAAGACTTCTGGAGGAGGCTGATGGGACAAGTATCAGTATAAGCAACCAATTGTACACATGTAGGGCCAAAATTAGAGAAGAAACATAGTATAAATTAGTGGGGAGGCTCCAAAGGAAAAAGGATTTGGAAAAATCAAGAAAAAACACTGTAGCAATCAACATTGTACTTGTAATCTGTTTAATTAATTTATATGAAAACTTAGCTCCTCAGATAGTGAATTCATTCATATTAGTGATTCTTGTTTATGTTTAACCATCCAACAAATCCATACTAGCCATTGTCCAACTTATTAGGGCCTAGTTCTTTGACCCACTCTCTACAAATTTATTGTACTGGGCTCACTGGGCCGATCTCCCATACATTTTGGGCATGAGCTGTAAAACGTGACCCTACAAGTTTTACTATATTTAAAAATTTTTTTTTTTATAGTTTATATTTGTTTTTGATAAAAATTTAGACTTACACAATGTGCATTTATAATTAATATATAATAATTTTTTCTTTACATATGATTCTATATTTAAAACATTTTTTTTTTTAAATTTTACAATTGATATTTAATACTTAAAATATAAAATTTTAATTTACATATGATTCTTAATAAAGCGTGCATCCTATAGCATAATACTAGTTGTTTATAAAATTATTAAGATAAATCAATTCAAAAATGCATTAGTTTTTGTTTTTTTTTTAAATTGATTTATCTGATTGCGAACCAATTCAATCATTTGCTAGACACTCCTTAATCAATTTTAAAAAATGCAACAATTTATTCCCTTTTTTTATTATAATGAAAGTAACATTTTGTTGTTTTGTACCATTACCACCACATGAAAGAGATTTAGACACTATAATAAGAAACAAAAGGATGTCATGTCTCCCATCAAAGAAAAAAAAAAGAAAAAAGAAAAGATGTCATGTGTCATGCAGATTCAAATGTGGACAGAACTGATGTCTTTGTAAGAATCGTTTATATTCCAACTTAGAGATAATTTTTTGTACTTATATATGAGATTTGATGCCCCTTTTTCAAGTTGAATTAAGTATGCGTAACCTACAATATCTCTTCCCCATTTGCTAAGCTTAGAGGAATAGGCTGGCGCAGAGAGAGACAGAGACAGAGTGACGGAAAACCCAGTATTTGAATGACTAATCATAGTTCAGTGTCAAATGTGTCAAGATATGATTAATTCACCATGCGCGGTTGACCACAACAACCAGGCAGTGTTAATATCTCCTTTTAGCTGGCGTACAAGTGGTGAACTTATCCAACGGGGCCCTTATGAACTATGATCCTTTTAATATTTTTTTGTTTTTGTTTTTTTCTAAATGGTTGTTTATAACGCGCTTTTCATTATTCTCTTAAGTATATGCAGTTCTTCGCTCCACAAATCAATTAATTACATGAAAGAATTTCTTAAGGACAATCTCAAAGTATTGAATAGGAGTTTTGAATCTAAAACCTTAAGTGAATCTCAAATCGCTAGATCAATCGCTTGAGCTAAGGGTTCTTATCATTATTATTATCATAACAATGATATAATTGTTGTTATTGTTTGTTATTTTTTTTTTTTTTAATTGACACAGTAAAAATGAGCACACTTTGTTTGTTTAAGCTGTTCACAATTGTTTTTATTCTAATATAATCTAACACTTGATAATTCAAACATGTTCGAAAAAGACAAAAACAAAAAACAACTGTTGTTTGCAATATTCTACGCGTTTATCTAGTTACATTACATCCACCCCCTTTTTTTTGGGAAGAACATCCTCTCCCTTTCAAAATAAATGGATAATGGTGAAGATTTATTTTATCATGAATTTAAAATTATATATGATATTATGTTATTTGAAATTTTTATTCTAACGACTAAAAAATATTAACTGATTTTAATTGATGTTACATCAAATGTCTCACCCTCTAATTTATGTAATTGAAATATCATCATATCCAATTGTTATATTTATTAATTTAAATTTAAATTTAACTATACAATATGCATATGATGCACAAGAAGTTTGCAAATAAAACGGAAATGGATAACTAGGCTAATATAAAAATGGAATCAATATAAAAGGTTAAAATGAAAATTTTGAAACCTAAACAGCCAAAATAAAACAATCCTAAAATTTAAGGGCTAATAGTGTATTTTAGTCTTAGGGTCCATTTGGATACAGCTGAAAACTGAAAACTGAAAATACTGTAGCAAAATAATTTTTAAATGTGTGAATAGTATCGTGGGACCAATTTTTAATAAAAAAGTTGCTGAAAAGTGGTATTTGTGGGTCCGTAAATAGTGCACGAATGCACTGTTCACGGTTGAAAAGTCAGCCTTTGCAGCTGAAAGAAAAAAAAAAGAAAAAAAAAGAAAAGCTGAAACACGTTTTGCACCCAGACGTGGACGCAAAACGCAGTACCCAAATGGGTACTTATTGTGGGGGTACAAAACTGATAAGGCAACCGTTTGAATTATCCATAATCCAATTTACTTGTTCTCATACCCCAAAAAATTGCTAAGAAATATTTAGTTAAATATAACAATATAAAGTTGTTTATAATAAAATTGAATCGATAATCATATAGTGTTAGTTTACTCATTTCTCAAATACCATGATATTTTTCATTAAAGCACTTTTTAAACAAATATGTATGTACACATCTATGCACATATGTATGCGTGTATATATGTATATATCTTTTATATCTTTTTAATTTATTTTCAATATTAAAATCTCTCCCCCCCTCCCAAGATTCGAAATTTTTGGTTCCATCCTTGTTTATAAATAATTTCGTCTAGTTGGACAGGATCCAAAAAGCAAACATGTTTAGTATTTGCTTAATTAATATATAGAAACATTTTTTTTTCTTTTTTTCTTTTCTCAATTATAACAAGTGACCTTTCAAAAAAAAAAAAATTATAACAAGTGAGGGTGGGAGATTTTGAACCTAGGTTTTCCAATGAAAATAATTAAACAATTCCATTAAAATATAAGATTCTTGACAACAAAAATGTCTACTAACATAAAGAACTAGACATATCATATTAAAGCGAAACTTTTGTCTAATGCTTCAATGCACCAGATTGGACATAATGCAGACACATTCCAATTTGGACACATTTTTGCATCATGCCGCGAGACGTAAGCCTTGACCATATAATACAACCTCCCACCATATAACTTATTTTTTGGTCTAAGCGTTTTGCACAAGTACCCAAAATCATAACACGGAAACAGAAACACAACTACAAGAATCATATTATCTTCTGCAAATGGCACATTTGAGGTCAGAATTGCATATATAGGTTCATTCATGCAAGCACTTACCCTAATTCTCATACTATTATAGAAAGTGAATTTGCACACTTATTGTACGTACAAGCTTTTTTGTGCACACCACTCCTCTTATTTTGAACTACCAACTATTAACATATGTGATAGATGACATCAAAATATGATATAGATGAAAGTTTTGCTATCTAGCAGAACCCATAATCTCATTATTGGTGGGAAAAAAATCAATCCCCTTAATTAAGCTCTAATAAACGAAAGTGCTTTCTCAAGATTCTGGGCCTTGATAGCAACATACTCTTTCACTGCAACAGAGCGGTAATGAGGAGCTTGAGCTGAGTTCAAAACTTTAGAGAAAGGAGAAAGAATGAAATCAATAGGAGGGCCGTAGAAGTAGGCAGTGGACAAGCGTTGCTGGGTTCCACTGACGACGACACGATGAAGAACGTTTGTAAATCGGGCATTGGTGAGGATATGGAAGAGATCACCCATGTTAACCACGAGTGCACCTTCAACTGGAGGAACTGGAAGCCATCCGAATCCGTCTTTGAAGATTTGGAGGCCGTTTGTTTGAGTTTGGTGGAGGATAGTCAAGAGGAAAGTGTCGGTGTGAGGGGCTAGACCCATGGTTTGGTTTGGTTCTGGACATGGGGGATAGGAATTTAGCTGTAAAGCTGCGCTGACACTACTAGTACTTCCAGAGTCATTGCTGGTTGAACTTAGCCAGCTTATTTCTTCATCAGAGATGTTCAAGGACTTGAAGATTAGGCGGGTTAATCGCTCCGCCAAAACCTTCATTTTTTTCTGATAATCTTCCATTACATCACTGTAATTACAAGGATCCGAGGAGAACAGACAAAAGAAAAGAAGTTAGTAATTATTGATGGTACTGTTAGAATAATGGTCAAATAATTAATTTTTTTTTTTATGGCTTAAACTTTAGAAATAATTGATATTTTATTTTAATATAAGATAATATCAATGATATGACGTGTTTCGATCTCTTTGAACAAAATTGTTGGTGTGAAATATTATTCTTCCTTCTTCTCATTATTAACTTCTTACTTCTATTAAAGGGATTATTTGGAATCAATTACAAAAAAATGATTTTATAGTTTGTACTTGGCTGTCTCCTTCAGCTCATACTTAGACCATCTAATCGAAGTTAATTTGAAGATTTTGTGTCAGCGATTGCAGTTTATTTAGCTAATTAAGTTTGGGTTTCAAAAAAAAAGAAGAAGCTATGTTTGTTGAATTGAGGGATTCTTTTGAGAAAATCAAATGTTGTTTGGAAAATGGGATATAAGTTTAAAAGGAATGACGAAAGCACTATATGCGGTTTTAACCTTATTTTAAGATTGTTAACACGTTAATTAATTAAACTCTGTCTCACTATTTGAAACTAGAGGGCAGGCCTTACTTTTTTCTCCAAAAAAAAAAGACGGCAGGCCTTCGTTTTCTCAACAAAAAAAAAAGAGGGTAGGCCTTAGATCTAAATCTTACCCATAAATAAAGTGATTAATAATAAATAATAAATTAAGGTTACTGTATATGGAAATGACTACTAAACAAATATTTGAGATTTCATAACAAAGCAAATCTCTACTTTTCTTATTCAGACAAGTCAAAAAGCCTTCTATAACTCTGTCTTAAATGTAAAAGAAATAAATATTTGCTTCACTTTGTCCCGACTCCCACGAACTAAATATATAAAATTTGCAATTATATAAAAGCCTTCTTCTTCTTCTTGAATTTTTAATATATAAATCAACATAGCTACAAACATTATTGATTGTCTTATTGCTTTCAGGAATAGTGTATATGATGTTAATTAATAGCCAAGTGGCTTAGTATATCGCTTGCCGTGTTTTATATATGATCAGACAAATATTGCACACACTTTAATGCGCATACTTACAAACAACAAAAAAATTGAAATCATTTACTTTTGTTAGTTGTGTAAAAGTGTGTATTAAGATGTGTGTAACAACTAATAAACACCATTCATGCCATAAATAGTTAAATAAATTATACATCCATCATTTGCATAAACCTATGAGAGTTTTTAATATACCTTTATCCTTGCTAACATATATATAGTGTTATATATATATAAAAGCAGCTAAAAATATTCTGAAATTTTCCACGTGCATGGAAGTGCATGGACTTACCAAAACCTTTCATGGTCATGGGGCCAAAGTTGCTTAACATGATCAACAGGAGAACCCATGATGGTAAAACCTTCATGCCACATATACTTGGAAAAGAATGGCGTTATTCGAGCTATGCCGTATCCGGTGGCCCCACCAGGAGATCGTAGGGCCTTCAATTTTTGTCGAGCCGACAGAGCAAAGAACCTTGCAGCCTCCGACTCTACCTCCTCTATAAGACTCAAGGGTATCCCATGGTTCTTCAATTGGAACACACCCAAAGTCTCACATGCTTGGCCTATAAGCTCTGTGGCATTGGAATCCTCGAGGTCGATCACAGGCACCAACGAGTTTTCATGCTCATCGGAGCAGGCCCCAAATGATGAATCATGCCAAACATGCGAGTCAGGCACAGCTTGGAGAGAAGCAAAGTCTACGGGTTTGATATGCTGGAGATCGAGAGGGAGGTCTTCATAGGCTTCAGAGAGAGTACTCATGGTCACACTTCAAAATTGAAGCAAAGGTTTAGAGCTTAGAACTTCAAAATTGAAGCAAAGGGTCAGAACTTTGAGCTCTCTATTGTCTATGAGAACTGAGTAGATGTGTTATCTACTAGAATGAACAAATGGGAGTGTATATATAGCATAAAACTTACAATATCTTAGTTACAGAAACATTAAGTTCTCCAATCAAATTTAAACACATAATTATATTAAATTTAATTACTTTCAAAAAAAATAATATTATTTATATTTTATCAGCCAATACAATTAGATGTTTGAATTAAATAGAGGAACCTGATGTAGTGTACAAAGGTTGGTTTATGTGTCTCTTTATTTTAAACCTAT
The DNA here is from genome assembly GCA_032727855.1 of Quercus ilex subsp. ballota. Taxonomy (NCBI): domain Eukaryota; kingdom Viridiplantae; phylum Streptophyta; class Magnoliopsida; order Fagales; family Fagaceae; genus Quercus; species Quercus ilex. The sequence goes on from CM064919.1 coordinate 27,182,969, forward strand.
ATAGATATATAATAATTGATGAAATGGGATTAGGTTAAAATGATACAGTTGGGTAAGGGTGGCTGTTGGACGGACTTGCGTCTGTACGTGGTTTTGGATGGATGTGAGAATGGCCGAAAATACGACAAAGGAAAAGATCAAACAAATCAAAAAGTCGTGGCATCTTAAAGACTCAAAAATCAAACAGTTTCTTTATTGCATGATGAGGGGGGGTTGGGGGGGCCTATTTTTCTTTTTACTTTTGAGGAAAATGAACGTGCCTTGTCCACAAGTTGGAAAATTAATAGTAGGAGATAAGCTTGGGCAACCTATTGAGGTTTGTTAATTGTTTTCTCATACTAGTTGATATATACTCTCTGTCTGTTTGACATCAGTTTATAAATTTACTTTTTTGTTTTTAGCTTTTATGTATAGTTTTTTAAAACCTTAATTTTTCTTGCATATTTTCATTTTAAAAATTTTTCAAGATACAAGTATATTTTAGCATGCTTTCAACAAAAAGTTTTCAGCAAAAAACTAGATAAATTATTCTCAAATAGACACTTTATTCACAACATTCATAATTTCATGCACAATGTCTACATTTTTTCATTCATGTGCACTTTTAAAACGTGAAATGAGTTATGTGTATAAATGATGTATAATAAATAGTACGTGAAAATCAATGCCTCTTGGAGTTTGGAACGTATACGCTTTTGATGTCTAAAGAGCCACATGTTTAAAGGACTTAAAGCTGTAAGATGACCTTAGTTTTTAGAAAATGACATAAAAAACTCATGTTAATTTTGTCTCAACAAGTTCGTCGAAGAGGTACAAATTTCTAAACTAAAATCTTTTTGTCAATTATATCGGTTTCTAGCGTCTATAGTTTTCATGGATTGGCCTCTAATAATTGATTGCTACGACGAACGTATAAGATTTTGAAAGCAACACAACAATTATTCGTGTTCTACATAATTTTTTATTTTTGTCATTTTGTTTTCAAAACGTGAACTTGATTTTCAATATTCACATAATTTCACACACGCATATATACAGTAATCGAGAATTTTGAATGGAAACGTTTTCTAATACTGCCTCCCATTCATGGTGTCATTTTTAAAGTCTTGTGAGTATTAAAAAGTAATAAATGGACAGTAGTACTATATACCAATTCAAGACGATTGTACATTTTTAAAGTCTTGTGAGTAGCATTTGGTATGGGAAAATTCACATTACTTTTGGCATTTAGATTATTGAGAATGTGATGCCTTGCAATTTTTTTTTTTTTTTTTTTCGGTTTTGAAAATAGTTCTTTATTATCAGACTAAGACGCTAATTAATTTTTTATGTAGACGGAGATTAAACCACAGATTTCTTATTCAACCATCGAGACTTTACTAGTTGATGTCTTGCAGTTTAGATGCCTAGGAATATAATTATTTTTATTTTTGGTTTAATAGAGAATTTAATAAGATTCCTAGGAATGTGAAATTATAATGTTTGATTTATTTATAGGAATCTTAAATGAATTATTTATTTTTCCCAAGCTATCATTTGTAAATCCAATATCAAAAATTTTTTTTTTTTTTAAATCTTCCTCCATGTAAATAATGACAAATAAAGTATCTAGAGTATTGTATCACCATAATCATGCAAAATCTTTTATCTAAAATTATATATATAAAAAAAAAATTGTCAAATGCTGAATGAGGAGTTTTTTGAAGTTCTCACTTGCGTTTGATAATAGCAAATTTGAAAATCTAAAGTTCAACCAAACAAAGCCATTAATCTAAAAACAAAAATAAAAAACAAAAAACTAAATGAAGCCACCAATCCGAATCTATGTTTCTAGCAACTAAACAAAACCAAGAACTGAAATATGAATAGATACATTAACAAATTTCCATGAAAATAGATCCATTTATAATTTGTTGAGCAACACATACACAACAGTAAAAGTTAATACCTAGCAACAATGGAGGGTCTTCTTCAAACCTTTTTTTTTTTTTTTAACTCGTGAAACTTGAATAGAACTTTGCTAATGAATATATCAACAAAACTATCTACCCCATTTATATTGTTTTGGCTGGAAGAGTTAAGGACAACATTCCTAAGAATCCAAAATTAAATTCTTGTTATAAGTCTTGCCTTAATTAGATTGATTTTTTTTTTTTTTTTTTTGAGTCGGTAAAATGGAAAAGCATGGGTTAGACTTAGACCAAAGAAGCCCTTTTCATTTGACCGTTTATTCTGACTAAAAACTAGGTTAGATGTTAATTGGAGGCTTGGACTTGGATCTTTGCAATGAGTCCAAAATTGTTTTGACCAATGACCCTCATGGAAAATATGTGAGGCTGAATTCAAAAAAGCACATGATTAGAACAGAGAAATTAAGGTCCAATTTCAAAGGAGTAAATTAAGCATGGAGACTATTCTAAGTTATCAATAATGACTCCTTTTGTCTCTTAAACGTAATTTCATTTCATTGGAGCCAATTCCATGGAATTTCAGAAAACAAATCAATATTTTGTTTCCTTTCTTGGAAATTGTAAGTCCAAATTCAATATATAAATTGCAATTACAAAGAGTAGTTGAATACAAGTTCATCGAGCGTTAGGTTCATTGTACCATTATACTGCATTGCAAGATTCAAACCATGTCTCCATGTTACTTCTCATTCAAAGATTTATCACGTGTTGGCCCCACTTAATATGAGTAGTTTAGGTTCACATGTGAAGGAAAATGTTAAATTAAATTATTAAAAATTAATAATTTCCTAACAACGTACATTTTTGGCATTTTGGGACAACTGATAATTTATCATAGTATCTAATTATGAGAAAACTTCAAGACAAGTACACTACCTTTGATTCAAAAAAATAAAACCTTTGATCCCATCTCTAGAGATAAGTTCCATCAATAACAAAATAATCGACATATCAATCGAGTTTCCTTTCAGTCTTTATTGACCCTAAGCTTACTCCGGTGTATACTGGGCAAGTGATTCCACAAATTGTCAGTCCATTACAAGTTATTGCTTTCTTTTTGGTGACTCACCCATCTTGGTGCAACAAGAAACAAAATTGTTGTTGCTCACTCCAATACCAAGGAAGAATATCATGTACATGCCAATTTTCCGTAAGTGTACCAAACATGTTGAAATTGATTACCACTTTATTCTTTATCATCAGCTTTAGGGTACTATATAGCTACGATTTGTCTCCTTATAAGATCAATTAATTTAGTTGATATCTTTACCAAGCCTCCTTCACCAGGGTACTTTCATGAATTAGTTTCCAAACTCAAGTTGATCTCCATTCATCCAACTCATGGTGGGAGGCTGTTGAAATACAAATTAACTAAAAGGGCTTTAGGTCTATTGTATTGCATTTCTATTGCTTGAATAACATGTATACTTTACCCATACAAAGGATGTTGCTTGTATATCATTTTACATAGCTCAATACAATAAGACTTCAATCTTTAACAAGTAATAATGAAAGTAAGTTACTCAAATTTAAATCAATTTATAATAATCCCCAAGCCTTAGCTTAAATTATAAATTCTAATCTCTAACTGTTTCATATAATTATTTCCTATCATAAAAAGAAATGCTATATTTACAACATTTTCACAATAAATTCTAAGTGGCAGATTGTTATAAGTTGTTAGTGGTGGGACAAATAAGTAATTTTCAAATTATAACCAATAATAACTAACCATTTATGATTTGTTGTGAAAATGTTGTGGACGTAACAGTTCTCTATCATAAAACATTAAAATCACATACTTTACGGTACATATGCTATTTTCTCGGTTTGTTTCGATGTAAAAACTTTTTTTTTATGAAAAATATTCTCTTTGTTAGTCAAAAATATTTTCAAGAAGAGTGATTTAATTTTATTGTTTGATTTGAAACTCTAAAAATAACTTTTTTAGAATTAATTGTCAAGCATCATAAGTGGAGTTTTATAATCCTTTTACTATTTTGGTGGGATTGTATTTCTTTAGGACCCTTTTTAGGTCTATCCGTCTATGGATTTGTAACGGAATTTGTTTTTGAATAATATATATCTATCTATACTATTAAGGGTCATATTAAGGGTTATGTTAACGGATGTTCTTAAATTTATTGTTAATAAACCATAATAGGAAAGTTTTAACACAATTTTTATGGGAAATATAAAAATTTGTCAACAACATTTATTGTTTTATCATTCTCCCAATTAAATGTTTCTAAATATAGTTCCTAAACCATTGGTTAACATTTCCCTACTATTAATAACAGAATTCTCTTTTTGTGTTTCATCATTTTGCATACTAAAATATCCTCAAATAAATTCTTAAACTTTCTAAAAGAGTAATTTACTATTTTTAAAAGAGTTCCTAATTAAGTTTTAGGCTTTCAAACTTTTATCAAGATCCTAAAAATTAGGATATTACCTCTATCTCACTTTTAAACATTAAAAAAAGCCTTATTGTACGCGCAAAGTATGTGTGATGAGTCTAATACTATTAATAACAGGATAAATTATAAGGTCTTCTCCTTAACATCAGCCGTCAAAGAAGGAAGTTTTAGGCTTTCAAACTTTTATCAAGATCCTAAAAATTAGGACACTATCTCTATCTCACTTTTAAAAATTAATAAGAGTATTATTGTATGCATAAAGTGTGTCTGATGAATCTAGTGTGTGTGTGTGTGTGTGTGTGTGTGTAGACATCATGATTTGAATTTATGGCATTTGCTATATAGTGATTGTTAATTACTATCATGTCAAAACACCAATTAGTTTTTTAGGTAAATAGAATTCAAGTTCAGGTCTTTTTATCCAACTTTAAAAGACTTTACCAGTTAATCACACTAAAACTCATTGCTTTTAACTACTAATCAAACATTAGCATTTAGTCATTAAGTTGTGAAATAGACTAATTGCATATAAAGTTCCATATAAAATGGTAATACTTATGTGACAATCTAGGTAACAGACAATTGTGAGCCACTTATTTAATGATAAATTTTTTTTTTATAAAAATTAAAAATTAAAAAAAAAAAAAATATATATATATATATATATAAATAAAAATAAAAAAGCACTCCCCTAAACATATACCCATCCGGCTTTTTTTTTTTTTTCCTTTTTTTTTCAGCAAAATGCAGATAATTGGTGGGGCACTAAACAGTGCCAATTTTATTTTATTTTAGGACAAAATTTAGTTACAAAATTAGTTGTAGTCTAAGGTTACAACTTCAGTCAATAAAATAAACATTATGTTATGAAAAAAATAAAATAAACATTATTACATATTTTAAAAATTTAATCGTTAAATTGCATGTTCTTTATACTCTTAATACACATATTAAATTTTTTATTAATTGAATATTATTTACTATATGATCTATAAGTTTATATTTTATGCATAATTTTAAACTATAAAAGGTTGCAATTTAAATAATTCATTGATGACATAACCATTGATCTTTAATTTTCTAAAATAATTTCAAGCATAGAAGATATAAGAAGAAAATGTAATCTAATGATGGATTTGTCAAAATTCACCTCCAATAAATAGATATTGAGTAAGATTGTAGTTTAAGGTTACATCCAATTTTGTAACTAAACTTTGTCCTTTTATTTTATTTATTTATTTATGGGACTAAACAGTGTTGTTGGTTAATCATCTCTCATAATCTAATTAATCTCTAAACAAAATTAAAATTTAGTTCTAACTTAGTTCAAATATATTATTAATGAATATTTTGAAATATGTAGACAAAGACTAAATAGAGATTAGTGAACAGCTAGAATTGAGCATTAACATCAAAAGTGCTAAAATTTTTAATTTTTAGAAATTCAAAATTTTATTTTATCTATTATAACACCTCATTTTACAGCGCACCTAATATCGAATATTCTATTCTTTTACCACTTTATTTAAATTTTATTTCAAGTCTCTCTCTCATTTAAATAATATTTTTTTGTGTGTTTATCATCTAAACTGCTAGAGATAATAGTTTACTATAATTAGATGTTAAAAATTTATGAATTTGGCAATTTTATGTAGTGGGTTTTTTTTAAAAGTATTTTGGGTGCTAAAATGGCATTTTAGCAACTTTGTTAGAATGCTCTCTTGCTGGCCCCAAAAGACACCTTCACTATAATCACTATAGAGTTCTGAAGTCAAACCAAATTTTCTAGAGGAAAAAGAAAAAGAAAAATATGACTTTGATTAGCTCTTTTTATAGAAACAACCACATGCGATTAAATTCGATTTTTTTTAAATTAGATCGATTTTGGATGGTTACAATGCGATTAAATTCGATTTTTTTAAAACCGATTTTGGAATTGTAAGTGCCTCTTACGTTAAACTGACTTTTATCTTACTATATTACCCAAAAAAAAGACTTTAATGATTTAATCCACTCAACTTTTTCAAAATACATCCATTCCATTCCTCTGTCAGCCAGATAATAATACTAATCCATATGTATTAAAAAATAATAAAATAAAAGGAAAAAATGAAAAAGGTTGAGGACTGTTACAGGATAGCATATCTTCACCTACCCAGTTGGAGACTATACCACTATGAAAACCAATAAAGCATAGGGCCATGATGAAATGGGATTCACCGTTTGAAAATCCTAATTAAATAATTGATAACAATGCTAATTCCAAATTATTTCTTAAGGGTGGCTAGGAGTGGACAAGATGAGATTTTACTATTATTATTATTATTATATTATTGTCGGGCGGCACGTTGAAATTGAACGATATATTTTTTTCCCTTTATTAAAATGTAGTTGTGTAATTTTTTTTAGAGAGTTTCAACTTATGACGTTCGCTCCTGATGATAACTCTTCATCATCAGATCAAGACACTAATCGGTTTTTTGTGTGGGCGGGGATTGAATCTCAAATCTCTTATCCAACCATTAGAGACTTTACCAATTGAGTTAATTAAAATCTACAACTGTGTAACCTTTAAACGTATTATAGAGCATCTAGAAATTATTAAATATGTCTGACAAACTCGTACTCTTCTCACATGAAAGTGACTCCCATTTATAAACCCTACGTGTAAGTCCTAAATTTTTTTTTTTTTTTTTTTTTGAGGAAAAGTAAGTCCTAAGTTAATGTGAGAAAAGGACGAAATACATGAGACAGGCTTTAATAAATTTGTCCAAAACTTCTAAAGTGTAGGCATATTCAATGAAGCATTAAATGTATTCGTGAAATTTTCAAATTAGTTTGGGCCACCAACGACTGCCAAGAAACATTATATGGACCCCCAGCTTACGGGTGGTTCAAGTTCTATACTTCTGTTTGACCTTAACACATTTACAAAAAAAATATCATCAAGGAAAATACTTTAACTTGGTGCTGAAAATATTTACATTCCTTTTGAGATGAGCTAATGAATTTATGAATTTCATGTGTTAAATTTTTTTTTTTTTTTTTTTTTTTAACTTAATGAAAAAGGGGGGAGTAACTTTTGTTTTCCTTTTGGTTTTGGTTGAGAGGGAAAAAAAAAACTAAGGAAAAAAAAGTATATAAGAGTAGAACTTCATTCAGTCTTTTTATTCAATGCATATAGGCTTCCTTTGGCCTAATCAATAAAGGTGGAAGCTACCCAAAACTATAATTCTCAAGGAGATCCATCAATTAGGAGCGTTACTCAAATGGCCGATAACTCGGTTTTCAGATTGTAATAGAGGTATTGCTTTGGTGGGAGGGTAAGTGAGTTTCATCTTAATACTTAAACGAGTGGGTTCGAATTTGGAAATCAGTCATTACAAAACAATTGATGAGACTACCTATTGATCAACCCCCCACCCCCCCCCCCCCCCCCAAAAAAAATAATGAGAAGGATGCTGGTGCAATTCCTCTAGAGTGGCAAGGAAGTTTTTGGAATTCTTCCCTTAGCTTTATGTCAATTGACCTAAAGGATGTATTGGAGATTTTAAACAATTTTTAACTACTCTTATTATTATTATTATTATTATTTTGGTTGATAATTGGGGTGGTGCGATTTACAATCTAAATGTCTTTATTGAAAATGACAAAACTTATATACAATACTTTAGGTATTGTTCCTTAAGTTTTTCTCTTAAGATTCTACCATGTGGTTTTAACTAAAAAATACACATCCATCCCATGAGAAAATGGCCACATGGTAGAATCTTAAGATAGGAACCTAAGAAACAGCACCTAAGTACTGTACCTAAGTCTTGTCCTATTGAAAATATCAAGAAGTGTTAGTTGAGCTACAAAACTCTTGATTTACCTACTCTCATTTAAAAGGACCAATGTGTTAACTTATTTCCCACATTTTAGTACTTTTTTTTTTTTTAATGTGTAGCACATTAAATAAAGTGCGTTTAATGGAAACACCATTTGTTCAAATCCAGACCCTCTTCCCCAACTATTGAATTATGAGGAGAGAATAAAATAAATAAACCTTCTTTCTTTTGCTATACATATTTCCAAGAAGCAACCATCTAAAAGGGTTTTTTCCCCTCTAGAAGGGAGGATGCTCGTTGCTAGGAGTTTGCAATATACCCTTTTTTGTCATCCATGAACCTAAAATATATAGCCTTTTTCCTTTGAATATATATATATATATATAAAAAAAGAGAGAGAGAGGCTTTTCTTTTAGTTTTCTTAAGTGTTATATTTTTCTTATATTGGCTTGTATGTATTTTGGTATTTAAAAATGATGTTTATTATTTAAATTATTTAAAATCAATTGATTTTTTGCATATTACAATTTTTTTAATTATTTTTTTATTAGTAAGTTACAAACATATGTAAGAGGTTACTCATAACCCCACGCTTCACCCACACTTGTGAGAGGAGGAAGCATCATTTGAGTTAGAGTTTAAAAACAATTTTTAAAACTATTGTTGATGCCCATTTTTTACAAAAGGGCCCAACGGCAGAAGAAGCCCAACAATATGAAAATAGATAGAAAAGGAAAATAGTAAAATAAAGACCATTGAGCCAGAATGGCAGGAATAAAAGTCAACAGGCCCACTAAAATAATAAGTGGCCTGAGAGAAAGCAAACAGGCCAAGGAAGCCCCAAAGAATGAAGTAGTAAGCAAATGAAAATTGTAAGAAATGGAAAGAAAGCAAAAATGGGTTGGGAAAGCCCAAAGAAATGAATTAGTAAATGGGTTGGCTCAAAGGCCAATAAGCCCAAAGGTAAGGATGTGGTAATTGGATCAGGGAAGCCCAAAAGATTTAGCAAAAGCCCATGAGAAGGAAAAATGTAGGAAATGATGGAATGGGCCAAGGATGCCCAAATGATGAAATGGGTCAAGGAAGCCCAAGGTACGAAATGGGTTGGCCTAACAAGAATGCTAGGAAGTAAAGACCAAAAGAATGAATAATGTAAGAAATTGACATGGCAAGTGCTTTAGCCCGTAAGCCCAGATATAACAACAAGGCAAAAAGATAAGTGATATCACAGCAAGAGCAGTATAGTGACATGACAAGAACACTAGTCAGCCCACAGACGTAGGATAAAAAGGGACATGGGTCAAGTCAAAGAAGAGAAAGCCCATACCCAAGCAATGCTCAGCCTAAAGAAAAGATGAGATGCAGAGAATGAAAGCCCAACGACTCATTTACGCCGCAAGAGTTAAATGAGCACCAGAGCGTGCAGCAGAATAGAACAAACTTGGAGGCAATGGCAAATGCATGAGAGCCAAAAAAGCAATGGACTCATATGGAAATGGAGCACGCACACAAGACTCAAGCACCACCTACCTATACCTAGCCAATACAAGAGAGGTGGGCCACGGGTCAGAGGTATGAGAGGGTGTGGTCTGGTGGTGGGGAGAATGGGAACTTATTTTGGGGTTCCCACTCAAACTCTTTTGGGGGAAATATCCTGCTAGGATGACATCTCATCCAAAAGAGGTAAACGTAAGCTGAAATCACTAGATGCATGCTATAGAGGTTGGTAAGGGAGAGGTTTAACTCTTATTTGGATGGGAGTGTCAAGGGGAGTAAGAGACAAAACAAAACCACTTTTGTCTGGGGATGAGGCGTGGCACAGCCAACACAGTGTAGTGCTGGTAGCTAGGCAACCAGCAGACTAGTGGATAGTCTTGGAAGGACACCCACAACAGGCCAAAAGCGGTTGAGGGGTAAAAATGGCAAATCCTGTCACAGCAGGCAGTATAAAAGGCTATAGACGTGCACAGTGAAAAATGGGGGGAAAGAGAGGAAAAAAGGAAAAGAAAAATGGTAAACAAGAGATATAGAAAAACATAGCAAAACAAAGAAAGAGAGAAAGAATACAGGAAACCCAAAGTAATGGAAAAATACGAGTGACAGGAGTAAAAGCATGCATCAGTAGGCTACCCACTTCGCTCCCTCTCAATAGCCCACTCTTTAATGAATCAAGAATCCAAGATTAAGCCATCTAGGTCCTTTTTCCGAAGTGTGTAACTTCTATGGTAGGATTCTCCTCTGAGGTTACCCACATTGGAGATTGGTTCCCTTTTTGGACTTGAACCTGCTAAAGAGCCAAACCCATTCTTTTAGCAGACTAATCTTCTTTTCTCTTGTCTTAGTTGATTAATGACTAACTTGACATCTTGCTATTAATTTTTCTTTGCTGTAACTGTGTTATGATATCTCCCTTTGCGGAGCTGTTTATGTATTGTTGTTCTTAGTAGATGTTTTAGTTAAAAAAATGTTTTGGTTATCCTATTGCATTTTTTTTTCCTGCTATAACATTTGCAATAGTCTTTCTTGTTGTAAGTACGTGACACACTCAAGACTCCTGCCAAGGTGCGTCAGCACAAGAAGGGCCCAACTTGCCACAAGCTAGCCTAAGGTGTATTTCAATTAGGCCAGTCCCGACTCTCCTACCCTAAAATCACGGGCTCGTGGTACAGTAGGAGCAATCCAGCCCAAAACACAAAAAGGCCCACCACAACTATTAATATACTCTAATTGGTTTTTATTTAATAAAAAAATAAAAAATTGATTTAAGATATTTGAATAGAGTTCATCAGCAATTTTTTAAAACTATAATATACTCTAATTGGTTTTTATTGAAAAAATTTAAGATGTTTGAAGAATATCAATTGTGATGTAATTAAGGTTAATTGCACTTTGTCCTTAAATTATGGTGTCAACTCCCCCTTAAAATTTAAAATCAAGCAATCTCCCCATGACAATAAGCAAATTACCCCCATCGTTACTAATTTGTATTTTCCATCAAATTTAAGTTTGCAAAGAAAATTCTTCCTTTTTTTGAAATATAAACCAATCTACAAAAATGTCATGTATAATTCCATTTATACCCATAAAAAAAATTATACACATTAATTTTTTTTTTTTAAATATAAAATTTCTGGAATTGAAGCTTTCAATTAGATAGAATTTACTTGGTGAGAAAGATGATATATGAACATGATATATAAGATACATTCTCCGTTCACACATTCGGCCCAAATTCCCATTTCAAAACCTTCATCAGCCCAATAGAATTCACAACGCCAAACCTATCATGATTCGTGGTTTGAAGTAAAGGAGGTTTTATTTCAATGGATTTTGGATTTACTTTTGCAGCAGTGCAAAAGGGATTTGGAATGGGAACGTGTTTGTGTAGTGGTTTTGGGTGGCAGTTTAGACCTTATTTATGTTGTGGGTTTTAGGTTGCGGGGAGTGTTAATGTGTTAGTGTTTAGTTCTAAAACGACAGTGGAATTGAGTTTTGTGGTTGTGTGATAGTTAGGGCTTTGATGATGGTTCATGGTACAATTTATCAATTTGGTATGGGCTTCATTCATGGTGGAGGAAAGTAACTTCTGTTCTAAATTGTGTTGTGGCATTTGTTGGGGGTTTTTGTCTATGTATGTTTTGCTGAGTTCAAAGAGGTGAGAATGTGAGTTGTTATTTTCCAATTGCAAACAACGGGTTTTTGTCTTGTATGAAAATTAGGTCTATTATTATTATTATTATTATTGTAGGGGATCATTTTTGGAAGGACCCTCTGAATTTAGAAGGAATGTAATCCTGTATGCCCCAAACAATGAATTTCTAGAGAGTGGGTTGAAGAAATTGGCCCTTACAAGCGAACGGGGCTTTATCGTGGACTCATCGCCATTGAAGGCTGTGTGAGTGAAATCCTCATAAAAGTTGCTCCTCGGCGATCGTCCGAGGAGCTTGTCCCCCCGCCCCCCCCCCCCCCTTTCAGGAGGGGTCCCTTACATTATATACCCCTCACTCAACCAATCCTAACCCTACATTTGTTGAGCAATCAGGACATTACTCAGGTGCCTGTCCTATCAACCGCCCTCCCATTCTCTTTGTGGGTCGCGGTAACCAAGGCGATGCTGGTGCGGGGTCCTTTCCTTATTAATGCGGTCAGGGCGGTGGTCAGGTGCATTTAATGTGGAGGTGACTGTTTGTCATGAACTTGCCCCTCCACCAGATTTTCACTGCTGGCGCGTGGTACTCCTTCTCAGCTCTTTGAGTAGTCAGGAAGGCTTCCTTGGATGCATTGCCAGTTGCCTTAAGTTCTCGGATGTCCGAGGATGGGTCGTCCTCGGCGTGGCCTGTTGGGCTCCTGGGCCTCTAGTTTTTATCCTTGGACCTTGGATGCCTCCTCGGCTTGGGCCTTCGGCCTTGAAACGAAGTGGGCTGGGCCGTAAGATATGTTGGCCCCACAATTATTATTATTATTATTATTATTATTATTATTATTATTATTATTATTATTATTTATACAAGATAGAAATTCTACTATAGCATAATCTAAGTATATATGTAAACTCTAGCCCATACCTCTTCACACTCTACAAGTACTTATATATGTAAAATGATTATTGCACCAAAAGTATATGGTGTGGTCCATTATTATTATTATTGAGAACACAAGATGTTGCCCAGGCTGGAATCCTGGAAGGGGATCCCCCCCGGCGGCTGTTAACTATTTGGCCCAAGGGGGTAAAATCGATATTTTATGTTAATTTTGTGTGCAGATAACAATAGGGTTGGGCACAAAATCCGATAAAAATGAAACCTTCCTCTAAAGAATTTTTAATTTGGCAAAAATTGTTAATGGTGGAGCAATTTGCCAATTTCTATGAATGGAAAATGGTAACAACAGCGTGTAATTTTACACAATTTTGGCCACTAGTTAAAATTGTGTAAAATTATAAATTGTGTAAAATTATGTGATCTTAACATTACTCTTTTATGAATAGGCCGTTTTTATACTTGATTTTACAACTTGTTAATTAGTTGTGATCAAAGTTGAATAAAATTATGTGATTTGCTCTTCTATGAATAGGTCATTTCCATATTCAATTTCACAACTTGTTAACTTGTGTGATTGTAAATGATCGATCAAAAGTGGTAGATCAATGCAAATAAGAATGGCCAAAAAATGTCCACCACTCATATTAACACATCAACATGTAAAATTAGGATGTTGATTTTTTTTTTTTTTTTTTTTGAGAAACAAACACACACATAAGAGAGAGGGAAATAAGTTCTAACACAAACTCACACCACAAATTTCACTCAAAATTCTCATGATGACTGAGAGGGTGTCCCACATTGCTTAAGAGGATGTTGTAAAATTGAGTTTGGGATTATTCCTAAAATTAATTGTATCACTAAAATTATTCTTAAGATTTACCTCGGTAATCAACTCATGCAACTAAAAGATAATTCAAACTTATAAAGCAGTCTTGATAAAGCAAATTTGGGTTTTGAGTTATGTAAAAGTCACTCCATCTAAAAATTTTTGCTATATATATATTAAAAAAAAAAATTGTCTCATATAATATATATACAATACATAACGTTATAAAATTATTTAAAAATAATAATAATGTTATCCCTTGATTTAATAATTCTTCTATATAAAAATAATAAAAATTCATTGAGAATGACAACAAAGATTGGCCACGTTAGAAACTTGCATGTGGCAATGGATGATCCAAACCCTTTAACCCACCCACTATAAATAAGTCGGTCATAAAAATTTAGCGGTTGGTTCTGCATTGCATCTATGGCATGACTGGCGCCTTTGAAATGCATTCAATTGCATTAAACCGGAGAGTGCAGCAGAGTCAGAAAGTATGCCTGCGGCCTTTGATATGTAGTAAATTGTACTAAACTGGAGAGTGCATCAGAGTCAGAAATTTTGACCCCTAAGCTATTGATATTTAGTCATGCCAAGGTTTCTATTGCAGGTGTTGATTAATGAAGACATTTATTATAAACTATGAAATTAAATTGACCATGTTGTAGCTCGGATTAAAAGAGAGAAAATTATTAACTAAAAAAAAAAATAGGCAAGGAAGGTAAGAAACAAAATCCCATGTAAGAATCAAAGGTGCTGACACCCCATGCAAACACTTTCTTCCATCTTCTAGGAGATATGAAGTAGCAAACAACAATCCAATTTTACACATGGCCACTACACAAAAGCTTATACTCCGAAGGCTGGTAGCGGTAGAGACTGAAATTAATTGAACACTAGAATTTTATGGTACACTGCTAATATTCTGTTCCAATTCTATGAAAAAGTAATCTTCAAATACCCTTTTGATCTGGGATAATATCGAAATTGCATGAAGGGATTTGAATGGTTCCATTTCCATGAGGCATAAAAATAAAAGCATATTATAGATTGGAAAAATGCTGTATCTGATTATGAATCTGATAGTTCTATTGGATCTCTACAAACAAGGAAAGCTCCATCCCACCACCAAATAGAAAATTGCGAAACCCCGAAAGATATTAGAGGAAGAAAAAGCTCATTTACCCTAAAACCTGTATGTCGATTTTGAAATAACTAACACCTATTCAAGGCTTAAAAGTCATGGCTCTCTTTTTGCTTCAGGATTGAGTTCTGCTGCTTGAACGGGGTTGCTTGGATCTTTTACTACAATACTGCCTTGATGTCCCCCTACAAAAGTTTTTAGCAATCAATAAAAGTACACTATACAGACCATAAAAATTTTGAATAAGTGATTTGTTACTCAACATATTTCTTATTTAGGATGTGTCACCAATAGCACTGCAATGATAATAAAAGACAAATTTGCTGGAATCCAGAAATGATGTATTTAGGGAGGTGTTGTGGACAAACAAACTTTGCAGGACAGGACAAGGCAAAATCAAACCATGTAAACCATAAGGGCCTGTTTGGATTGAGGGGGGAGGGAGGGGGAGTCAAAGGAAGTAAAGTAGAGTTGGTTAAAAATAGGCTAATTTTAGGTCAACTCCCCTCTACTCCCCCCCTTCTCTTCCCCTCAATCCAAACGGACCATAATGGATGTTGGTTTCTCATTCTAGGTCAAACACATCTCCACATACAGGGTTGTTAGGTTAGAGGATCACCTGATGGTGTTGATATCCGATCACCAGAGCCAACTCCATGATTAGAAATCCCGGCGGCAGATAACCTCCGAAATTCCTGTGAAACTGCCATATTATTTGCCATACCTGTTTCATTGTCTCCACCATGCATGCTACTTTCACCAGTTGGCCTCACAGTAGATTTGGGTGAGTAGGTTGTTGACCAAGATCCTCCATTTGATCCAGCTAAGGCCATTATAACATCTGCCTGAAATAAATTAGAAAGCAAACAGTGATCATGAAATGTCATGTACATGTAATTATTTCAGGTATTGTATTCTGCATAAAAATTCAATGACATTACAGGACTACCTAAACTCTCTAGGAAACCAAGAAGCAGGTACCAGATATCTCCATAGTATTGAAAAGTTCCCCAAACTTAGTTTTGCTAGCTTTAAATTCAGCTCTTTCTTGAGAAGTGGACTAAATGTTCATTGCAGTATTTAATTTCTGGGTACACAGAGAACATAATATTGCAAATTCTCTCTGAAGTGGTGCTGATTGAGGGCTTTAGTTGGTACTATATTAAAGGTCATGAAACCTCAAGAAGGTGCTAGGTTTTTTTTTCTTAAAAGCTCCATAATCTTCTGATTCTACAACAAGATCTTTGATGTTCGAAAGCAATTTATCAGAAATAACAAGCTAGGCTAACATATATGTACTTGACACCATTATAAAAACATCAAAATCTCACAGTTCATCTGACTGATACCCACTATATTATGACAGAAATCAAATTTAAAAGGCAAACATAAAGAATTGAAGTCATCAACAAAATCATAAAGTAGCAGTATCCAAAAGAGGTAGAAATGGACATAATTCCCAATGGAGCCACACAGTATAACTTCTGCAACTTAATTCACACTTCAGTGAATAACTACAAATACATTTAAGAAAGCATGATAAGCCTGAACCAATGGAGGGCTAAAACTATGATCATGATAAATATCATGAGTAGAACTACTAAATTGAAGACTTTCATGAGGACAATCTAGCAATAGAGGAGGATTAGACAAATCAAGAGTACAAGAAAAGTGCAAAGCAATTCCATCGACTCCTAATGAGAGCATATTGAAGACCCCAAGGCAGTAGTTGTTCAATTGAGAATTTCATTTTCAATAAAATTCCTCATCTTCCAGATAAACATACATCTATAAAGCTGAACCATAAGTTTTATGGTCAGACATGCAGTGTCAGTATTGGGTAGTGAATCCCTAGCAACAGGCAACAGCTGTAGCAACAGGCAACAGCTGAGGCCTCACAACAATGAAGGAACAAAAGCACAGATAACATGACCTCGTGAATCCTATATCAGTGACAGAGGCACACATAATGAAAGTTTATGTCCTCTAGCCTTGAAATTTATGGGGGTGCCTACAATGTAAAAGATGGAAATTGGTCCATTAACACCTGGGAATTCAATCCAGGAAATGCAAGCCTTTTTTTTTCCATCAAAACAACTGAGTAGAAGGTCCTTTGCGTGGTTATGAAACACACAAGTACAACAAGAGACTTTTTACTGAAAGTTCCAGGTTTAATATTGGACGTAGAGGATATGTCAAAGAGAGATCAACAAATAATTTCCTGAACTGATTTGACCCAATGGGCTCAGGTTTTATTGCAGAATGAGCATGAGCATGATGTTACTTCAGCACACAGCAAACTTGTTTTGGAGTGTTTGACATGATTTGTTTCATATCATACAAGACTTTGAACAACAGAATACTTTTGGCATATTGCAAATCTCTGGATATCATAACAATCCATGAGCGAGGTAATGTTGGATCTTACTAAAACCATACCAAGATGTTGAGCGGTTTAACAACAATTTCCATCATTACAAGTGAAGGCCTGAAAAGTCCAACACTCTTATGAATCTAAATGCAAGAATAACACTATTTTTAATTTTATATGAGCATTTGTGTCAACCATTTTGAGAATAGTCCCACATACATCTCTAATAACTCCGAAAAAGCTTTGCATTGTAATTTATAGACTAAGTTATGCATTTCTGGTCTGCAGGCTCACAGATTTAGCAAAGGAGCTCCAGGTAAAATGCCACTGCATGCAGATTAGCAAACTTAGTTATTAACTACATCCTTGGTAGTGTCTATGGCATGTTTTGAAAGCAGGGATCGTAAGGTAAATGATATTTCATAGCTTCAGCCCTTAGAAGACAGAAATTCATGATAACTGTTGATATAAGGCAGAACAGGAAACTGACCCTTAAGGACATCTTACGAAAATCTATAATTAACTGTCCATCTGCTATCCTAATAATGATATTCAAGGATACAAGCTCCTCTCAGGCCTAGGTTAATGTTGCAGCTCTGCTTCTAATGGTTGCATGTATAAATCTCCACTATAATTGTGACTCAACATTCTAACTATGAAAGCCTATGTAGCCGTTCTATATAAACTCCAGCAAATAAAAGAAGTGATCTTCTAACAAGTTTTGCCAAATAAATCTCAACAAAAGAAAGAGGGTCTCGAGTCCCAACTGCTGTTATCAATCCTGTACAAGCACTGTGAGGTGCGCATTTTGTTGTACATTGCAAACTGCAGTATCAATGACATGAGTACAGCTGGAAAACAACCTAACAAGACCAAGACTCTGTTTCTGAAAATGATCAGCACAGTATGTAACTATGTATAGGTCAATTACCATCCTCATTTATGTCTGCTGTTATATAGATCATGCTGCTCTTCTACAGATAGTGCCAGGCAACTGTTATATGATTAAGCCAACCAATCACTTATGTATTTCTCCCAAATGGTTCACGAACATAAACCAATTTAGGACCTCAATAAGCAAGCACCATAAGCTTTTTCAGCTAGAAGACATTTGAATAACACACTTACTCAAAACATATTTATCTACCTGACAGTAGAAACCAATAACATTAAATAGAGATGTGTCTGTTATTGGTAGAAAACCAGAAAGCAAACCTTGTTGGGATGGACATCGTCAAAAACATGAGCTTGGCCGCCATAAAATATAGTCATCTGACGACTAGGAGATGTTAAGCCAAGTCTACTGCAATCACAACAGATACAAATAGCATCAACTGTGCTCCTTCCCGCTGAAAAAAAGAAATTGTAAATGAGGTAATAGGGTGAATAAGCTATATTATCAAATTTACCTTGGAGGAGCAGAAGATTCTGGCTCTAAAACATTAGTCCCAGACTTCTGTCTGTTGCCAATTGGCAGCATGCCAGATGAGTTTCTCTCAGAGGCGCCACCAGAGGCATTGATGGAACTCAAAATTCCAGGGCCTTTAATTCCAGTTCTAGATCCCTCATCAGCCGCTGATTGAGAGATAGTTGAAGGACCGGCATTTGCATCCCTGAATCTGTTTGAAGGTACCTGATGCAGGATAGGTGCAAATTGACCCCCACGTGGAGGGTACTGTACTGCAGAGCCAACATTCATAGAAATAGGCCGTTCCCACTTGGAAACATTACCATCGATCCTACTGCTGGTGGGAGGCTGAAACGCAAGAGAAGTAGAACTTGGCCTTAGTGGATGCATACCAAAGAACATTTCATCATCATTGGACCTTCTATGTCGCTCTCCCCCAGCACCATTTCGGAGTAACTGTATCAGAACACAACTAACAATATTAGAGAATACGAATCCACTTATGGGGTTATTTGGCTTGTTTAAGCATGGGAAAGTCAAAGCTTACTATAATTCACACCTTCATCAAATGAGAGTTCTCTATGGAATCATGATCCAAGTTAAAAACCCCATCTCTGGATGAAGCCATAAAAGGAGAATCAGGATTACTTCGCTTACTTCCTGCTATCCTGTTACTCATCTCAGGCCCAGAATTATCACTCCTTGTACTATATAAAGGAATCCCCTTTACAACCTGTCTTTCTACTAAAATTAATGAGCAAAAGGAATCAAACTTTAATAGATGTGTAAAACCCCAAATCGGAAAAAAGAAAATAATAATAATAATAATAAGCTCACTTAAATGTCTTGCATGAATATCATTGTAACACAATTGCTAAGCATCATAACAAGATGCTTAAGTAACATTTCTTAGTTTTGTAATGAGAAGCAATTGTCAAAGAAAAGAATGAATTGCTCATAAATTCAACATTTCTTTATTCATCACCACCAAACACCACATTGTAAAACAACAACTAAAGGAAAACGCTAAACACTAGATACAAAATTTAACGGAGATGTTCACGAAATATTTGAATAGAAATAACGTAAAGCACAAACAAAAACTAAAAAAAAAAAAACTATAACAGGTAAAGATACCCTTGAAAATAAAGGAGAGAGGACACAGAAAAAGCAACCAACCCCATCAATGACCTCACTAAAACTAACCTACAACGAAGACACCCACCCTACTATGAGAGAGAGAGAGAGAGTTTTCCTACATGAAAATTAAGACTACCCACTTGATTATATGGACTCACACACACAGTGACCCAGTTTATATCTCCAAGTATAAATCAAAAGGAAACAAACAGTAGCTGAAAATCAAAAAAGCAGCCCAAAAAAAAGAGAGCTTGAGAAAAGTGAAGATAGCTATTTAGGGAAGCAGACAGGAGTGAGACTGACCGGAACCCAGATCAGAGGTGGTGGAGATGGGTCCACGAGGACCACCGGAGGAAGCACCAAGAGAAGCCGAGGCCTGAGGAGAGTCGGCGGCCGCCGTGGCTTTGTGGGGAAAACCCACTTGGGAGTCGGTGGGCTTTTTCATGCCCAGAAAGTCATGGAACATTGGGTGCTTATTAGTATCAGTATTAGCCAATACTAATTCTTGTTGATGTTGTTGTTGGGTTTGGTTTTGGTTTTGGTTTTGGATTGTAGTGTTGGTATTAGCAATGGCATTGTTGTTGGGCATAGTGTGCTGCTCAGCCGTCATTTATATACCCATTATTTCTTCACTTTTTCACTTCATCCCCCACATATTTCTCATGCTTCTCTGCTCTGCTCTCTCTCTCTCTCTCTCTCTCTCTCTCTGCATATTATAAGTTTTTCTCTTTCCCAATAGAGAACACAGTATATGAGAGAGAGAAAAGACAGCACGATTTTCTGAAAAAGAGTAAAATAAAAAGAGTAAAACTAAGAGAGAGAGAGAGAGAGAGAGAGAGAGCAATAAAAAGCAAAAGGTTCTCTCGGCTAGTGTTCTGTTCTGTGCAAGACAGTCTCTCTCTCTCTCTCTCTCTCTCCGTTTGTGTGTGTGTGTCCGAGTGTTGGGTTGTTTTGTCCTGAGAATAAATGTTGGGTATATGTTTTTTTCTTTTTGCCTTTTTCTATGAATAAATATTAATTTTTCTCAAATAAAAACAAAAACATACATATTATATTCAGTTTGCTTTGACGTAAATTCTTTTTTTATATAGAAAAAGCTTATTGGTAGTCTGTGCAATTATTGGTAAAACAGTTTCTTAAACCAATAAAAAAACAATTTAAAATAGAAAATATGGAAAATATTTTATACCGACATTACTCCCTCCTTGTTACCGCCACTGTTACAATTTGTTTCTCCACACCCACCGTCATTGTCATGATCTATTTCGAATTAATCCGGCTATAGATACATCCGAAATTCAAACTTACGAAATTTTATAATATACTTGAGTATTAATTTGTAAATAGATTTCAGTATTTATACGTGTGACTGCTACAGATATTTGTTGAAAAAATAAAAATAAAAAGTAAGTGCATCGATTATTAAGTAACACTTAAATATGTTGTGGTGAATTTTAGTGTGTATTTAGATGTGTCTTTAGACTTACTCATTTCGATTAGTACCATCAAATTTACCGCCACCAACACGATCAATTTTACCTCTATCACCATTGTCATCCACACAGCTACCGCCACTATCTTTGTAACACCAAACCTATATAAAATATTAACCATTCTTGTGCCAGCTAAACAGCAACAGAAGTTTTAAAGATATAAGAATTTTTTTTTTTTTTTTTATAATTGCCTCTAAAACATTTACCCATGATACGTGGGTTAATGAAAAATAACAAAGAACAATCATCCAAAAAATACTCTTAGGAACAATGTGTTTAAGATAATCCCACGCTCTCATTTGTCATTAAATATATTGAGCATTTTACGAAAAACATTATCCGTAACATACATGTTATCTACAAAATTTCATTTAGAGTTTGTTTGAATGCCACTTATTTACTAAAAATTGAAAATTTATTGTTGAAAATGTTGTAGCAAAATATTTTTTAAATGAAAAAAATACCGTTCACTTGCTACTGTAATTCACGCGTTTTTGTACTTAGGCTGGTCCATGAACAGTGCCATGGGACCAACCAAAAAGCGTAAACACATAAACAACGCAGACGCGTTGCTAAACAAACGCAAACTTAATATGGAATGAAAGAAAGTTATATATTGTTATCTTCTAGATACTTAGTGCTCATTAAATAAAGTAACAGAATATTAAATACAAAATTTAGAAAATGTGTAAATTACTTCTTTCTTTTTTTGGTAATTCAGCTTAGATTCATTGAAAAAAAAAAGTACTATTGTGTAAAATGGTATTGTTGTCATTAAAAGTTTAAATTGCAGACTAAATTAATGTCCATTGTCCAGTAACCATTGTACTAATTGTTAGAGGCTTAGGCTTTGTTTGTTTCACCTACTATTGATTTTTGGTTTTTTTTTTTTTTAAATGTTTAATGTTTACAGGTGTTTGGGGTAACTAATATGTTAATCATTATAAAAACTAATTGGTATCTTGGGCTAATGATAAAGAGCTATTATCAGGAAGACGTCATAAGTTGAAACTCTCTCCAAAAAAAAATATGTTGATGATCCTGAAAATAATTTTTAAGTTGACCATAAAATAAGAGTTGCATGTTTTGGTGTAAAATGTTTTTAAGCTTTGATTTGCGGTTCTAATATTTTATGTCTCACCCAAAATGCATTAGCTCAACCTCCAACCCCCACTGTTAGCAGCCCAACCATCACCTCTATTGTCATCACCAATCACTACAACTCTCTCTCTCTCTCTCTCTCTCTATATATATATATATATATATATTTTTTTTTTTTCTTCTGTAAATCAATAAAATATTTTGAAACTCATTGGTTTTTAGTGGCTTGAAAGTGATTGGCATCTTTTCTAATTCAGAGAGTAGTGTCTAATTCGAAAGAAATAGGAAATGCAGTGTAATTTTGAAAAACTTCCATTAAGGTCAGTATAATTATCAATTTTTTATGGTGATTTAAAAATTTAAAAAAAATAAAACTTTTTCATAGTTTAAGAGAATAATATGAAAGAAGAATTTGTGCTTGTATTTTCCTAAAAAAGGAAAAAGTTTGTTGTACTACTTCCGAGGGTGGTAAAGTCCTTGTCTCTTTTCTAGTTATTTGTGGGAGTTCCCTCCACTGCTTCTTTGTAGGGTTCAAGCATCGGCATCCCAAACCAAAATGTAAAATAGTGGTGATCTATATCAAATTCTTCACAAACAATGATGGTAGTATAATGATTTTTAAACACCTCATTTTATATTCTATAACTTTTTTTTTTAAGAGACAAATACTCCTATAACTTGTAGATTATAGTTAGCTTAACTAATAAAGTCTCTGATGGTTGAATAAGAGATCTGGGACTCAATCTCCGCCTACATAAAAAACTGATTGGTGTCTTGGTTTGATGATAAAGAGCTATCATTAGGAGTAGACGTCATAAGTTAAAATTCTCAAAAAAAAAAAAAAAACTACTATAACTTAAGTCTTTAGTCCTCGTTGATAACATTAAAAAGAGCAAGCATCCCAACAAAATGCAAAATTGTCAAAAATAGTGGGGTATATGCCTTTTTTTTTCCAAGTAAATAATTCATTTTTGCTTGAATTGAGTAAAGAATTACAAGAGCGGGATTCTAGTAGAAAAAATAAATACAGAGCACTTTACTAACATGGAAAATTCTTAGATAGTCCCGGAGTATAGTGAAATGGTACTCCCTTTTCTCACATTTATGGTGGACCCCGTCATGAATTTAATAAGTAGACCTTACCACGAATGTGAGAGGAGGGAGTACCATTCTCCGTGCTCCAGGAGTACCTAAGAATTACTTAACTAACAGGCATGGTTTGTAATTTTTTTTTTAATCCTAAATAAAGATGTTGAGGATCAAACCCTAGAGACATATACCCTTCACAAATATGGAGATGCATACCAATAGGCCAAAGGGTAATTAGAAAGATATGATAATGCTTACTTGCTTTTCACATAAAATATTATTAGGAGCGGACGCCATAGGTTGAAACTCTCAAAAAAAAAAAAAAACTCCTATAACTTAAGTCTTTAGCCCTCGATGATAACATTAAAAAGAGCAAGTATCAACCCCACAAAATGCAAAATTGTCAAAAATAGTGGGGTATGTGCCTTTTTTTTTCCAAGTAAATAATTCATTTTTGCTTGAATTGAGTAAAGAATTACAATGACGGGATTCTAGTAGAAAAAATAAATACAAAGCGCTTTACTAACATGCATGGTTTGTAATTTTTTTTTTTAAATCCTAAATGAAGATGTTGAGGATCAAACCCCAGAGACATATACCCTCCACAAATATGGAGATGCATGCCAATAGGCCAAAGGGTAATTAGCAAGATATGATAATGCTTACTTGCTTTTCACATAAAATATAAAACATATTCCTCCCATAGGGTATTTTATATGAAAATCTTAATGGATATAGTAATGCAATAATTAAAGAGAATGATTAGTAAATTAGAAAATCTATATAATTATTACTTAATAAGACTTTTCTCAAACCCAAAAAAAAAAAAAAAAAATTTAATAAGACTTATTATTCCTTTCAAGAAAAAAAAAAGACTTTATTTTAGTGACTACTTAATAAGACATTAATGAAGTTCTATTTGAAGGTCCCCCCTCGTAGTTATTGGTTAATATCCTTTTCATCTTTTGTGATTCTTCAAGTTATGCCAATAAGTTCATTCTCAAAAAAAAAGTTATGCCAATAAGACATAAGTTCCCTAAAAAATAAAAAGTTATTCCCAATAATTGGACTTTCCATATTGACAACCCTCACCGACAGTTTAGTTACAATTAATTTAATTTGATTTGTCTTACAAGGCTTTAAAGTAAAAGAAAAATGATTAAAATAATATTTTTTTATGTCAATAATTTTTTAATTGAATAATAGATCTGTTCAACTTATTTGGGTTAGAGTTTACATTTATAAATTTGGTGAAATGAAAATTTAGTTAAGTATTAATATAATCTCCAGTTACAGATACTTTTACATTATTAAAATAATACTCAGAAAATATGTTTTAAAACAAAAAAAAATACATATATGATATTATCAAAAGTTTTGTAACTCAATTAGAACATTTTAACATTTTCAATTGAGATATTCATGATTCAAATCTCTCATTTTTCACTATTAAATTATCAATATGTGTGCGTTTGCAGTAAAAAAATTTGGCTAAAATTAATGCAATTGTGACTATTAAATCAATTTTTACTGTCAAATCAAGTACACTAGGATGTTCATCTGGGGATCTATTTCTTAGAAGGGAAATCTGACTTTTGTAGCCGCTCCATGAGAAACACCACCTTCCTTATAGGAGTGTTTGAGTCACTTGTGAGAGAGATTTTGGGAATAATAGACAAAGAAAGAATAATAAATAAAATAAGAAGATAGATTTTAGTTTTTCATCTATTTATTATAAGAGTAATGTTACAGTCACAAACTATTTTACAATATTTTTACAAAATATTGATGTGGTTAACCTCTTATTGGTTTTCATCTAAACCCACCATTAATATTACTTTTTTATTTACTAATAACTAGGGCTGTCTAGACCCGACCGAAGCCCGACAACCTCGCTAAACTGCCCGATGCCGACCCGATTTCAGCCCGAACCGAAGGTCTAGTAATTCAGCGGTGGGTTTTCGTTCTCAAGAACCGACACCGGCGGGTCGAGTGGTGGGTTTGCTTCTCCAAAACCTGAGCAACTTGAACCCGATTGGAGTTATATAAAAAAATCTGACCAAATCTTGCAAAAACAAGCCAGATCCAGTGAGATCTCAACCAGATCTGGCGAGATGATCTGGTCAAGATTTCAACCAGATCCAGCTAGATCTGGTGGGATTTAGCCAAATCCTAGCAATTTT
This sequence comes from Quercus ilex subsp. ballota, assembly GCA_032727855.1. Classification (NCBI taxonomy): domain Eukaryota; kingdom Viridiplantae; phylum Streptophyta; class Magnoliopsida; order Fagales; family Fagaceae; genus Quercus; species Quercus ilex. Next base: position 27,208,491 of record CM064919.1, read on the forward strand.
AGTGAAAAAATGCAAATTCAAGTGAAAAAAATGCAGATTCTAGTAGTTTTTTCCAAATTCCAGTGACTCTTTTCTTTTCTTTTCTTTTCTTTTTTTCTTTTTTTTTTTTTTTAAGATTTTGATGACTTTTTTTTTATTACAGCAACTGACCGACGCTCACCCTCGCCTTAAACTGACTCAACCGATTTTTTCGACAGTCGGTTTTGGGTTCCTCTACCCTCCACCTGACACCGACAGGTCGAGTCTGGGTTGGGTCCAAAACTAACCCAACCCGACTCGTGGACAGGCCTACCAATAACGACTCACCACATCAACAGTTTGTAAAAATTTTTGTAAAATAGTTTGTATCTCTAGCTTTATTCTTATTATAATATTGAAAAAGGTGGAGAAGCATATGGATGCATTCTATTGGATGAACTAGGTATTTTTCATTACAATTATGAGAAGAAAATTAGGGAGAGAAAGAATGTGAAAAAGAAAAATATAAAGCATTATCTGATATAGGAAACTTAATTATCCATTTTAGGAAAAAAATTTATGTTTTTATGAAAAATTGAAAAGCTGTCAAAAACCATTTTCACTTTCTCATAAAAAAATTTGTAAAATAGTTTACTAACATATATCCTAAAAACATACGTTAATATAACCCTTACATACATACATACATATATATATATATATATAGATGATAATTGTTTGAAATATATTGTTCTTAAAATTTTGAGTCTTATTCTTATCTTTTGAAAAATTTTAAATTTATTAATTAAACTTGTTATTTTTCATCTGCCTTTTAGTTTATTTTCATGTCACGTTAACCTTTTAGTGTGTCATTTGACACTTCTTTTTTTGATGAAAGAAAAATGGGTAGAGGGGGGCGACCTGAATTAACGTTTTCCACCTGAGCGTGACCATAGTGATACTCTACTCGCTAGGCCTGAGCCTACTGAAACAAGGAATCCGGATGAGGTGTCATTTGGCACTTTGTTTATCATGTATACAAGTACTTTAATAACACATGATAGAATGATGAAAGTTTAAGTGAGGGCTTTTACAATTTTTCAAAAACGAAATTATATCTTTCTAAATTAACAAAATCAATATTCTTCAGCGTCCCATCATTTCATACTAAATCATATATATATATATATATATATATATATATAAAGATAACAAATTCTTTATTCCTTTTGTTTTTATTTTATTGTCAAATTACATTTTATAATAATTTAGAGACAATTTCAAATTAAACAAAAAAATTCATTTAACACCAACACTTCTTAAAAAATTACAGATGGGGAAGGAAAAGTTTAAGAAGGTTGTGCATTAGAGTAGTGCTAGCAAGATAGAAATTTATAAAGGGTGTAATTTACATTAGGCATTGAATTGAATACAATAACGGACCAACGTTACTCAATGACCATAAGAGTTTTTTTTTTTTTTTGGTTGAGAAACAAGACATCAATAGGGAGGACACTACTAACCCATATCAGCAGGAGCGCAGCCAGGATTTTTAGTTTGGGCCGGGGGGGGGGGGGGGGGCAATTACATATTTATACATACATTTACACAGTTACATTTTTACCTACTAACATTAAATTACCCTCTACTTTTTTTTCATTCAACATGTTTAGTCTAGATCAAGCATTGAAAAACAATTGGAAACTTAACAACAACAACAACAATAACAATAAAAGACTTAGTCCCAAATTGAAAATTAAATATAAAAATTATGTGTGTGTGTGTGTCCAAGAGAAAATTGCTTTTTTAAGTACTGTCACTCCCTAACATTACATATCCTCAGTGTAGTTTTTTTTTTCATTTGATGCTTTGTGACTAACTAATTAAGTATTGACAAACAATTTGAAACTTAAAAAAAAAGAAAAAAAAGAAAAAGAAAAAAAAGACTTACTATCTAAGAGAAATTTATTTTATTAAAAACTTACTATCTGAACTCAACAAACAAAACTTACCAATTAAGAGAGGAAAAAACTAAAAATTTGAAAGTAACAACTATTTATGTTACAAGGTGGATAGTTTATTGTTCTTAACAACTATTTTTTGGAACTTAACAATTAGTTATTCAATTCTTTTTTGCAGGGCCAACTCTTATTTTTTGGAGGGGCAAATATTGATTTTAAGGTCTAATATTTTAAACAATTGCAAAATATACATACATTATGAAGTTTTTAAAAAATTTGGGGGGGGGGGGGTGACCCCCCATTGCTAAGTGCAACTTCGCCCCTGCATATCAAGCATCCAAAGTCCCCGATATCACGAAATTATCTTACAACATTTGCATTAACTAATACAAAAATTTATATCTATTTTAGCATAAGAATATATTTTTTCTATTTTATATACTCACTTTCATTAAAATATTAATTTTTCTTAATTTTTTATTTGTTTATCTTTTTTCACGTCCAATAATCACCATCAAACCATAAAATTTCTACTTTCATCTTTAAGATATATAAAGAAAGAATAAACAACTAAATGTAAAATAAATAGTGTAAGTGTAAATTTACATTATTACTGTAAAAAATTTGTAAATTTACACAATTATATACGAATTGATATAAGTTTTTTTTAGATAAAACTGTGTAAATTTTAGACAATTTGTTATTATACAAGGATCGACGTAAAAGCTCTCATGACTTATAACTTATAAGAGCTCTCATGACTTAGAACTTATAAGACACTTCTCACATAACATGTATGAGTTTCACACGCATAAGTTTTTGTTTGGTAAAATTTATTTTTGCCAACTTATTTTACTATTTAGCTTATTTTTGTTACTATTTATGAGTCTCACTGCATTTTTAAATACTATTTATAAGTCTCACTGTACTTTTAAATATTATTTATGAGTCTAACTATATTATTTCAATTAAATTTTACTTTTATTTATAATATTTTTAATAAATTTTTTTTAATTTCACCAAAATAAGTGCACCCTCACCTTTAAATAGTACGAGAAAGAAGTTTTATAAGCGTTGGTGCAAAGCAAATAATGGCCACTAGGTGGAGAAGGAATTATAAGGGCAGATATTCTCTCAAGTACATTTGTTGACTGATCCCACTAGCCATCCATCAATCATACACCCTTTACCATTTATACCCCCGCTGTCCCTTCTTGCACTTTGGGTTTCGTGTGAAGCTGAGTCTAACTCACCATCCACTCTACACCGTTGTTTGTTTAATTTAATTACTACATATTGTACATTTGTACTTGCTTGACTGAACTGAATTGCCATAAAAAACCAACCATATATGAGTTCCGTTAACGTGTGTTCTAAAATTATTTATTTTTGAAAATATTTTTTTGGCAATTAAAAAAGTTGACAATATTTTTTTAATTTTTGAAATTTTTTTTTTTTAAAATGAATAATTATTGTGTACCTTAAGGGTACACATTAACAAAATCTTATATATATATATATATATATATATATGCATGCATGCAATTAAACAAAACTGTCAAAACTCATAAATGGACTCCAGCCGAGTTTTCCGTGCTTTGTTTTTATGAGTTTTTAAGGAAAAAAAAACTAATAAAAAGATACGCATTTTGCCAAGTTCATATTTAAGAAGGTGGGTAGAGAGTAGATAACAATTTCTATTTTCAATAAATATAATGATTGTAACATTTTTCATTATGGTTAGACTTAAAATGATGATTGGGATTAATGTATGGGGTTGGTTTGGATATTGCTTATTTGCTGAAAACTGAAAATTTATTACCGAAAACATTGTAGCAAAATATTTTTTAAATGAAAAAACACTGTTCGCTTGCTACTATTCACGCGTTTTTGTGTTTTGGCTGGTCCATGAATAGTATCAGGGGACCAGCCAAAAAACGCAAACGCAAAAGCAACGTAGACGTTTTGCGGACATTCTGGGCTTTTGCCCTTAATTTTTTTTTTATTTAGCAATTTGCCCATGTTTCGATACTCGATTACTTTAAAATCGAGTTTCAATGAAATACTCGATTCGTAGAAAATCGAGTTGTGCCCGATCAAACTTAAAAAATAAAAAATGAAAAATTTGCATGGAACTCGAGTTTCAGGAAATCGAGTTCCATGCAAAATTTTTATAGCTCCATATTTAGGGAAATCTATAGTGGCGTTTTTAAGCCATATAGTGACGTTTTTAAACCTTATAGGGGTGTTTTCCTGCAATTTTTTTTTTATAAGTTTGATTGCCCCATACCAGGTTTAGGGAGCCCTATAGTGGCGTTTTTAAGCCCTATAGTGGCGTTTTAGAACTTGATTTCCATAAAATCGAGTTCCATGTTTTTTTTTTTTTTTTTTTTTTAAGGTAATCGAGTATCGAAATAAGGGCATATCCCTATATAGTTTCAAAATAGGGGCAAATTGCTAAATAATAAAAAATGAAGGGCAAAAGCCCAGAATGTCCGACGTTTTGCTAAACAAACACACACATAATAAAAATAATCTAATTATAATTTAAGATCTTAGCAAATTGTAATAAAAAAAAAAAGTTATGTCCGCAATACTTTTATAATAAATCATAAATGGTAAATTGCTATTGGTTCTAATTTAAACCTACTACTTAAATTATTTTTCCCCCACCAACAATAACCCGTAACAATTTGCCACTTAAATTTTATTGTGAAACTGCTGTGGAGTGTGGACATAATATTCCTCTAAATAAAAGTTATGAAATTTATTATGTATGTAGAATGCAGTATTGTTGTTCTATTTTTATTTAAGGACTTTAGAGGAAAACTTTATCCTTTATTTAAAAGTCAGCATCCTTCAATGATTATTCTAATATTTTTCAGGTTATAGTATCATTATTAACGTTTAATTAATGACATAATTTATTAACAAATGTGATAAATCTGCGATCATGTTGTTGCTCATCTAAAATAATAGTAATAAAATGGATAATTTAACCTAAAAACTGTCCTATTTGATTTTATAACAGTTTAATTAGTATGAAAAAAAAAATACTATGATTAGAAAATTGCATAATTAAGAGTTTAATGTGACGTAAATTATCAACCGAGTGGAAATTACTATCGTGTGTAATCTCGTTTCTCATAGAGATACCATACGGTCCATACCCACATAAAAAGTGTGGATATTGTAACTATGTTGCTTGCAGTTTAGCCTTTCTCTTTAATATAAAGGCCAATGCTTAAGTAAAAATTTCGTTGATAATAAAGATGCAGAACACGTGCTCTAGGCTAAAAATATGTCAACAAATCCATAATAACATGTATTCTTCATGCACCTGGTGCACAGTATGAATGAATTTGTAACTATATTGTTTGTAATTCAATCTTTCTCACACACATATATATATATATATATTCTTTCTAACGAGAGTATTTAAAACTCTTCAAGTATTTGATACGAAATTATGCGTAATAATATCATCATGCAACAATACTACATCGTTTAGTTTAATTAAGAATAAATATAATCTTTGATAGTTTAAGATATTCTCTTATTCATATTATGAGTGCAAGTGAGTGTTGTACTCGATGGATTCGTCCACTATCTTGTTGTCTGTGACACAAGCTCGAAAAATGAGGTCAAAAGTATACTTGACCTAATTAAGATAATAATTACTTGATGAGAAGGAAAATTCAATGCCAAGAAGGTAAATGAAAGAGTCCTGACCCTTCCTCTTGAAGTGTTGAATAAGGAAATACTAGAGAATTATTGAAGATGCATAATTAGTTTTTTGGAGAATGGTATTGTCAATAAAATTTTCTTTAAAGTTGGTACTTGAGTAAATGATACGTTTTAAAATTTGATGAGTATTTTAGATTAATCTCAAATAAGTTATCATAAATGGTTTTGAATAATTTTTAAGTAAATTCAAATTAGAGGGACATTTTAGTACAAAGTTAGAATTAATTAAATAATAATAATAATTTAAAACACTTAGCACAAAATTAGATTGAATAAACAACTAACTAGTAATCATTTGTTTAACTTCTACTTCAATTATTTAGTATAAACGTACACGCAGTGCCAGTAGTCAACTGAAAACACTAATTGCGTTTGACAATGAGGCCCATAAAATTATTAGCCATCACGTCTTGAAATGGAGAAATGAGGAACAGATTTAAGCTCGTACGCCATTGATGTTTCTTTACACCCTTAAAGTATTCCTATGTGGACCATAAGTTTTATCAAGTCAGTCATTGGATCAAAATCCCTCTCAAAGGTACGCCTAAAAATAGAGTGATATGAAAAGGAAAATACTTGTCGCACCCAAATAATTTTACACGGTTTTAAAAAATAATTGAAACTAATTAATTTTAGGCTGTGTATAAAACTATAAACATTTTGTATGTAACGAACACATTCCATACAAAAATATACAAAGTTGACGACTCTATAACCTTTGATGTCCACTAATAAAAATAAGCTTTAAAAGCCAAGAATTTTATAGTTTAGTAATATTGTCTATTAGTCCCTTCAATAATGAAAAAACTAAGGTTAATAATTTAATTATAAAAAAGAAGATAAATGGTAAGATTTATCAAAACTCAAAAGCCTAAGAAGGGAATATGAAATTTGGAGAGAGTAACATGCATTTCAAAATATTTTGCCACCTATGTCATAAAATTTAAGATGAATTAAAGATACACCTGAAAACGATATGCGCTTCAAAATATATATGCCTGATGAGGGGGTAATTAAAACGAAAATTTATTTTCCATTACATAAGCTTATGGATCAAAATGAAAACTAATTGGAGAATATGCATGGCTTAGAAAAAAAAACTATATTTGCTACATTAGTAGTACATCGTAGCCAACTGAAAACTTTACTCACATTTATTCACTATAAACTCACTTCAAAGTGTATAGTAAACCCCACAGGGCCACAGCTTTGTATAATTCTTTTATTTGTGTTTTTTATTTTTAAATGTTAACATGGTGAAATAAGACAAATACATCAAATTCGACAGTAAGCGTTGTCACGTTCATGATAAGTTATATCCTTTTTCTTTTTTTAAATTTTTTATGTTTTGATCACTTTTGAAAAGAAGTAACAAAATAATGCATGCGTTCTAAAAGGTAATAATAATAACATTGCATGCAATAACAAGGTCACCAATAATAATTTGTCATATACAATGATAATTTATGTCGGCATTAAATAATAACTCTATGATTTTATAATTAACATCTTTTTTTTTTTTTTTTAAGATTATGATAGGGTTCCAATAGGACAATTACATCTAACCTAAAGTAAGCTTTGCTATGTCGCGTGCAAACCTAATATTTGGTCACTTTTGGCAGGCAATAATGGGGTAACTCATTATAGTAATTTTGTTAAATCTAATGTTAATGCATGTCACATTGAGCAATAACTTCACAATACTGTGTAATGAAGTCAAATTCGTCAGTTGATAGATTCATCCAAATGGAGTATGACCAACTTGATTCCTGCACAAGATTAGAAATATTATTTCTCTCAAAAAGGTTACCGGTGTGGTGCCAGCCAATGAGCCTCTGATAACAAAGTCAAATATCTTAGAGAGAGAGAGAGAGAGAGAGAGAGATAAGGATAAAGATTGAGAGTATTGTATCTTATATTTTTTGTGTACTTTTGTTTGAGTTTTGATATAGTTTATATAGTTACTTGCTTTTCTAGCCGTAAGAGGTCTACTCTTCAATGGTAGCCTTAATGGCTTTGGTAACGCCTCTGGTGATTTATTGCAGTGCTTTTAATGTCTGTCCAATGGTCATGCTTGATTTATTCGTCCGTTTAGTAACGGAAGATGTATTAAATGTGCCTTTATGACTCGTTGATCGTCTAAAGGCCTCTCTGGACGATGAGATTTTCTTGATTCATCACTGTGAAAGCTATAACTTATTTTATAATGAAAAATTATATGTTAACCCCTAAACAATTTATGCAGCTGAATTAATGGGTTTATAATTTTTTTTTTGAGAACAATAAATATGCAAGGGACTAAAAATGCAACAAAAAGATTTCGTAACAAAGTAGAAAACCAATTAAGAATCCCTTCAATGGAAAAATCACTTAAAGGGTCCAACCATTTTAGAATACACTTTAAAGGAACAGTTTCAATAGTATATACTCATGAAACTTTTGTAGTCTTTGGTTCTTTATGCATCCTCTACAGACGTTGTACTTAATTATCTTCCTATCGCAATAGTTCTAAATGCTCTAAAAGAATAATACTAGAGATACAAATTATTGTACAAATTTTTTTACAAACTGCTGATGCAGTGAGTGATTATTGATAAATAAAAGTGTGATATTAATGGTAGGTCTAGATGAAAACTAATAAGAGGTTGGACACATCAACATTTTGTAAAAATGTTATAAAATAGTTTGTAGCTGTAGCATTACTCTGCTCTGAAATCCTTTTATAGTGATCTTCCCCACGAATGAATAGCGCCAGCATGAATTAGAACCTCTGTCACTCCAAGAAACTCCTCAAAAAAGTGCAACAACAATATATTCATTGGAATCGAAGTCTATGGTTTCATGAACAATTGATGCTAAAGGTGTATAGGATCACAATTTTTTCTTCCTGTTTTTGCTCAGGCCCAAGATGGTTTTAACTGTTTAGGCTTAGGAAGAATACCTTAAGATCTGAAAGTTTTAGTTTTGGTACATCATCTATCCTTTCTTACCTCTAAAAGTCGCGCAACAAGTAATTTATATGGTTGCACAAAATATAGTTAAAACATGGTAGAAGTCATTCTTTAATTTAGCCTGAGTAAAACTCTTAGAGTCAGAATAAATGTACTGTTTTTTACCCCTAATTTGGATTTTTTTTTTCCATCAAATGCCGATGTGGTATATTTTAGTGTTAATTAAAATTTTTAATATTATTTTATTAATCAAGTAAGGTTTAAATGTGCCAACTGTACAATCGGTTAATCATGTTAGTATTGTCACTGAAAATATGATAATGACTAAATTGACTACAAATTCAAAAATAGATTAAATTGAATGCTAAGAAAACTTGGGATCAAATTGAAAGTAATCCCATAACATCTATTGCGTCGAAAGTTTCTACCTTAACGCAATAAATCCCTATATTGAGGCGTTTGTATTGCCTTAACAACATTAACCTCGTCACGACATCAATCTATAATAAAGTTGTGAACAACAACTATGTGGAATATGAAAAGTCAAAACGACGACGGTTCCCATTGTTTACGAAAACCATAACATTAGGACTTAGGAACACCAACGATAGTTTTTCACTTTTCCGATTGAAAGTTTGTCTGTCTAAATTATATATATATATATAAATGGCTTCACTAAGCTTGAGCTTCACGTCCATGTCGCTCCGGCCACCGGAATTATCCTCCGGCAATGGCAACTACGGAAACATCCTCAGAAAGAAACCATTCTCTGTCTCAGTTGCTGCAAATTCTCCGGCTCCACCAGAAAAGCCGGAAATTGAGCTCGAATTTATTGGGGTAACATGCATTTACATTTAACTTTCAAACTGTTTCAATTTGTTGTTGTTGTTGTTGTCTTCTTCTTCTAAGAAGCACGGACACTTCAGTTAGGGAGCCGTATCCGTGTTGTATCAGTATCATACTGGTGTTGGCCGTTTCATCTTATAATTTTCAAAAATTGCTCGTGTCAGTATGTCATCCGTGTCCGTGGTTCCTATTTGTTATGTTATGATAATGGGTTTTTGTTTGTTTGGCATAGCCGAAGGCAGAGAGTGATGGGTCGTACCCTTTGGAGACAGCCAAAGCGATAAGTGGAGAGAAGCTTCTGAGGAACATCATGTTGGATAACAAGATTGAGCTCTATGCCACGTATGTAAGATTATGTCCCTTCTTTCTTTTTTAGCTCACTTTAGCATTTTTCCCCTTTCTATTTCTAACGTGCGCATGGTTACCATACATGTTCCTGCAAATTTTACCATATAACATTTTATAAACTGAGATATCAATTTCCAAAAAAAAAAAAAAACAATTTAAAAAAAATAATAATAAATTTATTTATATATATTATTGATGTGTCATTTTTTTTTTCATTTGAGAAACACATTGATGTGTCATTGATGATATGGATTATACTTTTTTTAGATAGTTTGTAAGTTTTTGGGTAAAATACTTATTCCCTGAACTTTACTAAAAATTTGTTTTTCATTCATAAATTATAAAAAAAAAAAAAAAAAAAATTTTCATCCTTAAACTTTGTAAATAGTTTTTTTTTTTTTTTTTTTTTTCAATAGTTTAGACTTTAGAGACACAAAAACAGGGATGGAAAAAAAAAACATTTTTCTATAGTTTAGGAATAATTTTATTTTATTTTTTTGAAATTTAAGGTCAAAAAGTGAAACATTTCAAATAGTTTAGCGAAAAACAAACTTTTGTAAGTTTTCTATATAAGTTTTTTTATAGTAAAATTAGTCATTTGAAATAGTTTTCTTTTCAAATGTAAATTTTTAGAAGAAAGGCCTTGCACGGTTGCACCATTCTCACCTTGATGTCTCTAGCTACTAAGTATCAAGTAAGAAAAAACGTGGTCGATTTTCAATTACTAAGTTTTTCTTCGAAAATTCCAAAAGTCATTGTGGTGGTGTCTGTGCTAATGTTGTATACTTTTCTACTCCAATCTTGATTGTCATGAGTCATGAGACATGACATGAATGATGATGATTCTAAATTGTGAAAGCTGTCTCTTCTCTTAACAAATTGCTCGATCAGTTATGTTCATTTTATTTGTGGTTCAAATGGTCCAATCAATGTTAAATGCAGTGTTGACTTGTTGATTAGGGAAAAGTGATGAATTGTGGTGGTGGTGGAAGCTGTGGAACTTGTATTGTTGAGGTATAATTCTAACATACATTCATCTAGTACTTGCAGTTTTTTTTTTTTAATTTAATTTTTAAGTTAAAACTTTATGATGTTATGAGACTAGGGACTAAAAGAATAGTGTTCAAAAACTTTTTTTTTTTTTTTTTTAAAGAATGTTTTTGTTTGGGGCAGTATGTACAATGTTTCCAAGTTTCTGCAGAAAAGGTAAAAAATTATTGAACTTCTACAAGATAAAAGGCAAATATATAAAAATGATTCACAATTAAAGGCTGTATATTCTGTTCATCCAAAATAGGAAAAAGATATAGATGCTACTTGTGAGAATGAGCAAAATATTTGAATATCCAAAGCAAACTATCAGGTGAGGTATATTTAGGCGTCAAACAAAATTTAAACGGTAATGTTCTTTATTTTATCTGTAGCTTCCTTGTTCCTTGCTGTGCAGATTATTGATGGAAAAGATCTTCTAAATGAAAGAACAAACACAGAGCTTCGGTATCTGAAGAAGGCAAGCTCTCTGTCTCTCTGTCTCTCTCACTCAAATACCCTTTAAATTTAATTGAAAATGCTTCTTATTAACACTCCAACATTTCATGTTCCTCAATTTCTGATACACTTTTGAACTAAATGGTAACAATGGTCTGTATAAGGTTGTAATGGTGCTAAATAACAATGTGAAATTGAAAGTTCATCTCATTGCTTCTATATAAAAAAATGATGGCTTTTCTCATAATTCAAAGCGAGTGTCAGTTATTCTGTTGGTGTGTATGTTTCTTCATATGAAGATTTCTTTTTTGTTCATCATGTAAATTCTTTAAAAACAATGGCTAGTTTAACTTGGGTTATTATGTACAGAAACCTGAATCTTGGAGGCTTGCTTGTCAAACTATAGTGGGAAATAAGGAAAATTCTGGAAAGGTACTGTTCCAAACAATTTTTCCTTCTTGGGTTGCAATAATCCATGCTTTTAAGTATGTTAAATGTGTATGATACATTAAATATACAAATTATTTATTTATTTATGAATGAGAAGATTTTATTACCACAAATGAATAGAATACAAAGTTCAAGTATCAGCACCTAATAACAAAACTGGAGCACCAGTACACCTACTCTAACTCATATACAAAGGAAAACAATCAGCTAATCACAAGGAGATAAAAGGAATAAAGAAGAAGAGGGTTTAGGAACAGCTAAGGAAATTCACCATACACAGCACAAGACTCTGTTTTGAACAGAGTTAGTAAATCAGTCATTCCCTTCAATATGCACTTCCCATTTGATCATATGAAGAATATTTTCTTCAACATAAATTCTCCCTTGATGCAACAGACCATTTCTCTGCTGCCATATGTGAAACACAGCAGACCATAAGGCTAAACGGAATACAAATTCTAGTAAATAAATTTACTTCCATAGCTACATCCCTAAAATGGGTAATTGTGTCAACTCTTGCAATGCTTCAGGCAGTTAAAATATGGTTTTATGACTTTTATCTAGTAGGAGGTAAAGTATGTTTAGTGATTTTGGTCATTGCAGTTGATTGATAATTTGTTCAAATTAAAATATTAATCCCCATGACAAAGCAATATTTCGTTGTTGTTTAATCTAGTAACTCCTTTCCCTTTTTGTAAGTCACATGTAAATTTCCTGGCAATATTTCTCTCATCAATCGCATATACTGCCTTGTTTAAAACACATGATAAAAAACAATAATCATAGCCTTACCACAGTCCACCGGGAAAAGGAGGAAGATACTCTCCACATTTTTATTTCCTGCAGTAACAAATACTACTTTAGTGAGAGGGTAGGCAGCTTTTCTTCTTTGTTCAGACTTCAAGTAGTTTTGCTCCATTGAAAACTAGAAGGGTGACCTTCTGCTTTTAACTTACGTCTGATTAGCATAGCGTTTCGTGACTTCTATGTAGTTTCTCATTCATTGCCAGCAGAAAGATGAATATTTGGTTTACACTTATTATGATACTAATCCTAACTTTTGAATAGGCCTACTCTGGATTTATACAAATTTCACATTTCCTGAGGATAGATCAACTGGAGATGTAGAAAAAAAGGCCAAACTACACTTTTAATCCTTCAATTCAACTATATGTAAGAGAGTTGGAGTGGCAAGGTTGAGGTTAAGCAAATTTTTAAAACTAAGTTGTATCATTTTAGATGATGGTAATTTATTCTATGACTTGTTCATTCTACAAATTGAAGAAAAGTTCTCAGGCTTGTAATGCGTGAGTTCTTATTGGCATATTAAGGCTAAGTAGCTATTTCTTTATATTCTTAAGGCGACGAAGACAGAAAGGATGAAAAATACTATTTGTGACTACAATATATAGTGGAAGATTGAAGCCAAACTTTCAATAGAGTTTTCTCTAACCCGAGGAGAAAAGGTGAATTAAAGTTCAAAGGAAAGCAGGCCCATCAGTCCATTTTGTCAACATGTTTGCTGTCACTAGAAGAGTATTTATTTGTTTATGTTTTGTTTTATTTGTTATTGTGTCTTTACTAATTTTTAAAGGTCTAGTGACTTTTAATGAAATTAGATACTCAGTATTTAACTGTTAAATAGGTGATGAGTAGTTTATATTTTAGGCTTACTAAATACTATTATAAATAGCCTCTTTTAGTAGTTGTAGCAATTTTTTCTTATATATTTTATGAAATTCTAGATACGAATATTTCTCAAGTTCTTTGAAACTTGATGTTTTATTGTTCCAACTTCAATTCTATTTTTTTTTCCTTTATTATAATCTTGTATTGTTGATAGAATTTCTTCTTAAACCCTTTGAATAGGTCAATTGGCTTGAAAAGTGGCACCTTCTGGCTGGTTCATATTAGATCTTCACTAGATTTACATTATATTAGATCTAATCTTGTATTGTTGATAAAATTTCTTCTTAAGCAGTGCATAATTTAGTTTTGTCAACTGACCATCATTGTAATTTTGCATTCTGATTGTCGGTTGCAGGTAGTTGTTCAAAGGATACCCCAGTGGAAGAAATAATTTTGAGCTGGTCCCTATTCATAGATGCAGCCAATGATTTATTGTTGAAAGGGAGGCATCATTACATTAAAAACATGTTTACTCTGGTAAAAATTATAAATTTTCTTAGCCTGGCATGCTGAAATGGTAATGTATTGTTCAGATGTTACTGGTAAATGGTAATCTGTGCATACGGCTTCATCTGTCCACATAATGAAATTGGTCAGTTGTTTTTCTCAGCAGTTGGGAAATTTTGTGTCTAAACATTTCTCATATATATATATATATACACACACAATAAAGAGGCATTTCCTCGTGTAGATTTAGGACAAAGTTTGATTCTAAATTGGTTTGGAGCTATCTTTTCCAACCTTTTACGTGACAATTTACACATGGATAGTTTCTTTAATTGCCACATTACTACTATTACCATCCATACTAAAAGATACATAAGAAAATCTTCCTCATACCTCACTTTTCTGTCAGGCAAATACTTTTCATTGTAGTACACAGTTGTACATACATTCTCCCTTCATCACATTTCAAAGTCTACCTCTATAAACCAAAATCATCATGGAAAGATATGATCTTAGTTTTCCATTCTATTGTTATTGGAAAATTTTTTTTGTTACTGTTGAGTTTAATCATGATCTTTTATTGCCAAATACTTAACTATACCAATTACCAAGTCTTTTTTTTTTTTTTTAGTTCTATCTTACACTAGACATGGGTGTTATTGTGTTTCACCTTATCGTTAGAAGTATGATAATCTGTTTCATTATATCATTGGTCGCCCACTATCATGTTCCTTCTTACCTCTGGCGCTGGACACAAATCAGAGTCTACTGATCAGACTTCTCAGATCTTGGGAATGGTTTCTCTTGTAGGAAGAAGAGGTGTGCCAATATCTTTCGACTTTTTTGAGCCAATGTTGAGTTCTGAACTCAACTTTCAAAAACACACAAATTAAACTCTAACAGGTTTAATTTATTACATCTTAAAATTGTAGGGTATAGTGTGCCAATAACTTTCGATCTTTTTTGAGCCAATTTTGAATTCTGAACTCAACTTTCAAAAACACACAAAACTAAACTCTAACAGGTTAAATTTGTTACATCTTAAAATTGTAGGGTATAAAGTGAAATTTTCTTAAAAAGTAAAAGGGAAAAATTAATGGATGCCCTAAAAGCATAATTTAAGAAATATTTTTAAAAATTATTATGGAAATTTTTTTTAAAAAAACTATTTTTTAACAACTTTTTACATTTTACATGAAAGTGGAATTAAAAATTTTCTAAAGTGATTTATAAACAAACACTCTAAAAGAATCTATTAACCAAACACAAAAAATTGTAAGGGCACGAATTGCTCCATAGCCCAAATGGATAGATAATGGTCCAATGAGCCCAAAACAATGAATTTGTTAGAGAGTGGGCTTAAAACTAAACGTTCAATGAGTTAGGTAGATAATGATCGCAATAGGTTAGTTATTGTTGGAAAGAATGAAACAAACAGTTTTGAACAAGAAAAGTTTTCCTTGGTCAAGTCCAAGGAAGATCTGTTCTTATATATTTCACTTAGACTTATACAAAAATTACAGTTCTTGGGTACACAGTGATTTCTCTCTAATTTTTTTGATCCCCCTCTTTGTAATGGGGTTCTTCTCTTTTATATTCCCTCCCCTTCTTTCATCTCAGCCCTCCACGTGTAGGTCATATTGCTAATCTTCTTGATACTTGTTTCATCAGCACCTTCCTGAAGTCTTTAGGCGTAGCTGTAAGGCTGAAAGTTAATGTTCAGGTATCACTTCCACATTAATGCGGCCAGGGCGTTAGATGCAGAGTATTCAATGCGGTGGTAGTAGCTTTCTTCTCAAATATTTCCCAACTCTCTTTTGTCTCATCCCTTTATGATATTTATTCTTCCAAGTACGATTGTCTGCTGCCCTGTTCTTGATGGATGATCGGACTTTAGGACTCCATTTTGTTTAGTCGAGGAGGTATTTCTCCTCGAATAACGTCTCCTGCTCATTGTGACCAGACCTCTTCCACAACCAATTAATCTATATGCCTTCGCTAGTACTTATCTGTCATCGGGCTATTTGCCGTTCTCGGGTGCGGCTAACGGCCCAATACTTATATTTAGGCTCTTCATCCCTACAGAAATAACTTGAAATAATTTGCTATATGTCAGGATCAGGCACACCGTACAAAGGGTCCCACATATAGCACATGGTAGATTTAAAAAAGTAGAGAGGTGGAAAAATGGGGGATATAAGAGGTTTTAATTTTCCTCATTTGTATTTGATTTGGGGTGAAAAAGTGGAAAGATAGAAAATAGAGTTAGCCCCTATTTCATAACTTTTTTTTTTTTTTTTTAATATTTTATAAAGGAAAAAAAATTATTGTTGGAATATTAAAAATAGAAAGAAAAAAAAAAGTAACCAAACCTTCAATAATGAAGAGAAAAAAAAAAAAAAAAAAAAAAAAAAAGGAAAGGAAAGGAATAACATCATTTAGTTTAGGGGATGGGGGAAGGGTAGATGGGAATTTCCATCCAACTCCTTCATTTCCTCATTTTCTCTCAAATTTCTATTTTCTCCCCCCTCCCCCCAAAATCACTTCAACTAAATTCCTCAATTTTCTATTCCCCCACTTTTCACCCCAACTAATTAAACCCTAAAGGATGTGATTCACTAGGTGTTAGGGCCGGATCCAGGAGTTTAAGCTAGCGAGGGCCAGAGTATTAAAAAAAAAACTTCAAATAGACATTCATATAGTATTAAAAATTTATAAATACACAAAAGCAAAATAATGTTTTTTTTTTTTTTAATACTAGACTGGTTAGGAATTTTTGTTTTTTAAGTTAGAGCATTCACAGTGGTGGTGTTAAAAATTTTATCTTTTAGTATCTCAAAAAGCGACTTTATCTATTTTACTATTTCACTTTACAATACACCAAATATCAAATGTTATATTTTTTTTATCACTTCATTTAAAATAATATAAACAACTCATTAAAATAATAAAGAAGAGAGAAAATTTGAGTTTTTTAATCGAAGGAAGAGACATATTCTTAATAAAATATTGTATTTTATTTTTAACAACTTACTAAAGTTAATTGGTATTTATGTCAGTTTACTGTAGTTGCAAAAAATTTAGCTTTACCTTCTCCAATAACACATGATTTTTTTTGTTCTTTGTTGTTAAAATAGTTTTTTTGCTAAAATATAATCACCATTTTGAATATTTTTATTGTTAGTTTTTGGGTTAGATAGTTGCTATTTGGGTTAGGCTAGTTAGACTGATTGGGGAGAAGGAGGGCCCAACTACAAAAATGAAATACAGAATGACAAAAAAAAAAAAAATTGGACACAGGGGTGGCCCAGGCCCCCACCTGGGTTCGTTCCTGCCAGTGGTGCTCCTTGTCAAATTCGCAACCAAAAAACGGTCATATTAAAGGTTCTTCTTAGAGCATTCACAATGGCAAATGCCATCCTATCCTATTTTACCATCCCAAAAAATTACTTTATCAATTATACCATACCATTTTATAATACACCAAACATCCCAAAACTCTATTTTTTCCCATTTTATTTAAATATTCTTTTTTGTTTCTTTTTTTACTATTTCTCTTTTTTTCTTCCTTTTCCTCTCTTTCTCCCTCAACCTCCATCACCGGCCACAACTAAACAAACAATCACCACCACCATGCCCACCACGCCACCACTACCCTTTGCCTAACAAAATCCCACTGGAGCCAAAAACCCAAAAAAATAAAAAATAAATAAATAAAAACCACCAAGTACCCACAAAAACCTAGCAAAACCATAAAAACCTAGCAAACCCGTAGCAACCCAACCAACCAATTCAAACATAGCCACGGTGAGAATCAAAAGACAGAATCACCAAACCCACCAAACACTGGCCACCAAACCCAGAAATCGGCCACCATGCCAACACCACCAAACCCACCAAAAGCTGGTCTCTATGCCGATCTCCATGCTGGTCTTCACATCGGTCTCTACACTGATCTCCACCGCGTTGACCTCCATCCACCACATCGATCTCAGTCCTGCCACCAGCCTTGCCACCACACCGATTCAAAGAAACTGATTGGAATGTGACTATTGGAACAATGAGTGGGGCCAGAAAAACCAAAAGAAGCCAAACGCCGGTCTCTAATACCGATCTCCATGCCGGTCTCCACCACGCCGATCTAGAAATCCATCACCCATGACAGCCAACCCCCTACGCCAACAGATAGAAAAGAGGGAGATAGAGAGAAAATTGAGAAGAGAGAGGATAAGTAAAGAGAGAGGGAGATAAGTGAGTCAGAGAGAAAGAAACTGAATAAAAAAGAATATTTTATTTTTACAATTGTGCTACGGTACCGTCACAAATTTGTGACGGTAATGGTTTTGTAGCACTATTGTAAATTTTTTTAGGATACAAGTCCGGCTGTTGGGCTCTTTTTGTGCCTTGATGCTAAATTTTTCCTGCATGTCTCATTTACAATCCCCAATGAGAATGCTCTTAGGACATTTGTTAAGAAAACTATTTTAGGAAAATTTTAGGGATAATTACACTTTACCCACATATGGTTTGCCTCTAATTTGACTTACCTACATGTGGTTTCATTTTTGATACTTTACCCACCTATGATTCCCTCTATTACTTCTCTGTTACCCACCTTTAGTGCAAACATTACTCTAACACATAAACTCATAAAAAATAGAATCTAAATCAGATCAAACACTCCTCATTAAAGAAGAACGAAGAACAGAGTACTCAAATCAATAATAAAACATCTAAATCATCCAAAATAACCAACAAAGCTATAAACTTCACAATCAAAGCCACCTTGTGCGTCGAATCACAATTAAAAATGCAAAATGTTACTAACCGATCAGACCAACAAAACCCAACCTCTGTGCTTCTATAAATTCCAACCAAAATCATCAAATTACAGATCCTCAACAAACCCCGAAGAAAACCTAGTCCAAGTGACCATCTGTGCTTCTTTCTCTTTCAAATTTGGAATGATTAGACCACCCAATCACTACCGATCTGAGTTTTCAACCATGGGTTTAAAAAGAGAGATAAAGATGATGAGTTAGAGAGAGAGAGAGAGGAGAGAGGACCAGACATCAAGAGCTTGAACCAAGAGAACCTTAAAGATCTAGGTTTTCAGCCGATGGCGGCTGTAGTGGTGGTGTAATCAGTGTTCAACTTGTGATTTGGGTTTTCGGACGTCGAATGCGGTGGCAATGGCTTGAACCAAGAGATAAAGCTTGATTGAGAAAGAGAGACATCCAATGGTTTGAGAGAGAGAGAGAGAGAAATCCAGGGGCTCCAGCGGGTTTGAGAGAGAGAAAACTTGTTTGAAAAAATTAGATGTTTTATTATTGATTTGGTTTGATTGTGAAGTTTATAGCTTTGTTGGTTATTTTGGATGATTTAGATGTTTTATTATTGATTTGGTTGGGTTTTGATTACTGAGTTTGGAGATGTTTGGGATGAAATTTTTTGTATTTAGTTGAATTTGTGTGTATGAGAAATGTTGGAAAAGAAAATATTTGAGTACTCTGTTCTTCGTTCTTCCTTAGTGATGAGTGTTTGATCTGCTTTAAGTTTTGTTTTTGATGAGTTTATGTGTTAGAGTAACGTCTGCACTGAAAGTGGGTAACAGAGAAGTAACGTTAGTAACAGAGAAGTAACGGAAGGAATCACATGTGGGTAAAGTGTAAAAAATGAAACTACGGGTAGGTAAGTCAAATTAGAGGCAAACCATACGTGGATAAAATGTAATTATCCCAAACTTTTAGTATTGCTTTTCAAGGAAATTAAAAAAAAAAAAAAAAAAGAGTAAAAAAAAGTGAGTTATTTTTTACTTTTTCGGTAAAAAGCTTCTAAAAATAAAAATCTTCTAAAAATAGTTTATAAACCTTAGATCACCCGTTAATTTTTCCCTCGTTGTCGAGTTTCATATTAAAAAAAAAAAAAAAAATTGCCCACCAACTCTCTCTCTACCAAATTTCAATACCATTGGACGAGTACTTTATTGAGTATTACTAGAATAATAAGTAGGAAAAGGATTTTTCTATGGCTTCCTGGAATTCAATTCCGCTGGAAATCACGTACCAGGTTCTGGGGTGGACTGCTTTCTCATCGTGGTCCATTGGTTACTACCCGCAAATCATCTTGAATTTCCGTAGGAAAAGGTTGTAATATATATAGTACTATTTGTTCAACCTACTATTACATTAACACCAAGTACAACGTTTGTACAAGTTAGTAATTTTTTCTTGGGTTTTTTGTGTGAACGTGTAATAGTGTGGTGGGATTGAGCTTCGACTTCGCGGTTCTGAATTTGCTAAAGCACTCCACGTATCTCATATACAACGCTTCCCTTTACTTTAGCTCAGTTATTCAAAAGCAGTACTATGAAAAATATGGCTATGAACAGGTTTGTTTTTGCTTTCTTCTTTGTACCCAGATAGTAAAAAGGTTCTAAGTTTTCAACAACTACAAAAAATGAAATCTTTGCTTTGTTTTTTGGATTGTGGGTGACATTGTGTGAATTTGAAGTTCTGGGTATTTGGGTTTGATCCTCATTGTAACTTCTTTCTTTCTTTACTTTGTTGTTATTCTTATTATTGCAGATGATACCTGTAGCTGCAAATGATGTTGCTTTCTCTACCCATGCTGTTCTTGCCACCTCAACAATCGTGTTCCAAATTTTAATCTATGATGTAAGTGGTTTACTCTTATTGTGGAAGATCTTTATCTTGGTAAATCTTGTTGGGGATTGGAGTATTGAATTTCACCTTTGTTGATGGTTTTCTATAGCGCGGAAGTCAGAAGGTTTCCAAGATTGCTATTGCAATGATCTTTGCCGTGTTCTTATTTGCTGCTGTTTGTTTTTTCCTAGCTCTACCAAGCCATTCTTGGCTTTGGCTAATCTCCATTTTCAAGTAAGATGTTTCTCTTTTATGTATCTTGAATTTCAACCTTATGTGAATGGCAATAATGGCGGACAACTTATTTTCTATTTGCCTAGGAGGCTAGGATGACCATTAAATGCAAATTTTTTTTTTTTTTTTGGCCCCCTATTTTTACCTTTATTTTGCAGAAAATAATTTATGTGGTCGATCCTGACTAATTTGTTGCTTAGATCCATAACCAACCCCAAACTTTTGGGACAAAAGACTAGTTGTTGTTGTACCCCTCTTTTAGTTTGATGTTTATTTTTTCACATCAACTTGTTACCATGGATTCTCAAATGGTCGAATATCACTTTACCTGCATTAAGGATAGTTCTGCATTGAAGTTAATATCAGTGTGATTTCTAAGATCTGATTTGTTTTATGCCTTTGCACACTATGAAGATTGAAAAATTGCCATACATCTGGTTTGGAAAGGTGGACTTGTCACTTGCACTATAAGATGCATCAATAAGATGAGCCTGGACACAATTACTTGCTTTTGGCCTCAGTGTGATATTTTTCTTCATCCTTTTGGAGACTATCCTCTTTCATCTCTAATATAATAATATTGCTATCTTAGTTGCACTTGAGTGTATAGATTCCTCTCACTTCTTTTGCTTCGGTTTTACTGTGAAAGATATGGTTACTCCATATTCAGTTCCTAAAACTTCTCACTGATAATGACAATGTCTAATCTATAGTCTTTCCAATTTGGAAAATGCTGAATGTTGGAAAATTAAAGAAACTCTGGACTCCTCTCCTTACAATGTTGGACTCTTTCTCTATGCACTGGCATAAAGGCCTACTTAGTAGACCAGCTAAGCTGGTGAGGATGGGGTAATCTTAAACAGGGATCATTCTTGAATTATTGGAATTTTGTCATGATACTGCGGATGAATGTAGGAACCTTGGCCTTCTTGTCACTTGATTAGAAAGAAGTTTCACATTGATCTATGAAGATGCTTGGGTTGTGTTAGGATTTGGATTAGTAATATCCTTTGACGTTGTATTCTTAAAAAGAGTTTGTAACGCTCGTGCATTTGTGAAGAAAAAGACAAGTCTTGAAGCTGCATAAAAAATTGCAACTGTGACAATCTTGCTCAAGCGAAACAATAATTGAAACTGAAAGTTCCCATTTCCCTTGTTTGAGCAAGATCTTTAGTCTTTGTTTTTTCTTTCCCATAAGGAAAGGATTGTATTGTTTTGTTTTTAACTTATAAATACAAATAAAGCATGACTTTTTAACCCATGAAGGCTGTCGTACCATTGAGCATTTTGAGAGCCTTTCTTTGTTTCAAAACCCAAAAACCTCTTTCTTGTTCTCGCTCTAGTTCTTGACTTTGCACCCTAATGGTATACCTTTAACCAAGAACTTCAAGAACCCATATTTGTTGAAACCACAAAGTTCTTTGCCTTCTAACAGTGTGTGCACTTAGATCCCAGAGTTTCAGCTTGAAGCAGACATGTGTTTGTGAAGGTGCTCACATATAAAAAATCCAGAGGTGTGGTGTAGTCAACAAATTGTCTACTGGGTTGCAAATCTAACTACAAAGGTTTTGTGAGTTGGTCTTAAACTTCTTTTATAGAAAATTACTTGTGGGGTAAGTTACCTCCAGAGTGTTTCTATTTTTTTTCCATTGAAAAAGTTCTTATTTGTTTTTCCACTTCATTACCAAATCTCCATGTTTCTATTAATTGCTTTATTACTGTTGTATTCCTGCTGATAAAATTGGGATTAGATTAAAATTTACAGATTGAAATTGGTGACCCCCAAACAGTGCATTGAGAGAAAATTTCCCTTAAAATGTTACCAACTGCAAAGTTACTTATTTTGGTCTAATATGGGAGTAGATAAATGAAATCTCTTTACACTGATTGCATTCATCACTTACTTTAAATTTTAATGGGGGAATTTCTTCTGTGTACTATCTATAAAATAATAGTTTCCTTTCTTCCTCAGTATTTGTAAAATTCCCAACTCTGTCTTCCCCCTCCCAAAACAAAGGGAGATAAGAGGAGTGATTACAAAAAGAAACTTCAATAATCTGAGGGAACTTCACTGTAGTGTTGCTTATGATTTGTAGAACTGTTGTTAAATTTGCTGATGAATCTTTCTGTGAATTCTTTATTGCAGCTCAATTCAAGCTTTTATGACAGTCATCAAGTATATTCCCCAGGTCAGAATTGTGACCGCTTTAAGTCAGTTATATTATATTATTTAAGATGTAGAGAGTACTTAATCTATTGGCTGTGCTAATGGATGCAATCTGATATATGAAAAGTCCTTAAAGGCACAGGGTATAGTGTGACTGTTGTAGGAGGCTCTCTTAGATTGCACTTTGCACTTTTACAGCACTGCCTTCAATCCTTTCCCTAGGTCTCACGTTGGAATATCCTTGGTTGCTAATTAAAATTTTTGAATTTTAAATATTTCAGTGGAATTTGAAGAGACGCTTCGTTGGGAAGGACTAGTTTTAACCTGTTACTTTAACTTAACCTTTATTTAACAGTGATTTTTATTTAGTAATTCAATTGGACGGTGAGGTGTCATTGACTATAATTGACATAGGATTGGTCATCACAAATTAGTAACTTTATGATTTAGAAAAAAAAAAAAGGGTGCTTGGAAAAACCTCTAAAATTTAAAATTATCATTCTATTTCACTTAGCATCATAGCCTGAATTTTTTAATATTCGTAAAAATAAGGGTGTTGGACAAGCCTTTAAGATATTGATGGGTAACGTGGAGCATCAACAATTAATTGGAATTGGTTCATTTGTTTAATTATGCTTCTATTTTCATAAAGTAGTATTAAGCAATTCAAATTAATAAGCTGAGATGAGATACCTTACAGACAAAGCTTTGATGTGCTCCATTTTTATTTTTATTTTGTTAATGTGGGTGTCCAGAGTTCTTCGAGCATCTGACTATTCCCCGAAGTGTGTGTAGTGCCCCCCATTCCATACAAACAGGGTACTTGTAGGGAGGGATCTTTTGGGGTGGCCCTAAGATACTGGGTAGGAGTGTTGAACCTAGGATATTATGGATCTCATGAAGCCTTTGGAAGCACCAAACCAACCCCTTGGGGTTGCACTCCAAAATTATTTGCTTTTGCTTAATTGGTAATAGAGAGGAAAATATCATTGATTCTAGGTGTTTTAACTGTCTTTACCACATATATAAATAATTATTGAAAGAAAAAAATCTTGTAATTGCTTAGCATTTTGTGATGGTATCATGACCTTTGTACTTAAAGTATCAGCTGGATTTGCCATCCATATTGTTTAATGAATTTGTTATTAAATATAGGCAGTTATGAACTTCACACGAAAAAGCACTGCTGGATTCAGCATTGGCTACATTTTACTTGATTTTACAGGAGGGACGGCAAATTTTGCACAGATGACTGTGCAATCAATAGATCAAGGTGTATTATTTCGTCCTTAAGCATAGATCTTACCATCCAAATTTGCTCTTGTGTAATGTAAGCCTAACCTGTTGTTCTTTCCAGGTTCTTTGGTGAACTTTTTTGGGAACATAGGAAAAATGCTGGTATCTCTGGTATAGAATATTCTTGACTTCTCTGATTTACTTTCACCTTCTATACCTCGTTCTTTAACTGATATTTATTAATCTGGTGTTTACATTTTCTTGTGCTTTTGCCATAAAACATGTGGTAGGTGACTTTGTTTTTAGATTTTAATTTGAGTTGTCATTTTAATATAAGAATTACTGCCAGCTCTTTTAAACTAAAGAAAAAAATTAAGTGAAAAATAGTTGAACAATCATGTAAAACTCCTCATAAAAGAAACTTACCATGCTTTTAAAGGCTAATTGTTACTTGAGATGTACGAGACCTAGTGTGGACACTAGATTAATGTTGATTGATTCCATTAGTCCATATGATGGGATTTGAAATGGTTTTATTATATTTTGAGGATCATATGGATTCTATTTATTTTCTTTTAATTTGATTCTGAGTGTGATTCTATTTATGTCATAATCATGGCTTACAATTTTTCCATATTTATGTAATCCTAGAAGCTCTATTTAAAAAAGGCTCTGGGAAATGTTGATTTTAAGGAATGAAAATGTTCTTGGAAATTTTCAAAAGCTAGGCAGTCTAGGGTTCAAATTACCATAGGTGGTGAAGCTTAGGATTGTTTTGCTCTTTGGCCTAAATCCCTAGGCATATTCCTTTTACAAACCTTTTGTTGCATGGCATCAGCTTTGGTATCAAAGCAAACCCCAATTCAATTTAATCTGTCAAGCCACCATCACTAGAAAACCATAAACTTAGCCTTCAGAGGCCACAAAGACCACCCCCCAACCACTGTACCAAATCTCAAACCAATGTTCCATAACCACCAGCACCAAAATCTACCCTTCCTTACAAGTCCAGCCAACCAGTCAATCCAAATACATAACTCGTCACAATGCAGCCAACAAATCCCAAGATCACCCAAGAATCACAATAACTGATGGACCACTAGCCCATTCACACCAGGCCGAAACCCATGTGGTCACCAATCACTCCATTGACCCACATCGTAAGCCATCAAGCACTGAAACTCGTTTGCTAAACAATTGCCAATTGCAAGCCCACACATGATTGATGAGATTCCCAGTGGTGAGGTGAGCCCCATCAAATCACAATCACTACTGCATTTGCTGCAAGCTGTCACCACCACAGTTTCTTTAAAAAGCTCACTACACCGCTGCTGGTCTTGCTCTCTTCTCCTTGTGTGTAGTGCCAAGAGACCACCATTCACTCTGCATTGTGGAAAACTGCACCAAAGAATCATTTCGCCATTGCTGGACCTGTGCCATTTGATCGTTGCTTGGACCAATACCCACCATGAGGATGTCCACTATCGTCACTGATCACTGCCTTGATTGTCTTTAAGAATCAACTTCCATCTCAGAGCGATGCAGTTTTAGTCAACAGGGAAATCCTTGAGAATACTTTTTTTATACGTTGGCTGTAATTCATGTAATGTAACTTTAGTTTTCAAAAAAAAAATGCTGGGAAAGGGCAAGAGGAAGTACCATCTAGGCTAGCAATAAGTGGCTATATTTTTATGCATCCCATTTATCAGACATAGTGTATTCAGCCATGCAAGGCCCAGATTGTCTACATGGCCACACCCGAGAGTCCCAATCTAAGTTATGTCCCAATGGCCTATACACCTGGTTGAGCAGCCCACACTTCAGGGTAGCCCAGGTTAGAACTTAGAGATAACCTCAATCCAGGTCTGAACTCTTCTATTTTCTCTTATCAATTCAAATTGCTATTTAAAACTGTCATCAACTTCTCTGTGCTTGGATGGATTAATTTACAAAACTTACATTACCAGAAATTGCCATTGATTGTCAATAATTGCTTCCTTGTTCACCCTTTGAGCCAAAAAAAATCATACTTGACAACAAATTTCTTTGATCATCCTCCTCCATTTAAAAAAAAAATCTTGCTCTAAGATTCCTTTAACTTTGCCAATAATTATTATCAATTTTTTAGATTGCCTAAGTAGTGGAAAATTGTGACTATTATGGGTTACTTTTAGTACTACAACTGCTTGACTACAACCTTTCTTTTTCATTACTGACCAAGCTCCATACTTAAATTAGCTTTATTTATGTTGGTAGATTTATTTTGTGGGAAAAAAAAAGTTTGTTGATATCACTTGCATCTGCATTTAGCACACCCCTTTTGCATGCACTTGCATAGTGGCCATTTAGTGTCAAGTTTTGAGTTTCAGAGTCCCAGTCCACCATGGAGCAAACCCTAGAAACCCTAGTAAAAAAATTCCAAGATCTGTTTGCAAATATTGAACAGGACACATTAAGTCTGATGCCCTTGATGCCCAACTAGAATTCTTACAAGCATTCTTCCAACGGGATTGGTTCACAAAGATAAAGCTTAGGTCGTAGATCCAAATTTTTTCTGGGAGAGTATGGGATAGCTCCTTATTATGAGAAACGAACCTGCTATTACTAATTGAATATAGATGAAGGAGAAATATCTTCCTGTCTCCTATTATGGTGATCTTCTAGATTAATGTCATAACCTGAGCCAAGATTCAGTGCAACGTAGTCGAAGATGAGAGGGTGACCTTGAGTAGGTTTAGAAGTCCCCCGTGAAGTCACCACCCTGGGTCAGGCTTATACTTATGTTCAAAACTATAAAATAGCCCCTAAGCGTCAGTTTGTGTGGCAATCTAAGACCTGAAACTTACCAAGCAATCCTCAAACTTTGAGTAGTAACTTCGGGCTAGGCGCACCTCAGCTAATGCCCAATCCTTGTAGGGTATCCTTATAGACAGTTAATGACCAAATTCCTGGATCCAATGCTTAAAGTATCAGGGCTTTCACTATGTTGCCGCTAGTTGTGCCAATAAAGCCCTCTTGTTAATGGCCCAAAACAGGAAGGTCATGAGGATTAGCCTAATATTGATGAGATCAAATAACAGTGCAAAGGAGATCCTCAATACCTAGAATGTTTAGGGCCATAACACTTCAAGGCAAGATACACCTGTAAGAGTATAGGTGTGCCTTGGCTCAACCTAAAGAGAGTGACAGTTGGCAGCAGAGTGCAATTTTCTACACTTTCATCAAATGCAGAGCCAAGGATGGCAAGGTCATCATTAATAGTGGAACACATTAAAGTAGTCTCTTTGAATATAATCTCTTGCCTAGGTTTGAAAAACCTGTTCCCCTAACCAAACTTATGAGGTGTCTAGAGTAGACTACGTAATCATAGCCACCTTAAGGGAGATGTCTTGTCCTTGTTTCATTCCTTTTCTGCAAGGACCCGATATGGTATGATGTAATCCCAATCAATGTAGGACGTATCATCTTAGGTAGACCTTGGCTTTATGATTTTGATGTCATTACTTGGGTTTGTTTGAACCTGTGCTTCTTTGTATTTGAGGGGAAGATCATCAAGTTTAATCCTTTGCAACCCAAGCCTACTAACAAGAGTAAGACGAAAGAGGCAACAAAAGAAAGGGCCTTATCATTATACGCTTAAAAGAGCTTGAAAGTGCAGTGAATGAAGATTTCATTTTCCCTGCTACCCAATTTACATTTATCGCTAGGTCTATGGGCATGAGTCCATTTGAAGACATACACAGTCAAAAACCTAATAAGTCTTTAGATCTTCTTCCAGTGTCACTTCATGTTAGAAAATTCGAGTCAGTAGGAGCATTTGTATTTATGGTCATGCACTACACCTTGCTGTCGGGAAAAAAAAAAATCAAGCAAGTGATGATCAATATAAATTTTAGGTTAATTCACATAGCAAAATTATATTAGGGGATCAAGCCATGGTTCATGCATTACATCATGTTATCAGCAAGAAAATTTAAGCAAGTGTTGATCAATATAAAATCCAAGCTAATTTACATAGAGATTTAACTTAATTAATGCTTTGATTAATTCCGTTGGTCCAAATTATAAGATTTGACTTTATTTGGTTGTATTTTATTTTTGAGAATCTTATGTGATTCTATTTCTTTTCTTCTATTTTAATTTTGAGGATTCTGTGAGATTTTATTATGTTATGATTATGGCCTATTATTTTTCCTTATTGATATAATCCTGAAAGTCCAATTCAAAAAGGTTCCTGTAAATATTGAGGGACATGTTGGTTTTGATGAATGAATGTTCGTTGAAATTTTCTATAGCTTGGTAGTAATGCTAGACAAACTCTAGGTGGTAAAGCACAGAATTTGCTATGTTTTTCTTCCTAAATCCCTAGACATATTCCTTTAGTAAACCTTGTGCTCAAGACCGGGCATAATCGAACAGCCATTTATATCTTTACCCCTTATTAGTCTTTTTTTTTTTTTTTTTTAAGATTTATTGATATTTCATTGGTTAGTCAAATTTTATTTCTTATTAAGATTGATTGAATGCATATTGCACTCATCTTTTTTGTTTTCACCTTCTTTTCGACTTATTTTAAAGATGTGATGGATGCTATGGCAGGTATCTATATTCTTTGACCTTATTTTCATGTGTCAACGTTATGTGCTCTATCCTCCAAACGAAAATGCTGAAGTTTCTCCTAAACTCGTTGAGGAAAGCACAGAGCCGCTTATTAAGACTTCTGATCATCAACAGTTGGATAAAGCTTAGATGAGCTTGTAATGTATAAGCTTCGTGGTTATTTTTCAGAGAAGCTTATGGATGTGAAATGCTATCTTATAAGCAGAAACGTGTAATGTTTTTGGAAAATCAGGCAAGCTTTGCTGTTATTTACATGTACCTTTAACTTTTTGTATAATGGAAACCATTAATGTGGAATTTTTGAGGTTTTTGTTTCACTTTCTTGATAGATTGAGCTATCAAACTGATCTTGCATAAGTGATTGGATCTAAAGTTACCATATGTAGAGTTGGCTTAAAACATGTTCGATATATAAAGCATTCTCATAAAGGAAGGAAAAAAAAAATTATACAAAATATAAAAGACAATATATTTCTTCATGATGAGGATCATCAAACTCACAAGATGCTTGTTGAGAAAATGAGAGTAGAGGTCACTCTAATATCAAGAGGACCAATATCATATGTTAGATTATTATAAGGGTTCGGTTCACTGTTATCCTTAAAGTATTTGTTTAATTTATCAAAGCTCAAATATAAAACAAGAGAGTAAAAATGACATCTCTTACTGTTGTTAATGTTTTGGCTACTGTAGTTTAGTTCTATTTATATGCATATGTAACTCACTTGCTTTACTAATACTATGGGCTGATTAGTTAGATCTGCTTGTTAATAGAGTTTTATGTACAGATTCATTATTGAATGAGATTCATAATTTTCTCCAAGATCATAGTGATAAAATTCATATAATTAATCATTTTAGGAAAATTTTAATATCATTTTCATGATAAATGTAAAAAACTGTCCAAAAAATCAATTGTATTTTAATTTTCCTATAAATTTTTTTTAAACCAATACCTTTAAAACATTTGTTAATTTTTATTATTATTATAATAATATCATTCCAAACAATGTTGTTATCCATGCCACAATAGAAAGGTAGGAATTTCATTATGTCAAGAGACCGCTCTCAATTTTTTTATTTTTTTCCCCCTCTAATCAATACCACTCTTTATTGTTAAAAAGATAATTTTTTTTTTTTTTTTGGCTGAGAGATAATATTGTTAAATTATAGAGCAGGGGAAAATCCTAAAGAAATACTAAGTTGACGATAAATTACTTTTTATTTTTTTTATTTTTATACAAGATAAAATTTATATTCTAGTCTAATCTAAGTATATATGTGTGTGAAGCTCCCTCCTGGAGACTTGAACCCCTACATTTGCCCCTCACACCCCACAAACACTTATACTTGTGGAGTGACTATCGTACCAAAGATATGCGATTCATTAGCATCAAACAAAGGGAAAAAGTATTCTTGATGTGTCCTTTACTTTAAGCCTATTGTTGTCTTATTCATTAGCCATAAGAGAAAAAGACTAAATTTGTATAATTGTATGCTCCCCCACGCACTAAATAAAAAAAGAAAAAGAAAACTCTAAAATATTATAAACAAAAACGTGCAAGAATCTTATTAAAAAAAAAAAAAACGATTATTGTTGAACTTTGTAGATACGCTATCCTCTGCCATAAGTCATATTATTATTTTTTATTTCTAATTTTTTATAAATATGTCATACTGAATTGAAATGTAAGGTTAAAAATTATATTTCCAGTTTTTTTAACATTCCCCGGAAATTATTTATGTTTTTTTTATAAAAAATATTTATAATGTGTTAGGTTTTTTTTTTTTTTTGAAAAGATGATTGTGCGAGGCGAAATGCTCTTCATAAGCATAGAATGGCTCCGTGACATAAAATGCTCACCTATAACTTTGTATTTATGGATATAATGAACATTAAAGGTCTGTTTGGGATCCACTTATTTTGCTAAAATCGAAAATTTGTTGCTGAAAGTACTGTAGATAAAAGGTAAAAGTTAGCTAAAATAGTCAGTATTCATCAAGAGTTTTGTAGTTCAACTCACATTTTTTTGTATTTCTAACTTAGACAACCAAGGTTCATATTCCCACTCTCAACTATCAAACTACCCCAAAAAAAGTGAAAGAAAAGAAATGCAAATATTCAAAGCAAAATAAACAATGCCATTTTAATTATTATTATTTATTTAAAAAAGCTCATTTAATATTGTTGCATGTGGTGTCTCAACTGTCTCCCAACTTGAAACTTTTGTTTTCACCCTATATAGCACTTTGATAAAAATAGGATAAATTACAATTTATTTTCTGTGGTTAGAGCATTCTCATTAGCTTATAGCCCAAAAAAAAAAAGTATTTTGTATCACTAAAAGTCACTTTATTTATTTTACATAGCATTTTTACAACACACCATATATTCTATTTTTTATTTTGCATTCCATGATTTCCATCACATTAAAATAATGTATTTTTTGCGCCCACAATCCTACACCATAAGGAGGGGAGAGAAGGGTAAAGAGAGAAGAGAGAAAATAAAAACAATTAATTCAGTAAAGAATGATGCTCTAGTTTTATGCAAACATTCATAATCCTGTAGCAAGCGTTCAAATTCATATGCGAAATGCATCATCCAATGAAGCTGGTATTTGTGCATTTGTGTCAATTATCAATAGTGCTATGCATTTTGTATTCACAAGGGTTTTGCATTACCCAATATGAATGCTCTTAGATCCTTTTTCAAGCTCTCTCATGTGAGATTTTAAAGTCAAATTAAAATATCTATATTAGAAGGATGACATGGAAGAAAAAAAAGTGTATTTTTTTGAAAGCTTAAAAGAAGCCAACAAAATGTCAAAATCTTTCATTTTATATTATTTTATAAGATATAAATAACTATTCATTAACTCTTAATGCAAAAAAATATTTTATGAAAAAACATTTAGATATAGAAAATATAAATAAATTAATTTATAAATTAAAACCAACCTCTTTTATTTATACATTAAAATATCATATAAATTAATAAAGATATATAAAATTACTTGGTAAGGTGGATGCGAAACTCAACAAATTTTACTTTAAGCCTAGTTTTTGTGTGAAGAGTATTTGGGTGTTGTGGCCACCAATCTAAGGAGCATGAACACGGATATAGATTCGGGTATGATATAATGATATGAGCAATTTAAAGTAAATTATAATATAACACAGTGAGTACAACATAAGTACGACACCTCAAATGAAATGTATGCACTCTCTAACCACCCACTAACGTGAAGAGAGTGGAAATAACATATATGATATATATAAACTCATCATTTACTGATTAGAGAAAAAAATCAAAGAAGATAAAGCCAAAAAAGTGTAAAAAAATATGTGATTAAATGATTAAATTACTATATTTTAATAATTTAAACTTTTAAGACAATTAGTAATTTAACATGATAATAATTGTATGGATTGAGATGCAATTATACTATGCAATTAACCCCCTCGGCCCCTCCCTCTTGCAATATTTTTTTACTAATCTTAATTTTTTACTTTCACTTTTTACTTTTTTTTTAATGTTTATTCAATGGTTGAGTTAAATCTCAGTCACTCATAGTAATTTGTATTAGGTATAGAATATTGCATATGATCTCAATGGCCTTAATTATTGATCGTAGTCAAAACTACTATATGTTTGGCTGTGTGTAAATAATTCAAAGCAAAAACAAAAAAGGGTCCCGCACAGGCGAAAAATTGAGGCCCATATACCATGTGGGAGATGCTTTACACTTTTGCTTCTGAATCTAGACATATTATTGGACGTGTTCAAAACTCAAAAGTACAAAGATGTACCAGGTTGTCTAGAATCAGAACTCAGAAGTGGGAAACCTTTTTTTTTTGGAATCACAGAAGTGGGAAACTGTTTTTTATGGCTTCCTGGAATTCAATTCCTCTGGAAATCACGTACCAGGTTGTGGGTTGGATTGCTTTCGTATCATGGACCTTTGGTTTCTACCCACAACTCATCTTGAATTTCCGTAGGAAAAGGTAGTAAATCCAATACTTGTAAAAAGTCAACGTATACTTCATTTCCAGACTCCTAGTTCTAGATACACATAACATAATCAACATGGTTTTTTATGCCTTTTATGGTTGTTTTTTTTCTTGGGTTTTGTGTTGATGTTTGAACTCTCATTTAGTGTGGTCGGGTTGAGCTTTGATTTCGTGGTTCTGAATTTGACGAAACACACCTCGTATCTGATATACAACGCTTCCCTCTACTTTAGCTCTACCATTCAGAAGCAGTACTATGAAAAATACGGCTATGATGAGGTTTGTGCTTTCTTCTCGTACTAAAAAATAATTACTGCGTCTAAGTTTTAATTTCAACAAAAAATGAAACCTTTTCTTTTACGATTCTTTCTCATATACATACATTGTATTCATATAAGAGTAGTGATAGTTATAATGGAGTGACAAGCTGTAATATCTAGCGTTCATATAATCTTACCTTTGATGCTGACAGTGATGTTTTTGGGATAGTGGGTGACAATGACACAGTGAAGTTGAAGTTCTGAATATTTGGAATTGATTCTCATAACAGATTCTAGTTGAAATCAAAATCTCATTTTTCGAGTGAAAAGCCATTTCAACTAAAGATTTTATGTTGTGTTTATTTACTGAGTTGCTGCAGCTGGTGAAACATATCTGCATATATGTTCAATTGTTGACTAGTCTAGCTGCTAGCGCAGGAGATACTGGCCTAGATTAGGCTTTCTTTACTAGTTTTTTTCTAAATAAATCTTCTCTTGGCTTTCTTGGATTTTGTCTTAAATTTTTTATTTTTTATTCTACACGAAGATATTTACTTGAAATTAGGAGGGATCATGGGGACTTTATTTTTTGTCAATTGTCTATGTAGTTTGTTCTGGTTTGGTTCTAAATACTAGAGAAGATGAGGCGGCTCGATACCATATATTAGAAAAGATAATGTATAACTTTGAACCATGAAAGAAATGACAAGATATACTTTGATACCATTACAAAATGTACGAGAAAATATGAAAGATAATATAAAGGCAAAAGGAGAAAAAAGACTAAGAGAGAATCACGTGGTTCGACCTTAGAAGCCACATTCTGTGTATTACTCCAAGTAGCATTAGATAGAGTCATATAATAGACTTGCGCCTTGACAAGGATTAAGCCTTGATTTCCTTAACATCCTCCTTAAATTGAAGGTGGAAGCTTGAAGACAACTTGAGTTTGAAGTTTAGAGAAAAAGTAAGACCCTATAGGAAATCATGACCGACTTGGATTTTCGAATGTACTAGGATGGACAAAATAGAGTGCAGATGACAAGCTAGAATGAAGACTAGATGTGCAGAATGATTGAAGCTTGAATGCTGAGCACAATACATGTCATATCTGTGGAGGCTATTGATCAGAGGCTTGACTATGAAATGATATGTCAAAAGATGATAAAGACGCGTGATCAAAAAGAAAGCCAACAGAGGCTACTAATTAGAAATGTGATTCGAGGAACACCGTCTAAAGACGTATGACTAGAAAGAAAGCAGATAAAGGAAGCTATAAATCAATGTTGTCCATAATACTTGGCCTAGATGGTTGAAGATGCTTGATTAGAAGGACAGCTGAAACCAAGTGCAGAAGAAAGATGCACGTGGCCATTGAATGTAATTGAAATCAACAAGATTGCCTTGTAAGAATGTCCGGTAGTAGTGCTGAGAGAAGGATTCTAAACTTGACTATTGGATTAGTGGAAGTCACAAAAGCCTAATTCTGAAAATTAATGGAGGTCACAAGAGGCTGAATCTAATAATTAATAGATGTCACATGAGTCTGGCTATGACTCTAATACCATATTAGAGAAGAACATTTCTAATACTATGTTAAAAAAAGGTGATACGTAGCTTTGAAACCATGAAAAAGTGTATGAGAAAATATGAAGAACAAAATAAAGAAATGAAGAGAGAAAGAGAGAGAACATATGAAAATAATGTGGTTCGACCTTAGAGGTCTACATTCATAGCGGAAAACCCTTGATAGCTACATCTGTACTATTAAACTCTGTGCATTACAATGAACTCATTTATAGATATTTTTAGTAGGATAAATCCTAGACTAACAATACTTGAACTACTAGGATTACATTGCTTGCACTCCAAGACTGATTATTTTTATTGTACTCCAAGTAGCATTAGATACAATGAACTTGCATTAGAGTTATATCGTAGACTTGTGCCTAGATTAGGATTGAGTGTTGATATCCTTAACACTGAAAATTGGAATATACAAGACAACATTTGAACCAGCAGTATTAAGAGTCTGAATGGAACTTAAGTTGTGCGTGCTAAAGGATGAGAGCTTGAGTTGGTTTTTTATTTTATTTTAATTAATTAATTTACCCTTTCTTTACTTTGTTGTTATTCTAATTATTGCAGATGATACCTGTTGCTGCAAATGATGTTGCTTTCTCTACCCACGCTGTTCTTATAACATTAATTGTCTTGTTCCAAATTTTAATCTATGATGTAAGTGGTTTACTATTCCTCACTGAGTTCATATCTTCTTTCATATTATAGGTGGAACTTTATCTTAGTAATCTTGTTGGGGAGTGGAGTACTGACTTTGACCTTTCTTGATGGTTTTCTACAGCGTGGAAGTCAAAAGGTTTCCAGGATAGCTATTGCAATTGTCATTGCTGTGTGGTTATTTGCTGCTGTTTGTTTTTTCATAGCTTTACCAAGACATTCTTGGCTTTGGCTAATCTCCATTTTCAAGTAAGATGTTCTCTTTATGGCTTTGTTTGTACCTTGAATTTCAACCTTTTGTGAATGGCAACAATGGCTGACAACTTAACCAATTTTTTTTACCCCTCTTTTGCAATAATTTATATACGTGACTGACCTTGATAAATCTATTAAGGATCCATAGCCAACCCTAAATTTCGGAAGGAACTAAGGCTTGATTGTTGTCGTTGTTGTTGTGCCAATCTTAGTTTTGTGTTTATATTTTAACTTGAACTTGATACCATGGATTCTCAAATATCACTTTGCCTGCATTAAGGATAGTTCTGCATTGAATTTACTATCAGTGTGCTTTCTAAGATCTGATCTGTGTTATGCCTTTGCACTATGAAGATTGTAATTGCCACACATCTGATTTGGAAAGGTGGATTATTACTAACACTATAAGATACATCAACAAGTTGAGCCTGGGTACAATTACTTGTGGTTACTCCATATTCAGTTCCTGACACTTCTCTTGGATAATGACCATATTTAATCTATATTCTTTCCAGTTGGAAATTGCTAAAGGTTATGTGTTGGAAAATTAGAGAAAATCTAGACTTCCCTCCTTACAATTTAACATTTTCTCAATGCACTGGCATGAAGGCCTTCTTGGCAGGCCAGCTAAGCTGGTGAGGATGGGGTAAACTTAAACAACAATTATTCCCAAATTAGTGGAATTTGTCATGATACTGCAGATGAAAATAGGGAACCTTGGCCTTCTTGTCACTTGATTAGAGGGAAATCTCAGTGATATATGAAGGTGCTTAGATTGAAATTTGTGACTCCCATTTGAGAATTTGAGAGAAAATTTCCAATCCTTAAAATAGCACTGGTAGCAAAATTTCTTAGTTTGGACTTATATGGGAGCAGATAAATGAAATCTCTGTACCTTGATTGCATTCATTGCCAATTTTAAATTTTAATGGGGGAATTTCTTCTGTGTACTTATCCAAAAAAATGAATAGTTGCCTTTCTTCCTCCGTATTTGTAACCTTCCCTCCCGCGCCCA
The DNA here is from genome assembly GCA_032727855.1 of Quercus ilex subsp. ballota. Classification (NCBI taxonomy): domain Eukaryota; kingdom Viridiplantae; phylum Streptophyta; class Magnoliopsida; order Fagales; family Fagaceae; genus Quercus; species Quercus ilex. The sequence goes on from CM064919.1 coordinate 27,245,080, forward strand.
AAAAAAAAAAAATGAAGAGGATATAAGGGGAGTGATTACATATAGGAGCTTCTGTAATTTTAGGGAACTTCATTGTAATTTATATTGCTATATGTAGTGGTTCAGAATATTGAGCAAGTTTTTTCTCCCACGTGCCTGTTGAGCTGAGACTAGCTTAAATTTTCTCTACTCACTTCATTACAGAAGTGCAGCTTTGACTACTATTATATCGTTTCGTGATTTATAGACTTGTGGTTAAATTTACTGTTGAAACTTTCTGTGAATTCTATATTGCAGCTCAATTCAAGTTTTTATGACAGTCGTCAAGTATATTCCCCAGGTCAGATTGGTGACCGCTTTAAGTCATTTATGTTCATTATTTGAAGAGATGTTGAAAGTACTTAATCTACTGTCTATGCTGATGGATGCAATCTGATTCTAGCCATAATATTGGAACTTAACTCAAATTTCTTGCCAACGACCTTTAATTTGGTCATCTAACATTTCCTGGTGTTTCCAACTGTTTATATCCCCCTACCCCGCATCAAAAGAAAATTACTTAAATTTTCTCGGGGGTGCACACACAAACACACAGAAGGCAAGGGGGTCTAGTGTGATTTGTGAGAGGTTCTATTAGATTGGACTTTGCAGCACTGCCATCAATCCTTTTTTGAATATCCTTGGTTTCAAAAAATTTTGAATTTTAAATATTTTAGTGTTTGAAGTAATTCAATTGAGGTGTCATTTATATGATATCTAAAAGCTGACATGTAGCATTTATTATTGCTACATACTTGTTAAGCCATGTTAGAGTAGAATTTAAGTCTATTTCGGTCCATTCAGTTTACTTTGGTCCAATTCAGTCCACTTTGGTCCATTTCGGTCTGTTTGGTCCTGTACAGTCCACTTCCGTCCAATTGATCAATTTTGGTACACTTTGGTCCATTTTGTCCAATTCGGTCCATTTTGGACTAATTGAGCCTTAAATTGATACTTTTTGGGTTGCCTTTTCAATTTTGGGCTCCAAAAAAATTCCCTTTTTTTTCCTTAATTTTTTTGGTTGAAAACAGAAAGTATAATATTTTATTTTAGAGAAATGATATATTCACAACATTTTTACAATAATTTTATAACAAATCTTAAGTGGCAGGTTGTTACTAGTCGTTACTGTTGGGGCAAAAAAGTAATCTTAGTGTTAAATTCAAATTTGAACCAATAGCAACTAACCACATATGATTTGTTGTGAAAATGTTGTAAAAATATTGTGAACGTAGCACCTCTCTTTATTTTATTTGGGCTAAAATCTAGGGATGGCAATGGGGCAGGGCGGGGCCGAAGGATGGGGTCTTCGTCCTCACCCCGCATGGTTTTATCTTGTCCCATTCCCGCCCCGCGTGATGGGAAATACTTTCTCACCCCATCCCCGCCCCTTGGGGCCCCGTGAAGCCCCGTCTCACCCCGTAAAACTCTACTTTTTGTTAATTTTCCCTACAACTAATACAATTTTTTTAATGAAACCTATTTCATTAATAAAAATATACTTGAAATTACAACTAAATTTATCCCATAAAATCAAATCAATTTTTAGAAAAAAAATGAATAATATATCCAAGTATTTAACAAGACAATCATAAAAAATAAAATAAAAATAAAAATAAAAATCTAATAATATAACACATAACAAAATAAAGGCAAAGAATCACATTTTGTAGAATAAAATACGCTAATATTAATATGTTTGTTTAAATAGTAGGGTTTTAGGATATGAAAAGTTTACAATTATAACTCTTAGTAATGTGGGGCGGGGCGGGGACGGGGAGAGGCGGGGCGGGGTGGGGTGGGTCTAAAAAGTCTAAACCCATCCCCGCCCACCTCGTGGTGCGGGGCTAAAATCTTGCCCCATCCCCGCCCCACCGCCTTTGCGGGGCGGGAAAAACCCGCGCGGGGCGAAGCGGGGAGTGGCGGGTTAAGCGGGGCGGGGAAAAATTGCCATCCCTACTAAAATCTTTAGTTTTGAGCTAAAAATACAAACAAAATAAACATTAAAAATTGAGTCCAAATTTAGTAAGGATGGAGTGTAAAACTCATGTTTTACACCATCCAATAAGAAATTGCCATATTAGCATTTTACTTAAAATCAAATATATCCTACTACACCTAATAACATCTTAATAAACTCCTGTGGGAGTAAGAGTCCAAATTTGTATACTGGGTCTTGCGCCCTATTTGAGGATGTGGCTACGTCCGAGGAGGAGTAAATGATTGGGAGAGACCCCAGAATGAAGGATCGCGCAAGGAAAGGATGGAGGAATATAGTCCGAGGAGGTTACCCTTCTCGGATAGGATGAATATCAGTTAAGCAAGTACTCGGGCGATTTAGGTGACATTCTAGTAAGTTCCAACGATAAGGTTAAACTTCAGGCACGTAAAAAGATGATAAGAATACAGAAATATCTAAAAGAAAAGCTGCTACCACCGCATTAAATGCACTGCAGCAACTTTTCTGGTTGCATTTATGTGGAAAAGACCTCTGAACAGTGCAATCTCAACCACCACCATTCACAGAGAGCCAAAGAAGATGCCTGATGGGACATATATTCAAGTGAAGGCTTAGATGATTAACAAGTGTATGATCAAGATGATCTAAAAGGAAATTATATAATGTAAAAACCTCCCATAAGAGGGAGATCGAAGGATATAGAAAAATAGGAGAGAAGAAGATTTACTGTAGCACTAAGGACTGTATTAGCTTTCAGGAACAGTAGTTTAGTTCATAGTTCATCTCCTCGGACACCAATTTAATCAAGTTTTAAGTGTGTTTTTGTGCTTATTCATCTTTTAAATCCTTGCTAGTCGTTGTCCAATTCACAAATAGCCCAGCTCTTTCACCCATTCTCTACAAATTTATTATATTGGGCTCATTGGGCTCACATCCCACATCTTTTGGGCTTGGGCTACAAATCGTGACCCTACAATTGGCGCCGTTTGTGGGAAGAGCTTGAGTGAGAGTGAAAGCAACGATCTACGATGACAGAACCAGGTCCACAACCAGCAGAATCCAAGGCATCCTAGCACGGTGATCCTTTTCTCAACCTGGAACAGAGGGGTGATCGTGAAGGTAATGTACATACCACACACACTGACCGAAGCCAACCTCAAGGTGGAAGTCATATTTCCTATACAGAGAATAATAAAAACACGCAACTAGAGATTGATCAATTAAAAAGGGAGTTGCGCCATGCAAAGAGGAATAAGACTTCTTCGAACTCTGATGGTTATTCCGATGACGAACAGGATGTTAATTACAGGCGGAGGTCTCGAACACCACCCAGTGAGTCCTTTTCCTATGAAGAAGAATATTATCGTAAACGACGGTCTCGAAGCCTGTCACGTGGAGGCGTAGGGAATGATGTTATGAGCAAGGCCCTGAACCAAATCTCCAAGTTACCTTTCACGCGTAGGATTGAAGAGGCAAGACTTCCTCGTCGTTTTCATCAGCCAACTTTCACTATTTATAATGGTCGAACAGACCCTGTGGAGCACGTGAGCCATTTCAACCAAAGAATGGTTGTCCATTCCAAGGATGAAGCTTTAATGTGTAAAGTTTTTTCCTCCAGTCTAGGACCAGTTGCAATGAGATGGTTCGACAGCCGGAGAGCAGATTTTATAAACTCCTTCAAGGAGCTCACTCAGGCATTTGGTTCCTGTTTTGTCACATGTCGTAGAGTCACTCGGCCTTTGGCTTCCCTGCTATCCTTGAACATGCAAGAGGGTAAGACCCTGGAAACGTATTCAGATAGGTACTGGGAGATGTTTAATGAGATGGATGACGATTTTGACGAAGTGGCCCTCAGTACGTTTAAGCACGGCCTCCCCACTGACCATGGCTTGAGGAAATCTCTGACTGGAAAACTTGTCACCAGTGTGCGTCAACTGATGGACAGGATTGATAAGTATAAAAGGGTTGAAGAGGATCAACAACAGGGGAAAGGGAAGGATAAGGTTATCCCTTAGTAGAGGAGGTATTTCAGGTCAGATCGTTACAGTAACAATAGACCACAGAGAGATTTTGCTGGGCAATTAGGGTCGACGAGTCTTCAAGTAGTCAACGCCGTATTCCGAGAACCCGTGCATCAAGTTTTGGAGAAGATTAAAAATGAACCATTCTTCAAATGATCAAATAAGATGATGGGAAATCCTGAAAGACGTAATCATAACCTCTATTACCAGTACTATCAGGATCATGGGCATACCACAGAAGATTGTAGGAGTCTGTGGGATCACTTGAACCAGCTTGTCCGCGAGGCAAATTAAAACAACTCCTGCATCATTCCAATGGTCAGGGGAGCCAGGCAAGCTCAGAGTCCGGAAGAGATGTTTCTTGAAGACCCCCATTAGGAACTATCAATGTCATCTTCGCAGCACCGGGGAGAACAGGATCCTGCCAATCCAGGGTAATGTCCGTAACTTGTCTATCCACAGGAGACATTAATCAAGATCCGAAGAGGGCTAAAATGGATATTCCACCAATCCTAGGCTTCTGGGATAAGGATAAAATTGGAACCATCCAACCCCATGATAACGCTTTGGTAATTACCCTCAAAATTGGAGGGTACGATGTGAAGAGAGTGATGGTGGACCAAAGAAGTGGAGCTGAGATAATGTATCCTAATCTCTATAAGGGGCTGAACTTAAAACCTGAGGACTTAACGCCCTATAGTTCCCCCCTGGTGAGTTTTGATGGAAAAGTTGTTGTCTCGAGGGGCCAAATACGACTACCTGTGCAGACTAGTCCAAAAGTAGTAGAGGTAGATTTCATTGTTATAGACGCGTATTCACCCTATACTGCAATTGTGGCCAGACCCTAGCTTCATACGCTAGGGGCTATTTCCTCTACTCTGCATCAGAAGGTTAAGTATCCATCTGAAGGCCAGTTTAATGAAATTTTGGGAGATCAATCTATGGCCAGACAATGCTTAGTGGCTGCCATTCAACATAAACTCGAGGCTGAATCTTCGGCCCATGCTGGAAAGGATTTATAGCAGTTAAAACCTCCGGCATTGCCCATCGATGATTCAGCCGAACAGGCGAGGTGTGAAGATTTGGTAAAAATTGCCATTGGGGATGATCCGGAGAAATTCTTTCAGGTTGGATCTCAATTACCTCTTCGAGAGAAGGAAGAGCTGATAGAATTCCTTAGAAGAAACATTGATGTATTTGCCTGGAATGCTTATGAAGCCCTAGGGGTGGATCCAGAATTCATATGTCACCACCTGAAGGTCAACCCATTGATCACCCCTAGGAAACAGCCTCCTCAGCGCCCGTCCAAGGAGCACGCTGATGCAGTAAGAGAAAAAGTAACGAAACTCAAACAAGCTGGAGCTATTAAAGAAGTGTTTTATCCTGAGTGACTAGTGAATACTGTGGTGGTGAAGAAGAAGAATGGGAAATGACAAGTGTGCGTAGATTTCACGGATTTGAATAAAGCTTGCCCTAAGGATCCATTCCCTATGCCTAAAATAGACCAGTTAGTGGATGCCACTGTTGGCCATCCTCGGATGAGTTTCCTGGACGCCTTTCAAGGTTATCACCAAATACCTTTAGCCCTGGATGGTCAGGAGAAGACTGCTTTTGTCACCCCTATTGGGAACTACCACTACAAAGTGATGCCGTTTGACTTGAAAAACGTGGGATCCACCTACCAAAGAATGATGACGAGAATGTTTGAGTCACAGTTGAGTAAGAATATTGATATTTACATAGATGACATGGTGGTGAAAAGTAAGGTTGTTTCTGAGCATATGAAGGACCTTGGAAACATTTTTGAAGTTCTTAGAAGGTACAAGTTTCATCTACACGCTTCCAAATGCTCGTTTGGTGTGGGGTCAGGCAAATTATTGGGTTATATGGTAACTCACAAGAGAATTGAGGTCAACCCCAACCTGATAAAGGCCATTAACAATTTACAACCACCTCGAAATCTCAAAGAGGTCTAGAAATTGACTGGAATGGTCGCTGCTCTGAATCGATTTATCTATCGATCAACGAATAGGTGTAGACCTTTTTTCTTATTGATTAATAAGTGGAAAGGGTTTGACTGGACTGAGGAGTGTGCTTTAGTCTTTCAGCAACTTAAAGACTATCTAACTCGGCCACCAATCATGTCTAGTCTCGAGCCAGATGAAGTCCTATTTGCCTACATTGATGTGGCTCCTTTTGCTGTAAGTTTAGTGTTAATAACCCGTATACAAAGGCCAGTTTATTACGTCAGTAAGTCGCTGCATAAGGCTGAAATTCGTTATCTGCCATTGGAGAAAGCCATCCTGGCAACAGTGCTTGGTACACGAAAGCTGCCTCATTATTTCCAAGCACATACGGTTGTTGTCCTCACCCAACTTTCGTTTAAACAATACTCCGAAGTGCTGACTACATAGGGAAGATAGCTAAATGAGGTACAGTTCTAGGGGCTTTTGACATCAAGTACATGCCTCGCACCTCCATGAAGGGACAAGTCATTGCGGATCTGGTGGCCGAGTTCACTGAACCCCCATTAAAAGAATTGAAACCAGCACAGAACATGGATGAAAAATCAGTTGGCATGATCTCTTAACGAGGCCCCTCATTCTGGGAGGTGTATGTCGACGGTGCAGCAAATCATAAAGGTTCCAGAGTGGGGTTAGTGCTGATATCCCCCGAGAAAATCGTTATTGAAAAGTCACTAAGGCTGAACTTCACGGCCACAAATAATGAGGCTGAATATGAAGCTCTACTGATGGGAATGAAAATGGTTCAAAGAATGGGAGGAAAATCAGTGGAAGTGATTTCGGACTTAAGACTAGTCGTCAACTAAGTAAAAGGAGAATTCGAGGCGAAAGATGAAAGAATGCAAAGGTACTTGAGCCAAATTAAATGTCTGCAATCAGAGTCTGAATCTTTTAACTTGCTGCACATCCCCAGAAGTGGAAATACACACACTAATTCCTTGGCCACATTGGCGACTTCCTCGGCCCAAAATTTGCCTCGGGTTATCCTCGTTGAAGATTTGTACAAACCCGCGGATATAAGAAAAGGGACAGTCCGAGTTCACCAGGTCAAGGCAGGGCCCAGTTGGATGGACTCTATAGTTCTATTCTTGAAGGAAGACACTCTGCCTGAAGAGAAGTCAGAAGCTGACAAGGTACGAAGAAAGGCTACTAGGTTCTGGCTATTCGAGAACCAAAAATTATACAAACGTTCATTTTCAGGACCATATTTGTTATGTATACATCCTGAGACGACTGAATCACTCCTCAAAAAATTACACGAAGGAATTTGTGGAAGTCATACTAGTGGTAGATCTTTGGCACATAGAGCCATCACCCAAGGTTATTGGTGGCCAAACATGCAAAGAGAGGCCCAAGAATACGTGAAAAAATGCGATCGGTGCCAATGGTTTTGCACCAAACATACATCAACCTGGGGGGATCCTTAATCCACTATCCATCCCGTGGCCATTCGCTTAATGGGGCTTGGATATTATGGGTCCATTCCCCAAAGCAGTAGGAAACAAAAGGTATTTGCTAGTCGGCACAGACTATTTTACCAAATGGGTTGAAGCTGAACCTCTAGCTAACATCAAAGACGTGGATGCAAAGAGGTTTGTTTGAAAAAACATTGTCACTCGGTTTGGGATTCCTCATACCCTTATCTCGGACAATGGCCTTCAATTTGACAGCAAAGCATTCAGAAGTTATTGTTGTGAATTGGGGATCACAAATAGATACTCTACCCCTGCTTATCCCCAAGAGAATGGGCAAGCGAAAACTGTTAACAAAGTCATAGTAAATGGACTAAAGAAAAGGTTAGATGATGCGAAGGGCAAATGGGTGGAAGAATTGCCGCATGTCCTTTGGACATATAGAACTACACCTCGTAGGTCTACTGGGGAGACCCCTTTTTCAATGACTTATGGAGCTGAGGCTATTATCCCTCTACAGACTGGTTTCCCAACGTTAAAAACTAGTTCATTTAGTCCGAGTAGCAATAATGATTAGCTAGAGAAGAATTTGGACTTGATTGAAGAAATGAGGGAAAATGCAATGGTCCAATTGGCATATTACCAAGATTATGATGCCAACGTAAAGCTAAGGTCTTTAATACCTGATGATCTAGTGTTAAGGAAAGTTGTAGGCATTACAAAGAACCTAGCTTGGGAAAAACTAGGACCCAATTGGGAAGGGCCATATTGTATTATCTCAGAGGCTGGCATTGGAGCTTATTTTTTAGAAGACTTAGATGGTCATGTAATACCGCGCCCATGGAATGTAAACAACCTTAAAAGGTATTATTATTAAACGAGTTTTTACCTTGATCAATATGTTTATCTATTACATGAAGGTTTTGTATTTCCTGCCATTACAGTTCTTATAAGTGTTTAAACTTAAATTCAATCAGACTTGAAGTCTTTGGACCAGATGATATGGGTTAGTTAACACTTCATTACAATTCTTATAAGTGTTTAAATTTAAATTCAATCATACCTAAAGTCCTCGAACCAGATGATATGGGTTAGTTAACACTCTATTACAGTTCTTATAAGTGTTTAAAATTAAATTCAATCATGCTTGAAGTCCTCGGACCAGATGATATGGGTTAGTTAACACTCCATTACAGTTCTTATAAGTGTTTAAATTTAAATTCAATCATGCCTGAAGTCCTCGGATCAGATGATATGGGTTAGTTAACACTCTATTACAGTTCTTATAAGTGTTTAAACTTAAATTCAATCATGCCCGAAGTCCTCGGACCAGATGATATGGGTTAGTTAACACTCCATTACAGTTCTTATAAGTGTTTAAACTTAAATTCAATCATGCCTGAAGTCCTCGGACCAGATGATATGGGTTAGTTAACACTCCATTACAGTTCTTATAAGTGTTTAAATTTAAATTCAATCATGCCTGAAGTTCTCGGACCAGATAATATGAGTTGGTTAACACTCCAGTACAGTTTTTATAAGTTTTTAAAACTTAATCATACTTGAAGTCCTTGTACCAGATGACATGAGCTAGTTAACAATCCATTAAAAATTTTACAAGCATTTAAACGTACCCTAACTTATGTTAGGCCTCTCGGGCCATATATTCGGTTTAAAATTAACACTTAATGGTGTTCTTTGTAAGTGTTATACAGAACCCAATTCAGAGAATATATAAGACATTTATACCTTTCATTGCTTGCTAAGTTCATTAACAATTCTTATATGACCCAGTTTTTGCCAGTAATTATCTAAGTTATCTGCATCATTAGTAGGATATTGTTGTTGAGCCTGCTCAGGTTAAAGTAGCTACAGATCAACATTATTTGCAATAACAATAAACCTTATAAGGTGTACAATGAAGATATAGCAAATAAAAGAAGAATGCTTTCATTGATCAAAAAGAAAGTATTTTTCAGTCCCTTACAACACTAATTAAAAAAAAAAAAAAAACAACAACAATAAAGATCCTAATATCTAAGCCTTCTTCTTGGAGACTAAAGGGTCAACAGTCTAGATGGACTGGGTGGCAGCAGCATTTGGGGCTTGATCCTTGGGTTCAGAAAGAGTTTTCTTCTTATCCGGACCTTTACCCTTGTCCTGAAGATCCTCGGCTTTCTTGCCTTGACCACTGGCTTGAGCAGACTCCTTAGGAGCTTCAAGGAAAGCAGGAGGGGCTTGGCTAATCAATGGCTGCTCCGATGCATCTGGAACATGTTCGGAGTGAGAAGAGTCAGGACCTGGGAGTTCACGAATATCAGGATCGTAATATATGCTCTTAGGTCGCCTCAAATCAGAATCTGCAGGGATCCCAGCAGCATCAAAGGTTTTACCCTAGGATACATCACAGTAATCCTTGCATACTACAGAGAGTTCCTTTGTGAGTCTGACTTGAGTCTCTTCCACCACAAGCTTATATGTTGCTTGCTTTTCAGCCTCGACTGCCTCCTTGGCAAGTTGGGCAGCTTCCCTGGCTTTCTGAAGCTCAGCTCGAAGATCCTTCACCATTTGCCTCTCTATTTCCAAATTAATTTCAGTTATATGCAACTGTCGGCGTTGATCTTCGACCTGCTTCTCAGCATTCTTAAGGCCTGCATCAGCATTGTCCCTAGCCCTAATTGCCTCTTTTAATTGCTCAGACAGCTTAGTGTAATCCTCCTTAAGATTACCTAAAGTCTTCTCAATCTCGGACCGAGAATGGGCCTCTGCCTTGGCTTCATTGCGGGCATCTTTATTCCACTCTTCGGCCACGTAAACTTGTTGGGTAATCTACATAACAGAATGAAAAAATTTAGGGTAGAATAAAGAAGAAGGATGAATAAAATGATCAACAGTTTAATTAGAGAAGCGGAATAAATCACTTATCATGGCCAGATCCCTTTTAAGGGATATGAAGAGTTCTTGTTGACTGAAGCACCTGTAAGCATCTATATCTCTTGGTAGGAGAAGTGGTTGCTCCAAGGCCTCAGCAATAAGACCTGCCTTTCCCCCTTAATAGTTCCTGACTGAGGTGTTCCAAGGGAGGGGGGCACCATCTAGCTCCAGTTTAAGAGACCACATGCGCGGTCCTTGGCGCACATCAGCCACGAGAGGATCCTCTCGACTTTCAACAGAAGAAGACCTTCTGCTTCGTTGATCTTTAACTATTTTCTGTTGCTTATTTCCCTTTGAAGGGCCCACTTTGCCTTCCTCAAAGGCTTCGTTTTGCCTTTTCTTTCTCAATTCAGGGACTGGTTTCAGCCCAAGATTAGCAGGAAGCTGAGGAGGAGGAGGAGGAAGGTTCACTGGAGGCTTAGACTTGTTGGCTTCTTGTGGGGTGGACACTTTATTCCTCCCCTTCATAAGTTCCTTTAAACTCTTGCTGTCTGTTTTTGGAGCCATCTCTTCTGCCTCTTCGTCTGAGGAGTCCTCCGAGCAAGTGATTATAGGAGCAGGGGCCTAAACACTTGAATATCTATCTGGTTCTTCTTCTGCCTTCAATATTACAATTGCTCCTACTCCCTGTGCTTCCTCTTCTTCGAATAAATATTTGTCAATTTCTTTTTCAAGTGAGGAAGTAGAAGAGGCAACTCCTTCTTCAGCTGCTGCTACTTCGAGAGGTACTTGTTGAATTGGTGGGGCGACCAAAGGAACACCTTGTGGGACTGGGTGATCTACTGGTGAAAGGTCATATGGCGCTAAGAAGTTAGGCCGAGACACGTCTATCCGAGCAAGACGATAGTCGTTCGCCCTTATAGCACTGCCGATCTCTTGAAATTTCTTAGAAAGGGGTTTGAAATCCAAAATCAAATGGACAGCCCGGAGTTGACCGTCTTCACTGACAAAAATCTGGGATCTGAGCAGGAAGTTGAGGGCTGCTACATTGGTCAAACTTAGCCGAGGAGCTACGTGCCTTGTATCTGTTAATACCACAACAAAGCTAAGCATTGTCAGAAACTTAAACACTAATACACAGAGAAAAACAAAACTAATGATGAAGAACCTAAATCTATTGTAAGGGAACCTAAACCTAGGACATCCCACCTGGCTCTCCTGGTAGGGTTGGGCAGTGGAGACCGTCATGCCACGCTCCCGAGACGATCAGGTAGTCGTTTTTCATCCCCTTGTTAGACTTGGGAAGACAGGAGATGAGCCTAACGATGTCGGATCAGGATTTAAGGTAAAATCCCGCCCTTTTTTGTCTATGACACTCGTACATATGAACTACGTCAAGCCAGGTGAGTCCCAAGCCCAAATGTCAATTCAAAGCATTAACTGCTCCTAGGATCCTAAAGACGTTAGGTGCGCACTGGTGGGGACAAATCCTATGATTACGAAGGTAATCTCTTGTAATGGGACCCATGGGGAGAGTCATTCCCCCTTCTATGAAAGCTATCATAGGGATTATGACTTCTTCCACCTCTCAGTCAGTTCCTATTCCTTTCGGAGGACTGTACCGCAAGTTTACGTCCTGTGGTATGTGATACGTTTCTTTAAATATCTCTATCAGGGCAGGACTATCCACTAAATACTTAAACCTACCCATTTCGGATAACTAGAAAAGGGGAAACATTAAAAATGACAACTGGGAAAGGAGAATTTGAAGGCCGAGGAAGCTGGCCGAGGAGAGAAAGAAGGGTTCGAAGAAGCTAGAACTTACACGAACTAAGTTGGAAAGTGATCCTTGAAATCCTCAAAAGGATTCTCAAGGATTTTTGAAGAAATAAGACTGACGATTTGACAATCTTTGTGAGTTAGAATGCTTGAGTTCGCTGGAGAGTCTGAGAAATTGTGAAGTAAAGAAAAAATGATCTCTTTTGAGGCTTTATATATAGGGGGCAGAAAATGAGTGGGAGTTATCCCACCCAAACCTTGAGGGAAAATGTCGTCCGTTGGATCAATGTTTCATTGTTGGATGTCAAAGACATAGCGCCACCTGGAGCAATTAATGACGCTTTGCAAATTCTGAAATGTTGGTGGCAATGATGAAGCGCCTAAAACTATATGCCCACACGTGTAAACTTAGGTATTTTTACATTTCTAGCCCTAATTTATGTGGCAGATCAAAATCTCATTTTTTTTCTCCTCAGATGCGAGGGAAAAATTAAAATTTTGAGGGGCTATTGTGGAAGTAAGAGTCCAAATTTGTATACTGGACCTTGGGCCCTATTCGAGAATGTGGATACGTCCGAGGAGGAGTAAATGATTGGGAGAGCCCCAGAATGGAGGATCACGCAAGGAAAGGATGGAGGAATTCAGGCGATTTAGGTGACCTTCTAGGAAGTTCCAACGATAAGGATGAAATTCAGGCACGTACAAAGATGATAAGAATACAGAATCTTCTAAAAGAAAAGCTGCTACCACCGCATTAAGTGCACTGCAGCAGCTTTTCTGACCGCATTTATGTGGAGAAGACCCTTGAACAGTGCAGTCTCAACCACCACCATTCACAGAGAGCCAAAGAAGATGTCTGATGAGACTTATACTCAAGTGAAGGCTTAGATGATTAACAAGTGTACGATCAAGATGATCTAAAAGGAAATTATATAATGTAAAAGACCTCCCATAAGAGGGAGATCGAAGGATATAGAAAAATAGAAGAGAAGAAGATTTACTGTAGTATTAAGGACTGTATTAGCTTTCAGGAATAGTAGTTCAGTTCATAGTTCATCTCCTCGAACACCAATTTAATCAAGTTTTAAGTGTGTTTTTATGCTTATTCATCTTTTAAATCTTTGCTAGCCATTGTCCAATTCACAAATAGCCCAGCTCTTTCACCCACTCTTTACAAATTTATTGTATTGGGCTCATTGAACTCACATCCCACATCTTTTGGGCTTGGGCTACAAATCATGACCGTACAACTCCTAATTTTGTTGAATTTATATATGGATATTAAAATTGATTGGGTGTGGTTGTGCTTATTCTTAAATATATGGTAAGATGATGTGGCATGTTAGGATTTGAGGAGTAAAATATAGGTTTTACACCACATCCTTACAGAATTTAATCTCTTAAAAATTAGAGATATGAGCCAAAAAAAAAATTAAAAAAAAATGATAAATATTCACAAGATTATTTTAACATTCAAGTTTCAATAATATATGCATTATACTTATATTTTAAAAGAAAAAAAAAATGCTACAATTCTAAATTTATATAATAATTTATACTTAATGTAACATGTTATATGTGTTTCATGAAATGAAGGCATATATTTTTTTAAAAACTATTTTCGGGTGGGGTGCAAATCATAGTATATTTTTGAAAAGTCCTTTTAATTATAACATCTTCTCCATTTATATAAAAAAATTATAATTATGTAGTTTAAATCTTTTTATTATATATGTGTGAGTGTGTGTGTGTGTTTCATTATATAATTAAGTTTTTTAAAATACATTATATGTTCCATTACATAAAAATTATTAAAACATAAAATACTTTTAAATAACACATGCACTATTTAACTTACAAATTTTACATTATATTCTTATAAAATTGTTATATTTCATTTTTCCACAAGATTTGCGACTAGTTAGCTATAATTGATGTAGGATAGGTCATTACAAATCAATAGCTTTATGGATTTAATAAAAATAGGGTACTTGAAAACCCTCTTAAATTGGATTTTTTTTCCCCATTTTATTCCACTTAGCATCATAGCATGAAGTTTACAATATTTGTAAAAATTAGGGCCAAGCCTTTTTAGATTTGACTTTTCTTGGTGTATTTCCCTTGGCATCATATTCATAGGCATAGCACCAAGGTTATGGGTGGGTAACGTGAAGCATCACCAATTAATTGGAATGCGGCTCATTTGTTGAATTATGCTTCTATTATCATGCAATTAACAAATGCAAATAAATAAGCTGAACTAAGATAGCTTACTGACATGGCTCTGTGCTTCAAAATAGTTTGCTTTTACTTAATCGTAATAGAGGGAAAATTGTCATGGATTCTAGGTTTTTTAATTGTCTTAACTCTTTACCTAATATATGAATAATGATAACTAAATAAATCCTTTAATTGCTTAGCATTTTGTGATGCTATCATGACCTTTATACTTAATTAATAGCTCAAAACCAAAATAATAATAATAATAATAATAATAATAATCTATATATATATATATATATATTAATAGGAAAAACTTAGAGAAAATCCAATTAGATTTTACAATTGAATTCAATTTTGTGCTATGTGTCTCAAATTATTTATTTTTAAAGAGAGTTTTATTTCTTAATTTTAGAGTCAAATGTGGAACCACATCATAAATATCTATTTAAGTGAGTTATTATGTAAAAAACCAAATAGACTAGAATTTATGAACATAAAAAATAAAAAATAAAAAAAATGGGCAATTTACATTTTCTATCTAATAATATTCTTACAAGACTTTTTAAAGAGTAAAAAAAAAATGACTATCAATAAAAAATAAAAAAATAATAAATATTATTGATAGTCATTTTTTTTTTTTTTTTTTTACTCTTGTTAATTGTTAACAATTAGTGTATATCTTTTATGTATATTCATGCATACGCATGGGATTACAAGTTAGTAATAATAATAGCTAGATTTGTATTTTATCAATGAAATTGTTATGAAATATAGGCATTTATGAACTTCAAGCGAAAGAGCACTGCTGGATTCAGTATTGGCAACATTTTACTCGATTTTTCTGGAGGGGTAGCAAATTATGCACAGATGATTGTGCAATCAATAGATCAAGGTGTAATTTCTTCTTCAACAGTAGATATTGCACTCTAAATTTGTCCTTCACGCATACCATATTCCTAAACTTGTTGCTTTTTCCAGGTTCTTGGATAAACTTTTATGGGAACATGGGGAAGATGCTTCTATCTCTGGTACAGAATATTATTGACTTCTCTGATTTACTTTCACATTCTATAGAATCTACATCTCATTCTTTAACTAATATTTATCAATCTGGTACTTACATTTTCTCGTGCTTTTGCCATAAACTATGTGATAAATGACTTTGTTCTGTTTTTCTTGTTTTGTTCTTAGATTTTCATTTGAGTTGTCATTTTAATATAAGAGTTACTGCCAGCTCAAATGAAAGAAATTTAGTGAAAAATAGTTGAACAATCTTATAAATCTCTTGGTGTGACTGATCACAAAAGTTCATTATCCATAAATTTTCATTGATTAGATGACATTTTAATTGCTGGATTAATTTATTTTCAACAATTTCTTTTGTTGTGAATTCCATTTAGTTCAACTGGTAAAGTCTCTAATGGTTGAATAAGAGATTTAAAGTTCAATCTCCACCTACAACAAAAATCGATTAGTGTTTTAATCTGATAATAAAGAGCACAATAAATTTTTTTTTTAAAAATATTCTTTTGTTCACCCTTTGATCCCCCCAAAAAAAAACCCTTTTTTTAACAACTTTTATTTGAAAATCCTCCTTGAGTATATTTTTTTATTTTTTTAAATCAATTGCTTTAAGATTCCTTTAAATTAACTGGTACTAATTTTTTTTTTTTTTTTTTGATAAACTGGTACTAATTATTAATTGTTGAGCTTGCCTAATTAGTGGAAAATGTTGATACCAATGGTTACTTTAGTACTACAAATAGTGACTCTGCTTGGTTGTAGCCTACACCTTTATGGATTACCGATCGAAATCCAATCATAAATTAGCCTTTATTTTGTATTGGAAGATTTATTTTGCGAAATCCATACATAAATTAGACTCTCTCTTTTTTTACCTTCTTTTCGATTTATATTTTAAAGGTGTGTTGGAATATGTTTTTTTTTTGTTTGTTTGTTTGTTTGTTTTTGAACTTTGTGATGGAATATGTTATGCCAGGTATCTATATCCTTTGACATTATTTTCATGTGTCAACGCTTTGTGCTCTATCCTAACAAAAAAGCCCAAGTTCCTCCTAAACTCATTGAGGAAACTACAGAGCCGCTTGTTAACACTTCTGATCATAAGCCGTCAGAAACTGTATAAAGCTTAGGTTAGCTTGTAATGCATAAGTTGTCAAGCTTCATGGTTTCTTTTCAGAGAAGCTCATGAATGTGAAATGCTGTCAATTATAAGCAGAAACTTGTAATGTTACTGTAAAATTAGTCAAGCTTCACTGTAATTTTCATGTACTTTTTACCTTTTGTATAATAGAAACTGTAAATGTTCAACTGAATGATGTTTTTTTTTTTAATTAAAAAAATAAAGAAATTATAGTCACTACAGACTGGAGTTGAGATATCAAATTGATCTTGTATAAGTGAAATACGGTAACTGTGGTACCCAAATCCGATGGTTCTTGCTAGGAAGGGATTGGACTCCCAATTTATTTGTTAGTGGGTATGGCTGAAGTCTTACTATAGAAAACCTCAAATGCTGTCTCGACAACCCAATTGTATATATAACACTTGAACCTTTCGTTTTTATCACTCTCCCTTCCCTGGTATTTTCCCCTCTCACCTTCACTCCTATTTCTCACCCTTGATTTTTGCCGACCAACCCCCTCTTTTCTATCCAACCTTCCCTTTTATAGATTTCAAATTAGAATTCAATTGAAGTCTAATTTTATGTCATGTATCCTATCTAATCTAAACTTTTAAATTTACGTGTAAAGTGAGTTAATTTAGTGTAAAAAATGAATTTAAATTAAAGTTTAATTTTATGCCATGTGTCTCATCTAATCTAAATTTTTAAATATTTGTACCAAGTGAGTTAATTCAGTGTAGGAAATAAGGAGTCTAAAATAAATAAATCATTAAAAAAAAATTAATCATATATCTAACTCTATATAAAAAATTAGAGGAAAAGAAAGTTTGAATAATTTTATATTTATGTGCAATTTTTTTGTGTAACTAAAAATAATTTAAATTTATATGTTATTTATGTAATATATCATGACTATGTACAGTTTATTACTAACTAGGTAACATATATAAATATTTGAAAAAGTCTAAATACTCACTTTTGTAATATAAAAAAAAAAAAAAAAAGACTTAGAAAATCCGAGTCACCAAAAACTAAAAGTGAAAAAAAGGGGTCCCTTGGAGAAATCTTGCCCGTGTCTGAAACCGATTATTTCGGTATTTGCTACCAAGCCTACCATAATCTGATAATCATCATTATAATCATTGTCAATGGGCCCATGTCCACTTCAAGGAGCCTCATTTAGGGCCCCACACCTTTCATATTAAAACTGAAAAGTTAGTGGCTTTGGTATGCTTTGTATGTTGAAAGATTGGTTCTGTAGGACCCTGAGACAAATTTAGTCATAAATGTCTTGCAAAAAATTTATAAATGGATAAAATGTTAGGTCCAGACGTCCAGTACCTTACAATGCATTGTCTTTCTTTTTTTTTTTTTTTTTTTTTACAATGCATTGTCTAATAAAATTCAAACATTGTATTGATATCAATAAAACACAAACAGTACTAAGTTCAATTCAACCAAGAGTTTGAATTCAATTACAACTCAAACTTGTGGTTGTATTGACATCAATAAAACACAAATAGTACAAATAACAATTAAATTCAATTCAACCAATTGTTTGAATTAGCTAAGTTCTAGCTTTTATAAATCATCCTCACCTCTATGCATTGCATTGGTGCGATGAGGGCCACTAGATAAAGTTCATATGAGTGTGATTGTGTCCAACACTTTCAAGAAATATCTTTCTAGGCTTCTAGCTTTTAGCAATCTGAATTGTATAACGCTCTACTTTGCTGCTTTTTTCGCTTCATAGTTTATAATATTTTAAGACAACATGGTTTAAACGAGAATGAATCAAAATTTAAGTGCCAGCTTGGTAATATTAAACAAGATGAATTATGTATAAAATATAAATATAAGGGCATAATTTATGATTCATGAGTACCTATAATTCATATGAAAGTGACAATGCTTTGCTCCATATTTTTTCTCAACAGTTAAGAATTGCTAACCGTACCCAATGCAAGGTCTTAGAAGCTGAAAACAACCTTATTGTGTTTGCAAATCACAATTCCAAAAAATTGGTTTAATGGTTTTTATTAAAATCTAATGATATTCATGAGATTTTTAGGATTGAAAGGTCTCCCTCTAAACAAATCAAGCCTAATTTTTTTTTTTCTTTTCTGAAGCCAAGTCCTTAAAGCATAAAATTCTTTTACTATCTTCCACAATCATTTTCTCCTTTGAAAATCTGCCAAGGATTTGGTGGAAGCAGGAATGTGATAAGAGGAGCGTAGGCCAAGTCTTCGGCTCCTCCTTTAAAGTCGGTACATGCTATTTTACTTTAGCACATCCAATCTTTTTTATTTTACTCACAAAAATTTGAAGTCTTCATTCAAAAAACTTTGAAGTCCATATGATCACTCAATCAAGTTTCAATAAAATACTACTTTAAGGACTTTATCTATTTACAATCTTACATGCATTGGGACATTTTGTGTCTTATCAAATCATACATATCTTTCTTCCAAACTTCTTTTTTTCTGATTTTCCAAACATTAAGTCTATAGTTCCAAAAACAATCCACAACCCATTTTTACTATTGTTGAGTGGTATTTTCTGATTAATGTACAATAAAATTGATGTTAACAGTAGGCCATGTAAATTTTAAATTGCACTAATCACAACTTATTACCTCAATAAATTATGATTTAAAAAAAATATATTTTTAGCATGGTTCATTTTGAAAATATTTCAATTGCAACTTAGTTTGCACCAAGATATAGAATTTGTTGGTCCACGCAATTCTTTTCCGTCTCATGGGATTGAAGAAGTGGGAACTGTGAGAGAGGTATCCGTATCAGTATCACTTGGAAATGAAGGTGGGGTCTTTTTGGGCCAATGAACCTCCTCATAAGTTAGCTACTGAGCCCTAACCTCCCCTAATTTGGGTCGTTGTGTCTAAACTGTAGGCCCATATCTTGTTTGAAGGGCCCCATAGGCCTGGTGAATTTTATTTTTATTTTTCTCTGAATAGGCTCCATGCAACTATTGCATTAAAGTTGTTAGGTGTTTCAACCGGGTTTAATTAATGATACTGGTCCTAGCCGAAAAAAATAAATTAAAAATAGAGATTTGTCAGTGTTTATTCCCAGGGCAACTTCTTCTTTTTTCTTTTTTTTTTAATGGGCTTTCCTTTTCTGAATCCCAGGGTGGCCAAATTCAAAAAGAAAAATAATGACAAAACAAAAAGTCAGCATTTGCCATGAAGCAAGTCAAAGCTTGCAATTTTAGATCAACATTGTAAATTACACCCTCCAAAAGTTTTAAGGTATTTAAATTTTGTACTATGAAATTTTAGAATTTAGAATTTAACTCCTGAAATTTGGAAGTGTTTGAATTTTACACCCTAACGTTTCAGAATTTGGATTTAGTTCTCTTAAAGTTTAGAAGTGTTTAGATTTTACACCCTTAAATTTTGAAACTTTAGAGTGTAAAATCCAAACACTCCCAAACTTTAAGGAGTAAAATCCAAATACACCTAAAATTTAAGAGGTAAAATCTAATTTTTGAAATGTTAAGGTATGAAATCTAAATTCTGAAACTTCTGGGTGTAAAATCCAAACACCGCACCTCAAATATTGGAATTTTTATTTTTTGCTTTGCTGCTATCTGGAGCATGATTCTGATTATTTCTTCTTGCTATTGATAAATTTCAAGATACCATACTGGTTGGCTTACTAATTGAATATATTTAACCTTTCTATACAAACAAATAAATTTCCATTTTTAAGCTACTATGTTTAGGTTCATTTTACCTGGCATTTCCCGTTGTTAGGTTCTTCTGACTTTTTTCATTAATTTTGAAGAGTGCATCACCAACCATGATTGTTGGACAGTTTCAGCTCTTAATTAGATAAAATATTTCTTGACATGAAGTAATTTATTAGTTTCTAATATGCAATTGTTTAAAATAATATATATATAATATAAGTAAGATTCACAAATAATGCACTTGTTTTTTTTAAAAAAAAATATGATTGTTTTTCAAACTTATGACATTCGCTCCAAAATGATTCATGTTTATCATCATATTGCTACACCAAATTTTTTTTTTTTTTTTTTTCATGTTGACAGTAATTGAACCCTTAAATTTTTTATTTGACGACGATAGAATAAGAGACTTTATTAGTAGAGTTAACTAGAATTCACAATAATTCACTTGCTTGTACTAATAAAGTTGACGTAAGCTACCAAATTTTCCATAACAATAATAGATATGACTTATGAGAGTTTGGATATGATTTATTTAGCAAAAAAAAGAAAAAGAAAAAGAAGACACTTATGATTTTCTATATGCTATTGTCCAATGCAATGTAATACAAAGTGGAGTCGAAATTTTGTTTGGGGGTGGACTATAATATGAAAATATAATTGAATTATACACACGCATATATATATATATAGGATTAAATAATGATAGGGCCAAATCACATTGAATTAATTGTAATTTTTCATTAAATTTAGGACATCTAAGTTTTTTTAGGGTAACTAACTCATAATTTTGGGGATGGGGGGTAGGGAGGGGGTTGCCATAAGGTACTTTTTCCCATGTGTATATAAGTATATAATAGGTGGGTGATGCTTATTAAAATAAATAACAACAATAATAAAAGTGGGTGATTCTACTTAATGGTGAAAGAAAATAAAGAATGATTAAAAGAATAAAAATTATGTTTTAGTGGCTCACTCAAGTGAGCTTAATATTCATTTGAAGAGATATGTAGTGTCAATTGGAAAACATAGTTTTCTATATCAACAAACATAGCTCCTAGGTTGGCATTTCAGTTGAGATGCTCGAGTGAGATACAATTGAAGTCTCATAAGAGTTTGCTTAATTATTGCTTGAGAGTTGCTTGAGTTAGATGTTAAGCTCACATAAGTGCATAGTCATACTCACTAGAACGAGACAATTGCAATGAGTGAAAATTATACAGGAAAATAAGGGGAAATAGAGTTTTCAATCCTTAGCAACTAGACAACGTTTTAGAGGGCTTGTATCAACCAAATTGACCTTTTAAGTGTGCATTTTTAAAGACTAATCTTCATTGTTTATAAATAGTCTTCTCTATTTAATTTTTTAAATATATTTTATACGTCCTTTAGAGAAATTCATAGAATTCTCCAAGTTTGTTTCTTAAATAATCATGGCCTAGTTGTATCATGAAAACAGTTTTGTAAACTATTTGAACGAGGACAAATATTTTCTTAAAATAACAATACTAATATATTGGACATTCCATTTAAGTTCTTTAACTTTAATTTGTTTTCAATTTAATCATTCCATTTAGTTTCATCAAATCTTATTGTTAGTTTTCTAAACCCAAAAAAAAAAAAAAAATCTTATTGTTAGTTTGAATATTTTTCAAAAATTTTAAAATAACATAATTTTGGTAGTAAAAGTATGGTTTGGATGGAAAAATTACATTGAAAACAAATAAAAGTTTTTTTATTTATTTAAATTTTTAAAAAAAGTACTAAAAATTAATTATAAGAAGAAACAAAGAGCGTGGAAGCAGCGAAAAGAATAGCGGAAATAACAAATATGAGATTTCCCACTTGGAATTTGTAAGTTTAAACTGTATCTCCGTCCCGCTCACCCTCACGCTCCGCTTATATCTAACCACAGCCACACTTCTCTTACCCTCTCTCTCTCTCTCTGAAGAAGAAGAAGCTTCTTCTATCTACTAAAATACACACACACTCTCTCAGTCTCTCTCTCTCTCTGAGTTTTCAGGCCATCACTGAAGGTCTCGGAGGGAGCTCCCAATAACACAGTAAGCTCCGCTCTCTTCCACACATTTCTGATTTTTGTTAAATTTTTAATTTTTTTTTTTCAAAGTGCGTAATGAATTTCGTACGCTGGAGCTTCATGTCGTTACAAAGTTTTGGTTTTTGGATCGATGAAGGCTCACTGATTCTATGGAAACTCACTCTCTCAGTTTCGCTACATAGATCTGTGACCGAGACTCTCTATTTTTCTTTTATTTAATTTAAAAAAAAAAATTCTTTGAAATTTCGTTTTACGCTTTCATCGCATTGTGCGTGCTTGTGATTTTCTAGCGTCGGATAAGATTATGGACAATTTTTGGGGTTAAGAGTTTAATTACGTCGTGTGTTTGTTCATTTCGTCGTTTTTTACTCTCTCTGTGTGATATGAAGGTTTTAGGCGTTCGGTGCGGTAGTAGAGAAAATCTGTAATAAGTTAGGGTTTCGGTGTTGGTTTTAAAATCTCTGTTTGGTTCCGCAGAAATTGTTCTAACCGAAAAAAAAAAATTATATATATATATATATATATTTTTTTTTGGGGAGCTCGAGGTAAATGTCTAATGTCTGCTGTGCTCAGCTAGGCTTCTTTTTCTCTAAAGCAAGTTTTTAGTTGATGGAAATTTTCTTTTCTTTTGTTTTCCTCAGGTTTCTTAGCTCCCAAACAGAGGATTGCAGTAATAGCGAGCTAGAACAAAATGCGTTACTTTTTAATTTTTATAGCTTCTTGTTAGGGCCTTTGATTTTACGTTAATAGGCTTTTGTTAATATAATTAAACTGATTTTTTTTTTTTTTTTGGGAGAAAAACTGAAAATAATAATAATTATTATTAATAATTTGGCTTGATATGCACCTCAAAATTATGCTAACTATGACTCTGTGAAACTGTGTGTGCGCTTTGGTCAGGTGCATAAACTGGAAAATCTGCTAAAAATTTTTTTCATATTGTTTTAACTCTTAAACTGTTACTACAAAAAGCAGGGTGAAAGTTTGAATTTTTGAAACAAAGGTGGACTGTTTTCAGAAACATCACTAGAAATGCAAACTATTCAATGCTGCACTCGATGCGTATGCTTTTTGATAAACTGTTTTAAGTATGGATGTAGACAATTCTTATCAATAGGTCCTTTTTGGACAATATTCGTTTACTTATTTTAACAAGTCAGTCTCTCTAAAAAAAAAATTTGGGGGTAGGGCTGTTTACCAATTACCTTTTCCAGGTCTTGTAAAAGTGAGAGTTTTGTGCACTGGGTACATCTTCTTATGTTTCATTGAGTTTCTATATTCTTTAAATCCATCGGTCAACTGTAAAGAAAGGGAAATTGGAGCAGTTGTTACAAGGAGAATGAAATGGGTTAAATGGAGAGTGCCTCCTATAGTTTTGTGATAAAATATTTCTATCCAATAAACTTTCCACTATTATACTGTGGAGATGATGACCCATGTTTAAAACTGGTCGTGGAACAAATGACCATTTATGTGTATTTTATGTAGATGACTCATTAAGTCATCTTGAAAGTCATATAACTATTTGAAAGGTTATGTAACTAAAAGTACAAGTGGATGCTCTTTTGAGTTTCCTTGTGGTGGGTTGGAGGAACTTTCCTCCAAACAATTTTATTCTGAGAGTAATGGGGAAGAAGGATTCACATATCTGACTAAGGCTGCTCCTCTTCTTTTTTCATTTCTATTTTTAAGGGCACTGCAAGGCTTTGTCAAGTTGAATTGTTGTGTTGCTTGGGTTGAGAGCATAAATTACATTGCATTTTTACTTGGGGTCGGCTGCTTTTTCCTATTTTCTCACATTGAATTGGTCTTTGAAATGCAGGTTCAATGAAGAATATTTCACTTTGAAGTCATACATTGCTCTTCTACAAGGCATGCAATTATGAAAAAAGAAAATAAAACTGCTGCCAAAGTTGAAGAGCCTACTGCCCGAATTACACGAGCAAGGGCTAAAGCCTTGGGCTCATCAGGAGGGATATTTCCATCCTCAAAACCTTCCTTTAAGCAGGATCAGAAGCATGTTCTTTGCTCTAAGTTCAAAAGAGCAGCATCAGATGAGAACAAAGCTTCTACAGGTGCCCCTGCTGGCATACAGCATAAGAGAAGGGCAGTGCTCAAGGATGTAACTAATATCTTATGTGAAAATTCACATATTAACATCCATCCAACAAAAATTCAGGTAAGGATTTACCATCGTTTACTTTGTAATCCAATAAGATAATTTATATATAGCAGTATTTAATGATTGTATTTGTCTAGTAACTTCCAATTTGTTAAAATAATGTTACCCGCATGTAAAAATTAGGAGACTGTTGTTTTCTATAGTGATCATATTAGCAACTATATTATCCTATAGGTTTTTACTAGTTGCATAATATATCTATTCTTGCTAAATAATCTGAACTTAGTACCATTAACATTGCTGGATGACAGACTAGCAAGCAGGCTAGAAGAGGTCCTACAAAGAAGAAAATTGAGGTGGTTGCAGATATTTCACCTATGCAAGAAGATGCAAATACAAAGTTAGCAGAAGAATTGTCCAAAATAAGGATGGTGGAATCACAAGAGGTTACATTATCAGTTAAGCTAGAAGAGCAAGAGCCAACAGAGACAAGCATGAGTTCTAGCATAAGAGAATGTGGTTTACCGGATCATATGCCTCTGATACTGGGTTCTTCAAAACCTGCTGGACTCCAAATTTCTCAAAAGAAAGGTTTGTTCTCTGTTATAAATTTCTCCTCAGGTGCAAAAGTATATGAACATATTATTTTAACTGATCAAATTATACAGACACTAAATGCCTCTATTTAATAACTTATATAAGTTTTGAAGGAAATGTACATGATGGGTCCAGGAAGTACATTGCTGATGTTTTGGCAATGAAGGAATATCATGAATTAAGAATACTGTTTTCCCTTCAGAAGAATATTTCTAGGTTATAGCACTATGTTTCTAATATAATATTACCTGAGTATGATGTTGTTTCTTTTAAATAATGCAGAAGATGTGGTCTGCAAGAAATCAGGAACCTCTAATGGTCCAGACATTGTGGATATTGATTCTAACTTTAAAGATCCTCAAGTCTGTAGCTCATATGCCCCTGATATATACATTAAATTACGTGTTGCAGAGGTTTGTGCTGCAAATACTATTCAATTCTTGTAATTATAATTTTAAATTCACTTAATGCCAATTCTATTTTCCTTGCTTAACTGTAGAACACACTACTTGCATGTCTTAATGTGCGTTTGGATTGGCTTATTTGTTGAAAGTGGTAATAGTATAGTTGTACCTTGAAAAAAAGTGAGACTTTAGAAATCTGTACATAATGAAATAAGCTAAATAAGCTCCTAAAAAAAGCTAAACCAAACACACACTCTTAATGTCAGTGTATAAAAAGCCTTGAATCATAGCTGCTGCTGCTTTTTCCATCATTGAAAAGTGTCCTCAGTGCTTACAGTAATATGGCACTACATAATCATTAAGATTGCTGAAAATGTTATTATCAACTTGTGGGTGATCTCTTATTTAACAGAGAGATGAAAACAAGGTTTCCAATATTATTTATATTAGTTTTCTGGTTCAAAAATCAAAGTTCATCTTTACAATGGTTCTTTAAAAAGTGACTGCTAATTTTTAAGTTTACTTCTATAAGCAACGCATGTTAAGCTAACTCATGGTAAAAATATCTCCCTCCTCAGCTTGATTGTAGACCATCAACTAATTACATGGAAAAGGTACAGCGAGATATCACTCCAAGCATGCGAGGAATTCTGATTGATTGGCTTGTGGAGGTTGGTAACCATCTGAATTGCCCTTCCTTTAACAAACTCATAATACTCTCTTTTTATGAGAGGTTCAAAAGGCTATGTTTAAAAAATGAACCCATGCAACAATCAAATTTCTTTTCTTTTCTACCTGAATATGCACCACTTTTTGGTGCTAAACTGCTAATATAATATTGATAACGTTACTTTCTTCAATTAATTTTAAAAGAGCAATCTGTCTTCCATCTTTCTTCATTAACTTATATCATGTTTTTCAACCCTCTTGTGGTTGGTTAGTTATTGATTTATAATTGTCTACTGATGCTGATGTCACATTAGATTCATAATTTTCTTCTAACTCACATGGGCAGGAAAAAAGGATCCCCATGGGAGAAAATCTTAAATCTTTATGCATTTGTTTTTCTGCCCCATGTGAATATTGTTCAGTTTCAGTGTGGGCTCTAATAATGCAATACTAACTTTGATTTTGGCATTCATAATGCAGAATATCTATTCATTTAAATCTACTTCAGGGTCTGGCTTTGTTCTGCTCTTAAGCAGAAAATTATCCAGTGCTTATATAATGACAGCAACTTGAAACTCTTGTTATTTATCATGCTCTACATATAATGGTATTTTATTTTGATGTATTCATCTGTACAGAACGTCTAGAATTTTTAGTGTTGAATGTGGGTAATTTCCTAGTTGGGCGTTAAATGGGTTTGTATGCCTTTGTCTTTGTTGACTTGTGTTTCCTCTTCCAGGTTTCCGAAGAATATGGGCTGGTTCCAGACACACTTTACCTCACAGTGAATCTCATTGATAGATTTCTTTCTCAAAATTATATGGAAAAAACGAGACTCCAGTTGCTTGGTGTTACTTGCATGCTAATCACCTCGTAAGTTCTAAATCTTGTTATGGTTCCAGTCTAATAAGGTGCAATATTTTTCTACATTTGAGTTTTGCGATTCAAAATGTTTTCTCATTATTAAATTGTTTCCAAGTCAAAACTGTGGTTTTGTGAGGCTGATAAACATAACAATGATTTTGTTTTTGGCAAGTAATTTTGATGATGATGATGCCTATGATAGTGATAAATTTTCTAATATTTCAAATGATTTGTTGAATATAGTAAGATTTGAATGATCTAGTCTTCTAAAAAGATAATGAGACAAGTAGGTGTTAAACTTGGGGATGTCAGTGAAAATGTAGCATGCTATTTTATTGTGAAAACTGTAATTTTATTATAATTATTATCATGAAAATGTTACTTACGCTAATCGATGAAGTCAGACAAATTAAAGACAACCCTCCCTGTGATTAGGTGTGTGAGCATGAATGAAGTAGTGTAGTCTTTTTCTTTTGTTTTAGCACCATTACTTCTTTTTCTTTTCTTTTTTAATTTTAATAAATTAACTCGTTGTGTTTGAGGTTAATATATGCCAAAAATCTTGAAAGCATTTCGTGTTGCTGGTAACACTAGATATCATGTATTTTTCTATATCATTAGGGCATTCTAAGATTTGCTTCTTTTCTGTTGTGGTTTGAAGTAAGTATGAAGAAATCTGTGCTCCAAGAGTGGAGGAATTCTGCTTTATCACAGACAATACCTACACGAGAGCAGAGGTATACTCTTGGCTACTTGACATTTAAGTTTCTAGCATTCATATTTTCTGGTGAGACATTGGCATCTGATCTAGTGCTGCATTCAATCTTAACATTCTGAGTGTTAGTGCTCAGCTTTTGCTACAGTGATCATTATCTTGACGGTGGTCATAATCTCAGAACCTAGGCATATATATTTTGACTGAGAAATAGCAAATGACACTGTTCTTAGAGAAATAATGTGGTAGGTTTAGTAAGATGGAAATCATCTTACATAATTTGGTCAATGAAGACCATCCAATAATTAGTATTTTATTTGAGTCTTGAGAGTTGAAAGGCACCACAAGATAAGGAAAAGGTCAAATGAGTTCGAGTTATCATATGGAGAAAAGATGAAATGGGCCCATGATTTAGCTAAGGACCAGTCTAAAGGTAGAGCCTAGGGCCACACATCTGACCCCATATAGTTGTGATTAAGGTTATTTTGAGTAAAGTCACTGTAAAAGTAAGCAACCTGCCTATCCTTCTACATTCACCAAGAAAAAACATAATGTACTGTGAGGAGTCAACATTAATATGAGAAGTTGAGAACCTTGTCTCCCTAAAATTTCAGGATTAAGAAAGGAGGGTGAAACTCATTAGCATCTGATGCACTTTCAGGGCAAGCCTCAAGCTCTAAGGTGTATGTCTTATGTCAGTCTTATAATAGGGCTTAGCCTCTATTAATCTGTCTCCCAAACTCAAGTTGCAAGGCATTACTTAGTCTCATAAGAATTAGATAGTTTAAATAGCAGAAACCAAAAGCAAAATCCAGTTCTGTGTTCCCAACATGGGTATCTGAACCCTTCTACTGCAAGGTATAGAGCAACCAAGGATACTGAGCATCCAGCTTGCTTTTGGTCATGCTTCCTGCTTTGTCTACCTTACAGTTTACAGAGTTCCTAAATTCTTCTTTTGTTATATATCTCAAGTTTCCAAACCATGTATCCTCTTTCTAGAGGAAGAATAACCAATGTACAGTGTGTAACAATCCCTCATTGTTGACGTCAAATGGCAGGTTTTAAAACTGGAAAGTCATGTTTTAAATTTCTTGCACTTCCAGCTATCTGTTCCCACCACAAAAACATTTCTCAGGTAATGCACTGCCTATGTTTTTGAAAAATGCCATTCAATAGTGAATTCACTAACCTTCCCCCAAATCTTTGGTTTTCAGGAGATTCATTCAAGCAGCCCAAGCTTCTTACAAGGTATTCCAAGTGATGGTATTCTTCATCTCTTGTATTGCAATTAGAAAACTAAATTTGCTATTTCTTACTCTGTTGTACAGCTTCCTTCTATTGAACTCGAGCTCTTGGCAAATTATTTAGCAGAACTGACACTTCTCGAATATAGCTTCCTGAAGTTTCTACCTTCCCTCATTGCTGCAGCTGCTGTGTTCCTTGCCAGATGGACACTTAATCAGTCAAACCACCCATGGGTCTGCAATTCTTGTGCCTCCCTCATTCCATTTCAAAAATTTTATTCCTTCTAATTAAAAGAAAAAGGCCTAAAAAGTTATTGACTTGCACTTGATGCAGAATCCGACCTTAGAGCATTATACCAGTTACAATGCATCAGAACTGAAAACCACGGTCCTTGCACTGGAAGATTTGCAACTGAACACCAAGGGTTGCTCTCTAAATGCTATACGTGAGAAGTATAAGCAACAGAAGGTAATTTGTTTAGTAGGACTATATGCAAAAGGTTTATTTCTTTCAAATTTTATTTGAATCTTTTTAAGTAATCATTCCAGCTGTTTGCATCTCCAATGCTTTTGAAGGGTACATTAAAATTGTGGTTTTAGGCTCTTATGAAAATCTTACTGTCTGATTGGCAAAGCCAAGAGAAGGTTTAGGGGTTTTCATTCAGCCTCAGTGAACCAACTCTCGTTCAGTCAAAGTGAGCCAACAAAAAATGGAGCTTTAGTTTTACATAGTTCTTAATTAGGTGGTAGCTTATAATCAGAAGTTCAGAACAGCTCCAATAAAAACACCCTTTTAGATTCTTCAAAATGTAGTTTAAGTATCAATATGAAGCTAAAAAGAAAAAGTTTTGCATTTCCTTTTATTCTGATAAAATTTTATCTCGTGGCAGTTCAAGTGTGTGGCAACTATGACCTCCCCGCAACCAGTTCTTTCATTGTTCCAAAATCATGATAGCTGACTCTTCTACATCAGATGAACTGAAATATTTATGTGTTGGAAGGGCTCTCTGCATTCTGATACTACAAGTGTGCTCCAGATCTCAAGTTATTAATTTTATTTTCAAGTAATTTTTACAATTTTTGTTCTTTATTGTGCCATCTGTTGTAACATCTAATCCTGTTCTGGTGCTTCCAGATCTCTGTAATCTTATACTGTTAGAGCATGACCCATTAAGGCCGTAAGTTATATGCCATTTGGCTGAATAATTTTCTAAAACCTAGGATTTCTGAGTTGCAAAGTTGCAACGGGAAATGTAACTCATTGAAAATTTGTATCAAAAAAAGAAGAAAGAAAGAAAAGTAATTCTTGCAGAAAGGTAGTTCACAATTCATTTGCAACATTTTCATTGCTTTTAGTACAATCAAGCAATATTTATATAATATCTAACATTTATTATTGCTATGTTTATGTTGAACTACATTACTGGCCATGTCATTATTTTATTTCCATCTTTTTTAGCTTTTACACATTCTCATAACTAATTGTAATTTACCAATCATGATACCATCACTTTTTACGACCATGACTTTATACATTAAGGGAAAATTACATTAAATCCATTTGTGGTTTAGAGCGTTTTCACTTTGCCTATCAGTAGTTTAAAACTTAACAATTTGTAAAAATATGGGTAAATAAGTCTTTTTGCTTATATTTTTTATCGGGCATATTTGTAGACTAGCTGTGTAAGGGTCTACAATATAGTAAGTTAACCAACGTTTGTAATGATTAAGGAAAATAGCATCTCAAGTTTTAGAAACTCGAGATGCTCTATAAATCTCGATTGTTCAAAACTCGCTTTACACTTGCTGTGCAGTTGCTGATCTGAACTAAATGTCACATAGATCTCGAGTCTTAAAGACTCGATTTTCTTATGGAAAAAACATTTTATACTCATAGATATCGAGTATTAGAAACTCGATATTTTTTTTTTTTTAATTTGCACAGAACTCGAGTCTTATAGACTCGAGTTTTGCTGAGAAAAATTTTAAACACACGCAATCTACAAAATTTTATAAACACAGATACACTCAACCTCACTAACTCTCACCCATACACTCAGCCTCACTAACTCTCACTCACCCGTAACTCTCACACCATATTGCCTCTCACTCTCACTAACCACATTGCCTCTCTCATTGCTCTTCCCTCTCAACAAATTTATATCTCAGGTAAGGGTTTTTTGATTTGATTGTTATTGTAGTTGGGTATTAGTTGTCATTGGGTGTGGGTTAAAGAATTTGACTATTTATTTTGTAGATAGTTAACATTACTTAGTTAAGATACCAATATTGTGAATTATAGAACTTTGTTTTGTTAGTATTAATTTTTTGAGTATTTATTTGCATGGTTTTTGTTATCAAAATTTTATTCATTATTTCTAGGCTCTTATTTTTATTATGATCTTACAAGTTTCTTGACTTTATTCATCATTGTTTTGGGTATAAAATGGGTAGTGAATGAATTGTAATGAATGGGTATGAAATCATGCCCTTTGAATGTGTAATGAAATGGCTTTTTTTGTATTGGGTATGAAATGGGTATGTAAATGTTATGGGTATGTAATTAGATAAAATGTTGTATACTTTTAAAAGGATTTTGGTTTTTTTTTTTTTTTTTTTTTTTTTTTTTTGGTATTGGGTATGAAATACCATCATAGCATGACGGAAAAATGATTTGGGTATGAAATGTGTAACGAATGTGTAATAAAATTCATACCCTTTGAATGAATTGGAATTTGTACTTTGCGTAATTTGACTAGATAAAATATTTTTTAATTAACATAGTAACTTGACTCTAACAAGTTCACAATACCTGAAATTGATATAATCCTATACCACGGTGATCCGCTTAAGAATACCAATGCGAACAAGGGATTGCCATTTGAAGGGCCAGGTATAAAGACCTATTATATCCAAATTGATCATAGGTTGAAGACCCTTGATGAATTGAAGATGATAGTTATGGAAGAATTGTGTGCGAATCCTGCTGTACACAACATACAAATTACTTATCGTATGCCTCATGAAGTCCTGAAGCACTGGATTAATTACAAGTATATGACGATAGAAACAGACAAACATGTAAAGATCATGTTTGACAAGTTGGAGATAATACCTGCAGTAAATGGTATTGAGTTGTACATACAGTTGGAGTCGCATGCAGAAGTTGGTATCGAGGAAATCCAGCAAACAACCACAAGTTTACAGGTTACAGTTCCTGATGCTCAATATGAGTATTCTACACATGTAGAGCATGATGATGTTCATGCCGATGATGATGATGATGACGACGACGACGATGATAGTGATGACGACGACTATGTTGATGAGACTACTGCCATTAATGGTGAAGATTTTGTCGATAGAGATGAGTTTGAAGATTAGATTGAACAAGGGGACTTTGAGAGGGACATTGATGATGATGAGACATTGGACGGTAGTGAACCTAATGCAGACAATGTTATTAGTGTCCAAAACATTACAGACACAATCCCTGCCTACGCACCTCCTGCCTTGTCATTTTCTACAAATACTTAGGAAAAT
Source organism: Quercus ilex subsp. ballota (assembly GCA_032727855.1). NCBI lineage: Eukaryota > Viridiplantae > Streptophyta > Magnoliopsida > Fagales > Fagaceae > Quercus > Quercus ilex. The sequence continues at coordinate 27,277,468 of CM064919.1, forward strand.
TTGGTTGATCCTTCATATATTGAGATACCATTTGTGTCTACTTGGAGAGAGAGGATGAATTTGTGAAAAGGGTTGACTTTTGCCAATAAAGTGGAGCTGCAGCGCGTATTAACAATTTGTGCCCTCAAGGAAAACAAACATTTTATGATTAGTAGGTCGACAAAGAAAAAACTTTGTGCGAAATGCATGGATGAGTCATGCAAGTGGTATGTCTGTGCAGTCATGAAGCCCAATCTCCACAGACTATGGATGGTCACAGTGTATGTGGGTCCTCACACGTGTATACCAATTGGGGTGAGAAATGATGGTAGAATGATGACTTGTAATTTTATTGCATCAGACATCCTTAAGAAGTTAAGTGAGGATCACACTACCCCAATTAAGCATCTCAGATATATGATAGAGTCGAAATATCAGGGCCATAAGCCTTCTTACTACAAGGTATGAGATGCAAAACAAAAGGCGATTGGGAAGATATTTGGGAATTGGGAAGAGTCTTACCAAAGGTTGCAAAAGTTGCTGATGACATATATTTATCAGGATCCAGCTACCTAGGTGTTCTATCGTACCACATCCACTGGTGAAGATGACACTGTATTTTTGCAATATGTGTTTTGGTCTTTCGGTCCATGCATTGATGGGTTCAAATATTGAAAGTCGGTTATCAGTATTGATGGGACCTATCTGTATGGTAAATATCAGGGAAAGTTGTTGGTCGCAATGGCAACCAACGTTAACAACAAGGTATTCCCTCTCGCTTTTGCTATTGTGGATTATGAGTCAGGGTCCAGTTAGAGGTGGTTTTTACAATGCCTCGGAGATACGATTGGCCACATGATACCTAACAAAGGCATTTGCATAATTTCTGATCGACATCTCAATATCAAAAATGCCATTGCAAATTGGCCTAGAGGGGATGATGGAAGAACACGGGTATTTCATAGATATTGCCTTCGACATGTTGCTAGCAACTTCAACACACATTTTTAGAACTCGACTCTAAATTCAGCGACATTGAAAGTGGGATACACTACTCAGGTAGTTAAATTTGATACCATAATGGAGTCCATTAAGCAAGTGAAAATTGAGGCCATTAGGAATAAGAAGAAGGTGACGGGGAAGGATGGCAAGGAAAAGAATTAAGATTATCTTCCATACACATACCTAATGAGCGAGTCTGTGGATATATGGACCTAATCACATGATGGTGGGAGACGTTTTAGGGTAATTACAACCAATATATCAGAGTGCTTCAATGGTGTACTGAAAGGTGCACGGGGCCTTCCTATTGCCGCAATGGTTGAGTTCACTTGGTCCAAACTTGTTGAATATTTCCACGACCGGCACAAAGAAATTACTAATGAGTTGTTGGAGGGTAAGAAATGGAGTGCATACGCCTTCTCCATGTGGGAGGGAAATAGGCTTAAATCTGAGAAACACTATCTCAAGGCATTTAGCAATCAACAAATGATATATCAGGTAGTTACTTCATTCAACATGTGTAGCGCAGGAGGGGGAAACCACAGTTATGAAGTTCGGTTACAGGAAAGAACATGTAGTTGTAGGAAATGGCAAAACATATGGATCTCATGTTCACATGCAATTAGAGTATGTGATGCGGTAAAAATTGATTCGACCACATATATTCACCCATGTTATAGTTTGGACTATGCCCTTAGCACTTACTCACATGCATTTGCGGTTCCTAAGTCACAGTCATTGTGGAGAGATCCCACGGGGCCAAAGTGGTTGCCTAATCCAGCATTGTTGAGGGCCAAAGGTCGACCAGTGAAGTCAATAATAAGGAATGAGATGGATGGAGAGAGGAATAAGGATCGAGAACCAGGATGGCGGAGGGAGGACGCAGATTTGATAGAGAGTCAACCCAAGCAGACATGTGGACTGTGTCATGCTTCCGGGCATAGCCACAGAAAATGTCCGCAGTCCCGTGGCGCTTCCACAAGCTGCCATGTTCCAAACTAGGTAGGTCACATATGGCTAAAAGTTCTGGATCGGGTTGTTCATTCTATGTTTACCTAATGTTTACTATCTTGTCTCCTAACGTGATTAGTCTACGTTTTTTAGGCATGCTTCCATGGATGACGTTTTTCTTGTGCGGACCGCTGATCTTAGGAAAAGTGACTATGTTGTATCGGCACCATTAACTCTTTGGTTTTTGTTGAATGTACTTGTAATTCTCTATCCAATGTACCTCTATGAAGATTGTGATTTGAGTAGTATGGTTAGAACTTCAAATTAAGCATGGTTGGGCATGTTTAGAATGTTGATATATTGAGAATGCCTTTTGCTGTGATGTAAGTGCATTTACATTGTAAAACTATGTTTACGCAGAGAGCGTAACAGTTTCTATAGTTTGGTGCCTATTGAGAACACCTATTGATGTAATTTAAGTGCATTTACATTCTCAACTTCTCTACCTCTCAATGAGTGTTTGTGGATTACATTCTGAGCTTCTCTATCTCTGTTTCTTAGCAGGTGCATGCACATATTTCAGTTTCTGGGTTGCCTGCATGTCCAGAAAAAGAAAAAAAAAATTCCCCAGTGAAACTCAAGTTTCATAAACTTGAGTTCCACTAGTGTGAACACTCAAAAAACAGAGCAAGCAATCTGCTTGAAACAGAGTTTGCCTGCACGTCCAGGGGAAAAAAAAATTTCCAAGTGAAACTCAAGTTTCACAAACTCAAGTTCCACTAGTGTGCAAACTTATCTATTATTTGCACCAAGTAGCACATTAGAGCTACCATGTCAATCACCTGCAAACAGAATGCAACTCTTCAAAAATAATGAAATATGAATAGAATGAACTTATTGCTAAAGAATGTGTACAAACTTTTTACTTCACAACATACATCGTTATCATCTATTTGGCGTAAAATGATAATAAATGGTAGACTAACCAATTTTGCATTTTTTAACCCTCATGTAATGTTTGGGTGGGGGAGGAGGCTACGGGGCATCATCCTTAGGCTCATCATCTTGCCACAAAGACATTAGATGCATACAATCAACATTTGATGTAATGATAAGAATAAAGTGAATTGCAAAATATATCATTACATTGTAATTAATGTTATCATACCATAGAGCTACCTTTGTGTCCTATTTTGTGTCCACCTGTCCCACAAGTGGATGCTCTTCTAGCATGTTGTGGTCTACCTCGTCGTAAGGGTTGATGAGGGGGATGCTCGTCTGGTACATCAGTATCTGGCTGTAGAGTGTCAATCCCAACCGGAGGTCCTAAAGGGCTGGATGAGGATGAGGTAGGTGGGTAATGTTGCTCTATGTAGAGGCCAAGAGTGGGGATCATTGGCATGGGTTCAGTACGGGGTGGGTCTATGGGCAAAGTGGGTGCACTGGAGCTAGTGGGTGGGTATGAGGGTGTCTCGGGGTGCATAAGAGGGGTCAAGTGAAAATGAATACCGAGATCAAAACTGGGCTGCGAAGGTGGGGTGGGTGAAGGGACCTCGGGCTGAGGAGATGCATCTACCATGGGTGGAGGGACCTCGGGCTAGGGAGATGCGTGCGGGATGGGTGCAGGTATCTTAGGACTAGTTACAACCCGAGGGGTTGTTGCACATGACCACGACCCCTAGCTGCACTTGGGCTTAGGCTTGCTGTAGCAGGCCGACCATGGCCCCTAGTTGCGCTTGGGCTTGGGCTTGTAGTAGCACGCTGACCACAGGTCGGTGTACTTAGGGGTGTTGCACTTGTGCTTGGGGTTGCAGTAGCTGCTGATTCAGTCTCAAGCCCATTGTTTGCCTGCCCATTTGCTGCAGGACCACCACCAAGCCCAGCCACATTACCTAGGACGCGCCGGACATGGTTGTGTTCTCGGCTGCTTACAGGAAGCATCTCCAACAGCGCTAAATGGCTTTCAATCTGAAACGAAGAAAGAACCAGTACAATCAGATTTGAGACATTTATGTATCAATTATAGAATGGATAATATAGTTCTTATTAATCTACTCAAATACTCAACTAAGATCTCGCATAGCTTATTAGAATATATGTAACAGAATAACATTTTTAATTGGATGTCAGTCAGATCAAACCAGATTTGCTGAAAATATAAATCAATTGAAACCAGATTTGCTAAAAAAATAAATCAATTGATTTTACGTTCATACATGTATTGAAGAAAAAACAAAGTAGGCAATAAAATCTAATTAGAACACATTACCATTATATCTAATTCAGCACTTGCGGTCGACATACTTTCGAGTGACCGGACGGTACCAGTGGTAATAGGCATGATCGCGGGGCATCTCACCAGTCTGAGGAGGTGCATGGCAAAGTCGTTGTTGTCTCATATCCCATGTAAGGATATACAGTCCATGCTCTTCCCTCCAATTCTTTTCCACCTTCCCACACAAGTCTATTTTATGCAGTCTATCATCGTACACAACATGGTCGGGCCGCTCCTGCGCCAACCCAAACTGTCGAAGGACACAGTCTAGGTGGTGTGTCTCTACTATGCAAAAACACACAAGTGGCACCCTTGCTATCCACGTATCCCTCCCTGCAATGCAAAAGTCAGAAAGGTGGCCGAAGTCTACCTCATATGGCTGCCACATAATCTACAATAGAAACAAAAAACAATTATCATAACATCTTAAAATGTGAAACAAGGGAGAATACATAGATAAAGGGAAAAATAAAAATTCAAACAGAAGATATGTTAAAGCAATGATTTTAACATATTCTTAAGGAAAATTAACATAACCAAACAGATTTTTTATATATTATTACCTGGCCCGGCTGCATTCTAACTAATTGCTCGCGATAGTGGATCAACGCCGTGCCGGATGGCCTACTCTTTAGGCTTAGCATCCGCGCCCACCTACAGTTACGAGCGAATAACATAAGATAAGATAATACCACTTAGTTACTAAGAAGAGTACATTGCATAACACAATAAATATCAGGAAAATACTTACTTAAATGCAAGTGGAGCTTTTGGCCATAGGCCATAATCACATCCAGGTGGGGGCTCTATCCTTGGGCACAAGAATGGCAACCTCGCCCATGCCCAATACTAGACTAATTGCAACGCCCCACCAATCTGCGATGCCTCTTTATTGCTTGCCCAGCACAACTCTCTGTACAACTATGCCAAGCAACCATTACCCCAACTATACTGTGGCGGATCACGAAAGTTCCGAAAGAACTCCAAGAACATCATATGAACCCTATCTCCCGACTTCTTCATGAAAATCTTATCCCCTAATAGCGCTAAAATATAGCACCGGGCATACTGATGTATCTGAATCTCCGTTACGTCATGTGGCAATGGCTCTGCAATGTGCTCAACAAGGCGGCTGATGAGAATTCTTTGCCCCACCAAAATTTTGTCGTCATTCACTGGAACTCCAAAACCAAGCAACTCCACGCACAGTTGCCTCCAATCCCCATCCACCACAGCAGTCGACCCAACCAAGACCTCACTATCTATAGGAAGTCCCAAAATGACCTCCACATCTTCTAGGGTGATTGACATCTCACCATGTGGAAGATGGAACGTATGAGTCTCTGGGCGCCATCATTCAACTAGGGCCGATATTAGGCAATGATCTATCTCTTTGGAAGGGGCCGTAAACAATCCTTCTAGCCCCACCAACTTGATAATGTCAATCACCCGATTATCTTGCATCGTTATGTTTGCCATCTCCTTAGCGCGACCACGGCATTTAAGTGGGCTCGGGTCCTGCAAATCAATCAAAATTATAGCGATTGTTAGAACTAGATATACAACTTTGAAAGAACTTGCTAAAAGTCAAAGACAACGTAAAAATTAAAGTGGTTGTTAGAACTAGATATTTCACCTCGCCATTCCAAATGTCCTTTGATCGATGATTTTGTTGTTGTGTCAACAATGAATCATCTTCTGGACCAAGGTGCACGATCTCTAGCTCTTCATCTATCCGAGGCTCCATACTGCAAAGAGTGCTACTGTGAGATCATACATAGTGGCAGACATACGTTATTTGGTGTGAGAGTCATCACAAATCAGGCATTACCACAACACACAATGATTTCACATGAAGATATAAAAAATAGTTCACTGCATAAAAGATTTGAAATACTACAGCTGAACCACCTCTGAATTTTTGAAACAATGCAATGTATGAGCTAAAGAGTCCAAATTTCAAACTAGATTAAATGTCAATTCAATTACAAAAATTCAAATTTACATTCAATAAATGCAAAATCAGAAAATTATAAAATAAAAGCAATGATAAAAAAAAAAAAAAATCAAACTAGATTAAATATCAATGTAATCTAGATATTAGCACTTTTTACACTATCGAAATTCACACTAATTTCATAACAACAATTCGAATGCTCAAACAACCAAACAGAATAATATACATTCTTCACTGAAATGACAAATGATCATTTCCTACCTAAAACCTCAATTTTTTTTCTCGCAAACCAAACATGAATCACCAAAACCCAAAAAGATCCAAAATTGAAAAACGAAAAACCCTAGGTAACATCATGAAATTCCAAAATCTAAAATTGGAGAAAGAGAGAGAGAGGGGAATCTAACAAGCAAAAACGACAACGTATTGAGTAGAGAGAGAGAGTACCTTCGGCATGGTGGGTCAATGGGAGCAGTATTGAGAGAAGAAACTGTTTGAGTGACTGATTTGGGTGTGAAAGTGAGTGATTTTGAAAGTTTCAGACTGAGTGATTTACTCAAGTGAGTGAGTGAGTGAGTTTGAGAGGGCGGAGTGTCTGAGAGTGAGAGTGTGGAGTGTTTGAGAGTGAGAGTGAGAGTGAGAGTATGAAAGCGAGAGTGCCAGATTTTAGGTTTTAAGTGGTCAAAAACGTGTTTCTGAAACTTGGTTTTAGAAGGGAGTTTAATAAAAACGTTAATTAGAAATCGAGTTTTATAAACTTGAGTTTGTAAAGCGATTTTTATAAACTCGATATCCACGTGGAAATCTTTGTCCATGTCATTATATGGAAAAACCCCAAAATCGAGTATTAAAAAGTCGAGTTTTAGATTAATCTCGAGTTTTAAAAACTCGAGATGCTAGTTTCCCACATTCTTTCAAAATTGGGCAACTAACGAAATTGTTAGCATAGTAAGGTTATTTGGAAAAAAGAATTCTTTTTTATCTCTCTCCTCCAAAAACATAAAAATAACAAAAATATACAAAGAAACAAAATCAAATATAGAATTCTGTAAAGAAACTAAATAGATAAAGCTGGGTATCAATTTTCATATATTTTATCCTCTCTCTCAACCTCTCATTGTCTCTCAAGCTCCCATCCCATTATCTCTCTCTCTCTCTCAAACTTAGATCTCTGATTTTATTCTCTCATCTCTTCTCTCTCTGTGGAGTTGAGGAGACCAATCTGGCACCACAGCGAAAACCTAGCTAACCCAGCCTTGAGGAGGCCGATCAGATTAAAACCTAGCAACACCTAGAGTTGAGGACGCCGATTAGACTACACCACTTCGTGGGTTTCATTTTTTTTTTCTTGCTTTTGGGTTGTGGGATTGATCTGATTTTGGTTTGCTAGTGGTGGTTGATCTAATTTTGGTGGTGTTGTGGCTTATGGCTTGCGGTGGTTGTGGATTATGGGGTGTTCGGTGGTGGTGGAGGGTTTTGATGGTGGTTGCATTGGCTGTAGGTGGACAAGAGAGAGAGAGAATGAGGGAAAACGACGAGAGGATGTTTGGGAGTTTTGAATGCAATAAGAAATTGAAGTTGAGATTATGTTGTCTTGTTTGATTTTTGATTTTGTGTTTATGATGTTTGGGAAAGAAATATGGGCAGAAAATGTTGAAAGTTTCAAATCAGCACTCAAAGATTAATTTTACTGCAAAAAGCCAAAATTGATGAACCAATGAAAGGAGATGGATTTTGTTCAATACCAATAGCTATGTGGTCCAATATCCTTTCCAATTATGTTTTGAATTTTTGTGTCATTTGCTCCTGCAAATGAATTGTAGCTTCGAATGTTTTTAAAGACATTCGTGTCTTTGTTTCTTTCAATTTTTTAAGCATTCTTTCCCACTTCTTTTTCTTCAGCAACATCTCTAAGTATGCCATTTTCTACTATGGCAAGGAGATCTTCCAAACAGTAAATTCAACTTCCCACTCCAAGCTCTCTCAAAAAATTCAGACCCTAACCTTTTGATTCATGTTATGTTATATTTTGGAGGTAAAAGTTGGTTTTTAACGAAAAAGCCAGAGGTGGGTAACGGAGACGAAACAGTCTAAACACAGATGGACAAAGTGTTAAGTTTTAACCCACGGGTAAGTAAGGTGAAAACAGGCTAAACCACACGTGGGTTTATTGTAATTTGCCCATACATTTTTAAACCTTTTCTTTTTTGAAGGAACACATTTTTAAACCTAATTAATGTAACTTATAATAAAAAAAACACATGTAATACAAACAACTAGAGTGAAGCTACTATTTATTTATTTGGAAAATGTTAACAAATGCCTTAAGGACATTGATTTAAAATATATTTTTAGAAATTTTTTATGAAAAAAGAAAAAATAATTTATTTTTTTGACAGCTTTTTATATGATCTCATGTGGAAGAGCATGAGTTTTTATCATGTAGTACATTCTTTAAAATTCTCCTTATTTAAGTTTCCGCCTCAACAAAGTTTGCATTTATATCAAAGTATCAATTCACAAGCTAATGGAGTAAATGCATATATTAGCTATCTATAATTGTGCATTAATTATTTGGGATAATTACACTTTACTCACCTGTGGTTTGCCTCTAATTCTATGTGCCCACTCGTGGTTTAAATTTTGACACTTTGCCCACCTGTAATTCTGACCGTGAGTGCTCCGTAACCCACCTCAATATTTTCCGTTACTCTAACACCAAATAAGTAAAAAAGACATCCCAAAACGGATCAAAACTCACTCTCACTCCCAAAACTCACTCACTCCCACTCAGCTTGCTTACCAAACTCACTCACTCCCACTCGCTTGAGACAACTGTGGTAGATCCGAGCCAAGGAAGAAAGACACAGTTGCTCCTCTGTTCAGCTGTGGCAGATTCTACAATGTTCAAGGTTTATGAGTTTAGGTTTTGGTTTGGGTTTATGTTAAAAAATTATGGGTTTAACCCAGAATTTTGGACCCAAATAAAGAAGATATTATTATATATAGACTTTGTTGTTTCCCAGAAATTAAAAGAATTAGACACGCATACGGAACAGTAAGTACGTAAAGCTCCTTAGGAACTTAGCAATATATAAGGATTAAGGGGGAGCCATAGAGGAAAATGTCGTTGTGTCATCATTTGGTTTTTTTTTTTTTTTTTGGCCATAAACTCATTTCCTATATAGTTTAAGAAAAGAAGATTTGTCTCTGTGCCAGTTATATATACATGTCAATTTTGTTTTTTGTTTTTTTTCATTCGACTACGGCATCAAAGGAAGCGAAATATGTATCAAACAGCTCCTCCTCCTGTTCGACCTAATTATGCAATTGCCAATGCTTATAATCTTGGCCATGGGGGTGGTTATGCTAATGATCTTGGTAGATTTGGTAAACCCAGAATTTTTGAACATAAATCCAAACCAAAAACTAAACCATAAATCTTGAACATAAACTAAAAATTAAACCTATAAATTGATAGGCCTGAAAATGTTCTTATGGAGAGGACAATGAACTCACCCGAACTCACCCAAGCTTCAGATGAACCCAGAATCAAAGCTCCTTCCTCGGGTTACTTGCACGATCAAAGCCCAGATGATTCTCGGTCTAGAGTCTCAAGCGAAGCGCATTGCATTGTGTAGGATCTTCGTTGGGTTGGATGAGAGTGAGTGAGTTTTGGGAGTGAAAGTGAGTTTTGATTCGTTTTGGGATGTGTTTTTTACTTATTTGGTATTAGAGTAACGAAAAACATTGAGGTGGGTTATGGAGCACTCACAGTCAAAATCACAGGTGGGCAAAGTGTCAAAATTTAAACCACGGGTGGGCACATAGAATTAGAGGCAAACCACAGGTGAGCAAAGTGTAATTATCACTAATTATTTATATTAAATAAATTTATATGATTATTTTTTATATACTCTATATAAAAAACAATTTTTATTTTGAATAATAACCGTAGATTTGGTATTAGAAAAAAAAAAAAAAGATTTAGAATATGGCATTTTTCCTCATGTTTTATTGTTTCAACAAAAATTGACATTTAAAATTAAATATTTGTTCTTATAAAAAAATTAAATATTTATGAATTTACTAAAATTAATCTTAATCATTTAAATTTCTTAACTCCTTTCATTTATGTATAATATATATAGCTTATTGAAACAGATCCTGTTAGTAAGGCCATGAAATTAATGGTTTGCTCACTAATAGCAACCGGTGGTAAAATAGACATGACCCAAAAACAAGAGTGCTTCTTTTATTTTTCAAAGATGGCTGGTGCCACGTTTTTATTATAGCCATCAGTCCATCACAATATAGAATTGCAATGCCTTGTTTAATAATTCGTGGTAATGAATATTACGAGTTACAGTGTCTATCTACTTGCTTTTATTGCCCTCTCACCAATAATGTATTCATTATCTTGTTTGTTTGGAGTGAAAGGAGAGAGGATGGAATCATAGCGAAAAGAAATCTTGTACTAATGCACCTCTCTCCCTGTGTAATTCTATACACCATCCTACTATCACTCCAGAAATCTTTCAGAATTTAAATTGACTATCAAGAAAAGCTCATTTCCTAATAACTAAGAGCTATAATTTGGTCCACTAGTGAAGAAACAAAGATCACCAACATTTATCATACATTAACATACATGGCACAAGACCGCACGCATGGGTTGCAAATACAAATACACAGATGAGAGCAAAAATCAATTAGCCATTAGCTGGTACAGAAAATTTTATGATCCTTGGCTTGGCCCTTCCCATTACTTCTTCAAGGAAGCAATTAGCATTTCCACACAGTAGTAATGGAAGACAGAGGATCATAATAAAATTACAACAGGCTGTCAGGGCAATCAAAAAATAATTTCCCAGTCCAAAACAACAGCCGTTTTTAAGTACATTTCTTCTGGTTTCCCACCACCGTAAAAAAAGAGGAAAAGAGAAGATAGAAAAGCTTAAGATAACTACAGATTAGTAATGGCACTTAGCAGGTGATTGAGGTTGCTAGAGGAGTTACCAGAACAGCAGTATTTCCAGTTATTGGCTGGAGACTGGCCGCATTCTCTAATCGCTCCCATGCTTCCTTCCGCTTCTCAGCTGCCAAGCTTAGCTTTGCTTCCTCTTCTTCAAAGCGAGCATGACAGGACTGGAAAAGCACCTCATCCATCTCCATGAACATCTTTCTAACATTTAAACTTAAGTTGAGCACTGCTGGGTTCCAGTGGCTCTGGACATTTCTCTCAAATGCTGGAAATACGATGGGAAGAATCACCTGACGGTTATGTGCTATCAAGTTGACAATGTTGTCATTGTTCCAAAAGAAAAGGGCCCTTTCAGCAACCTGAAACAATAATTGGCAGCAGAAGTAGTGATTTCTTTCCTTCCAAATGAGAAGACAAATTTTAGGCATCACAAAAGCTGCTAGAGGAACATTTTTTTTTTCTTGTGGGGAAAGAGAAGAAAAAGAAAAAGAGAGGGGGGGAGGAGGGGGGGGGGAGATTATGGGGGGGACAGTAACTCAATGAGGCAACAAAAGGAAGAATGAAACCCTGGCACTAAAATTAGAATTACATCTCCATTTTAAGTCCATGACAAAATTCTATCAAGAGAGTGGCCTTAGACAAAAAAGTTAGATCATTATTAGGTCATACCCAATGCACAAAACTCCCACTTTTGCAAGGTTTGGGGAAGTCATGGTAAGCAGCCTTAACCCCAATTTACTGGAGAGATTGATTCCTGTTTCTGGACTTGAACCTGTGACCAGCCGCTTTTGGTGGAAGGCACTTGTCAATTGTTTCAAGGATTTTAAATTATTAATGTACTTTAAAACCCTTGAAACAGTTGTAGTCAAGAAGCAGAGGAATCACAACTAACTCCAACAAATTGGACTAATCACATAAAACTTTTTGGGATTTGCAGTCCTTTGAGCCAACAAAATAAACACCAATTTCTGCTCCAGTTATGCAATTGAATCAATGTGCCTAAGTAAGAACAGATAATCCTCAATTATCTCTCAAAACTCCCTCAAGACGTGAAGAATTAGATATAATCAAAGTATTACTTCATTCCGTAACATCTAATATGTAAGCCAGAAAAGGGGAGCAGGGGAAGCAAGAGAGGGGTCCAATTATGAAGTTCGTTTCTAAATATGTAAGACCACACCTCTTTTCAATCAGATAAGATTTTAAGAAAGGAAAAAATCCTTCAATACTTGACATTAAAACTCAGAAAAAACCAGCACAAATTGAAGTATTTGCTTATAACATCTATTCACATAAATTTCATTTAGAGGTGTCTGCCTCCTCAAGATGAAAAAAATTGTGGCCAAAACTAAGTATTTTCGCACCAAAAAAGAAAAACCCACTAAGGCTCTCAAAAATGATTAAATCTAGAAAACTGGTTTTTTAATGAACAGTTTCCATCTACAAGTCATTGGTATTCCTTTTCTCGTCACTTACAGTTAAGAAGAAAACCCTGTCAACAATATTGGATAGTATTACAAAGGATTACCTTGATTTGGACCATCTCTTCGTATTGCCAGTGATAAACTAAAAATATCTTTATGAGATTACAAGGTCATTATTTCTCTCCCCTCAAATTTGTAATGCCAGGAAACACACCTCTTTTCAATCCATTTCCTTATGAGATTTCAAATGTGCTCTATTTCCAACATTCAACCAAAACTATTGATTTGTGTATCCTTTCATTGATTGCATTGATAATTGGATCAGTGATCTTTCTAAGTTCATTGTGTGTGCCTAGAGTTACATCAATGGAGCTACTAAGTGCTATGTGCCTGGTGCCAATGAGATTAGAAACATAAAAACATGGTTCAATGTTAATTTTTACTTATTACATCCGTAACACATTATACTAATTTGAAAATTGAAATGTAGAACAAATTATGCAAATCCATAAGATATAATAAATAGACCAATAATGTGTGTCAACTAGTAGAATCTCACGTACCTGAAAGTGGAAGCTGTTAATACAACATCCAATCCGCAAAAACAACGGCACCATAATCTTTTGGAACTCCACCATGTTAATGGCATCCAAAATCTCTTCAATCTCACCCAAAAACATCATCTCCTTCTGACTATTAGTGACAGGCCAGAATTTCAACAACCCCCGGATGACCGTACTAGTCAATTTCGGCTCTTTCTCTATAAACTGAGTAACACAATACGACAATTGATGAAAGTAAACCCCAACAGACTTAGGCTTATGCAAAGGCACCAAAACCCTCCACAAGAAAATCTTATGCTCCTCTTTCAAAGGCAATGCAAACCCACTAATTACACTCCCATACACCTCCAATAACTCGGCGATCCCATTGTGTCTTTCGGATTCAGACACAAACCTATAGAATATATTATTAATTGACTTGCGAATAAATGGCCTATGAACCATGAATTTCCCATATGCCCTATGTAAAATAGTTTTCAGACAATCTCGTTCTCTAGGATCCTCGGAATCAAACAAATCGAGCAACCTTAATATAAAGGAATGATCTATGTACTTCTTAGCTACCTTAGCGTCCACGCAAGATGAAGTAATGAACTTGAGAAGTAAATCATATACCAAATTCAAATGCGGCCACGCCGGGTCGAACATCGGCTCGCCGTCGCACTCGTTGTTGTCGGAATCGCCTCCGCCGTCGCCACCTCCGCCACAATTCGACCGGTAACTCGGCGGAAAAACTCGGAAAAGATTCGCTGCGCACATTCTACACAGAGCGAGGATTGCCGGTTCGGTGAACCGGATCGAACACGAACCGGACGAGCCCGAAGCCGAGGATACGAAGTCGACGAGCTCGATTAGGGTTCGCCTTTTGACGTCCTTTTCGACCGAGTTCTTCGACGAGTCGGTGAAATCGAAGGTGACGCAGCAGAGACTCACTTTGCTAACGAACAGGTTCATCTTCTCCGAGTTCGGTACGTCCTTGAACGGAACCAGCGGCTCGATTCCAGCCACCACGCTCGCCGGAAACACCGCCGTGCGCTTCCCTCCTCCTCCGCCGTTGGATTGCGATTGTGATGTTGCGCGCGGCGAGTTCGAAAAGCGAGTTGACTCGGCCGACGAGTCGTTGCTCGATTTCGATGACTTCCGAGGCAGTTTGCTCCATATTTGCTTCAACATTGTAAAATTTTTTGATCAAAATCAAATACCTTTTTTTTTTTTTTTTTGGTTTTGATTTTGGTGAATTTAGAGAAACAAAAAACAAACCCTAGATCTACTCTAGGTCATGAAAATTTTGGAGGGAAAATTGTAAAAGAGAGAAGAAAGAAGTAGTGGCAAACAAAAGAGGAAATTTTGGAGTTTGCATTGGAATGAATGAATCTGAATCTAAAAGCAAAAATAGCAGATACTAAATTGAAATGATATATAGTGTGAGGAAGCCATTAATAATTGAAAGTATATAAAATAAATATATATTTAGAAACAGAAACAATGGATTGTGTTTGTAGATAATTAGAGAGAGAGAGATGAAGATCTAATAAGAAGGAAGAGAGATAATGTATTAATGTGGATATATTGGTAATGAAGGTTTGTGTGAGTTTTTCAAGTTGTTTCATTTCCATGAAAAGAGAATGTACCAAGAGTTGGAGCTTTTTTCTTTTCTTTTCTTTTTTTTCTTTTTTTTTTCTTTTCTTTGTTGATGGGAAGACTGTGATATTTTCAAAAAAATGCAGACTTTATAAAAAAAAATAAAAAAATATGTTTTTCGCCTTGGGATAAGTACTTTTGTACATTATTTAGAGTTATTATCAAGAGTAGACGTTATAGTCAGGAGCGGACACTATAAATTAAAACACTTAAAAAAAAAAAAAAAAGTACTCTTGTATATGATTTAGATAAGTGTTTCACTTCTATAAAAAAAAAAGATAAGTGTTTCACATTTTAATAGATTTGTTAGGATTCAAATAAGCAATAAATAATTTGTCACAGGATTACATTTTAATGGATCAATTGATTACATTCTAATTAATTATTAATTTTTTATAATTAAAGTAATTTATATATTATATTAATTATTAATAGGTAAAACTTTATTATTTATGTTTTAAGAAATTTATAAATTTAAAATCCTATTTTACTATATCATTTTTAAAAAAAAATAATTTTACTCTGACTAAAATTCTATTGTCTAAATTAGTTGGGGTTTTTTTTTTTTTGTTTTTTCGTCGGTTGATGGGAAATTTGTGGTTGTTTTAAAAATGTATATAAGTAATATACTTCTAAGTACGGAGAAAAATAATAATTTAAGGATAGAAGAAAAAAGATATTAGTCGCAAGTCAATCGTCAATGTTTTTTGTTTGTTTTTTTGTGAATGTGAATAATTTTAACTCATTGTTTACTCTTTTTTCTTTTTATAGGAACTGGGAAGTGACAAACTAGCGATTCGTATGATGACTTTGGTTGGGTTTGTGTGGTCTTCGAAGCTACTTTGCATAAATTAATTAAAATTCACATATAAGAGGAAAAAAATTCATAATAAATATATTATATATGTGATATGACATGGAATGAAATTAAATAATAACTATAAAAAGTAGTACAATAGAGTATTATTTTTAATATTTAGAGAAGTGTTACGTTGATAATATTTTCATAATTTGAATTCACAACTTAAATTATTTTTTTATCCACTCATAACAATCTGTCACTTAAAATTTGTTGTGAAAATGTTATGAATATAGTATTTCTCTAATTTTTATCTTTACATGCATTGTGCATGAGTGTTTAGAGATTTAAAAAAAAAAAATTAGGTTTATGCATTTTTTAAGTGAGATGATCTCATTATTAAAACGTGTCTAAACAATAAACTTATTTAGAGCATCAAAGTGTAGCTAGAAAATTGTCAAGAATTTTGTAATTTAACTAGTATTTCCAACGAAAACATTTAATATTCAAATCTCCTGAACCTGTTATAACTATTGAATTATTAATATATATATATAGAGAGAGAGAGAGAGAGAGAGAGAGAATTGTATCCAACTCTAATGAATAATAAACGAACCATATTATTTAAAGGTTAAATTTGTTGCATACAAACTGTTTAAGCAATTAAAATCACTCGTTATTATCTAATATTTCTTCCCTCTACACTTAGCAATCAATCTCAAGCCATTCATCCCATAAAACCCACCATATATACAAAACAATATTCACAACCTTTAAACAGAAAAATCCCACAAATTAGATTGTCCTCAACTTTACCAAAGAGTGATCATACAACAAATCAACATGAGACCAAAACCATCGTCATTAACAACCTCCAAAGTCTCATTTTTGCATAATTTTGGTTCCAACGGTTTAAAAGTCAGAAGAGCCAAAAAAAACCATTATCAAATATAAAAATCACCGACTTCACAAACGGACATCCAAAGGTTTTATGGGATTCTTTGTTACAGAAAGTTGAGAGATAATAAAATAGTTCTCAAAAGGGCCAATGATTTCTGGAACCTTTTTTTTCTTTCTCATCTTCTTTAAAGCAGTCAATGGTTTTTGAATCTGCTTTCTTTGTCTTTGTTGGATTTTAATTGAGTGATAAAACTACAAATACTGAGAGGAAGAGATTATTTTTGCTATCAGATTAAGGGTGTATAGACAGAGAATCACATATATAAAAAAAAAGGCAATTTGAAATGCCAAAAAAAAAAAAAAAGTTAATTTAATAAATATCTATACCTGAACTTTGGCTTGAAGAGTAGGCTATTTAGTTCTCCATCTTATATTAATATCTCTTTGTTGGTCTGCAAAGATAAATTCATGTTGGAATCTTGAGAAAAAATCACAAATAAGAAATTAATGAATAGAATTATAGAACATAAAAGAGCTTGAGCTGAAGATTTCAGTTAGCCGTTAAATTTTATGAAGCAGGAGGAGTGCTTTTTATTTTTAGATAATAATGTATGAACTTTTTGTTAATTTTAAAATTGGAAATCGGCTTGGGTCGAGTGCATAGGAGCTCTAGTCTCAATGAGATGTTGACACGTGTCAAAAATTTGTTATGTGTCAACATCTTAGTGGGTCTAATGCTCTCCTAACCCTTAAAATTGGTAAAGTAGTCTCTCTTTTAGTTGAACAATTAATCACTCAAAAAGTTCTTACATTTCTTTTTCGTGTTCACCTCTTTTTAAGGTGGTTGTGCCATTACTTACTTTGAGTTGTTTTATTGTGTGAAGCTACATTTATTGAGAGTTATTAATGGTTTGTAATTGACGATGAGTGATCTAAACATTGCGTGTTATTAGCTCAATCAACGTTTAACATACAAGCATCATTTGTTCATTGCCCATGTGGCTAGTGGACTACTTACTTGAAATCTTCACATGGTTCTTTAGGCCCCAACTATGTATTACGCACTTATAGAGCGTTTGGATTCAACTTATTTGTGCGCCTGTGTTTACTAAATCACATTTCCTTCCTCTTTTTTTTTTTTTTTTTCAGCGTGTATGAACAGTAACCGCATTGTTCATGCACAAGGATTCACTGTGCAAGAGACAAATTACACTGTTCATACACTGTTCACGGGACCCACAACCACTTTATTCAGAAAAAAATATTAAAAATGGGTCTCACGGTACTATTCACACACTTAAAAATTATTTTGCTACAGTATTTTCAGTTTCAGTAAAAATAAATTGTATCCAAACGGACCCTTAGTCTAGTGTGTTAAGTAGAGTCGACTCTGCTCTTGCACCAAGAATAGCAAACCGTTATTTGGTGCTAACAAGAACATATCCTACACTACTTAGCCTACCTCTATCAGTGGCAATGCTCGTTCTTACATTTAGAGCATTTGTAGCAGTGTAACTAAATAGCTATATAGCTATTTTAGCTACACCAAAACACAAAAAAGAGAGTTGTAGTAGTGGAGCTAAACCTAAAAATTTTAGCTTCTCAGTTACAGTGCACATCTATCTTTAGATGTGCACTATAGCTCAAAGGTAAAAAAAATACTATTTTATGTTGTGTTCACACTGAATCAGAATATTTTAATAATATTTTTTTTCTCTCCTCTTTTCCATTTCTGCTCGTTGCTCCTCTCTACTCAGTCCTCACACTTCGTTTCTGCCCATTGCTGCCGACCAAGCCCCTGCCCAGCGCCGACCGAAGCCCCAGCCCCAGCCCAGCGCCAACCACTCTTTGCGTTCTCCACAACTCCACCCCCCTCTCTCTTTGCTATCTCATGCCCAGCGCCGACATGGGTCTCTATCTCGCATTTTCTCTCTCTAGATCTCCACCTCAAATGCTGAACCTCCGAGCTCCACCCTCTCTCTGCTATCTCATGCCCAATGCCGATGTGGGTTTGTGTTTGTGTTTTTCGATCTATTGTGGGTAGTGGGCTTGTGTTTGTGTTTGTGGCAGTGGGCTTGTGTTTTTCGATTTGTGGGCATTTTGGTGCAATTGATGAAATTTTCAGGGGTATTTTGTTTACAGTGTTTTTCGATGTGGCTGTTGTGGGGGCGACGGTGAAGATAGAGTGAAAGAGAAAGAAAGACAAAGCTGAAGTAGAAAAACAAAAATGTAAGTGAAGATAAAGAGGAGTATACGTGTGTGGAGGAGAAAAACAAAGAGTAAAAAATAAAAATAGAAAGAAAAAAGAAACATGTATTTGGATGAAACCAAATAAGATAATGGGAAAAATAAAATAAAGAATAATAAGAAATTAAAATTAATAAATGTTCCCACAATATTTTTGTAACAAATTTTAAGTAATAGGTTATTACTATCTAATATTGGTGAGAAAAAATAATTTTTTTTTATAGTGGCGGTTGCAGTGGTGGTGGCGATTGTGGTAGCGGTAGCGGTAGTGGCTGTGATTGTTGTTTATTGTAGAGAATATATTATTCTATCATGTGGCGGCGGCAGAAGAGTCGGCGGCGGTGGAAGAGTCGGTGGCAGGAGTAGTGGCAGCGGTAGCGATTGCGGTGGCGGTGAAAGAGTCGATGGCGGCGACAGTAGTGGCAACGGTAGCGGTTGCGGGTGGTTGTGATTGTTGTTTATTGTAGTAGATATATTATTTTATTATAAGGGATATATTATTTTATTATATTGAAAGTTAAATAAATCCACTGCTGCGGCGTGTGTGTAGATAAAATAGATAAAGTAACTTTTGATAGAATTAAAAAACTAAATTTTTAGTTCCACTGCTGTGGATACTCTTAGGGTGAATTTGGGTTTAAATCACTCATTCTCCACTTGTTTTTTTTTGTTTGGGGGGGGGGAGGAAGAGATAACCCTTTTATTATACTTATGGTGCAAGGGGAGAGTACCCACTTGTCACAACCACATATTCTAATATTCAAATTTATATTGCACTATTATTTTGCTCACGTGATATATGGTTTAATATCACTCGTAAACTAAATTAAATATTTCAATAATATTTAAAAAAAAAACATATTTCAATAATATAATGAAATGAATAAAAAAATTAGTGACTAAATTAGAAGTTTTAATTTTGACTTTTTTTTTTTTCAAATTAGTCATTTACCTTGTGTTTAGAAGTCTTGAGGGAAAGGAAAGTAAAAGAGAATAAGGGGAAGCAAAGGAGAGGGGATGAGAGGGAACAAAAATGTTAACCCATTCCCATTGTTTGGATGTTTTAAGTAGGGGATATGGAGATGGGAAATCACATAGATATCTCCATTAATATTTATAGATACCAAAGAGATTAACACTTCAAAAAAAAAAAAAAAACAATTGCAACTTTATTCATGAAATATCATTTTGTACAATGGGAAGGATAAATGAAAGATATTCTTTTAATCATGATAAGAAGAACGAGTGATTAATAACTTAATATAACATAATTGAACACATTAGCCCTTTTAAGTTAAAGTGTGTCTCTGTATATATTATAGTAATTATTTAAGGAAGATCAGCCAAAGTTTAAGCAATTGGATTACAAGACTTTGAAACATGACAATAATTGAGTTGACTAAAAGATTGAACGGAAAGTTTTATTTCTGTAACCTGAAAATCCACCTTAGTGGCACATTGCTTAATTAGGACAACAAATCCATATTAGAACAATCCATCACCACATAATGAAACCCAAACCTAAAACAATTTTTTTTTTTTATATTTTTATTCTCAACTTAAAACTTCATTAAACTGAATTGGAATTCATACAGATTACATCATGTTGCACTTGTTCAACAACTATAGGTAGGGTATCCTCCACCCATATGACCCTATCAATTACAGACTTGGCATGTCTTGCCAAAGTGTGAGCCGTAGAGTTGGAACCCCTGCTAATGTGAGACATTTCCCACGCTTCAAAACATCGAAACTCCACTTTTATGCCTTCTATAACTTTTTGAATGCTACTCGGTGCCTCATGAATCGAGCTGACCACTATTTGTGAATCACTCTCAATGATAATCTGTTTGAGGTTGAGATCCCACGCAAGTTGTACCCCATCTTCCACTGCTAGCTTCTATCTCTAACGCTCTCAAAAGCAAGTCCTATCTTTTACTCATTGCTCCCATAATTAGTCCATTTTCATTCCTTATCACCACACCACTTCCACAACTCCCAATCTCCTTGAAAACCGCACCATCTATAT
Source organism: Quercus ilex subsp. ballota (assembly GCA_032727855.1). Lineage (NCBI taxonomy): Eukaryota > Viridiplantae > Streptophyta > Magnoliopsida > Fagales > Fagaceae > Quercus > Quercus ilex. The sequence goes on from CM064919.1 coordinate 27,298,219, forward strand.
TAATTTTATACTAGTCCTACCTAGGAGGAGACCATGGATGTGTGATCTTTAGGGGGTGCCTCAACTGTGGTTGTTTCTCCTGTTTGATTTCTTCTACATAGTCAGCCGCTGACTTGGTCAATACCTCATGCCCTTTACATTTCCCCTCATGTATTATCGAGTTTCTATTACTCTATAAACTCCATGCAGTCACAGCAAACATGATCCAATCAACATTCGGGTGTGATTCCATTGTCTCTCATACTATGTTGATGAACTCATTTAGTGATTCTTGCAGCCATGGTAATTTGATTTTAGTTCCACTCCAAACAGCCTTTGCATATTGGCAACCCCACAAGATATGACCCGATGTCTCACTATGACCACACAGTGCACAACAGTCTTCTCTCCCTATGCCCCTAATCATAAGACGATTCTTGGTGGGGAGGATGTTCTTGTAAGCCCTCCACATAAAATGCTTTATTTTAATTTGACAACTTAGCTGCCAAATTAACCTCCAGATGGGCCTCATCTTTGAGCTATCGGAGCTGCCTCCTGTTTTAGGTCGAGTGTTCCTTTCCTTCAGCCATTTTTGCACAACCCCATATGCACTCTTTATTGTAAACTTTCCGTTTGTGGTCCATGCCCATATAATTGAATCTCCTGGCAATCGAGAGCTAACTGGGATTCCCAATACAACCTCTGCTTCATGAGGGAGAAAAGTGCTTCTGACCTTAGCTATATCCTAACTTCTTCTATCTGCATCAATTAGATTTGAGACCTACACTGCTTCATGCTTGGGCTGCCGTGGGCTAATTACTTTGAAGGATTTTGGTTTTGGGATCCACTTATCATCCCAGATGTTTACCCTTTGTCCATTTCCTATACTCCATCGAGAACTCTTCACATTAATCTCTTTTGCTGCCATAATACTCTGCCACGTGTAAGAGGGTCTTCGACCTAACTGAGCATGTAGGAATGAATCCTTTGCAAAGTATTTTTCTTTGTACACTCTATGCACTAGAGAATTTGGGTTTTTCAATATTCTCCATCCTTGCTTGGCTAGTAGGGCTAAGTTGAAGGCCTTGAGATCCCTAAACCCCATGCCCCCCTCTGCCTTTGGTGTACATAATTTCTCCTAAGATACCCAAGCCATTTTCCTTTCCCTTTCCTTCTGCCCCTACCAAAAATTATCCATCAAAGAGTTCAGATCCTTAAACAGTGAATCTGGCAGCTTGAACACACTCATTGTGTACGTGGGTGTGGCTTGTACTACGGCTTTGATAAGGATTTCACGACCTGCATTGGATAAAAGTTTACCTTTCCACCCTGCGATTTTCCTTCCTACTTGGTCTTTTATCCGGTTAAAAGCTTTTCTTTTCCCCCTTCCTACTAATGGAGGTAACCTAAGATACTTTTCATGATACCTAACAATCTCTGCCTCGAACTTTTGCTTTACTTGGTCCTGCACATCCCTACTGTGTTCTTGCTGAAGTATAATGAGATTTTTTCCCTATTAAACTTTTGACCCTAGTCACGCTTATAATCCTCCAACACCTTTAGCACCTTGTCACACTCCAACACCAAAGCTCTACAAAAGATGATACTATCATCCGCGAATAACAAGTGTGAAATACTCGGTGCCCCTTTACTCACTATCACCCCTTTAATATGACCATTTGTCTCCTCTTTTTTCAGCATTGCCGACAACCCCTTGGCACACAATAAGAATAAGTATGGCGAAATAGGATCCTTTTGCAGCAATACTCTTGATGGAACAATTTTTCCTTTTGGCTCCCCATTTATCAAAACTGAATACAACACCGTGCTAACACACATCATCATTAGCAATCCACTTCTCATGAAACCCCATCTTCCTCATCATAGCTTCAATATATGACCATTCAACCTTATCGTAGGCCTTACTCATGTCAAGCTTCACCACCATTAGCGCTTCCTTGCCCTTTCTTTTTTGGTCGATACAATGCATTGTTTTGAAGGCAACAAGCACATTGTCTATTATCGATCTACCAAGCATGGATGCTCTTTGAGATTCATCAATCACCTCCCTTAGGATTCTTTTTAACCTATTCGCAAGAACTTTAGAGATAATTTTATACACCACATTGCATAAACTTATAAGTCTGAACTTAGTGATTTTTTGGGGAGAACCTACCTTTGGAATGAGACATATATATGTTTCATTAAGATCACAGGGCATCACACCAGAATTTAAAACTTCTAACACACAGCTAACCACATCAGAGCTTACAATATCCCAATATTGATGAAAGAAAAAGGGTGACATATCATCGGGACCTGGGGCCTTTGTAGGATGCATCTGTTTCAACGCTTTCCAAACCTCATCTGCCTTAAACTCTGCCAAAAGTTCTTCATTCATGTCTGAAATGACCCAAGAGGAGATTGCACCCAAGCTTGCTTCAAAGTTGGAAGGATTGTCCGCCTTGAAGATATTCACAAAATACTCTAAAATTATGGTTTCAGTGCCCTTTTGATCATTTGTCCACTCCCCATTTAGATTTTGCAGCCCTTCAATTCGGTTTTTCCTTCTCCATTGGCTAGTTGTGGCGTGAAAAAATTTCGTATTTCGGTCTCCCCGCTTTAGCCACAACGCCCTAAATATCTGCTTCCACATAATTTCCTCCCCTATTAGGACCTCATTGATTTCCTTCTTCAAACACTTAATATCCTCGGTTTTGTCAAGCATTCCATCAATGGCTTCAAGTTGTTGGAGCTAATTTCGTTTATGCTTTAGGGTGTTGTTCACATTCTCGAATACCCTCCAATTCCACCTTCGAAGTTGTTCTTGGCAACATTTTAGATGGTTCGTGATTTTAAACTCCAGGTCTCTCCTCAAAGGATCCCATGCTTCCTCAATCACCTATCTGCATCCGGTCTCCCTAGTCAACATTGCCTCAAAGAAAAACCTATTTTTAACCGGTTTGCGGGGCTGCCTCCAGTGTAGAAATAGCATTAACAAGTAGTGATTGGAAATAGACATTGAAAAATGGTGCACACTTGCCTCAGAAAATTTTTCAATCCAGCCCTCACTTGCCACCATCCTATCCAGTCAGAGTTTTGCTCTTTACTCCCTCGCCCTTCCATTGCACCAAATATATCTCTGCCCCACAAAACCCAAATCATAGAGGTCTCATTTTCTTAAACACTTTCTGAAATCCTTCATTTGCTCAACATCTCTCTCCAACCCTCCTAGCTTTTCATCGGAATGGGAGATTTCATTGAAATCCCCAAACACCACCCACGACAAGTGACTTTGCTCTTTCAAAACTTCCAACAGTTGCCATGAAATAAAACGTTTGGTTACATCTAGTTGCCCATAAAAACCAGTGGCACGCCGTGGAGTTGATGGAAAGCTTTCGTGGATCTCGACGTCGATGTGCAAATTAAAGCAGCTCTTGAACCTCATATCCGCAGCCTTCCTCCACAGCATTGCCAAGCCACTGCTTCGACCATCACTAGGAACCAAAATTCCCTGTGTGTATTCCAATTTATTTTAAATTCCTTTAATCCTACTCGTACCAACCTTCGTCTCCGACAAGAAGAGAAGGGGGTGTTTCACTCTCACCTCGTCGGTGAGTGTTCGAACCGCCAAGAAGGACCCCAATCCCTGGTAGTTCCAGGCTATGACACTTATTTGGCTCGACAATGTTGCTCCGCAGCCACCACCATCCATTTGCTCCTCTCCATTTTGATTTTGGTTGTGTCCCTTACTGCCTCTTCTGCGTTTTAGATCGCAGGTGTTAGGGTCTAACTCCTTAAGTGGTATTGGACCTTTACGTTTTTCATTGATTGGGCTTCCTCCATCCTAGGCTGCCTTTGCATGGACTTCCCTTGCTAGACTTTTCCAATGTCTACTAGTTGGGCCCAATGTCTCTGATATCCAGCCCTTCTTTTCGTCAAAGCACATAGCTATTAAGCCTAATTCAAGACTCCCATAGTTTGGCCCATCATCCTTTAATTTGAACCCATGGTTTGGTGCCAGACTTGAGACATTCTCTTTCTGGGCCTAGTGATTAGTAGCTGTCTCCACTGGTAGCAGGCTTTTCTTTGCTTGACTTCCCCAACTTAGTTTCCTTCTCCTCAACCTTCTCCATTACCTTTTGGACCTTTCCATTTTTAGGTAATTCTCTTGACATGGGCATAGGGTAGGCTAATCCCACCACACCTCGTGTAGGGTTGCTCTCCTCCTGAATTGTTTAGGGCACGTGACTCCCATTTACCCCTGGAGCTTCCTTCACCGAGTGTACCAACTCCGACGGCTTCATCGTATCGCCCACTAATGAACCGGGTCACTGCACCACCACACCTTCGTTTCCTTGTTTATTAAGCTCTTTTCCACCACAGCGGGCTGGTTCACCCTTTAGCCATGCGCCATATTGTAGCTAGCTTTCCTCTTTCAACTTGCTTTGATCTGGTTCATCAATGTAGTCCTTAAGGGCATGATTAAGAAGCCCACACCTATAGCAGAAATTGGGTAACCTATTGTATTTGAAGTTAACCCATTTTGACTCGCCTCCTTCATTGGTAATCTTCCTACCACGCACCAGACACCTTGTTACGTTAATGCGCACTCATACACGCAGACATTTACCCCACTGCACCCTCGATTCTGGCACATCCACATCTAGCACCAACCCTAAGCTTGAACCAATAGCCCAACCTATTTCTCTTGCTCTACCTTTTAAGGGTAGGTTATAGATCTGAATCCAAAAGGAAGCCCATTTTAAGTCTATCTCCTTCGAGGTTAACTCCCCTTCAAATTCTTGGATTATAACTAGTTGCTTCTCATAACTCCAAGGGCACATATCCAACACTTTCTTTTTGGCTTTCTCATCTTCGAACTCCACCAGAAATACCTCCTCTTCTAACTCAGATATTTGGACCCCTTTGTTAGGTTTCCATAACATTCTTAAATTTTTCCTAGGAGCATCCAGGTTTATACTTCTCTAAGTCAAAATCTTCATGACAACATAACACTTTCCCACATCTCTTGCTACCTTTGTACTTCTACTGTCAAGCTCTATCCTTATATCTTCCTCCTTCGTGAACATTAACTTTTTCCATAGCTCTTCAAGTTCCTCTGCCATAGCTTACTCTTCCAACTAAGTTCTTCTTATGAAGATCAGGGAACTAATGGACGCCACTATTAGGAAGGAGGGGAAACGGAATGCCCCACTACCACTACCTTACACAAGGGAGGTCACCCCACCTCTCGCAAGAAATTGCAAGGCACCCTACTGCTACTACGCACCTAAGCAAGAGAGCACATATCTCCTAACTGTGGTTGATAACCTATAACAAAATTGAATAGCATATTTAGTACAAAACCAGAGCCGGCCGTAGGCCTTGGCCTAAAGGCCCCAAATGTGGTGGCCAATCAGTGGTTTTTTTTTTTTTAAATAAATAAATAATTGTGAGTTGTTCCTCCACTTTTAAGACAACCTCCGACCACTGCACACTATTGGTGCGATGGTCACTCTACAAGTATAAGTGCTTGTGAGGTGTAGGGGTAAGAGCTGGGGTTCAAGTATTCAGAAGGAAGTTTCACACACATATACACTTAGATTATGCTAGAGTAGAATTTCTATCTTGTAAAAAAAAAAGACAATCCCCCCAAAAATGAAAAAGAAAAAAAGAATGATGCAAATATGCTACTAAATTACATAAGTCTTATGCATCGTTGTGTTACAAATCATAAGAAATAATTCAAATATTCATTTATTATCTTGTTAACGTGTTATCAATCACATTTTTTGTCGCATCATTTTGTAGGTTTTTTATAGTAAAATTTGTATTAAATTTATCATTTTCCATTTACTTAATTTGGATGCTAGGTATATATATATATATATTCACCATTAAAAAAATGAAAAATGCTAAAACTACTACAAATTTTACAATTTGACATGGCAAGAATAGACTGGTGCTATTAAAACAACATAATAAATAAATGTTTGACTAATTTTTTCTTGATTGGTGACATGTCAATTTGTAAACATAATACATAACATTAACTATATTGAATCATTGATAGTTAATAAACTAAAAATGATTTAAGTGATATTTAAAAGCCTATTTCAAAAGTTTGACTAAGGCCTTAAAATCCTAGTATAGTCAGCCTGCACAAACTATATTAGAAACCTTCCATCTTTGTTCTACATGTTGGCTATATTGAGTACAATTAATTTATTTTTGTAATTAAGTAAATAAGAGTAACGTACAATTATCTAAACAAGAACAAAAACAGATCCAATAAGTAAAAAACAACAAATAGATTTTGAAAATAATAAAAAATATGTAAAATACATTTAGCATTCAGATTTACGTGCTTCTTAAAATTAATGTGCCGATTATAACGAGCGAAATATGTCTCAAGGGGATTATATAAAACACAAGCATTGATCATAATTTACATAAATCATTTTTTATGCATCTGATATGTGACTCATCTGATTATTTTATAGATTTCTTCATTTTAAACACGTGTATTACAGCTCATATTAACAAGGCATGTTTGGTAAACTGTAACGGTAATTATATAGGAATAGGAATAGATATTACAAGCAATACAAGATGTTGTAATGTAATGCTTATTACTATTCATTTGTTTGGTGACAACACAATAATAGAATCTTGAAGATAATTAAATGAAAGCATTTTAAATCAAACTTAAGATATATTTTAGGAAATATCTTACTCATATAATTATATATCCTAAAAAATAACATTTTTTTAAATTTGAAAGAGAGATTAGTTATTTTTATGATTTTTTTTCCTTAATTGTTATGTGCATATAGAAAGTTTGTTTATTTATAAATATATTAATTGTAAAAATTAATATACCTGTTAAAGAGTAGTTATTACATCACTTTTAGAGATGAATAGTTATTCTTTATTTTAAAGAATAATTATTTATTTTAAAGAATAATTATTCATAAGGAATGCTTATTTATTGTAATAAAAATATAATTAAACTACTGTATAGCGAAGTCATAGGAATAACTATTATATTACAGTATCTATTACAATCTATCAAACATACCCTTAAACTGTATACACAACTCTAATAAAAAAACAATATTATCTTTTCAAGAATAATTAAAATTCAAACTCATTGATCAATATAATCGCATATGTTGGAATTGTCAGGTGGAATTTAACAAAAGGAAGGTAAAAGTTATAAAACAATTCACTCCCCTTTTTTTTTTTTTTTACCCAAAAAAAAAAAAAAAAATCTAAACAACTACATTGATTGTGCAAATCATCTTCCTTGATATTTATTTATTTAATTATTTTTGTTTGGGTTCTGGTCCCCGCACCAGCTAAAAGCCCAAAAGAAAGAAAAGAATGGGTATCACACATAACACATTAGTACATTTACACACACACACACACACAAACACACACATATTCTCAGCCGACGCTGTCAAGCAACGGAGATCCAAAGCTGACGTTATTTCTTAGGATTCAGATCCTCTAGATTTCCTAGGGTACTCTACCAAGTAGATTTCCTTAAATCCTAATCACTCTTTAATGATTTAATGGTCAAGATTCTGCCATGTCAGCATTCCACTAACAATAATATTAATTGTTTTGTTTGCAACATTATTTTATTATTTTAAGAATATTGTTAGTGGAATGCTGACATGGCAGAATCTTGACCATTAAATCATTAAAGAGTGGTTAGGATTTAAAGAAATCTATTGGTAGAGTTTCCTAGGAAATCTAGATGATCTAAATCCTATTTCTTACTACTATTTCTCTCTCTCTCTCCGCCTCTCTATAAAAAAAAAAAAAAAAAAAAAAAAAAAAATCCCAAATCCCAACAAAAAAAAAAAACAAGGTGACAAAAAACAAACGCACACACGGCACACAGATACCGATTTCTATAAAGAGCCAAAAGCCCAATCCCAAACCCAATCAATACGACACCGTTTCATCTTCATCGCCTACCTCCCTGGTTTTTTCCCATCTGCTACTGTATGACCTCTCTCTCTCTCTCTCTCTCTTGAGCTTCTTTCGTATCTGTATTTTCATGTCTAATGTTTGTTTGATAATTTACCGCTTCAAAAATTGGATGATTGTTGTGGTGGGTGGGTTTCCACTTTCTATTGTTAGATTTCATTGTTCTTGATTCTTGATGACTGGTCAACGTCCAGATTCTAGGGTTTGATTTTGATTTTTTTTTTTTAAATCTTGAATATGTTGCTTTCATTGTCTTAACATTATTGATTGAATGGAAAAAAAAGAGAGGAAAATTCCACTTAGAACAGATTTTATTTTTTGGAATTTTAATGTTTTGTAATCTTAACAGTGCTTAATATTACTATTTTGGGAGAAAAATTAACAAATTAGAAGTTAGGATATAATAAAATGGCGGAAAAGAATACATGTGTCGAAATTTTAGGGCTAAGGTTTGGTTGTTTTTGTTGGAGAAATTAGAAATTTAGAGTTTTCATTTTTCTTCCTTTTTTTTTTTTTTTTTTTTTTTTTTACACTTCAAAATTTTTGTTATGTTTAGTTTTCTCTACAAAGTAATGGAGGTTTATATTCATTTCTATTCTGTTGTTTGAGGAAGATTGTTTTTTTTAACTCATTATTATTATGTTTTATAGGTTGAATGAGCTTATAGTTTTATACTGACTTGCATCTTACCTCTTTTGGTTTTAATATAATCAGAGAAAGGTGGTTTGTTTGTACTGACTTGCATCTAGTTGGATGTTAATAAATCAGAGGGAAAGAACGAGACTCAAATTTCAACTTTCATTTTTTTTGTTTTTTCCAAAATTAAAAAACTAATCTCATCCAAGAGTTGTAACACGACTCCCACTGGTGTTGAGGTTTTGTTTTTGCATGTTAAAGCAATGAAAACCCCAATATTCCATTTCTTGTTTGTTCTTCAATGGTAAAAACAAGTCTGATTCAGTTACTTTGCTTTTGAACAGAATTTAAATTGCTAATTTCCTCACATCTAGTGGTGCCGAGTAATTTAAGTTGTTCATTACAAGTTGACGAGTCTTTAGGAAAAGATAACATTTGTTTCAGCAAAGTTGGGACTGGGATGTAAGCACAGTATTCTCGTTATACAAGTCTATGTTTTCCTTATTCCCTACTGGATTGGTGGACTTAGATGGGTGTTCCCTCAACGGAACTACATTGTGAAGGAACTGATACTTGTCCATTATTAATGGAGCGACCAGAATACATGGATAGTAGTGAGCACATTATTGACATAACTGGGAGTGATAATGCTTCCCCATCTAGCTTGCCTCATGATAGACATTCTAATACCATAAATGCATCGCAACTTGAAGACAGACCTTCAAGTATCGTGAGAGCTCCCATTTCTCAACCCACAATTTCTTCCACAAATGGATCAAATTCTAGGAATTCCTCATTCATAAGGAGAGGGGAAACCCGTCGGCGTAGGAGTCCTTTGAATTCTGGGTTATGGATATCTATTGAACTAGTTCTCACTGTGAGCCAGATTGTTGCATCTGTTGTTGTTTTGTCTGTGTCAAGGAATGAGCATCCACATGCACCATTGTTTGCATGGATTGTCGGATATGCATCTGGATGTGTTGCCACCCTCCCACTTCTTTATTGGCGCTATCGTCATCGAAACCAGGCTTCAGAGCAAGATTCGTCTCAAGCCCGTCAGGCTTCTTCTCAGATTAATGTTCCTGCAGGGCCATTTTCTCTGTCTGTTACTAGGAATGCAGAAGGAGAAAATCTTCAGTCTGCTGTTGGATCCTCTGGAAGCAATCAACATTCAGGCATATTGAGTGCAAGGTATGGGTTTATAATTGTTGCTTTAAGCTGATTATGCTTGGATTTTTTTGCACATGTTTTCCTTGTTGGACAAATGTATTCTACAATTTGTGATGAAGCATTAAATTGCATGAGTGATTTTTGCCATTTCAGACACCTTAGTTCAAAGATTGACCCAAGTTTATGCAACACTTATTGCTATGTTTTGGGGCTGGTGTAGTAGATGCCAGGTTCTTTAAAGGATTGTGGCCACAGTTTTGGCTATGAATGCAATACTGATGTTTCAGAAGATATCATGATTATGTGGTGGATTTGGAAAATTTTATATCACATGTAACATGCATATGAAGTCTTTCAGTTCCACACCCCCCCCCCCCCACCCCCTCCCTCTTTTTTCTGAGTGAGTTCTGTGAGTTTGAGAAGTGTACACCTTTTTGGGCTGTCAAAATCGAGTTAGTTGGTCATCTTGTGATGTCATGAGAATTCAGTCACTAGTGGAGACACTAAGTAAATAGAATTTTATTAGAAAACCACAGTATCTTTTGTGAGGCCATTTTCTAAAGAACATTGGATGTATTTTAATTAGTCCCTTATCTGCACTTTTAGCCTTGTTGATATCCAGTTAAAGAGAGAGCACAGAAACAATTCAGTGCATTGGCCTTTGGCTAAGGGCTAATGTAATAGATTTCTGAATGTTAGGAGCCCGTGCTGCCTAGAACTTAGAATCCCTCAGTTCTTGATGTTGGTGTTAAAAAAAATACAGGCAGTGGCCCAGGATCTTTGTGGAATTTTAGTTATTCAAGTGTTTGTATGTGGTCCCTCAGAGTTGTTCTTTGAAAAGTTGTGTTCCTACTCATGTACAACCAAATGGCACACTTTTATAAGACTTCCTCTTTTTTTTTTTTTTTTTTTTTTTTCTGAAAGCATAGTTTCATAGTTATTTAACCCAGACCCTTCAGACCTGTTAAATCGATGAACCAGTACCTAGGCCAATTCGAGTCATTAATCAGACCGTTAAACAGATGGGTTACTTGTAACTTGTTTAACCCAGATGGTTTCTTAAAACCATCTTGATTTTTTCATGTACTCCAAATCACTTATTTGTATGATTTTTAAAATGAATTTTAATTTTTTTGCATTTTTTTTTGGTGAAAAAAATTGCTATATTAAGGAAAGAAATTAACAAATACAAAATCTTCCATGATTTTTTTAATATAAAATTTCAAAATGGTATAAATTATTTTCATAATATTTTTTTGACTTTTTCATAATATTTTTCTTCAAATGAATTATTTCTTATATTTGTGTTGACATTCTCAATAATATAATTTCTTATTTCATAATTGTATCTTTTGATCATATATTTCCTTAATAATTTAAACTTGATATTCTTTTGTGTCTTATCTTTTAGGCATTTGTTTGAATATTGACTCTATATATTTAATATAATGTAATTTAAGGATTTTTTTTTTTTTTGGGATAAGTAATAAGTTTTATTGATATAAAAAAGGACCAACCTAGTACCAAGGGAGTGTACAAGGGGTCAATAAATTGAATACAAAAATTGCAAGAATCTAGGAAATCAATAATAGAGGGGAATGATTGTTTTTGCAAAGCAAACAACCAATCCAATAAAGTTATAAAAAAGAATAGCTTGAGGTCGGGAATAGATCTCTCAATATTTTCAAAACATCTATAATTTCTCTCCCTCCAAAGACACCACATTAAGCAATGAGGAACGATGGACCAAATATAACCATTTCGATGATGACAAAGCTGCCTAGCCAACACCCTAACAACCCCAAAACAGTATGCGGCATAACCCAAGTTACTCCAAATAAACCCAAACCCATAGACCATAGATCCATAGCAATAGGACAATGAAGGAAGAGATGGTCAACCGATTCTCCATTACTCTTGCACATGTAGCACCAATCCAAAATCCACACTTTCCTTTTTCGTAAATTATCAATCGTCAAGCATTTCCCTAAGGCAGCAATCCAAACAAAGAAAGCTACTCTATAGGGAATCTTCTGCTTCCAAATACTTTTCCAAGGAAAACCATAGATAGTAGGGCCAACTAAAATTCTATAATAATCATTAACCATTAACCCCTTATCTTTGCTAGGTATCCAACACATTTTATCCTCACCAAACCCCCTTATTGAAGAACCATATATGATTTCCATAAAGCCTGACATAGCCTCTAATTCCTGAGCATGCACACCTCTAAAGAAGCTCACATCCCAAAAGAGGACACCATTGGATGACTTCATAAGCCTAGCCACACTGGCCTCTTTATTCCTGCAAAATCTGAATAAGTCAGGATAGCTAATAGCAAGAGATGTCTCTCCACACCAACGGTCTTGCCAAAATTTCACTCTAGACCCATCACCAATATCATACAAAATATGGCGTGAGAAAGGAGGCCATCCTTGACTGATGTTTTTCCATAAACCAACACCATAAGGACCATTCGCAGATCTAGTACACCAGCCCCCCACACACATCCATATTTCATCTTTATCACTTGTCTCCAAAGGGCATCCTTCTCAATCCCAAATCTCCAAAGCCACTTCCCAAGTAAAGCTTCATTGAAAAGTCTTATCTTCCTTATCCCTAAGCCACCTAAAGAAATAGGGGCACAAACAGTAGCCCATTTAACCAAATGAATTTTAGGTTCCTCACCAAAACTGCCACATAAGAAATTCCGCTGAAGCCTCTCCATTCGGTCAGCCACACTAGCAAGTATAGTGAATAAAGATAGAAAATAAGTGGGTGTATTAGATAGGGTGCTTTTGATTAAAGTGACTCTACCCTTGGATAAATATAAGCGTTTCCAACCTGCCAATCTCCTTTCCATTTTCTCCAAAATCGGATTCCATATAGTCTTATCCTTGAATTTAGCACCCAAAGGAAGACCCAAGTATTTCATTGAAAGAGAACCCTACTTGCAGCCAAGAACAGTCAGCAATAGGTTAATAACTGGAACCAATTCTAACTTGTAGATAGACAAAAGAAGATCCATTGTCTCCATTTGGCAGAGAACCCACTTCTTTCTAACATCTGCAAAAGAAAACTCCAGTTTGCATGGTCAAAAGCCTTCTCAACATCCAGTTTACAAATCAGCCCCGGCACCCCAGATTTCAATCTACTGTCAAGACATTCATTAGCAATAAGAACAGGGTCAAGGATCTGTCTGTCCCTCACAAAAGCATTCTGAGATGATGAGATTATATCCCCCATAACTGTGCGGAGTCGGTTAGCCAAGACTTAAGCAATAATTTTATAAACCCCCCCAACAAGACTAATAGGTCGAAAATCCCTAATCTCACTTGCTGCATTTTTTTAGGGATGAGAGTAATAAAAGTTGCATTTAAACTTTTTTCAAACTGACCTATAGCAAAAAAATGATGAAATACAGCCATAAGATCAGGTTTACCAATCCCCCAGCAAGGTTGGAAAAAAGCCATTGGGAAGCCATCTGGTCCTGGAGATTTATCACCATGAAAACTCTGAACGACATCAAAAATTTCTGCCTCTTCAAAAGGTCTCTCTAACCAATCCGCATTGTCGCCAAATATCATTGGAAAAACCAACATAGCAGGGAATGGTCGGTCAACCTGCTGCTCAGAGTACAAATTCATGAAGAAATGAATAATGTAGTCTGCAATCATACCCTGATCCGAAGGCAAGGTACCATTATTTTTTCTATTAGAATTAGCCATTCTATGAAAGAATTTGGTATTGGTGTCCCCTTCCTTCAAGTGCAACACCCTAGACCTCTGTCTCCAACTTATCTCCTCAAAAAGAGTCAACTTTTCAATATCTGTACGAAGATTAGCTTGGTCTAACTTCTCTTCAGCTGTTAATCTATGTGTCTCCTCTTTAGCGTCCAAAACATTAAACTTGCTCCAGAGGTCCTTTTTCTTATGTGTGAAATTGCCAAACTCCGTCTCGTTCCACTTTTTTAAATCCAACTTCAAGGCAGCCAGCTTCTTAGCTAGTATAAAACTTGGGGTTCCTTGGAACGAATAGGATGCCCATCGCATTTTCACCTTGTCGACAAAATTTTCCACCCTCAACCACATATTTTCAAAACGGAAAGGAATTCTTCCTCTTCGCTGACTCCCACCCTCCAACAAAATAGGAAAATGGTCTGAAAGTACTCTAGACATCCTTTTTTGAGTAAACTGTGTGAAATGATCTCCCAAAAGCGGGGAGAAAAGGAACTGATCTAAACGAGAAGCTGAGGATGTATTGGACCAGGTGTAAAGGCCCCTTTCCATAGGTATATCCATCAACCTATGAAGAGAGATAAAGTCAGAAAACCCATACATAGACCGAGAGAAGCTAGCAGCCCAAAATCACTCTGATGGGAAACGGATTATATTAAAGTCACCTCCTAAGCACCATGGCAAATCCCACCATTTGATCAGCCCGGTTAGTTCCTCCCACATCAACCTACGCCTTTTATTCAAATTTGGCCCATATACGCTTGTAAAAGCCCACTCAAATTGGTCACCAACATTTTAAAACTTGCATGAAATCGAAAAATGCCCCACTGCTTCCTCCACCTTTTCCATAACCCGTCTATCCCACATCAATAAAATACCTCTAGAAGCACCTTTAGAACCCAGGTACAACCAATCTAGGTATGGACAACTCCATATACTTTGAACAATACCTCTAGTAATCCATTCTAGTTTGGTCTCTTGCAAACACACAATATCAGCCTTCCAGGATCGCAACAAATTACCAATCTGAAGCCTCTTGTCAACTTCGTTCAGCCCTCTGACATTCCAGGAAAGTACTTTCAAATTCATTGAGCAATAGAGAGAACATGATCCCTATTAATACCCCTTCGCCTAGCAGATGTAGAGCTATAATTAATAGAACTGAACAACCCCTTCAACTCTCTTAAACCTTTCACCCCCGCACTTTTTAAACCATTTTTTTTCTTGTTCACCTCAGCCCTCCGATTTAATTTAGCTTCAACAGCCAGTAAAAATTCTGTTGCTTGATCTACCAAACCCTCTAGGGACGTGCCAAGGAAGCTATCGAAATTATTGAATCTCCTTTGAAACCACTCTGAGTAAGGTTCATGCCTCTCTGCACCACATCCACAAATCTATCCACATCCACAACTGTTTGTTCTGCCATGGCTAAAGGTAGAGAAAAAGCAAGTGGTTCAACATCTAGAGGCTGATCAGCATCCTCCGATTAGGTCTCCGAAACCCAGTCCTCCACTAGCACTTCATCCTCTTCAGTAAGAGCTGATGACACATTCGTAACATCAGAAGACTCCAACGGAACTAAGGCCAGCTGTTTTTGCTTTCCCAATACCTCGTTAGCTTCACACCGTGGCAAAGAGATCTGAATCGAAACCACAACCCTCCTTCTGTCACGTAATTCAAGTACCCACTGCTCCAAATTCCCCCATTTCTTGACTATATTGCCAGAATGCTCCCGAAGAATCAGTCAGAAGTCTCGCTCTAAGCTCTCGTCGCTATTGGTGGTACATGGCGACTCAATCCTGGCCTCCTCGGCCTCGTCGGAGTCGAGAAGCTCAAAGTTGACTACATTGGAGGCTTGATTCGAGTCAATCAGCGCCGAGAACTCATACCTAGCACCATCGACCTTATCGGAACCGAGGAACTGAGCAGTGGCGATATCGGAGACCACCGATGACATCATCGACATTATAGGCACATCCACCACATCGCTCCTCAGAATTTCTATAGCTGAGCACGCCGAGACCGATGGAAGCGACGAAGACTTCCCTGGAGGTTGGGACTCTCGAATCGGTAAAGACGTGGTAGACATCTCTTTTCCTTTGGGCTGCCAAACCAAAATGGGCTTAGGCTTAAAATTATGTAAATGAGTTGGGTTAAGTGGTTCAGTTTCAGAGAGTGCACTGGGCCTAAAGACAACTTGCATAAAAAAGTTGTTGAGCTCTTTATGTACCTTTTACAAAAAGTGCTCAATAATTAATATTGTGTTAAGGGGTATATTAGATATCAATAACATTAGAGAGAGAGAGAGTACATGTGGATCCAAGGAAAGCGGAAAAATTTTCTTTCTTTGGGTGAGCAACAACAAACAGTGGGGCTTTTAGGATTTATTCTTTTAATTGTAGGTTAAGGAATAATTATCACAGAGACACAGACCTTTTGTTAAGAAATAATTGTTTCTCATTTGAAAGAGTAACTATTGTTAAGGAATAGCTATAACCTGCAAGCAAAACATAACCAAACAACAAAATAGTTATTCCTTAGAAATAGCTATTCCATTACAGTGTTTATTCCTATGTACTAAGCGTGCCCAACTTTGGTAGGAGAGTCAATATTGGATTTTTTTTTCCTTTCTTTTTAAATAAGCTCATTTTTGTTTAGCAGGATCAAGGTACTAGTGGAATACTTTAAAATGGCCTTGGATTGCTTCTTTGCGGTTTGGTTTGTGGTTGGCAATGTATGGATCTTTGGAGGTCACTCATCTGCTGATGAGGCTCCTAATTTGTACAGGTATCACTCTGACATCTATTACTTTTGAGCCTTTTTGTCTCTGCTTTTTGTTAGAGCACATCCCATTTCTGTCTTTTGTAAGAGTTCTTCCCATTTATGCTTTTGTGAGAGCACTTCCCATTTCTGCATCTTTTTGTTTTACAGGTTATGTATAGTGTTTCTTACCTTCAGCTGTATTGGATATGCTATGCCTTTCATTTTATGTGCAACAATCTGCTGTTGTCTGCCTTGTATAATCTCGGTCCTTGGGTTTAGAGAGGATCATCTGGCACAGACTAGAGGTGCCACCCCTGAATCCATTGATTCTCTTCCAACATACAAGTTCAAGTTGAAGAAAAGTAGAAGTGGTAATGATAGAGAAAGCAACTCAGGTGTCAGTGAAGGTGGTGTTGTGGCTGCAGGAACTGAAAAGGAGCGCGTGATCTCTGGGGAAGATGCTGTAAGTCTTTCTAATTTTCTTCTTGGCCTCCATTGTGAGCCTCCCGTGTTTCTTTGTTTCAGTTACAATATCACAACACACCTCATCATTGTTAGAGGACTTTTTCTTTTTCTCCTGAATGAAAGCGGAACTATAATTGCTATTCCTGTTAACATTTTGGTGAAGATCAGCAATGCCTTCCACATAGTGATCCATATCATGTGATTTAGATCTAATGGAGCGAAAGGCTCATGCCAATGAGTTCTAGCTTAAATGTCATCTCTTGCGCTTGGAAGAGCAAGGTAGACTAGAGGGTGAAGTCATGGGTTCAAGCCCATTGGATGTATGTGTAATTAACCAACAAAAGTGAAATAAATTAAAAGCTTATACCTTAGAGTTTCATTGTATTTGCATAATGGTGCTTCTGTGCTTGGTGGTTCCCAAGGACCAGTCTTGCATAGCATCTTATATGACTTAGGGATATGGAGTGTTTTCCGCTGCATAATGAATGTGTGAAAGGTTTAAATGGTTGAGGGACATTTGTTATCACAATTAGTAATATAGCTGGAAATATGCTGATGTACTTGCTCGTGATTGATAATCAATATTTTAGATAGGATAGAATGACAAAAAAGAATACACCTATCTAGTGAACAAAGATCTCACTCTTGTGGGGTTTGGGAGATGTGATTGGTAGGCAGCCTTATCCCCAATTTTTTTGGAAAGACTGATTCTCGAGCTTGAACGACAAATGCGGACATGTCTTTTTTGGTGGAAGGCATTTGCGTTGCACCAAAACCCGACCTCTACAAAAAAGAATACATATGGGTAATGGGTAACCTCGATTTGTTTGTTGATGATCCATGCGCAGCCCCAAAAGTTTCGGACTAATATTTTGTTATTGTTGCTGATTGTGGCCTGAGTTGCATGTTATGATCTTCTATTTAGTCAGGTCAAGTCCCTTGTCAAAAGTGGTTAAATGATACTGAGGATATGGAATTTTGAATCTATTGGACTCTTTGTATAGTATTAGATCGAGAGAGCCAATCTTGAATGTTGTGGAAGGTTGACCAGTAGGTAAAAATTGACTATGACCAGCATCTAATGGTCAGATGCTTTTCTCCTCTGTTTTGTAAGTTGGAATGCTAATATTCAACCTGTTTAATGCTATTGAATAGATTACTCAAATATTGAAATCATTGCATCACAATTTGCTATTGTTACCAGTTACTGTAACCAGCACATGATCATCCATTACACAACTGAGTGCAGTGACGGCTCTAGAAATTTCTTTCAGGCTGGTCATTAAGAAATTTAAATTATACAAAATTTAATAAAGAAATAACTTGAATATATAATACAACTGTGAGTCAAGTTGCTAAGGAGAGTAAAATTGTTGCAACTGTAAAGCCAAAAATAAAGAGTATAACTATCATCACTATCAAGAAGAACTCACAAACACAATATTTTTCTTGGTACCATTTTTTAAAGAAAAATGAAATTGGAGAATATTTTTATTGAATAGGTTAAATGAGCTACAAATTTGAATAATTAACGATTTTTATCTTTTTATTTTATAATAATTTTTTTGTTGAATAATTTGTTCACTTCTTGTTGTTTGGTCTTATTTTATTTTTGTTTGGTTTATGTTTGTTATTATTTGGGTTAATATTTATTGTTGTTATTTAAGTTTTTTTTTTATTATAAAAGTGATTAAGGATTATGTTTGAGGGACATAACTAATTTTGGAGTAATGCTACATCTATAACATTTTTACAATAAATTTTATGCAAAAAACTATTATTGATGGGTAAAAAAATAATATCAATATTGGGCCCAAATTAGAACTAGTAACAGCTTACCACATTGGATTTTTTGTGAAATTATTGTGAAAATGTTGTAAATGTAGTATTTCTCTTATTTTTATTGAAACCAAAATTTTGTAATTCTCAAGTTAAAATGTTCAATATTTTTATTAGTGTGGTCATAATAGATTAGTTTAGTATATAATATATTTTTAGCAGCAAGCCAGGGTGGTCCTGTGACCACCCAGGCTTGCATGTGGAGCCGCCAGTGACCGAGTGAGTTTTGCAAATATGAAGAACAAAAAAAGAACAGCAATTTAGGCATTTTTTGAACTTATTTTGACAGGTCCCATACCAGAAAAAAGGGCTTTTCTCCCTCCTTTTCACAGTACTTTTAGCCAACAAAAAGATCAGTAAAACGCATGCAAATGTGCAATAAAAATGGTTGATTGCACCTTATTGTTCCTGTTTTATGGTTGCATATATAAATAGCTGGTGGAGGTGGTGTTTTTCGTATTTATCTTCCTGTTATATTAATTATTTAGAAATTCTCTGCAGGCTTGTTGCATCTGCTTGGGAAAATACGCAAACAATGATGAGCTAAGAGAGTTGCCATGTTCTCATTTTTTCCACAAAGAGTGTGTCGACAAGTGGTTGAGGATCAATGCGTTATGTCCCCTTTGCAAGAGTGAGGTGGGTGGGAGCCTTTTGAGTTCACTCTCTGGGGCTAATGGCAGCCAAAGTCGGGGTTGAAATCAGGATAGGGAATGGCTTGGTGAGCGACGATCTGAAAGGCTATATAATTTGACCGATGAGACTAATATCCATATGAACTGCTGCTTTATGAACTTCCAGATGGATGGATGGATGGATGGCCAAATTCACCCTTTTTATTCTTTCAGCTTGGTTTTTCCCCCCCATTTTTGGGTGAGATTTAGCTTTTGCTAGATAATGGAAATTACCTCAGGCAGCCTCTGCTTTACAGCATCAAGCAGTACCATAAGGAGCACTTTTTTCTGGCAGTAAAAATGAAAATGATTTTATGTAATTATGATAGGGATGTGTAGAACAGACTTGTCGCAAGATGGTAATAGATTGTTTCTTGCTTATATATTTATTTTCCTATAAATTTCCCTTTTTTGGTCCTAATACAAATTTCGATCAATGCTTATTGCTTAACCTGGTTGAAAATTATTATAGTCATATTAGGATCTTTTCTATTTGAAATGGATATATTAAAAAATAAAATAAAATTGTTATTCTGTCCCACTTTGAGTGCATATCATCTTCGATGTACAAATTCGTAATGTGATATGGTGTTTTGTTTTGTTTTGTTTTGTTTATTTGTTTGTTTTTTTATTTATTTATTGTTTTAAGCATATGGTAAAACATCAAATAATTACAAAAATATGTTACTACCAACTTAAGCAAACCGGTGCTATGCTTAGTAGTGGAGAGATTAGTAGCTGTTGGGATCTGGGAACACGATTGAACATGGAAGTGTAGGATGAAGTCATGAAGATATTCAAATTGGATTGGATTTGACTCAAGGGTAAGTTTCTACGAGGTGCAAAGAACTACATTTAGCTAAGCCAAATGTGTGGCATCCTAAAACACAATGACCCATTTAAAAAAAAAAAAAGATTGCCAACCAAACTTTTCAACCAAATTTGTTGCCTTTATTGCTATCTTATATTCCATCTCCAACAAAGCAACCATCGATTATAACATCGCTTTTTGATTGATAACATAATCAGATAGTGTGAAAACATAATCCGTTAAAGACCCCATTCTAGTATAATCATAATCTAAAAATCCAACAACATTGCTTCATCATTAGAAGTTTTATCATATACCAAGCCAACATCTATAATATCTTTTAAATATCGAAGAATCTATTTATTAATTTTTCAGTGTTCTTTTTTAGGTTTAGCCATATATCTATCTATTAACCAAACTAACAATATGTGAAATATTTGGACAAGTGCAAATCATAGCATACACCATGCTACAATCTGCATTAGCATAAGGAACACAAGAATTGTGTTCCTCTTTTTTAGGCTGCTAAAATTTTGAAATCTGCTTATAAACACCTTATTTTTTATAATTGAGAGGTCTTAGCCAAAAAAGGCTCAACAACTCAAAAGTTTTTCAAGAAAACCTATGCATATGTGCACAAGGAGATGTTGGTGAAACTGTTTATAAGATTTTTTTTTCCTCTCAAAATTTTGATGCAAAACTGATCTTACATCACTAAGAAAAGGTTTTGTACTTAAATTTTAGATTATAGAAAGCGCCATCGACCCCTTTTCAAAACACAAGTAAGCATTAAGTGAAATACTCATGAAAATCATAATCAAAATGTTTTTGTGAAATATTCATTTGAGTTTTATTCTTTTTTTCTTGGCCAATGCCCATAGTAGGTTAGCTAGTCAAACTTCATGATTTTGGTTATTGTTTAGAGGAAGCTTTCTTTTTCTATTCCTTCCAATGTTTGCTTTGTTTTAAGTTTTCCTAGTTTAGTTTGATAGTTTGATAGTTTAGTTGCTTTTTTTTGGTAAGTTAGTTTAGTTGCTTTCTAGACTTTGGTTTTATAGGTTGGAAGCACGTTTATGATAGAATTGGTAGATTTGTAAGGTTTTTGCCTCAAGGGCCCATATATAGGCTTGATCATGTGTATGCATCTTGAGGAACCTACATATATAGCCTTAGTCATTGTAGTCTCTGCGAGAAATCAACATTTTTTATCATTCTTGAATTCATGTGTTGTTTGCTTCTCTTTCTCTTATGCTTTTAACAACATGCTAGTAACATGCTTTGGGTGTGAATAATATGCTAAAAACACAACAACGTTTACATGAAGCCACTAGTGAAATTATTTCAATTGTACACTAATCACAAACTACTATGCCAACATTTGTGAAAAATATTATTAAATTTGCTGTGTTAAACTTTTTGAAAAAAGAAAAAAAATAGTTTATTTCCAAACTAGTTTGGTTTTTTTTGACACTATTATTGAAAATGAATTATTTTCCAAAATATATTTTTTAGAAAATTATCTCATTTTTCTATGTTTGGTAGCGACCTTAAATGAGTTGGAAATTTATCTCTTAATTTCCTTTATTTAGTTTTGCGTGAGATAAAATTGTTTTTCAAAAAAATTTAATCCCAAATAACTCTATCTCATGCCAAACTAAATAAAAAAAGTTAAAAAATAATTTTCCTTTGATTAATTTTTTATTTTCTAATATTACCAAACACAAAAAAATGCAAAAATAAATAATTTTATAAACCATCATGTATATGAGTATGAGTTGGAAAAAATATATACATTGACTTTATTAAAAAGAAAAAGAAAAAAAAGAAGAGTTCTTGAAAAAGAATTAAGTTGGTGTCACAACTTATGTCACAACTTATCCATGTGGCGAGTTATGATTGGTGAAAGGGTGATGATGGATCTATACGAGCACACTCTTTCACTAACCACAATTCGACACATAAGTAAGGTGTGACACAAATTATGGCAGCTCCTTCAAAAATTATGTAATGGCTCAAAACAAACCAACAATAGCGGGGTCTACGTCCACATAGGACGACACGAGTACGTGTAAAACGGCAGGCTCTAGAGAACCGCTTAGCATTTGGAGCTCTCTATATATAAAACGATGTTTATCCTTTCACATTTCTAGGGTTTTCTAATCCTCACAGCACCGGTCACAGTAACCAATCTCTCTCTCTCTCTCTCTCTCTCTCTCTCTCTCACAGCTCAGCTCTCTGACTGCGTTCTCGGCTCTCTGATTCTGCAACAAACCCTATCACCAGGTACTTATCGCCATTATCAAACCCTAACCCAACCTTTGTATCAAACCACTAGGATTCGTTTTTTTAATTCAGTATTTACTATATATTCATATACAGCTTTTGTTTGATTCTTGATTTTTCTTTCCACATAGGGTTAGTGTTTCCTATTTATTATTGAATGTGAATCGATAACATTTACAGTTGGGTTTTGCTCGTCCAGTGGTGTTTTTTTTTTTTTTTTTTTTGGGTTCGTCTGAAATTAGGGTTCTGTGTAAGTAAATTGATTGAAGTTTGCGTTTGAAAAGACCGATATTTGTGTGTTTTTATTATTATTATTTTTGTTTTCTGTTACTGTTGAGTTGGACTAATTGTGTTATGAATTGGGTTTTACTCGAGTGTGATTTCTAAGATTAGGGGTTTTTTTGGAAGTAAAATTGATGTTATTTGATAATAAAGAACCGATATTTATGTTAAAAAAAATTGTGTTTGAAAGCAAATAAATAGAGTTTGAATTTGGGTCTGCTGGTTTTGTGCTGATACTGTTCTGATTGTTATGTATTTAGGGTTTTGGATCTAGATTGATTAGATTGCTCACATGTGCTTCTAAGTATGTGTAAACAAAGGAAAAGCAAATTGAAATTTGCATTATTTTTTGGTTGGGGGTATGTAAATTTATCTCGCCATGAGTCGCTCAAGGGAAAAATTCTAAAATCCCCAGGAAAAAAAATCAAGATTTTTAATACTCAGTTTCATATGCATCTGTCTCTTTTGATTTCTGTTGCGTTTTTCACTGTATGAACTTTATATTTCACCAAAAAAATGCCTCCCAGCCTTAATTGATTGTTATGGATTGAAATTTTCTTACAGACATGGTGACAGTCGGTCATGATTACAACTTTTTTATTTTTCTTGCAAAGAACTGTTTTAAGTAGTTTAGTAATATGGTCATGCTAAAAATATCTATGAAGTTCATAGACTTTAGCATTTGACTGCATGAATGTGTTAAACTTGAACACAATCACCAACACAAGTGTCCTTTTGATAAATTTCAGCTATTCCAGTTTTTAACGCTTTCGTTGGTCATGTGATTGTCGATTTTAATGAGTTTTTGAAGCTGTGAGTTTGCAGTTATCCATGTCTTATGCATGTTTAATTTTGCCAGTGCTTTTTTTAGTTTGTTTTGTTTAAGGATCCTTGGCTTATTATCATTTATTTTGAACGCAGGTTTTGTCTCTGTTTCAAGGCTTACCTGGATGTACATCCTTAGGAACATTGTTTGAACTGTTTTAGACAGGGAAACTATTTGAAGATTTGTCGTGCTTATATTTTAAGTTATTCATTGCTAGTCTAGCATGTCCAACAGGTTTGTATCACAACAGTTGCCAATACCAAGCATGCAAATGGGTCAATTGGAACCCACCCTGGGCAAAGTGGACCCATCAGTACAAGACATGCAAATCGGACTGATGGGATCTGTATCAAATGGTCCTGCATCTCATCAGCATTTTATATTAAACACACAGGAGGGGCTAGTGGATCCCTTGTCTAGTAATCCTGCGTTGCAGAGGGTATCAATGTCAAGCACAAAGACGGTAGATATTGAAACAAAGTCCAATATTCTGGGACCTGTTGAAACCATGCTGAACAATGCAGCATACCAGCACTTGTCTGCACCAAGTAAGCGAAAGGCATCACTGGAGCATCTTTACAATAATAGTGCTGTGCAGCAGTTATCAACCCCTAACAAGCGGTTAGCACAAACGGAACATAGACCTTGGTTGCAGCAAGTATCTGGACCAATAAAAAGATCTGTACAGATGCAATCCATGCCCACCACGCCCACCACTCCTGGATCACAGCATTTGCCAACGCCAAATAAGAAAGTGGTATCTGGTAAATCTGGTTCACAGCGGTCTTCAGTGCCAAAAAATCAAACTGCAGCACTGCAACCATCTCCCAAGGCTCAAACTGAGTCTTTCGAGTCTGTGAGGTCCAAGATGAGGGAATCATTGGCTGCTGCACTGGAACTGGTTTCTGAGCAGAAAGACAAATCCTTGAGTCCAGGAAAGAACTCTCAGTGTGACTCCACAAGTGCTTCCGGGCTGAGGCGGGAGAATTCTCAACCTGCTGAATCAGTTTTTGGTGCTACTGATGCACTTGAACTTGTATCTGAAGAGCCTAAAGTGAGGCCGATCTCCCATGAAGATTGGTCTGCACACAAAAACAATAATGGCAAAAGTGAATCTGAAATACAGACCATGAAAGCTGATGGGAAAGAGACCAAATCAAGTTATGTTTTTTCTGGTCAAGATGTTTCTTTTAGTGATGAATTCTTTGTCAAAGACGAACTTTTGCAGGGGAATGGACTTTCCTGGGTATTGGATTCCGATATGGAAGTGGCAGAAAAGAGGGAGATTCGTAATGCTGAAGAGCAAAATTTGGAGAATGATGAACTGGGTAGGGATAAAAAAGAAGAAGCTTATCTAACTCCACAGATACTGGCATTTAAAATTGAAGAAGAACTCTTCAAATTATTTAGCGGTGTGAATAAGAAGTACAAAGAAAAGGGGAGGTCTCTTCTGTTCAACTTGAAAGATCGTAATAATCCTGAATTGAGCGAAAGAGTCTTGTCTGGAGAAATTACCCCAGAACGGCTTTGTTCGATGACTGCAGAGGAACTTGCTTCTAAGGAGCTTTCCCAATGGCGGATGGCAAAGGCAGAGGAGCTTGCGCAGATGGTAGTCTTGCCTGATGCAGATGTTGATATTAGACGTTTGGTGAGGAAAACACACAAGGGTGAGTTTCAAGTAGAAGTTGAAGAAAATGATACTGTTCCAATGGAGGTTTCCGTTGAGCCTAGTTCACCCACTCTAACGGAATCAAAAACCAAGGAGATGGAAGCCCCTAACCTTTCTAAACCTGATGGAGCTAATGATGAAGTGGATAGTTCTGTGGGAAAGAGTAATATAGAAGACCAGGATACTGCATGTACACTTACTATTTCTTCAAATGAGGGTAATGATTTAATGCAGGGGCTCATGGTGGATGACGTATTGAAGGATGCAGATTTTCTTCCTCCTATTGTGTCTCTTGATGAGTTTATGGAATCTCTTGATTCAGAGCCACCATTTGAAATTCTACCAGTCGATGCTGGAAAAACGTCCCCAATTTCAGACAAGGATGACCCCGAGATTGGCTCTGAGTCGAAGTTGTCTGAGCTAACTTCAAAAGATGTTGATATTACAAAAGCTGAACCCGAAAAAGGTGATGATGCTGTTGAGCAATCCAATGAAGATGATGCTGGTGTCAAATACAGTGATGGTCATGCTGACATGAAACCTAGTGGTGGTCAGACCGATGGGAGACTTAATGATGGTCAGGCCGTAGTTAAACCCAGTGATAGTCACATTGATGAGAGTTCCAAAGCTAGCCATGCTGAAGTGAAATCTAGTGAAAGCTATTCTCATTTGAAATTGAGTGACAGCCATGCAAAGTCAGAAATTGTACCTCCTGCTGTTGTATCCAAGCCTGACCATGTATGGGAAGGTGTACTTCAGCTGAACACATCAGTCATGCCCTCTGTAATTGGCGTCTTCAAAAGGTGTGTGTATAGTCTCGTAAGAGTGATATTTTCAGTTCCGTGCTGTAGATGGTTGTGTAGTTATTTATTTTTAAACTGGAAGACACCTACCCCATTTTTTCTTCATGTTCATGTTCTTTGATTTAGTTTTGGATTATGTGCTGCATGCCTGCAACAAATGTTTCATCTACACTTTATATTTGCTTGATGCGATTATTATGATATATATATACATATATATATATATATATTTATTATATTATATTATGCACATATGTCTGGGTTAGGTAAACGTTATACCCATTGTAACTCTTACCTGATATTACACTACCTAATAAGTTTTCGTTGGATTAATATTTTGAGAATCCACTGTTAGATCACATGTTTTCTATGTTCTTAACACCCATGCCAAATTTCTTATCAATAAGATGTTATTTACTTTTTGATTTATAAACTCATTTTTTGTATATAATTATTAAAGTTAATTTTTTTTTTTTTTGTTTTGAATTTTAACATTTTATAGTGGCATAGTTGTTAATCTCTGATTGTCTTGATGTTTTGCATTCATGTAGGGTGTACAAAAACAATTTAATCCAACGGTGGATTTATAAAATAACACACCCAATATAAAGTTATTGAGTGGTGTAATATTGATAAAAGTTTCATTAAGTGTCCCAACCCTATATATATATATATATATATATACACTGTATGGCGTGTGTCTTGAGTTTTGAAATATGCACTGTGTATCTATAACAGGTTTATGTATTGTGTCAAAACTGCATGTAGGTGCGTGCTTTTGATGGTCATTAAATATCTCATTTAGCTGCTAGTCCGCTACCTTAATGCCCAATATGTATCAGAGCTTGTCAATTCCAATTTGGACTTATTCACAGTATACAAGTTGTTGTTGGTATTACTTTATGCATTTGTTGTCGTTGTTGTTGTTGTTGTTTTTTTTTTTTTTTTTTGTGTGGATAATTTCATATAGCTACTACATTTTATTCTACGCTTCTTGTTGCCTGGTTGGTTTGAAGTTGAATAAATATATATTTTGGTCTACTCTCGGGCATTCACGAAGAAACGTGAAGTTATTTTATGTCAATCAAGAATGCAATTAAAAAAAAAAAGTGTCATCTTATGTAGAGGTGGTGTATTCAGAAATGATGAACTTTGATTGCTTCTTTCTTCTTTTTTTTTTAATTTTTTTTTATATATTTATTTCTAATATCCTCTGCAGTGATCCTTATTGGATGAATATTTTGGTTGTGCTTCTGCTTCCTTCCCCTCTCACATGATCATAGGATGAGAGTTTTAATTTGCATGACAATGTATGTTTTGCCTTCAATTGGATTTTTGGAAATTTGGCTTTGAATGTTGCTGTTTATCATACAAGAGAGATTTGATCTGTCATATGATATATAGAAAGGTAATATTTCAAAAGAACATGTACAACATTGGAATGGAATGTAACACGTGCCAGAATGCAATAACCTTTCATTAGGGTTGTTACTAACATCTTTTTGAAGTAATTATGGATGAATCAATTGATGCCATAATGGTCATTAGGGTAAAAGAATATGGTAACTGGTAAGAGGACCCATGGTCAGCTACAGCATTGTGTAGAGATGCTTTTGGATCAAAAGGCTCAAAAATGGGATGAAGAGTGGATAATAGGCAATAGATTTCCAAATTAGAAATGTTAAAGAATAATGTGCTGTGAGCTGGCTGTCACATGGCAAGATTTTGCCAACACTACTGTTTTGTGGCAATAGTGAGGTCTCATTGTGGCCATGTGGCACCTTTGATCCACTTGGGTTGCTCACATGTAATTTTTAAGCCACCTAAATAATTTTAATTTTAATTATGTCCAATCAGATGTAACATCAGCCACCAAACTAGCATACTGACCAAATTGGATCATTTTGCATCTTTAAGGATCAAATTTCCACACTGCTACTTTTGAAACTCTTTTAAGTTGAAAAGGTAAAATTGATGCAAACTTTAAGGACCAAATGTGATGTTTGCCCTAGATATAAAGAGAAAAAGAGCCATAATTGTGCATACCACTTGGGGCATTATTGGATCTGGTAGGTTAAAGATGATTTGGTTATGTACAATGACTAATCCATCAGTTCTGATGTGGTGGTGTGGCATGGTTAAAGGTTGTAAAGATCCTAAGGAGAGGAATCTGCCAAAAGGTTGCAGGTTGATAATTGGCCTTTTGCAGTAGAGACTAGAATGCAGTGTGTGATGGGTGACATGATTCAGGTTGAAGGTGGAAGGATTAGGAGAAGCTCAAAAGGATGTGGGTTGATCTGATTTGAAAAGACACGTTATGCATGATTGTGTTTGCTTTTAGTTTTAGTCAGGACAGTATATTCTAGTCAGCATGGTTCGCCCTGAATATGGTATTACATAATTTAAATCACGTATGATTTATAAATTATAGGCTCCGTAATGTGATATTTATTGAATTCTGTTTTCAGAAAAGATTATGAAACTTTATGTTTTGGTTCTTGCTGATCTTATTTTCTTGTTACAGTGGTGAAAAAACATCTGCAAATGAGTGGCTCAGTTCACTTGAGATCAAGGGGAGAGTTAGACTTGATGCATTTGAGAAGTTTCTTCAAGAGCTTCCATTGTCCCGAAGTCGTGCTGTCATGGTACCTAATGTTTCTTTTAATTGTCTTACTGTATCCTACTATAAGTTCAGGAAAAGGAAAAAAACACTTACCACAATCTTGTTTTCATTAATCTTTCTTTTGGTATTCACACAGCATACGGTCTTCTCATATACTAATGAAATTAATTTTAGGCCAATGAGATCATGTATCAGATTTGGTAAGAGAAGTTATAAATTAAAAGAAAAACTAATCTTTCTATGTATTAAGAGTGGTGCTGTAGGTAACTTATCAAAAAAAAAAAGTGGTGCTATAGGTAACTATAAATCTTACTACACAGCCTTTATAAACTGATATTTCGGTTTATAAAACATACAATAAAATATCCTTTACAAATTGATATTTCAGTTTTTAAAACATACAATAAATTAGTATCAAGATATATTTTTATGTTATTGATCTGACACCAATCATATTCATTGCTATATTGGTTTGCAAGCCTTTTGTAGTATAAATTGGTAATGCCTTCAGCATTTCCCATGGATTAATTATCTCAATTATATGTTAAGTTTTTTTACTTTAACCCATCATGTTTGCCCAAGTGGTTGCATCATTGACAATTTGGTGAAAGGAATAAACATATTTAAGCATTTGAATAAAATTATACTGCTTGAGGCTTTTGAGAAGAAAAAGACATTCTGCAGGGCTAGCCAAAACAGCTGGGTCGCGTTTCTGTTTATGCTGGTTGAACAAATAAAAAGGACTGCCCTCATTATTTTAAAGTATTGGCTTTAATCAATTGATGATGAAAATGCCAACCACATAAAATTGAAAAAATAAAATAAAAAGAAAATTGTCCAGTGGATGTGACTTTGTTGAACGGTTTCTTTTAAAGAGAGTCAGAAGACCAACGTGCCTGACATATGCAAGTGAAAGATGAAAGAGTAAATTAAAAGACAGTTTTGAGCGTAGTGTATAAACTGTAACTATCAATTGAACCATGTAATTGCCGAAGGCACTCTTGCTTTAAAAGCAAAAAGATTACTCCCAAGTGTTGGGAAGAAAAAGAAAGCAAAAAGGTCATCCCATGTGTTATTAGGTAGACGATATTTTAAAATATAGACAAAGTCCTGCTCACGGAAACTCTGAATTTCATTCTAGTTATATTCTGTTATCACTATAATTGAAGGAATTCTGTCTTTTAGTAATATATATATTTTTTAATTTTTTGTAGGTTATGCATTTTTCTGTGAAGGAGGGGTCCCTAGAGAGCGAGCATGCAAGTATTCAGGAGGTAACAATTGTCATTACACTCTACTACATGTTTTGTCCACCTTTGGTTTGCAAATCGTTCGCATTACCTGAATTATATATATACCTCTCCTGCAGGTGGCAGATTCTTATGTTGTGGATGAGAGAGTGGGTTTTGCTGAGCCTGCTAATGGAGTGGAACTTTATTTTTGTCCACCGCATAAAAGAACACGTGAAATGCTCAGCAGGATCCTCTCGTCTGAACACTTCGAGGCACTTAATAATATTGATAATGGCCTAATTGGTGTTATTGTATGGAGAAAGGCTCAGTTAACTTCCAAGATATCATCCAACTCATCATTACACCAGAAACATAAAAAGCAAAATATCACTTCTAGGAGACAGCAAGAAACAAATATGAATGTGAATTTCGCACCTAAACCAACTCAACCTACTAGTAGCTTAACCCCCACCAATTTTAAACCCCATGTTGATGATGATGATGATGATGATGGTGATATTCCTCCTGGGTTTGGCCCTGGTGTCGCCCGGGATGAAGATGATCTTCCTGAGTTTAACTTTTCTGGTGGTGGCTCTGTTCCATCGCTGCAACATAATTTTGCCCAAAATCCCTCTAGGGAATCATCAGGAACAGTCCCATTTCAATCACTTTCTCAGACCCCATCTAGGCCTGTGGACCAAATGAGGGAACTTATACACAAATATGGACAACCTAAAACTGGTGTGCCTTCAGGAAACTGGCAGGACAACAACAATAGAGGGTTCAGGGTTGCGATGCAACCCTGGAATGATGACGATGATGACATACCAGAGTGGCAGCCACAAGCCCCTCAGCACCAACAACAACAACAATTAGCTCAAGGCTTTCATCAACCAACACTGCGACCACACTTGGTAAACCAACAACAACAGCAACAGGCTTTGCCTTTGGGATCAAATCCTCAACAGTCAATGATGTCATTGCAATCTTTACAACCTCAAATGAATGCGACACAAGGGACTTGGTGGGTTCCTCCAGTCCAAGGGAATGGTCAGCAACCGAATAATATAGGTTGTCAACCCAATGTAGTAGGGCAGTTCTATGGGGCACATGGACGAGGTGTTGGCCAACAAGGCCTGTCCTGGCGACAAAATGCACCCAAAAGTAGAGGCTTTTAGCATCTTTTCTTTTCCTTTTTTTAATGTATAGTTAAATGTTCTTTTCCTTTTTCTCTTTCCCCTAATTTGCAACATATGTGCAAATTCTGTAACCATAAAGGTTTTACATGGTTGTTATAGCTTCTTTTTGTTTCTGGAGCTAAACCAAAAACCATTTTTACCTCAATGCACTGCCACAGAGAGGCCTAGTCCTCGTTATGCATAATCAAAATGGTAGTTTATTAAGTTGCGCAATGGGTACGCTGCTTATTAAGCGTGTCATGATTTGGGGGGGGTGGGTGGGGTCCTGTAACTTTCAAATTAGTGAAACATTTCTATATTTAATTTGGAACATCGACATTAAGTAGGCCAGCCCCATTCTGTGACCTTTATTTACATAGGAATATAGGATATTCTCATCTGATTATATACACTGTAGTCTTTAGTCAACATTGGGAAATAATTTCTCCAATAATCCTCCAGTTCTCTTTCATTTTTAGTCGGATGTGTGGCACGTAACATTCACATTCATACTCTGGTGGCTTGTTGTATTGATTATTTTTTATTTTTTTAAACTTAACTAGAGCAAAGTCTTTGTTGATCGCTACCACATCTCGCAAGGAATTATCGTCAATTTACATGGGTTTAAGGTTTATGAACAGATATCTTGTCGGCTGGAGAAGCTTTCCTTTTGAGTACCACCGATTGAAAAAGCAACCACAACTTTAAATCGTCAAATAACATAATTTAAATATTATTAAAACCAAAGCTTTTGATTCTTTTGCTAATTTCTTTGTACCATATTCCTATGCTTCGCACAAGCTCTTGAAAGCATAATATATATATATATATATATATATACACATGCTTTATGCAAATCGTGATGGCTACGTGAGGAAACCGAACTGCTGTGCGAAGTTCAAGTCCTTTAGTCGGTAAAGAACTTTTTTTTTTTTTTGGAGAAACAGTCGGTAAAGACCTTTATTAGAGGCATTGACCTTCTGCCTATTAGGCTGGACTAATATCTAAAGCTCTGCTGCCGCTCCGCTCTGTAACTCTCTGTATGTTCCATGATCACCGCATTTTTATTTAAAAATTAACTTTTAGCTGTCTAGTAATTTGCTAGCTTCGTTTGTTAAGCGATCATGGATTTCAAAAAATTCGTATAGCTTTCGGCTTTTTGCTTTTTAAGATTTCCCTCTGTTAACAGTGGCAGCGTTCAGGATTTTTTTTTTCGAAGTCAACGAGAAGATAAATCTTAAATAAAAAATGAAATTTGTAGTCTACGATATTTCTTTATTACAAATTTGTCAACAGTATTGGCAAGAAAAAAAAAAAAAACTAATAGTTCATTTGGCATATAGTTTAGTTTCTCTCTTGAAAATAAAATTCCAACTTTTTGGAGAGTTATCTCAGGAAAAACTTACCTTGGTTTGATACAGGCCGGTCTTTATATAGAGAACTTTAGAGCGGTTATTGATTTAGTAACTTCTCCACGATTTGTGGAAATTAGTAAGTTCAGACATAACTTCCTCAACGGCTATAGGAGTTACAACCGCTGGTGGAAGTTAAATACTTATGAGGAATTTGTGGCAATGAATATGGGTTAGGTAACTGCTACAAGATTTTATAGCTCGAATCCTCCACACACGTGAGCGAGTCTACTTGAGGATTTCCCAAGTGTTATGTGGTCGTCCATGTGCTTTGCCCATGGACGACTCTTTTGTTCATAGATGGTCTACCTTGAACATTTGGCTCAAGGTCCATAGACGATCCATATGGACGAACATGAGATAAATAATTTTCACTATCCTATCACATACTAATTATTATTGTTAAGAGGAAATCTTGGAATCATTTATTGTTTTCAAATACAATAAACATATTAATTATTATCGCTAAGTGAATTTTAATTATTATTGCTCAAAATTCTTTTATCTATTAGTTTGTTTTAACTCTTTACAATTCTTGTATTCAATAATTCAACTCAACTTTGATAAGAAGATAAATCTTAAATTAAAAATGAATTTTGTGGTCTAAGATGTTTCTTTATTACAAATTTTTCCATAGTATTAGCAAGAAAAGAAAATATAAACTATTAGTTCATTTGACATATAGTTTCATAATACAATGAACATACTAATTATTATTGCTAAGATGAAATCTTGGAATCATCCATTGTTTTCAAATACAATAAACATATTAATTATTATCACTAAGTGAATTTTAATTATTATTGCTCAAAATTATTTTATCTATTAGTTTGTTTTAACTCTTTACAATTCTTGTATTCAACAATTCAACTCAACTTTGACAACTATTGTTTTTTGTAATTGTATTAAGTGTGTTTTGGTCTTGATTATAAGCCAACTTATTACTTCATCTTTTTTCTTACTATTTGTAGGTCTCATGTGAGTTCCTACTTATTTTATACTTTTAGCAAAAAGTTAGATAAATTATTCCTAAATAGATACTAAGAAAATTTTATTGTGTTAACATTTGCTTTTGTCTTCACTCAATCACTCTTGGCCTGTCCCACGCGCCCGGTCCTCACTCAACAAATAACAAATTAAAAGAACTTCAGATTCAACAACTAATTTTTATTTTCAAGGTTTTAGATTAAATTGGCTTGTTGTTGGGCTTTTTTTTTTTTTTTTTTTTGGTTTAAAAATGCCAAGATATTGGTAATAGGATTATATTTAAGGTTATTTTAGTTGTGCTTAAAAAAAAAAAAAGATCAGAGTGTTCAAAATTTTATTTTAGAGGATCAAAAAAATTAAAATTTTAATATTATATTATATATATTTTGGCCAAGTCAGCAGGTTCATTTGAACACCTTGGGTTATGGCTAGCACCGCCCATGTCTGTTAATAACTAGTTGTAAGGCCACACAATGCATGAGACGGTTACAATTTTTTGAGTTGATATATATTTTTAAGACTTTTGTTCAGTAAAAAGTTTGGTTCTTTTTCCCCATATAATAAAATCATTAACATAAAGAGTTCATGCAGTCTTGTTTTGTCATATTAACTATATTTGAGTACTTTGTATGAAAAAATATATTATAATTTTGGTTGGAAAATGGAGAGGATGATAAATTTATTTATAAAGGAATTTCTATCATGATATGATGAAATGTTGAACAACTTATATATTGCAAGATGAGAGATGAGCTTCACATGTCAGTAGAAAAAAACTTTCCTGTGCTCTAGTGGATTATTTAAAAGTTTAAGAAAACCATAGTTATAGCAATATCCTAATTTCTATTTGACTTAAACTTGTTTACTCATTCCAAGAAGTCAATTTGTGAATCATTGGCTGAAATTGTGAAAGCCGTGAAAATAAAATGATATATAGTTAAATAAAATTAGGAACTTCTAAATTTTGAGAACTTCATGCATTCAAATATGCAAATCATCTTATAAATTTATCTCTCATATCCACTATTTCATGGTCTTCATAATTATATGAAACTTGAATTTTCTATTAAAAGAAATGAATTTTAATTGTATTTGTGGGGTCAAAGAATTTGGCAATCGCGGCCCACTTTATACTAAGCCCAAAGCCCACGCCGAGAAGGAAGAAATGTCCGAGGACGAAAGAAGCAAGTCCAAGGTGCCTTGAAACATCGCCGAAGACAATCCTGTCCTTAGTCAACCAAGATCACAGAAGGGAAGAGTGGCATGCCATCAAAGGCAGCCTCCCAGAGCATCCCAAGGAAAAGGACAGGTACAATGGGTCAGCCATGGGAACACGGTGGAGGAGCAATTCAAGGAGAAACTGTCACATCCGCATTAAATGCCCACAACTAATGTCCTAGCCGCATTAATGGGGAAATGACCCCTGAACAGTGCTACCTTGATTGCTGCAACTCACAGGAGGTTTAGGAAGGTGGCTAATGGGACAAACACTTGAGTAGTGACCTACATGATTAACAAATGGAAGGCCAAGATCAACTTGAATGGGGTATATAACATAAGAAATCCTCCAGGAAAGGGGGGGGGTGAAAAAACAAAAGCCACAGCAACAATTTATATTGTCTTCAAAACCCTTGTAACTAGACACAGAAGAAATAATAAGAACAATAAGCCCTTCAGAGGAGGGCTGAGGATCGAATTTTACACTTTAGTCCACGTCCTTGTTATTCAACCCATTCATTTCCATGTCTAGTTGTTGTAACCTTCACTAAAGCCTAGTTCTTCAATCCACTCTCTATAAACTTATTGTATTGGGCTAGTTGAGTCTGAGTCCATTTATCCAATAGAAGAAGTGCTTAAATCCAGTCCCTACAATTGGCGCAGTCTGTGGGGAGAACTTGTGTGTTAGTAAGGGTAAAAATCAAGCATGGCAGGATCAGGCTCTCATCAAGCAGGCTCCCATCACTTGAACCGGTAGGAGCCAATCTCGTGTGAGGAGTCACGTACTCTAGAGACAAAATAATAACCAGCCTATGCAACAAGAAGAAGTTAGGAGCCACATATCTCAGAGACAAAATGATAATCAGGCCATGCAACGAGAGATAGAAGATTTAAAGAAAAAGCTGCACCATGCACAACGAAGGCAGTCTCATTCTAGCCCTGACATGCCCTCTAGTGATGAAGGCGATAATGACTATAGACCAAGATCACGAACCCCTCCAAGCGAGACTTTCTTTCACGAAGAAGAGTACTACCATAGGCGTAAACATAAAAGCCCATCTCCTAGGGGCTTGGGAAACAATGCCATGAGTAGGGCATTGGATCAACTCTCCAAGTCACCTTTCACACGCCACATAAAAGGGGCTACGCTTCCTCGGAAATTCCAACAGCTAACCTTTACCATTTATAATGGCAAAACAGATCCCGTAGAGTATGTGAGCCAGTTTAACCAAATGATGGCTGTCCATTCTAAAAACAAGGTGTTGATGTGCAAGATTTTCCCATTTAGCTTGGGACCAGTGGCGATGAGGTGGTTCAATGGCTTAAAAACGAATTCCATAGATTCGTATAGGTAGCTAACCCAAGCCTTTGGCTCCGGTTTCGTTACAAACAGCAGGGCTCCTCGGCCTTTAAGTGCGTTATTATCCTTATCCATGCATGGTGGAGAAACTCTAAAGGCTTACTCGGACAGATATTGGGAGATGTATAATGAAATGGATGGCGATTTTGACGATGTCGCCATCAGCACCTTCAAAAATAGTCTCCCAGCCGAGCACGGCTTGAGGAAGTCTTTGACTGGTAAGCCTGCCACCAGTGTGCGCCAATTGATGGATCGGATCGATAAGTATACACGAGTAGAGGAAGACTAGCTGCAAGGCAATGGAAAAGAGAAGGTTATCCCTTAAGAAATGAGGGATTTCAGGTTGGACCAGTATAACAACAGCCGCCCGAGGAGAGATTTCGTAGGGCAATCCAGAGCAACCAACACACAGACTGTCAATGCTGTATTCCGAGAACCAGTACATCGGGTGCTGAAGAAAATCAAGAACGAGCCGTACTTTAAGTGGCCGAATAAAATGGCTAGAAAGTCTACGAGGCGCAATGAGAACTTTTATTGCCAATACCACCAGGACCACGGACATACCACAGACATACCACAGAGAACTTTAGGAACCTCTGGAACTATCTGGACCAGCTAGTCTGAGAAGGAAAACTGAAGCACCTTCCGCATCATTCCAGTGGTCATCAAGGCTAGACCCCTCAAGTGCCCCAAAGAGATACTGCCCTAGGGCCACCTGCAAGGACGATCAATGTCATCTTGGCTGCGCTAGGAAGAATAGGCATGCGCCCTTCACGAGTGTTATTCGTGGCATAGCTGCTTGCCGAGGAGTCCCAACTTGAGCCGAAGAAGGCCAGAATGAAGTTTTACCCAACCCTGAGCTTTTCAGAAGAAGACAAGACTAGAACCGTCCAACCCTATGATGATGCGCTAGTGATCACTCTCAGAATCAGAGATTACGATGTGAAAAGAGTAATAGTGGATGATGGTAGTGGGGCCAAGGTTATGTACCCCGGCCTCTACAGAGGGCTGAGGTTAAAACCGAAAGATTTGATGCCCTATAGCTCTCCTTTGATGAGCTTTGATGGGAAGCTTGTTGTTCCAAAGGGC
This sequence comes from Quercus ilex subsp. ballota, assembly GCA_032727855.1. Lineage (NCBI taxonomy): Eukaryota > Viridiplantae > Streptophyta > Magnoliopsida > Fagales > Fagaceae > Quercus > Quercus ilex. Next base: position 27,335,259 of record CM064919.1, read on the forward strand.
ATGATTAGGCTGTCCATCCAGATCGGCCCAGAGATAGTGGAGGTGAACTTTATCGTGGTGGATACCTACTCTCCATATACAGCCATCGTCGGTAGGCCCTGGCTCCATACCTTAGGGGCTGTTGCCTCCTCCTTGTATCAGAAGGTGAAATTCCCGTTAGGGGACCAGGTGCTAGAAATTCGTGGTTGCAAATCCACTGCAAGGTAGTGTATGGTGGCTGCCATTTCACATCGACTTGATGCAAATTCCTCGGCCTATGCAGAAACGAGCTTATAACAATCAAAGGTCCCGGTGCCGCCTCCTAATACAGCTGCCGAGGAGGCAAAATGTGAAGATCTAGAGAAGGTGATTATTGGTGGTGACCCAAAGAAGTTCTTTCAGGTCGGGGCCCAATGGCCTCTTCAGGAAAGGGAGGAGTTGATTAAGTTTCTCAAAAGAAATATCGATGTATTTGTATGGGATGCCTGTGATGCTCCAGGGATTGATCCAGCCTTCATCTGTCACCATCTCAATGTCAACCCGACCATCACTCCCAAGAAGCAGTCACCCTGGCGCCCATCAAGAGAGCACGCCGACGCGATTAGGGACAAGGTAAAGAAGTTTAAGCGTGCAAGGGCCATTAAAGAGGTTTTTTTTACCCTGAATGGCTGGCCAACACCGTGATGGTTAAGAAGAAAATTAAAAAATGGCAGGTTAGTGTAGACTTCACGGACCTAAATAAAGCATGCCTAAAAGACCCGTTCCCCATGCCTCAGATAGACTAGCTGGTGGATGCAACCCTTGGCCATCCTCGGATGAGCTTCTTAGATGCCTTCCAAGGCTATCATCAGATACCACTAGCCCTGGAGGATCAGGAGAAAACAGTTTTCGTGACACCCATGGGGAACTACCATTACAAAGTAATGCCGTTCGGCCTGAAGAACGCCGGGTCCACTTATCAAAGGATGATGACGAGGATGTTCGAGCCGCAATTGGGCAAGAGCATCGAAATCTATGTTGATGATATAGTGGTGAAGAGTAAAGTGGTATCTAAGCATTTAGGAGGCCTTGGCAGCACCTTTGATGTCTTAAGGAAGCACAAACTCCGCCTAAATGCTTCCAAATGCTCATTTGGTGTGGGATCAGGCAAGTTTTTAGGCTACATGGTTACTCATAGGAGAATTAAGGTTAACCCTGACCAAATCAAGGCTATTAATGATTTAAAACCACCACAAAACGCTAAGGAGGTCCAGAAGCTTACTGGGATGATCGCAGCCTTGAATCGATTCATTTCGAGGTCGGCGGATAGATGCAGACCATTCTATCTCTTGATCAACAAGTGGAAAGGATTTGAGTGGTCCGAAGACTGTGTTGTGGCCTTCCAACAACTCATGGAGTACCTATCCTGACCACCTATCATGTCCAGTCCTGAGGTCGATGAAGTCCTATACGCATATATTGTTGTGGCTCCTTATGCTGTGAGCCTGGTGCTGATACGGGATGACAACGTCCTTCAAAGGCCAGTCTATTACATGAGCAGGTCACTACATGAAGCTGAGGTCAGGTACTTGCCTTTGGAGAAATCCATACTAGTCGTGGTCCATGCCACACGAAAGCTTCCCAATTATTTCCAAGCCCACACAGTGGTTGTTCTAACCCAACTACCCTTGAAGTCTGTACTTCGAACTGCTGATTACACTGGAAGGATTGCCATATGGAACACAATCCTTGGAGCTTTCGATATAAAATACATGCCTTGGACCTCTATAAAGGGTCAGGTCCTGGCTGACTTGGTGGCCGAGTTTGCTGAACCACCTGTAGAAATAGTGGCAAAGAAGCGAAACATGGATGGAAAATCCGTTGGGGTAATCTCTATGCCAAAATTCCCATGTTGAAAGGTGTACGTTGATGGCGCAGCAAATCAAAGGGGGTCCAGAGTGGGGCTAGTCCTAGTGTCTCCTGAGAAGACTATCATAGAAAAATCCCTAAGGCTTGGGTTCTCAGCCACGAATAACAAAGACGAGTATGAGGCACTGTTACAAGGAATGGCCATGGTGCAGAAAATGGGAGGAAAAGCAGTAGAGATGTTTTCGGACTCGAGATCAGTAGTGGGCCAGGTAAAGGGAGAGTTAGAAGCCAGAGATGTGAGGATGCAAGAGTACTTAAGCTAGGTCAAATGCTTGCAGTCAGGTTTTGATCTCTTCAGCTTGTCACACGTCTCCAGAAGTGGAAACACTCATGCAGATTCATTGGCCACGCTTGCTACTTCCTCGGCGGGGGGTCTGCCTTGGGTTATTCTCGTCGAGCATCTGGTTAGGGCAAATGGGGTCACTGAAAGCATGGTTCATGCCCATCAAATTAGGGCGGGTTCTAGCTAGATGGACCCTATAGTGAGATTTCTTAAAGATGATATTCTGCCCGAGGAGAAGTTAAAGGCTGAGAAAATACAAAGAAAAGCTCCTCGATTCTGGTTGTCCGAGGACCACAAATTGTATAAGTGCTCCCATTTTGGGCCATATTTATTGTGTATTCACCCTGAAGCGTCAGAACTACTACTTGAAGAACTGCACGAAGGGATCTGTGGGAGTCACACAGGAGGAAAATCTCTATTGCACCGAGCCATTACCCAGAGATATTGGTAGCCGGGGATGCATAAGGAAGCTCTAGAATATGTTAAGAAATGTGACAAGTGCCAAAGGTTTGCCCCAAATATTCATCAGCCAGGAGGGGTCCTCAACCCTTTGTCCAATCCATGGCCGTTTGCCCAGTGGGGCCTGGATATTGTAGGCCCTTTCCCAAAGGCTGCTGGAAATAAGAGATATCTGCTGGTCGGCACAGATTATTTCACCAAATGGTTCGAAACTGAGCCATTGGCCAACATCAGAGATGTAGATGCTAAGAAATTCATTTGGAGAAACATTGTTATACGATTCGGGGTCCCTCGTACCCTCATTTCAGATAATGGACTCCAATTTAACAGCAAAGCTTTTAGAGGATACTGTTTCGAGCTGGGGATCACAAACAGGTACTCAACTCCAGCTTATCCTCAGGGAAATGGGCAAACCGAGGCTGTCAACAAGGTCATAGTTAATGGGCTTAAGAAGAGACTGGACGACGCCAAGTGAAGATGGGTAGAAGAGCTACCACACGTCTTATGGACTTATCGGACTATACCACGATGGTCAACAAGGGAAACACATTTTGCCATAACCTATGGTGCCGAGGCTGTTATCCCTCTAGAGGCAAACTTCCCGACGCTAAAGACGAGCTCCTTCACTCTAAGCAATAATGATGAATTGCTAGGTAAGAGCCTATATCTGATTGATGAACGAGGAGAAAGGGCAATGATCTAGTTGGCCTATTATCACCAGAAGCTCAAGCAAGGATATGATGCCAATGTAAAGCTGAGACCACTAGCACCAGGGGACTTAGCGTTGAGGAAATTTGTGGGTGCTGCCAAGAACCTATCCTTTGGAAAGCTGGGACCCAATTAAGAAGGACCATACTGAATTACTTCAGTAGTAGGGATAGGTGCATACTACTTAGAAGACTGGGATGAAAAAGTTATACCTCGTTCATGGAATGTAAATAACCTGAGAATGTATTATTATTAATAAAAGCATTTCTTTATTTTTAATCTTAAATCTATTATGATTATATGTCTTGTATTTTGGTGACAATCTAAGTACTAGACAGAACCAAGGTCTTGTATGATCCTCGGACTCAAACTTATGGGAAAACTAGTTACTTCAAGAAAAGTCTAAGTACTAGACAGAACCAAGGTCTTGCATGGTCCTTGGACTCAAACCTATGGAGAAACTAGTTACTTCAAGAAAAGTCTAAGTACTAGATAGAACCAAGGTCTTGCATGGTCCTTGGACTCAAACCTATAGGGAAACTAATTACTTCAAGAAAAGTCTAAGTACTAGACAGAACCAAGGTCTTGCATGGTCCTCGGACTCAAACCTATGGGGAAACTAGTCACTTCAAGAAAAGTCTAAGTACTAGACAGAACCAAGGTCTTGCATGGTCCTCGGACTCAAACCTATGGGGAAACTAGTCACTTCAAGAAAAATCTAAGTACTAGAGAGAACCAAGGTCTTGCATGGTCCTCGGACTCAAACCTATGGGAAAACTAGTCACTTTAAGAAAAATCTAAGTACTAGACAGAACCAAGGTCTTGCATGGTCCTCGAACTCAAACCTATAGGGAAACTAGTTACTTCAAGAAAAGTCTAAGTATTAGACAGAACCAAGGTCTTGCATGGTCCTCGGATTCAAACTTATGGGGAAATTTCAAGAAAAGTCTAAGTACTAGACAGAACCAAGGTCTTGCATAGTCCTCAGACTTAAACCTATGGGGAAACTAGTCACTTCAAGAAAAGTCTAAGTACTAGACAGAACCAAGATCTTGCATGGTTCTCGGACTCAAACCTATGGGGAAACTAGTCACTTCAAGAAAAGTCTAAGTACTAGACAGAACCAAGGTCTTGCATGGTCCTCGGACTCAAAATTATGGGGAAACTAGTTACTTCAAGAAAAGTCTAAATACTAGACAGAACCAAGGTCTTGCATGGTCCTCGGACTCAAACCTATGGGGAAACTAGTTACTTTTAAGGAAGATCTAAGTGTTAGACAGAATCAAAGTCTTGCATGGTTCTCGGACTCAAACTTATGGGGAAACTGACTACGTTCAGCGAAGGCCTGAGCGTTAAACAGATCTCAGGTGTTATGTGACTCCTCGGACCACAACCTTTGAGAAAATTAACGAACTTGAGCACTTATCTGAGTTACAAATACAGCTAAAGGGGAGCCTGGCATCTCAGACCGCTTGCCCTGTCCTCGTTCAATAAAGACGTAAACAAACACAAGCCCATGAGTATCACTTAAAGCATTTTGAGGTACATCGAACTTAACTCCCCTACATAGTCAATAGCTGACTGTTTCCTTAAGGTCAGTGAGTTTTTAGAACATTCCCATGGGTACCTTTGCACATTGTGCTGTGGCATTTGATCTTAGGATTTAAAGGTTTATCTTTATAGGTGCTGCACATTTAGCATTTTTTACCTGTTATGATAACCAACTCATAAGGTATAGGATTCATATTATAAGGTTATCGCCTTTTGTAGTCTATTTAGCAAAACCAAGTCGTAGTAATGAAGTGGCTCAATTGTTAAACAAAGTCTAAGTGAAAATTATTATTATGGACTTTACATTTTTTAGCTACTGCTTCAAAAAGGGAAGACAAGTCACATTATTGAGACCATTTAGCTAAATAATCAAAGCACAAGTTATGTAAATAAGCAACAATTAATAAATGACAAGGGAATTGCATACATTCAACCCAAAGTGTTCCATTACAACAGTTCAAGTATATAAAAAAAAACATAAGGCAAAAACACAACAGAAGCGACTTATTTTTTCAACTTGATCTTCATCCTCCCTTTGGGAAGTTGTTCTGAAGCGACCTCAGGATCCTTGGAGCCTTCACCTGGGGGAACAGCCTGCAGAGGTACCACCAGGAGAGCTGTCTCCTCGGTATGGGGGGCCTGGGCATCATCTGAGGGCTTCGCAGCATCCAGGGTGCTTCCTGGTTAGGGCCTTTCTCTGTTTCAGTCACCCCAGAAGGCTTAGTTTCCTTGGCTGGGTCATCAGGAGTAGTCATCACCAGAGCAGTCTCAGGTCGAGCAGCCTTAGCCTCCTCAGGAGCAACCTCAGCCTCAGAGCTAGAGGGGGCAGACTCTTTGATGGCAGGAGGGTAGAATACATTCTCTACCTTCCACAGGTTGGATGAAGCCTCAACCCCAGCTTGTTTGAGGGTTTCGTTCCAAGTCTGGAATAGTAGAGTCTGCACACCCCAAGAACTTGAGCCTTGAGAGTGGCCTCAGTCTCAGCCACTCCCAAGGCAAAACCTCTTCCTCGACTTGCTCCTTAGAGCTTTTAGCCTCTGTCCTCGCGAACTCAGCCTCTGCTTTAGCCCTCAAGGCTTCATCCCTGGCGAACTCTGCGACATTTTTGGCCCCCTCTGCCTCGATCAACTTCTTTTTCGGGTCGATGATATGCTCCTTGGCAATCTTCAGTTGTTCCTCAGCTTCAAGCAGGTGCCTTGTCTGGTCTTCGGCCTGTTTTTGAGCGCTGGCTAGACTTGACTCAACGCTATCTCTGGCCCTTGTCATCTCCTTCAGCTCCTCCCTTGCTTTCAAGAGATCGGCCTCAGAGTTTTTAAGGGTCCGAGTAGCATCCAGGCGCTTGTCACGCTCGAGATCTAGGGCCCTGCTCTGCTCGTAGGCTGCCTTTTCCAGCCTATAAGTGGCCTGGACAGTCTGCCAATTGAAACAAGCACACTATAAGTTTAAAAAAAAAAAAAAAAAAGAGGCAAAAAAATTAGCGGAATCACAAGTGTTAGATGTCTTACCATGCCTAAATACCTTTTGAGGCTGAGGAAGACCTCCTGCCTCCTCAAATTCCCCAACTCGGCCATATCGCTGGGGAGTAGCAAGACCCTCTCCAGCGCGTCAGCCACGTAGGTGCCTTCACCCCCTCGGAAGTCCCTGAGGGAGGCGTTGTCCATCAAGGGCTCCCCATGGAGCATCGGTGCAGGAAGCCAGGCCTGGGGCTCGGATTATGCGGCGACTTCTTTTTCCTGGCCCTGGTGCCCGATTTTTAACTGCTTTGAGGCTCGTCAGACCTTATTTTCCTCCTGAGAGGAGCGAGACCTCCCCTCATCCATTGGATCCTTGCCCTTGGAAGCCCTCTTCCTTTTTGGTTCGATGGGCTCGGCTTGAGAAGGCAGGGCTGGCTGAGGAGGAGCAGGAAGTCTGGATTGTGTGGAAGATGGCCTAATCTAAACAGGCTGAAGTGGGGGCAGAGGAGGAGGAAGCTTGGATTGTGGCTTCACCAGCGCGTCCTTCCCCGGCTGGCCCTTAATCAGATTGAGCAAACTGGTTTGAGGTTTTCTCTTAAAACCCATTTTGGCCTGAGAATCAGTCCCTACTGATGAGAGATCCGTTTCAGTCAAATTGGGGTCACCCAAGTCACCAGAGGGATCCTCGGATGGATTGACTAGGTTGAAAACACCAAATTCGTCCTCGGACGGACCCAAGTCAGCAACTTCTTCTTCTCCTTCTGCTTTTCCTCCCTCGGCCTCTGCAACCTGATGGGATGAAAAGGGCCTGCCAACGGAACGCCTTCTGGGAAGGAAGATCCTTCAGGAACCAAGAACCTGTGTTCTTCTACGGTGATCTTGTGGAGCCGAGGATCTTTGGCTCTGATCACGTACTTCGGAGTCGAGTATGACTTCTGGATGGAATCGTACCTGAGGATCTTGTGAGCGGCTTTGATTTGGTTGTCAGCTTCGTTCACAAAGACCTCCGCCCTAAGGATAGTTTCCAAATCCTCTCGGTTGACTAGGTGAAAGTGTCGATCAAAGGCGTGTGGATCTGCAAACAAAAAAAGAAGAAGCATATTAGCAACCGAACAATGCAAACAATGATGACACAAAAGATCAACCCTCTCCTACTCTAAATACCCCACCTGGTACCCCCTTCTCTGTCGGACAATGAAGGCCGTCGTGCCACTCCCCGCACACGATGAGAAAGTCTTTATTTAACCCTTTGCTGGACTCGGGGAGGCATTGAATAAGCCGAACCTTATCGTCCCTTGTCTTTATGTAATAAGATTTACCCTTAGGTGTTGAAGGTTGTAGCACCAATTAACGTCGTGATGGGTTAACCTCAGCCCCATCTTCTTGTTTAGGGCGTCCGCACAACCCAGAATCCTAAACACGTTGGTGGCGCGTTGGGTGGGAGCTAACTGGAAGTGCCTGAGGTAGTCCCTCATCACCGGCCCCATAGGGATTCTCATACCACCTTCTAGGAAGGCGATTATGGGAATCACTACTTCCCCATCTTGCCTCCTAAAATGCCTTTCCCCTTCTTCACAGTATCTTAGACCTACATTACGGGGTATCCTATAATCGGCCATGAACTTCTCCATTGCCTTTTCAGACTCAACCAACTTTTTAAACCTACCCATCCCTAGGAACGGTTAAAGGACTCAGGAAAATGGGCGAAAGAAAGAGAGAAAACATGAATTAGAGGGAGAAGAAAACTTACAAAAACGAGGAAAAGCTCCTCGGACAGGCTTTTTATGCAGAAAAGAAACGTGAGTTTGGTTGGAGGCTTGACCGAATTCAGGGTATGTGCACAAGAACTCTTGAGTGCAAAAGTAAAGAGGCAAATCAGTTCAAGTGGGTATTTATACCCCCAATTAAAAAAGACCGTGCGGGTTTCCTGCCCATAAAGGTGAAAAAATCTCCACCGTTAGATTACCATCACTTCGTTGAACATGGGGAGCACAGTGCGCCAGAATTTAATAGGGGTGCCCTCTGTATACTGAAGCGCCAGGAACGTGCTTTGGACAAGTGAAGAGACTCTGGTACTGACAGAGGACAAGACTTGACAAGCCATCACAAAGGCCCAAGGACATTAAAATCCTCCTCCCCGTCTGAGGAACCGGACAGCAGGATTTTGAGGGGCTATTGTGGGGTCAAAGAATTTGGCAACCGTGGCCCACTTTATACTAAGCCCAAAGCCCACGTCGAGGAGGAAGAAATGTCCGAGGACGAAAGAAGCAAGTCCAAGGTGCCTTGAAACATCGCCGAGGACAATCCTGTCCTCGGCCAACCAAGATCACAAAAGGGAAGAGCGACATGCCATCAAAGGCAGCCTCCCAGAGCATCCCAAGGAAAATGACAGGTACAATGGGTCACGGTGGAGGAGCAATTTAAGGAGAAATTGTCACCTCCGCATTAAATGCCCACAACTAACGTCCTGGCCGCATTAATGGGGAAATGACGCCTGAACAGTGCTGCCTTGGTTGCTGCAACTCACATGAGGTTTAGGAAGGTGGCTGATGGGACAAACACTTGAGTAGTGACCTGCATGATCAACAAATGGAAGGCCAAGATTAACTGGAAGGGGGTATATAACGTAAAAAATCCTCCAAGAAAGAGGGGGTGAAAAACAGAAAGCACAGCAACAATTTATATTGTCTTCAAAATCCTTGTAACCAGACACGAAAGAAATAATAAGAATAGTAAGCCCCTCAGAGGAGGGCCGAGGACCGAATTTTACACTTTAGTCCACGTTCTTGTTATTCAACCCATTCATTGCCATGTCTAGTTGTTGTAACCCTCACTAAGGCCGAGTTCTTCAATCCACTCTCTATAAATTTATTTTATTGGGTTAGTTGGGTCTGAGTCCATTCATCCAATAGAAGAAGTGCTCAAATCCAGCCCCTACAGTATCATATACAAATAAGTTGCATTATGAACTTAGTTGCATGATTTTAAAACCTATTATAATCACTTATTGAAATAATATAAAAGATGTTACCAAATTTTTGCGTCTACTTACTATTTACTAATATTAAGCAATAAAATACTAAAATTGTGTGATTAACTCACCCTTTTTTTTTTTGAAAAGTGATTAACTCATCCTTTAAAACTGGCTTGCAATGGAAGGGTGCTAAAGAACTTTATATATACATGTTTAAGCTTACACTTAATTCATGTGAGACACTAGAATCATAACATAAAATGTTATATATATTAATTTGTTAGAAAATAATAGGCGAAAAGCACATTTTAGTCCCTACATTTTCAGGCGATTCCCATTTTAGTCCCTACATTTTATTTTTACCGCTTTTAGTCCCTATCCTGAAAAACGCTTCCCGTTTTGGTCCCTGCCGTTACTCATTTAACAGAAATATCCTACGTGGCAAATGGTCCAACAGTAAATACTGACGTGTCTATTAAAATAATATTAAAAAAATCACGTCAGATAAAAATAATATTTAAAAATGCCACGTCAGCAATTTAATTTTTGAAAAAAGCCACATTAGATAAAAATAATATAAAAATTTCTAACCTAATTATTTTTAAAAAAAAGAAAAGAAACTAGTTAAATTAATTTTTTTTCCTTTTTTTTGGAAGAACATGAAGAACGTGTTCTTCATTTTTCTTCCCCAACTAAGCTTGCCCAGAAAATTAAAAATTAAAAATTTACTTTTCTTTTCTTGCATTTTCTTAGCAACCAAAACCATAAAATCACTCAGATTTACAAAATAAAAAGCATGTTTGCCATTCCTCTTTCTCTATTCACAGTTCTCCATCTCTCCCTCTATATCTCTCTTCTACGTTTCCCATTCCTCTTTCTCTATTCACAGCATGTTTCGCTCATCTATCTCTTCTCATCTAACTAAGTTTTGGTTGGATCGAATCGGTGGTTGCTGGGTTTTAGTGGTGGCGTTTCAGTGGTGGGTTTCGGTTGTGGAGTTGAATCGGTGGCCGGCTTTGGTGGTGGGTTTTTTTCGGTGTTTGCTGGATCCATTTGGTGGTGGGTTTCGGTGCTTGCTAGATCAGTTTGGTGGTGAGATTTGGTGCTTGCTGGGTCTGTTTGGTGACTGGGTTTCGTTAGTTGGGTTTCGTTGGTGCTTGCTGGATCAGTTTGGCTGGCGTTTTGGTAGTTGGGTTTCGTTGGTAGCCGGGTTTTGGTGGTGGTTGGGTTCTATTCGAGGTGGTGGTGGTCGTGCCTTTGGGTTTTGTTTGGGTGTTTGGTGATTTTTTGTTTAGGTGTTTGGTGAGTTAGGTATTGGGTTTGGTATGAATTACTTGGCAGTGGGTGGTTTGATTTCTAGGTTTGTGGGTTTCTCAGCAGTGGGTGTTTGGTGATTTTGTTTCTGGGTTTGTGGGCTTGTGGTGTCTGGGTTTGTGGTTTGATTTCTGGGTTTCTGGGTTTTTGGTGTATGATTTTCTGGGTTTGTGGGGAAGAAAAATGAAGAACACGTTCTTCATGTTCTTCCCAAAAAAAAGAAAAAAAATTAATTTAACTAATTTCTTTTCTTTTTTTTTAAAATAATTAGGTTAGAAATTTTTATATTATTTTTATCTGATGTGGCTTTTTTCAAAAATTAAATTGCTGACATGGCATTTTTAAATATTATTTTTATCTGACGTGGCTTTTTTAAATATTATTTTAATAGACACATCAGTATTTACTGTTGAACCGTTTGCCACGTAGGATATTTCTGTTAAATGAGTAACGGCAGGGACCAAAACGAGAAGCATTTTTCAGGATAGAGACTAAAAACAGTAAAAATAAAATGTAGGGACTAAAATGAAAATTGCTTGAAAATGTAGGGACTAAAATGTGTTTTTCGCCGAAATAATATTAATGATTATTTATTAGTTGTTTCATGTTTGTAGGGAATTACTATGTTTATAGGTATTAGTTAAGATAGGGATTAGTGTGAGTAGGAACTTGTTGGTATTTGAGTTGTATTTGGATTGTATTGTTAGTGTTAGTGGTGTCCTAGTTTTAGGAGCACGACTATTGGGGCCATAAGTTTAGGAGAAGTGCTCCATTATTTTAGGTTTTTAACGTTATTTTGTTATATTTAAATAGATGGAGTTATTTTCAATAAAGGATATCAAGAGAATTTTAATAAAGTCGGATCTAAATTTTTTCAGTTAAATCCAAAGAGGTTAGGAACTCAGGATTTCCTCAATCAAATCCAATTTTATCCTTTGTATATTTTATTGGTTTATTAGAAGTAATCAAAATTCTATTTCATCTCTAAATATTTCTATTTTCCCTCCCTAAAAATTTTGTACGTATCACATAATACTACAAATCATTAAATTAAATAATTAAAAATAATAATAATTTTTTTTGTCATTGTGGACTGAATTGGACTAAATGAACCAAAGTGGACTAAGTGGGAATGAGAATTTGTGAAGATGCCTATCTGCGAGCTGATCATGATATGTTATGGTAGTGTTGTAGTTTTACTTTGGATCACTTAACCTCATTGCAAACTTGTGGCCTTGCTTATCCTTTAGATTGTAGCCTTTTACACTCCATCGATAGCTTTTATTCAGTGACCTCCTTGATAATCTACGTACCATGGTTCAACAGTCTTAATATGGATGGCTATGAAAGTCTCCTTAATCGAGTTAATACTTAACCACCCATTTTTTAAAAGAAGTCAGATTGTAAAAACAAGATCTTAAGAAAGGTTATTGATGTCTGAAATAGGGCATTGATAAACTTGTAATCACATTGATACATGAAAATTTTAAAAAAAAAAAAATCTCAATCAATATTCCTATACAAAAATTTGTTTATCCTGGGGGGAAGGGGGAGGTAATGCAATGTCAAAGAAAAACAATAGGAACAGTGAACATCTAGTTGGAAAAAAAAAATTGGGAGGATTCATCATCCAACAAAGAATACAAAGGGGTGCGATTATACAAATACAAAGCACTGGATCCCAGCAAAATATACAAAGGGGAAGATAAAAGTAAAAAATAAAAAATCAATCAAGCACATCAAGCAAAAAAATAGTGACAAAAAAGGGGGCTAAAAAAGAAAAAAACAAAGAAGAGACATATAACTACAGTGGGACTGCCGGGTAAAATCAGAAAATTATAAAGAGGATAGCTATTGAGGCAGATCATTTCATGGCATCTCTCCTTTGACAGAATGCATTTTTTGAGTGGCTTCATTGATTCCCAAGCTGGTGGCAAATACATACAGAGAAAAGATCAATGAAGTCCTCCTCCTCAACCCCCCAAGGCATGTCTAAGTGCTGCTCTTTGCTCGTGTGTCAATCTTGTAGGAAAATTCACCTCGAATTTGATCTTTAAATCACCCCTATTACCAGGCTCTTTTACTATTGGCATTCCCTCTCTGGCAACAAGAAGCTCATAGCCAGGGCTCACTATGTCGGTCACTGGAATTGATAGATTACGCCCATCAAGTGTGGTGAAATTTACTGTGGTCCCTCCCAATGCTTCAGCTAAAGACACCTTATGGTTCATAATGAGGTCATTGCCATCTCTTTTGTAAACATCATGGGGTTTCTCATCAATCACAAACACAAGGTCTGCTGGGAGCTGGTTAGGTTGTTCATTCCCTTTGTCTGGGAAAGTAATCTTGGTTCCTTTTTTCCATCCAGGCTTCACATCAATGGTTAATATCTCTGTTTCTGGAACTTGTCGTCTGTAACAAAAAAAATATAGTCAGAGGAGGAGCAAGTTAGCCTGAAAAAAGCAGTTAGTTATGACACTACAGAGTCACAATGATAATTTCTGCTACATATGTAGAAGGATTAAAATCCACATGATTGCCAATGCCAGCAACTTGACAATTTATCTATGTTCAGATAATCAAGAAATGAAGTATTGCGATCACTAAATGGTAAAAAAAAAATGTGAATTATCTTTGCTTAAATCTATGTCATTCAAAAAATTTGGGTGGTTGCCTTAATTTCATAATGGATTAGTAGTTTACCATACTGCAGTTAGGGCAGCAGGGTAAAAACTTCAGCACAAGAAGGAACTAACTTGAAGAATTAATTACTTTCATCCATAACCCTGAAAACCATCTTATTAAATCAACAAAAATCTGTATTGAGTTGGTGAAGATTACTATTGGGATAGTTACTGTAACCAGATGTGCCTTCCGCAAGTTGGTCCTTACTCAAGCAAGGCAATTATTAGAGAAAATGCCATATTACAATATTTACAAGGTCACCATTGAGTAAAACCCTGAACATAAGCATATTAATCCAGGTTTTGATGTGGCTCTTAGCTAGGTAAGATCACTTGTTCAATAAAAAAAAGTTCATATCCATATCTCAAATACTATGATTATAGTGTACCATGGAAGACGGTGCATCGTTGCTAGATCTAATTCAAAACAGCAGTTGCTTAAGCAGCAAAAGCGCGCACACACACAACAATAACAACAATGCCAATGACCTTAAGGTCAAGTGACATTTTTTGGTGTTTCCAATGGAGACATTCAGGGTTTCAATCACCCATCTCCCACATAAATGTATCAAACAACAACTACTAATGCTAAGGATAACAACAGTTTGAGAAAAATGCATACCCATTGGCATCAACCACGGTTCTTGAAATCTTCATTTTCCTTGTTGATCCAGAGTAAAGCTCCCTAAGGCTGCATGGCAGTTTGCTCTCCACAGGTGGTGGTTTCTTTGGCATGCTGCCCTCGCTATATGTTCGAAAAATATTTTCACTCCCGCCAAATCCCCCAAAAATCCCTGAGCCATCTGACTGGAACCTCATAGATCTCCCAGGTCCTCCTGATGAACCAAATCCAAAAGGGCTACTTCCAAAGAATTCCGCAAAAATGTCCTCTGCATTCCTAGGGTTAAATCCATTCCCCCCATTGCCATTTCCAGATGAGAAACCACCACTGCCAGGTGGTGGCATATCTTTTAAGCCTTCCTCACCATACTGATCATAAATAGTCTTCTTTTGAGGGTCACTCAATACCTGAAATCACAAAACTTAAGATCAAAATTCCATCCAATCCAACGGCAATGTAATGTTAACTTGGTTAACCTCAAAGAGACATTCATAGTACTGTCATTAAGGAGGGACTTGATGCAAATTGACATCAAGTAAAATTTAATGCTTCTAATCTCTGTTTGATTGCTGAAAATTTGTAAAAAAAGAAGAAGAAACTTGACTAATATCTAAATCATTTTATTGGTTGATACATGAAATGACAGAAAAATTCAAATCAATTGGGCGTAACACAAACTATTTGGTCTTGTTGAGCTCTCCATTTCTGCATTGAAATGAATTCAACAAAGCCATATATCCCAATGATACTGAATACCAGAAACTCGGTCAATCAATTCTCTCTAGAGCCATATTTTCTCTTCCCTTCTTTTATCTGAGACACAATCTTGTCTTTCTCACGACCTTGACGAAGATGATTTTGATATTCAACTCTAAACTCTTGCTAAATTGATATAACCTCTAGTCCAACAAATGTGTTCATTTTTTTTATTATATATATAAATTTTCTGCTATCACTAATCCATATTACCATTTTCATTTTGGGTATCAGCAACACTAAGATTACCACTATTTTGTTTCTTGACTGTCACATATTCCATACCATTTTTTTGGTGTGTGTGGTTAAGAAAACAGCATAAATTAAATGGGACCAAAGGAAAGAAAAAAGAAAAAAAAGAAAAAGAGAAGCTCAAATTGATTTTCTTTCCTCCTCAATCACCCAGAAACAAAGAGGCTTTTAAATAATTAAAAAAAAAACTATAGAAACAACCTTTGAAAAGAAACATCCAACTGAAAACAGAAACAGAAAGAGATGAAAATGAAAGGGAAATATAGAAAGAAAAAGAAGAAGAAGAAGAAGAAGGCATTGGATTATTACCTCATAGGCTTCGGATATCTGCTTGAATTTGGCTTCGGCTTCTTTCTTGTTTGTGGGATTCTTGTCAGGATGCCATTTCATTGCCAATTTTCTATAAGCCTTCTTCAGATCATCATCGGTGGCATTTCTGTCCACCTTCAATATGTTGTAGTAATCCACACCCATTTTCTGATCCTCAGATATATAATATATCTATATGTTGTGGATCCAAATCTATCTAATAACTTTTTCAAATCACAAACACCCAGATCATATAAAACACAAACAAAACTCCACCCTTTTTGGCTTTTGATCTGCTCTCTCTTTTTTGTGTCTCCCAATTATTAAATGTCAAAGCTTTTTGAGGTTCCTCCAGAAAAAGAAGCTACCATGAAAATGGTAAGAGACCAATGTGATTGATAGAATCTTGTTGAACAAGTTTACATGAATGGAAATAGAGAGAATGTGAATGAGTCTTTGGTTTTTGGTGTCATGTGTATCTTTTTCTTTGATACGTTACTCTTGTAAATAATAATAATAATGTTTCTTTGATGTGAGAGTTTTGGTTTAGATAATGACAATCATTCATGAACCGAGAGCGAGTTGCGGAATTTGTTTGTTTCTGGTGTTTCATGTTTTAACTTTTTAAATAACGTTATAATTTCTGTCCTTGATTTTGCTTTTTTCTTCGTTATTTCTGGCAACCTGTTTCTTTTCTCTGTGACAGCCACATTAACATAGGACAATGGATATCATGAAAATCTCTATTTCTCTTTCAACCGAGGCCCTACAATAATAAGAAAATTAAAATAAATAAATAATAATAATAAAAATATCTCTTGGGTCGTGTTTAGATCCTAAAATAAAGAAAAATATTTTATAATACTAAGATAATGTCACCCCACTCTTTCAAACTTTTATGTAATAAGACTCACAATATTTTTGCTATCAAAAAAAATAAAAAAGACTCACAATATTTTATATAGGTTAAATCCCTCTCTTGGTTTTAGTCTTTTGATACTTGAAATAAGTTTTTCATATTTTTCTAGAAAAATATATTAAATAAAAAGAAAAATGCATTTATTTTTTCATTTATAATTTACTATAGATGATGAGAAACACAGGTATTTGGACAAAATTAAGATTATATTAAAGGCACTTTTGATACGTAGGAATAGAACGAATATTTCTTTGTATCATCGTTCAAGTGTTTGGTTTAAAAAAATGATAATAAAATTTCCAGAAATTTTTTTTTTTAATGTTTTTTTAATTTTATAATAATATTCATGGATGTAGCAATTTTGAACAAAAAAGAAAATGATATAAGTTATATATTTAGTTAATTTATACAGGCGTAACTTCTGTCCAGTGCACTGGACCCGCTGTGATTATGACACGTCTTTAAAATTGAATACGTGTTATGATCGCAACGGATCTAGTATTACATGACACTAGATAGAAGCCATACTCTAGTTTGAATGTTAAGCAAAACCCACAGAGTATAATAATTATATAAGGGTAGATGAAGAAATATGATTGGAATATTACTCAATTCTATCATCAAGCAATATTGTATCGAATTTGGAAATGCAAATTCAATATTCTATTCTTAAAACAAATGCATAAAAATAGTTAGTCCTTACGTTTTTTGTATTCCTTATAATATCCATTCTTATTCTCAAGTAATCAATGTACCAAATTTGCCCTAATTGTTTACATGATGAAACAACATAATGCAAGATGCACATTTCTTGTTTATTTATTTACTTGTTTGTTTGTTTTTAAAAGAACACATTTCTTATTAATGCACAATTACAAGAATTCATAACTTTACCGTTGCCTTAAATACCACATAAGAAAATCAGATTTTATCAGAAAGGTTGAAGAACTGAAGAAGCATCCTACATTGACTTCGTGCTATGCACTGTTTCAATTATTTTGCACATTTGATGAGAGTAAGAGAATATTTTTTGTCAATAAAAAATGGGAAAGCATTGGACGAAAATTGATTTTAGCCAATGTTTAACATAACAAAAGGCTATTTTCCATAACCAAACAACTTTAAAAATACAACACATTTTACATGCAACAAGACCATGTCTATGTACCTGCCTCCTGCAGAAACACTGTAGGCATTCTCTAAAATGATCACTGTGCTCCATATTAAAATCAACATACTGATTTTACTCAAGTCAGCATTAAAGTGCTACTACCAATACAAGGGCAAATCTATGTTGTCCAAAGGTTTCCTTAGACATCAGTGTCAATTCAATAACCATAATGTAGATTTAGCTCCGTGAAAGAGGATAGAAGAAAAAAATTGAAGAGTGGACTCATCTTCATGAGGTTTTGTTCCAAACATAAGGCTGAAAAAAAGAAATTCTAGGCTGTTTAAGAAATGCACTTGTTAATTATTAATGGTGGTTCTCTGGGTGCATGTGTATATGGTGAATGAGAATATCTGCAGCAGAAGAGAAGTGATGATTAGCCATGACACAGCACATGATTGGAAACTCAATCCAATAGTCATATAGTGGACTGACCAGATTCTGCTCAAGTTGTTGTGGAATAATGGCTCTCACAGACCACTCTGGCTTTTTCCAGTCTCCTAGTATCATGTACCTCATTGGTTCACCAGTCATTCCTGTCATTCCTGCCATTCAAACATATTGCTGCTTAAAATCAAACCACTTAGTCAAATAATAGAACAACTTTAACATCCGCGGCAAGTATCATGCCAGTTTCATGATGCAGTGGAAAACGCAATGCAGATAAGACTGTGTCAGCTTATACACTTCAGAGTAGATAAAAGAACAGAAATTGATAAAAGGGGAGAGAGAGGAGGGGGGGGGGGGGGGGGTGTGCAAACTTTAAGTGGAAGCAACTAAACCAAGCATGAAAAAAGAAAAAAAAAAATTCAAGCTATATTAAATAAGCTAAGAATCTGACTTCCAAACTAAAATAAGGTGCCAGACCAGTGATCCTGATTACCTGCTTGCTAAGTGTGAGATACACTCCAGTAAATATTTACGAGCAACAGAGAATTGCAGCCACGAGAAGAATAATTACTTGAATATATAATTATATATAAAGAGATGGAATTACCAAGTAGTCACTACATACCCCAATTTCGACAGTTTGGAACCCCACAAGGTAGTCATTACTTTCTGCACATATAGCTGTGCAGCAATTTCTTTGCGAGGGAGTGATAAAATGCCCTCCATTTTGTTCCATCCACAAAAGACATCCATGCGTGCTCAAGGCTGTGGAACTCTTTCAGTTCAGTATCTGCTTTCATGCCTTCAGAAATGTACAGTTGATAAAAATTTGAATTTAACAACTCCATTTAGTAAATCCAACACAAATATAAAATATATATATATATATATATATATAAATGGAAGCAGGGATAAGTGTGCAAGGAAAGAGAGATTCGGTTTTGGTGAGCACAAGATTAACAGTTCCATCTTGCATCCAAAGATTCAAGTGCAACTTCCAAGCTGATTGATAATAGAATCATACATTCATACCCCTTTACACATGGCATAACCAAGCAAAAAATTCAATAACGTTTTTTTCCAAATCCTGTCCTACTTTGCTACTTATTTTATCCCAGTCAATGCTGTCTACCTCTTACTAACTTTGAAAAAATGTATTGTAATCCAAACAATATCAATGAAAACGTACACCTTTTACCATTAATGTCATAGTAGGAAAAATTGAATTGGTGCTTGGTAAACCTATCCTGAGACTATGGTACATACGGGACCTCTAATAGTAATTCAAATGTCGAAAGGATGTGACAAACAATCATACTTGAGACAAGTTTATCCAGAAAACTTTTAGGACCTGTTTGGATTGAGGGGGGAGGGAGGTCAAGTGGAGGGGAGTAGAGTAGAGTTGGCCGGGAATTGGCTAATTCCCGGCCAACTCTACTCTACTCCCCTCTACTCCCTCTCTCTCTGTCCCTCAATCCAAATGGACCCTTAAACATATATATTTACATCACAGATATTGCTTAAGCTATATGGACATTTGGGTCCATGAATGGCACAAGTTGAACAAAAAAATTGAGGGAAAGAATTGTAAGAATGAACGTGGAATGTTAAAAATTGTCTCTTGGTGTTCAAATCTGAAAAATTAAGAGATATATATATATATATATATATAGATATAAAACATATGCAACAAGGATCCTGCATACCTGACTACAGGTTTGATTTTCTTGGAAATTCAGAAGATGTGGGTGTAGCAAGCTCCAAGACTCCAAATCAATTAACTTGTTATCACTCCGTGCTGAGTCTCTTTTGTCACAAGCCCTAGAACTTTTGCAAACTTTGGATATTTCTTCATCCAACCTTTTGACATTGCTTGGTTAAGAATTTCAAAAGTTACCTCATTAGGTTGACACCCTTCCATTACCATAGTTTTCAATAATGAAATGATGTCACAAACCTTATCAGTCTTAAACATCGCCCCCAGTAGGGTGTTGTAAATTGTAATACTTGGAGTAAGCCCATTCCCTAGCATCTGATCCCTAAGCTGGAGAGCAATTGTTATCTTCCCTTCCCTACAAAGGCCACCAATTAAAGACCCATAGGTATAAACATCTGGTTTTAGACCCTGGCTGTACATGTCCCTAAACAATTGGCCCACCAGCATGTTATTACCCTCCCTTATGGAAGAATGTATAAGAATATTATATGTTGTTGTATCGGGTACACACCCAGTGTTCCTAAGATATTTGAAAGTCTGGTGGGCAGTTCCTAGTAACCCATTCTTGCAAAGTTTGTCCAGAAGTAAATTAAAAGTAATTATTGTGAGTTGAGGACCATTACACATCATGTGTTCCACTAAATTCAAACATTCTGAAAATTTTCCCACTGTACAGAAATACTGAATCAGGCATGTTAAACTGACAACATTAAGCTCAACCCCTTCACACTCCATTTGAAACACAATCCTCTGAATCATTGAAGAGTTTCCTCGTTTGCATGCTGCAGACAAAATTGTATTGAAGGAAACTACATCTGGCCCATTTGTTACCCACTCAAAACTGTCCAAGAGCTCCAAAGCTTCTTCAATACTATTCTCCCTACAAAAACCTTTTAGAATTGTGTTATAAGACACACTACTTGGAATTAAACCACCTTCTCTCATACCTTTCAATAAAGATAATGCCTCTCTAGATCTATTCTCACAACATAAACAATTTAAGTATATATTATACACAGCAACATCCAGACCACATCCCCTTGAAATCACATCAAGCAATATTTTTTGAGCAATTCCTATTTTGCCGACTTTTAACATGCCTCCAGCAAAGGCAGAAAATGTATATGGATTGGGTGAAAACCCTTTTTGATCAATCACCTGAATGAGCTCAGAAATTTCCCCCACTCTATCTTGATGACAAAGTTCTCGGAGAATTACATTATAAGTAATCAAGTCTGGGTCACACCCTTCCCTTTCCATCCTACCAAAGTATTCCAGCGCCTCCTCAAACCTCCCAGCATCGCAAAGAAACTTAATTATTATAGTGTATGTTCTGACATTTGGCTTACAACCATCACTTTGCATTACATCTAAACAATGAAAAAGATCTTCCTCTAAACCTTCTCTACCCAAACCGCACATTAAAGCAGAATATGAGCACACATTCTGAATGACACCCTTCTTCTTCATCAAACAAAACAATGTCAAAGCTGTACAAATCTGACCAGACTTACACAAAGCCCACAGAATGAGATTATAACTATATACACTACAAAAATAGCCTTTGCCCCAAAGAATGGAGAACGCAGAATATGCTGCTTGAATCCTCCCAGCTTTGATGAGCATAGAAATCAAAAGGTTCAAGGTGGGTTCAGTCGGGAAATACTTCAACCTCAACATCAAATCAAATACACCAAGTGAATCATCCAAACTTCCCACTCCAAGTGATTTTTTCAACATTTTCGATAACAAACTAAACGATGGCACAAATCCACTTCCACACATCTCTTTGGCAATAAAAAACGCGTCTTTCAAATTACCAAGAGATAGCATCCCATTAAGAAGCGTATTGAAAGTAGGCGCATTAGGGGCCGGCCCAAATCTTTTCATCCCAACATAAACTTCAACCAAAACTTCCAACAACACATTTCGCGACTTCAAATGGCAGTACATCAAAGCATTATAATCATACACGGTAGGTTTTCCAGGTACATTTCTCATTGAATTCAGAGTTTCCAGAGCTTTTCTAAAGTGACCCGAGATGGCATAATTATGCATTCTACTCTGTAATTCGGCGTAATTAAAATCATGGGTATTACTCTCTTCGACAAATTCTACAGCTCTAAGAGCACAAGATGAAGAAAAACTGAGGAGGAAACGCACAGTTTTGCCAATTCTGCAGCAATAACCAACTCTAGGAATTGTACAAAGAAGCATTGCAGGGTAAAGAAAAAGGTGAAGCTTTGAAGTAAAATAACCTGAAAGATAAAGGGATTGAAGTAGAATTGCATTTAGTGAAGCCTAAGAGTTAAGCTTGGTCTCAGAGAGTGTATATATAAATAAATAAAAAAGAAAATTCTACACAAAAATCTTCCACTTTTTTTTTTATAAGTATAAAAAGATTTTAAATTTATGTAGCATGAACTAAAATTAAAAAAAAAAAAAAGAATAAGAAAATAAACACTCATAAACTAAGCCTCCAAATGGTCAAAGAAAAATATTCAAAGAGCAAAGAAAAAAAAGAAAATTTGATGTTTCTTTTGGTTACCTTTTCTGGGCAACCAAACGGAGCATGACTCCTATGGAAGAATGGGAAGATGAGATAAG
Organism: Quercus ilex subsp. ballota; assembly: GCA_032727855.1. Classification (NCBI taxonomy): domain Eukaryota; kingdom Viridiplantae; phylum Streptophyta; class Magnoliopsida; order Fagales; family Fagaceae; genus Quercus; species Quercus ilex. The sequence goes on from CM064919.1 coordinate 27,357,313, forward strand.
AGCGGTGATGAATTTTTGAGGCTTCTGAAGGATGCATAAACCCTAGCCATGACCTGCCATTGAGAATGAATGAAAGAAAGAACAAGAGGTTTAACGGGCAGTAAAACGGTGTCGTTGAGGACACACCTTGAACTTGAACAAGCTATGTTTTTACCTTTTTAAATTTCAGCCACGTGGCTTCTTGAAGAGCGAGATGTTTTTGAGTCTATATATATGGGTAACCCAAATCTCTGTAGCTCTCCACTTTGAAACTGTTCTTCTTGCCTCCAATTCCATGTTCGAAATCCAAACAACCAACGTCCTATGTTGTTTTAGTTTATGCTACTTGTCTGGGTCCTGCCCTCTTTGTGTTATTGACTTATTGTATATTTTTTTATGATATTGTTGCATACTTGCATTATTTTCACTTTCACACCACTTTTTTATATGATCATTATAAAAAAAATAAAAATAAAAATAAAATGGTAAGTATGGCCTTTGACTCCGCCACTTAAACTCAAATTTGACATGGTGTGAGACCATTCGAGCAATAGTGAGACTTGTCACTACTCAAACTCACAATTTCAAACTCGCAAGATAATGGAACAAAAGGTAGGTGTGGTCTTTGCCGCCATCACTTAAACTCAAATTTAACTTGGTGCGAGACCATCTGAGCAATAATAAGATTTGCCACTACTTGAACCCAACAATTTCAAATTCAAAAGGTGATAGGATATAAGATAGGTGTGGTCTTTGCCACCACCACTTAAAATCAAATTTGACTTGATGTGAGACGACCTGAGCAATAGTGGGACTTGTCACTATTTGAACCCACAATTTTAAACTCGCAAGTGATGGGATATAAGAGCTTCCTCCGATAAACCTTTTTTTTTTTTTTTTTTAACAATGATGAAGATTTCATGGCAAATCGGTCTAGTGCATTTGTTGGAATTGAATCGCATCAATACACATTTTGACAAGCAAACACATTTGTTGGAATTGAAACACATCAATACACATTTTGACAAGATGTGCACATTTCTTGAAATTGATCTGCCTAGTGCATTTGTTGGAATTGAAATGCATCAATACACATTTGTATTTTGACAAGATGTACACGTTTCTTAGGAATTGAAACAAATCAATACGCATTTCTTGACAAGATGTGCACATTTCATTTTAAAAACCAAGCCGAGAGAAAGAGAGAGTAATGTTATAAGCACAATAATTTTCAACTGACAGTTGAGTTGACAATTTGTATAGGTTTTTACCTAGGTCTTTTTCACTAATAACATCTTGCTACATTTTAGTGAACTTTTTTGTAACTCTAAAATTATTGAATCATTTTAGAGATGTCGGTAATTCGGAATGGTAAAAGTGATAAAGCCCATCAGCTATCAGCCATGATAGCCTAGATGAATAGGCGACTGATCTAAACATCATAAATCAACAGGTTGGAAATTGCGCTATATTTCATCACAAAACAAGACACAAGCTTAAAGCATCACGCGTTCAAATCTTCAGGTGACATTAGAATGATACCCGCTTACACAGCATCTACCCAACCAAGACAAGAGCACAAAGAAGGAAAGCAAAACAGCAAAGATGACTTTCATTTTGAAAAGAAAAAATTGCAATCCGCATAATAACTGCACAGGGGGATTCTGACCCATCAAACAAAAACAATGAGCCTTTGAAAGAAAAGAGAAGGGTGAATCAAGCAGCTGAGAACTATACAACGATAATGACTGATGTCTCCATCTCTTAGGAAGATCCCCTATTTATATATTTCTTCTCCACAAGACCAACCATGCCTTGACAAACAATTGGATTTGTTGTTTGCAAAATCAATCAGGAGATAATCTTGATGAGCCTTAGGAGCTGGATGAAGCAGCACTGGCTTCGCCCTCTACGGTCTTCAGTTTCAGTGATGCACAATCAGCTGAAGATCCGAATTCTGAAACATCGCCAATGTCCAGAGTGTCTGGAAGACTTTCAGAAGACTCAACAGTGTAACACTGTAAGCAGAAGATAATACTTCTTAGAAAGATGACTGTAAAAGCATAAGATATTACAATATGAATAAAGCTCACAATAATAATGAAGGTAAACACTTAATATGTAAGTCAGACTTCTGAAAGAGATTATTCCACAACAACAACCAAGCCTTAAGACATAAAGCGAAATAGAACACACAATCTTACTTTCTAAGACATCGTAGCTTGATAATAATAGCAGATTGAGTATGTCTAAGCCATCAACAAGATGAATGCATCCACATAAGTAATGATTTCCATTTAAGCATGTGATTTGAAGGGAGCATATGACTAACTCATGGTAATACTTCTAATGACTAGTTAATGGCTACTAGAAAGATATTGCTAGTCTTTATATGTCCAGAAAATAAAGCATATGATTAGAACTCCTATTAGATTTATTTTGGCCTATTAGTCATGGGCATGGCACCAAGAGATGGATCTCTTTTGCGTTCTCTTGAATCCAGAACCATAAACAAAAACTAATAAGATAATAGTAGCTGGCTATAGTCACACCACACTGTAGTATCAGGAAAGTTATTAAGTTGTTCAAGTTTTCCAATATTAAATATATATAGGCCAGCACTGTTCATACTGTGATTGTGGTGCCAGAATCTGAAGTGGAAACGTTGGTAAAGAACTGAACCAGCCCCAAAGACAAAAAAAAGAAGAAATAGTAATCTACTTCAATCACCTATCGCCTAATACATGTTATGAATGTTATTTAGAAACTTCAAAATTATAGAGTTTACTTGTACACCTCAAGTTGGTTCAGCATGTCAACAGTGGCTTCTAGGTCACCTCTATTTGCCGCATAGACATCAGTAAGGGACTGATCAGATATACCAGGAAATGACATCTGAAGATATTCCAAATCAATGTCAAATTCATCTAGCATCTGCTTATCTGCAGCTTGATTTACATTTTGTGGTGATGAACCATAACCATATGCATGGTGGCTCTTCACTTTAGACCCCACTTCAGGAATAGGGGCTTTTTCAGTTCCATGAGCATTGGAGTCATAATAAGCTCTGTAATGGAGTTGCTCAGGGGTTACAAACCGGGAAGACTCATTGCCGCTCCTAGAGTTTTTTGCTGTCTCAAAAGTTCTATCATTTGCATTTCTTTTGGAAAGTGGAATGTACGATGCTGCATATGGATTCAGGGAAGATACTCCTTGCTTCATTGCTTCAGTTCATCAAAAAAGATCACCGTTCCCTTGAAAATATTTTATGAAAAGAAAATCCATATAGACACCATACAGCACAACAATAAATAAACTTCAACGAAACAAAAATTCAAAGTTTTAAGCCATAACAAATTGTATGCATTATAGATTCACTGTAAGTGCAAAGAAATTCAAGTAACCATGAAAGTACTCGAATGGACATTAGCATGTCATCCAATCATGTAGTTAACAAATTTAAAACCATCTTTCAACTAGAAAATTCAGAAAGCTTGAATAAGTACTTGCAATTTCTAAAATATTCATGAAAATTATACTTCTTTAGAAGACATTTAGATTTGAAACCTACAGTCCGATCCAGGATGATTGCTAAAGCCAAGACACCAATCGATTTCAGAATTTGAAACCAAGTTCGGTATTTGATCTCAAGAGACTTTACCCGTTGAACTAATCGGAATGCATGTAATTACAATAGTTCATGTCCATAAACTTCTCAATTGCATGCATGAATTGTACCAGATTCCTAATCAAATCAAATGTTGGTTTCATCAAATTCCTAAGCTATTGATCATAGACCCAATTGAATCCCCACAACAAAAAGTGATCTTGCACGGCACATTATATCAGATCGCAGAAACAAACACCAACACCCCAATTAAGAACTTGATAATACTAAGCTTTAAAAAAAATGTTTGAAATTGATTATCCAAGTTTGAATTTCTTAAATCATCATTTTTTAAATCAAAATATTTTTTTTCTCAAGTAATGAATAGCAATCCAATAATATAATTAAATGTAACACTAAAAAAAAAATTAATAATTGGAAAAAATAGTGATCGGAACTCACCGAGGAGAAATCGAAATTGGGAACGAAACCCTAAATTTGTTGAGATGAGAAATCAAACAGTAAAGAGCGAATGAAAGAAAGAAAGAAAAAACTGTGATTGAGAGAGAAAGTAAAAGGTATATACTATGCTAGTATGTTGTACTATATAAAAGTATATACTTATTGGGATTTGGGACACACCTAATTTTGCGGTCTAATGAAAAAGATCAGAACTCACTCGCTTACTGGGAAGGTGTTTGTGACACGAACGGTGGCTTTATTAGGCTTTTTATTTATGGCAACAAAGTTTAAGTTAAAATGAAATATTTTTAGAAACTTTTTAGTGGATATTAGCCTGGGCATATGCGATTTGCGTAAGTGACAATGCTCCTTTTATTATTATTTAGAAGTGCTATTTTTACAATATTTTTATAATACCTTTACAACAAATTATAAGTTATAAATAAATTGTTATTAATTATAATTTGAATTCATAATTTAAATTCTTTTTTTGACTTCCTTCTAATAACTAATAACGACTTGTCACATAAACATTTTTTTCCCAGGTTTAGTGTTATAATTTTTCATTAATTTATCTCTTTTAAGTTTTAACACAACACAAAATTCACATTAACCTTTGATTGCAAAAAATAACACTTTTCCAAGGTTCCACCCAAATTGTAACGATGTATGGATCAAGTTCTTGAAAAGGAAATAAATGAATATTCCAAATTAAATTAACATGTACCTAAATATAAATACAAGCACATTGGTGTTAATGATTCCTCTTCAACATTTGACTTTCGAATTGTCAATGTAGAAGAGAAATATACACTTTCAACTAATTAAATGAAGAAGATAACAATTTGCCCAAACATACCCCAAATCCTCATAGTCTCATATTTACTCCCTGTATAAGAAACATACCTCTTTGAAAAGAAAAATGGTAATGAATAGGGCTGTCCAAACCCATCCAAAGACTCGACCCACCCGAAAAAAACCAATTGGGTTCGATCCGACGTTGGTCGACTCGACTACTCCAGTGGTCGGTGGCGAGCCTTCACCACTAGAAACCGACTCTGGCGGGTCGGTTTTAGTTTCCCTACCCCAAAACCAGAAATCCCCGAACCAATCGACGTACTAAGAATTTCTAGTGGAAAATTTCGAGATTCTAGTGAAAAATACAGATTTCGATGAAAATTTTCCAGATCCTAGCGAAAAAACCTAGATTTCGGCAAGATATCAGGTAGATCTGGTGAGATTTCGATTGAATCTGACAAAATCTCATCAAATCCTATGAGATTTCAATCAGATCTGGCGAAATCTTATAAAATCTGATGAGATTTTCGCCGGATTTGGCGAAATCTCACTGTTTTCTCAAAACTCTGACTCCAACCAACCCGTGTGCCACTTGTTGAAGGCTTGATTCGCTTGATCTGACTAGTCTCTCAGTCTGCGGCGGGTTGATAGCTGCTCCACCCGACCACGTTAGGTCAGATGCGGGTTGAGCCCAAACCCAATTCAACCTAACCTGTGGACAGCCCTGGTAATGAAGTGAGAAAAAAATTGTGGAGATCAAAGAAACTGTGGGAATAAACTTGAGAAAGAGATAAAGAAGAAAAGATTATTAAAAAAAAAAAGCATGAGATTATTAAAAAATTATGGAAACAAAGATACACAAATTAAAAAATTAATAATATCAACAATGTCAAAGGAAACAAACCTTATTGAAATTGAAGATGGTGATGAAGTGAGTAAAAAGTTGATGCAATCCAAAGGCCTATGCAAAGAAATTGAAAAGAGACGCAGATGGTGTGTACTAATTTTTAGGAAAACATGTATTAACTGTGTGTGAGTTATCTAAGTAGAGATCATGTATACTAATTGCAGGGTCAATTTTTGTAGCCCAAGCTCACGAGATATGGAGTATGAGCCCAATGAACCCAAGACAATAAATTTGTAGAGCGTAGGTGAAAGAACTGGGCCGGATATAAATTAAACAAAAGTTGGTTATAGTATGGGCGAATAATCTAACATGCAATCACGTAAAAACCATGGAGGACTTAATGTCCGAAGAGGAATTTCATTGAATGAACTTAGGTTACAGACTCTAGAGCTACAATAAAGTAATTTTTTGTTCCTCTTTCTCTCTTTTTTCGATTCCCCTTCTATCAGGGGCTCTCCTTCTTTATATAGCCTCTTTCCTAATCATCCCAACCGTCCACTTGTCTTCTATCTGCTATCACACTCGAGTGTAGGTCACATCAAGCATCTTCTCTAGCTTTTGGGAGTGGCAGTAGTTAAGGTTGCACTGTTCAGGGGTCTTCTCCACATAAATGTGGCCAAAAAAGTTGCTGCAGGACATTAAATGCGGTGGTGGCAGCTTTTCCTTGAGATATTTCTTCATCCTTATCATCCCCAGGAATGCCCAGAGCTTATCTTTGTCACCAAGATTGCCAGGAAGGGCATTCAGGCTTTCTGTACGTTTAATTGATCAGAACTATTCATATCCGAGGAGTAAAACCTCCTCGGACAAAGGATGACCTCTTCGGATTGTACTTTTCCGCCCTCTCTGGGTTTGTTGGCCTCAGGTGAACCCTACCCCAACCCGTTACTACTCTTCGGGCATAAAGTAATCTCCAAAATAGGGCCCCAGGCCCAATTGGTAAATCTGGGCTTTTACCCCCCACAATAGCCCCTCAAAATCTCAATTTTTCCCTCTCATCCGAAGAGAAAAAGTGCGATTTTGACCTGCCACGGAGTAAAAAGTTTGAGAACATCCACGTGTCTAAACTGGCACGTGTGTAGGCATAGATATAAGCGCTTTATCATTGCAGCTGCGGTTTCCATATTCCCAAGGCGCTGCGTTAATTGCACCAAGTGGCACCTTGTCCTTTGTATCCAACGGTGAATGATTGATCTGACGGACGTGGTTCTTCCCCGGGGTTTGGGCGAAATAACTTCCGCCCCTTCACGTGACCCAGTATAAATCCTCAGAAGAAGTTATTTCTTCTTCACTTTGCAAATTTTCAGACACTCCAGCAAGAACAAGCACGCGACTCCGTCCAAATCTCTCAGTCACCGATTCCAGTCTTCCCCAAAGTCTTCACGAATCTTTCTACGAGCCTGAAAATCTTTCTCCGACCTAGTTCTCGTAAGTCGTCGTCCATCAAATCCTTTAGTTTTCTCTTCGGCCAGCCATCTTTTCGTTTTTAAGTGCTATGGGTAAACTCCAGTATTTGGTAGATAGCCCTGAGCAAATGGAGGCGTTTAGGGCCGCATATCGCATACCCCCAAACGTGGGTGTGAGGTATTGCTTCCCAGAAAAAATACTAACGGATCGGAAGACGGGCGAAGTGGTTATCCCCCTCATCGCCTTTCTAGAAAGAGGGATGACCATCCCTATGGGTCCCATCACCACTAGTTATCTTAGGAACCATAGGATTAGCCCGAATTAGTGCACGCCCAACATGTTTAGGATCCTAGGAGCGGTTGAGGATCTGAACCGCCATTTAGGATTGGGCTTCACCTGGCTTGATGTGGTGCACATGTATGAGTACCACAGCCAACAAGGGGCGGGATACTATCTCAAATCCCGGTCCGACGAGGTTAGACTCATTTCCTGCCTACCCAAATCCAACAAAGGGATGAAAGACGATTACGTGATCGTCTCAAGCGCATGGCATGACGGTCCCCATTGTCCAACCAAGCCAGGAGAGCCAGGTGGGACATGCTAGATTTAGGTTCACTAATAGTAGGCTTAGGATTCCCGCCCTTTTAACAATTTTTAATTCTCTGTGTTATTATTTTCGAGTTTCTAATAAAGTTTTGCTGTGATTTTTACAGATAGGAACCGTATTTCTCCTCTGCTTAGCTTTACCAATACTATCGCTCTCAACTACCTATTAAGATCAGAGATCTTTGTAAGTGAGGATGGGCAGCTGCGGTCAGCTCCTTTTATCCTCGGGTACACGGCGAAAAAGAAAGACTGCCAACCAATCGGTAACGCTATAACACAAGGGGATCACCGTCTCAATTGAATAGACGTTGCTCGAAAAGGTTTTTTAGCACCACACAACCTTCCACCAGTGCCACACCCTAACCCACGGGGGGTACCACTGCTCGTCCAACCAGTTGTCCAAGTCCCCCTCGAACCGGTGGTTGCAGGTGAAAGAGTTGGCTCTTCGACCTCCTCACTAGAAGAGCAAATAGACAAACTTCAATTTAGAGGAGAAGCTTCGGGCGAGGTACAAGTTATTTCGTCCTCGGACTCCGAAGAGGAGTTTGATAGGCATTCCAGCGCCCATCCACCCCTTCTGGTAACTGCCATTCCTGAATTCTCTTCGCACGAGGAAGACATGGCAAATTTAAGGGTGCTAATGAAGAACAGAAGGAAGAAGCCCGAGCAAAAAGGCACTGGGACTTCTCAACCAGTGGCGAATCTGCCTCCGCCACCACATTAGGTTCCTGACCCCGGCCTAAAGCCCGTACCGGACCTAAGGAAGAAAATGCCCCTCGAGACTGAGGAGAGGGAAGTGATGGTGGTGCCACCCAAAACAAATAAGCAACAGAAGGTGGCGAGAGACCGCCGGAGCAGAAGGGGCTCGTCTGTTGAGAGCCGGGAAGAGAATGTTGTGGCTAACGTCCGCCGAGTAGGGCCTCGTACGTGGTCTCCGAGGTTGGAGCTGGATGGCGCTTTGATCCCTTGGGACACCTCCCTCAGAAACTATGATGGGGGAAGGGCAGGCTTCGTTGTTGAGGCCTTGGAGCAGCCACTCCTCCTCCCCCACGATATGGAGTCCTACAGGCGCTTCAACTAGCAGGAACTCTTCTTATCCCTTAAGAGGGATATAGCCATGGTAAGTGGATTTAGTCTGCTCAATCCTTTCTTTTCAATACTCTCTTTTTTGTGCCTTATACTCGGAATTTCCACTATGCAGGTTACTCAGCAAATCTACGTGGCCGAGGAGTGGAACAAAAAGTCCTACATCGAAACCCAAGCGGAGGCCCACTCTCAGTTCGAGGCTGAAAAATCTCTGGGTAATTTGAAGGAGGAATATGCTCTTTTATCCGAGCAATTCAAAGACATGACCAACCAGAGGAACAGCCTCGACGCTGGCCTGAAAACCGCTGAAAGGCAGGCCGAGGACCAGCGCAAACAGCTGAACATGGCTGAGATCAACTTGGCCACTGAGAGGGAGGCAGTGAAGGGACTTCAGGCTGAGCTCAAAAAGGCCAAGGAAGCTGCCCTACTGGCTGAAAAGAATGCTCAATTAGCCAAGGAAGCGGTAGAGGCCGAGAGGCAGGCAGCGTATACGCTGGGGGTGGAGGAGACCCAACTCAGCCTTACCGAGCAGTTTGCCGCGGTTGACTGGGACTACTGTGATATCACGTGGGCCGAAGCTTTAGATGCTGCTGGAGTTCCTGCAGATTCTCCCTTGAGGCTGCTTGGGAGTATATACTATGATCTAGAGATCCGTGTACTCTTAGAAGCTGAGGAGCATCCTCCAGCAAGCCAGGCCCCTCCTGCCCCCGCAGAAGCAACTAAAGAGTCTGCGGGTATAAAAGAAAAAGACGGAGAACAAGTCCTAAACCTTGCTGCTGCCCAGCCCAGCCAAGTGACTGATCCCTCAGCTGCTTGGACGGACGTAGATTTGATGTGGCTGATAATTTTTACTTATTAGTTACAAACAATTTAGCTTAGTAGTATGTTTTTTTTTTTTTTTTTTTTTTTTTTTTTTTTTTTGTGTAAGAGCTTGTAAACCTTTTTATTCAGATTAATGAAATCCTATCTTTTGCATTTCAATACGCTTGTTGCTTAAATTGTAAACCTCGCTATTACAGCAATCAACTTGAACAATATGCTAACAGTAGTAAAGGTAAATTCAAATATGCTGTCATGACAATAAGGCCAATAATTTAGACTAATGCCGAAGAGAGTAGGTTACGCAACAGTTAAAAAGTAAGGGAGATGAGTGACGAAAATTTCACAAGCTTTCATGTGAGCGTGCAGAGCAGGGTTTTAGCTGAGGAGTTTAATTGTAACTTAAACGCATTCAAGGATTTCGAGCACGATAAACTCAAATACTGACAGTAACTATATAAAGATGCTGTTTACGCCAAATAATCCGATCCGAAGATTACAGCTATGATCTAATGTATGTTTAAATATTTAGAGATCTTGGAACGAGTGTTAACTAACCCAAATCATCTGGTCCGAGGACTACAGGCATGATTGGATTTAAGTTTAAACACTTAAGGAACAGTAATATATACAGAATCAGCATATTAATTAGAGAGAACGTTCGATTAATAATAGTACCTTTTAAGGTTATTTACATTCCAAGGGCGTGGTATTACATGCCTATCCAGGTCTTCTAAGAAATACGCCCCAATGCCAGCCCCTGAAGTAATGCGATACGGCCCTTCCCAATTGGGTCCTAGCTTTCCCCAAGCTGGGTTCTTTGCAGTACCCACAACTTTCCTCAGCACCAGATCGCCAGGTTCTAGTGGCCTTAGCTTTACGTTAGTGTCGTAACCCTGCCTGAGCTTTTGCTGGTAATGTGCCAGCCGAACCATTGCACTTTCCCTCCTTTCCTCAATCAGATCCAGACCCCTCTCTAGCTGCTCGTTGTTGCTAGTCAGACTGAACGAGCTAGTTTTTAATGTTGGGAACCCGGTTTCCAAAGGAATGAGCTCTATAGGTCATTGAGAAGGGGGTCTCTCCGGTAGACCTGCGAGGCATAGTTCTGTAAGCCCAAAGCACATGTGGCAGTTCTTCTACCCATTTGCCTTTCGCGTCATCTAGCCTCTTCTTCAAGCCATTCACTATGACCTTGTTGACTGCTTCTGCTTGCCCATTACCCTGGGGATAGGCAGGCGTGGAGTATCTATTTATGATCCCCAGCTCGCTACAATAATTCCTAAATGCTTTGCTATCAAATTGTAGGCCATTGTCCGAGATGAGAGTGTGAGGAACTCCAAACTGAGTGACAATGTTCTTCCACACAAACTTTTGAACGTCAACGTCTCTGATATTGGCTAGCGGCTCTGCTTCGACCCACTTGGTGAAATAGTCTGTACCGACCAGAAGGTACTTCTTGTTTCCCGCAGCTTTAAGGAATGATCCCACAATATCCAAGCCCCATTGGGCGAAAGGCCATGGGCTAGATAACGGATTGAGAGTTCCCCCTGGTTGGTGAATGTTTGAGGCGAAGCGCTGACATTGATCACACTTTTTAACATACTCGTGGGCTTCTTTCTGCATGTTCGGCCACCAATAGCCTTGGGTGAGGGCTCGGTGAGCCAAGGATCTGCCTCTAGTGTGGCTCCCACAGATTCCTTCGTGTAGCTCTTCCAGTAGTAGCTCAGATGCTTTGGGATGTATGCACAACAAATATGGTCCCGAATAGGAGCGTCTGTATAATTTCTGGTCCTCGGACAACCAGAATCTGGTTGCCTTCCTCCGAACTTTGTCAGCTTCCCCCCTCTCTTCTGGCAATACATCGTCCTTTAGGAATTTAATTATAGGGTTCATCCAGCAAAGCTCGGCCCGGACTTGGTGAACCTGGATTACCTCTCTTTTTGCCTCCATGGGCACATGCAAGTCCTCGACGATGATGGTTCTCGGTAAATTTTGCATCGAGGAGGTAGCAAGCATAGCCAGGGAATCTGCATATGAATTACCACTTCAGGGAATATGTAGCAAACTGAAGGAGTCGAAATCCGATCGCAGACATTTAACTCGGCTCAGGTACCCCTGCATTCTTTCGTCCTTCGCCTCAAATTCGCCTTGTACTTAACCTACGACTAACCTTGAGTCCGAGAACAACTCCACGGACTTCCCTCCCATTCTCCGAACCATAGCCATTCCCATAAGTAGGGCCTCATATTCCGCTTCATTATTCGTTGCTGAGAAGTCCATCCTTAACGACTTTTCGATAATGATTTTCTCGGGGGATATCAACACTAGCCCCACTCCAAAACCTTTTTGATTTGCAGCGCCGTCTACATACACTTCCCAACGGGGGGGATCTTGCTGAGAGACTATGCCAACTGATTTTTCATCCATGTCCGACATGGGCATTACTTCTTCTAGCTGGGGCTCCGTGAACTCAGCCACTAAATTCGCAAGGACCTGGCCTTTGACCGATGTACGGGGCATATATTTGATATCGAAAGCCCCTAAGATCGTACCCCATTTGGCAATCCGCCCAATGTAGTCGGCGCTTCGGAGTATGGCCCTGAGTGGGAGTTGAGTGAGGACAATGACAGTATGGGCCTAGAAGTAGTGAGGTAGCTTCCGTGTACCGAGTACCACTGCTAGGATAACCTTCTCCAGAGGCAAGTAATGGATCTCGACCTCATGCAGTGACTTGCTTACGTAATAAACTGGTCTTTGCACGCCGCAGTCTGATCGTATCAACACCAGGCTCACCGCACAGGTAGCTACAACGATGTAAGCGAACAATATCTCGTCTGGCTCAGGTCTGGACATAATTGGTGACCGAGCTAAATAATCTTTGAGCTGCTGAAAGGCAAAGCACATTCTTCAGTCCATTCGAATCCCTTCCACTTGTTGAGCAGAGAGAAAAAGGGCCGACATCTGTCTGCTGATCTAGAGATGAATCGATTCAGGGTGGCGGTCATCCCAGTTAGTTTCTGAACCTCCTTGGGATTCCGAGGAGCTTGTAAATCGTTGATGGCCTTTATCTGGTGGGGGTTAACCTCAATTCCTCTGTGAGTCACCATGTATTCCAAGAACTTGCCAGATCCTACCCCGAATGAACATTTGGACGCATTCAGGTGCAGCTTGTACTTTCTTAGTACCTCAAAGGTACTTTCCAGGTCCTTTACGTGCTCAGCAACAACCTTGCTCTTTACTACCATGTCATCTATGTAGACCTCGATATTTTTACCCAGCTGTGCCTTGAACATCCTCGTCATCATCCTCTGATAGGTAGACCCCGCGTTCTTCAAGCCAAATGGCATCACCTTGTAGTGGTAGTTACCAATGGGGGTGACAAAAGCAGTTTTTTCCTGATCGTCCAGGGCTAGTGGTATCTGGTGGTAGCCTTGGAAGGCGTCCAGGAAGCTCATCCGAGGATGGCCGACGGTGGCATCCACCAGTTGGTCGATTTTCGGCATAGGGAATGGATCTTTGGGGCAAGCCTTATTCAAATCAGTAAAGTCCACGCACACTCGCCACTTCCCACTCTTCTTCTTTACCACCACGGTATTTGCCAGCCACTCAGGATAAAAAACTTCCTTAATAGCTCCGGCTTGTTTGAGTTTCGTTACTTCTTCTCTTACCGCATCAGCATGCTCCTTGGATGGGCGCCGAGGAGGCTGTTTCTTGGGGGTAGTCAGCGGGTTTACCTTTAAATGGTGACATATGAATTCTGGGTCCACCCCTGGGGCTTCATAAGCGCTCCAGGCAAATACATCAAGATTTCGCTTGAGGAACTCTATTAACTCTTCCCTCTCTTGAAGAGGTAGTTGTGATCCGACTTGGAAGAACTTATCAGGATCATCTCCAATAACCACTTTCGTTAAATCTTCACATCGAGTGCCTTCGTCTGAACCTTCGACGGGCAATTCCCGAGACTTTGACTGCTATAAACCCCTTTCGGCTCTGGATGAAGAATCGGTTTCGGGCTCATGTTGGATGGCAGCCACTAGGCACTGTCGGGCCGCGGATTGGTCTCCTCGGATCTCATGAACTTACCCTTCAGATGGGTATTTGACCTTCTGATGCAAAGTAGAGGAAACAGCCCCTAGTGTATGAAGCCAAGGTCTGGCCACAATTGCCGTATAAGGCGAATACACATCCACAACAATAAAGTCCATCTCTACCACTTCGGCCCCTATTTGCACAGGTAAGCGTATCTGGCCTTTTGGGGTGACAGCCCTCCCTTCAAAACTCATGAGGGGGGAGCTGTATGGTATGAGGTCCCGGGGTTTCAGGCCTAGCCCCTTGTAGAGATCAGGGTACATTATCTCTACAGCGCTTCCCTGGTCCACCATCACCCTCTTCATATTGTACCCTCCAATTCTGAGGGTGATAACTAACGGATCATCATGGGGTTGGATGGTGCCAGTCATATCTTCGTCCGAGAATCCTATAACAAGCGGAGCACCCGACTTAACTCTCTTCGGAACTCTGCCTATATCTCCTGCTGGTGGTCGGGCTACTGACATAACTTTCAATGGCCAGGACCCTGTTCTCCCCGGCGCGGCGAAGACGACGTTAATAGTTCCTATTGGTGGCTTTGAAGGGTCATCTCTTCGTGGCCCTGAGCCCATCTGCCCTCCTCGGCTGCTGGAGGGGTGTAAGAGGTGTCTTAGTCTACCATCATGAACCAGTTGGTCCAAGTGATCCCATAGGCTCCTACAATCCTCTGTGGTGTGCCTATGGTCTTGATGGTACTGGCAGTAGAGATTATGATTACGCCTCTCAGGGTTTCCTACCATCTTATTCGGCCACCTGAAAAACGGCTCATTTTTAATCTTTTCCAAAACTTGGTGCACCGGCTCTTTAAATACAGTATTGACTGCTTGAGGATTGGTCGATCCTGATTGTCCAGCAAAATCTCTACGTGGTTTACTGCCATTGTAACGATCCGACCAGAAGTCTCTCCTCTCCTAGGGGATTGCTTTATTTTTTCCCTTCCCTTGTTGCTGATCCTCTTCAACTCTTTTGTACTTTTCTATACGGTCCATAAGCTGACGTATGCTTGTGACCGGTTCGCCAGATAAGGACGTTCTCAGACCATGGTCAGTAGGGAGGCCGAGCTTGAATGTGTTGAGGGCCATCGCATCAGAGTTGCCCTCCATATCGTTGAACATCTCCCAGTATCTATCTAAATATGTCTTCAAGGTCTCACCCTCCTGCATGGTCAAGGATAGTAGTGAAAACAAGGGCCTGACCACTCTTCGGCATGTGATGAAACGGGAGCCAAATGCTTGTGTGAGTTCTTTGAAGGAGTTAATGGAGTTTGCCTTCAGACCGTCAAACCACCTCATGGCAACCAGCCCAAGACTGGAAGGGAAAACCTTACACATCAAAGCTTCGTCTCTGGAGTAGACAGCCATCCTTTGGTTAAAATGACTCACGTGCTCCACGGGGTCCGTTTGACCATTGTAGATGGTAAACGTTGGTTGGTTAAAACGCCGAGGGAGTCTTGCCTCCTCAATTCTGCGAGTAAAAGGTGACCGAGAGATCTGATTCAAGGCCCTGCTCATAGCATCATTCCCTACGCCTCTGCGTGATGGGCTTTGAGATCGCTTTTTGCGATGAGGCTCTTCTTCGTAGGAAAAAGATTCACTGACCGGTATCTGAGATTTCTGCTGATAAGTGACGTCCTGTTCGTCGTCGGAATCATCATCAGAATACGAGAAAATCCGTTTCCTCTTTACATGGCGCAACTCCCTCCTCAGTTTTTTAACTTCTAGTTGCAAGCCCCAATTCTCCTCTGCATGGGACACGTGACTTCCGCCATGTGACTGGCTTTGGCCAGTATGCACACTGTGCACACTACTCTCACGATCTTGCCTTCTTTCCAAGTTAAGAAAAGGGTCTACATGCTGAGATGCCCTAGATTCTGCTTGGTGTTGACTTCGTTCTGCCATCACCAACGGTTGTTTTCACCCCTGCACAAACTCTTCCCACAAACGGCGCCAATTGTAGGGTCAATTTTTGTAGCCCAAGCCCACGAGATATGGAGTATGAGCCCAATGAACCCAAGACAATAAATTTGTAGAGCGTGGGTGAAAGAACTGGGCCAGATATGAATTAAGCAAAAGTTGGTTATAGTATGGGCGAATAATCTAACATGCAATCACGTAAAAACCATGGAGGACTTAATGTCCGAAGAGGAATTTCATTAAATGAACTTAGGTTACAGACTCCAGAGCTACAGTAAAGTAATTTTTTGTTTCTCTTTTTCTCTTTTTTCGATCCCCCTTCTATCAAGGGCTCTCCTTCTTTATATATCCTCTTTCCTAATCATCCCAACCGTCCACTTGTCTTCCATCTGCTATCACACTCGAGTGTAGGTCACATCAAGCATCTTTTCTAGCTTTTGGGAGTGGCGGTAGTTGAGGTTGCACTGTTCAGAGGTCTTCTCCACATAAATGCGGCCAGAAAAGTTGCTACAGGACATTAAATGCGGTGGTGACAGCTTTTCCTTGAGATATTTATTCATCCTTATCATCTCCAGGAATGCCCAGAGTTTATCTTTGTCACCAAGATTGCCAAGAAGGGCATTCGGGCTTTCTGTACGTTTAATTGATCAGAACTATTCATATCCGAGGAGTTAAACCTCCTCAGACAAAGGATGACCTCTTCGGATTGTACTCTTCCACCCTCTCTGGGTTTGTTGGCCTCAAGTGAACCCTACCACAACCCATTACTACTCTTCGGACATAAAGTAATCTCCAAAATAGGGCCCCAGTCTCAATTGGTAAATCTGGGCTTTTACCCCCCACACTAATTTTTAGGAAAAAATATGTGTCAAACTTTTAAAATTTTGATGATACTTGTGCGGCCTTTTCATTTTGGAAATAAGAAAAAAAAAAAGAAAAAAAAAGGAAGAGAACTTAAATTTCAATATTAAAAATGGGAGATATAAAAGAGGCTAAAATATAGGATTTTGAAAATGAGTAGTTTTATGTGAGAGTTAAACATATATTTTTACCGAATTGTTCTTAAATTTTGTCTTTGTTTAAACTTAGAGTGAAGATGTATTTTTGAACCACATAAATGAAGCAACCAACAAGGAAAACCCCTTAAATAGTAGTATAGATTAAAGAGAAAAATAACTAATTTTTTTGAAAACTTTTTATATTTTCCATAAAAATAGTATCAATTTTTTTAAAAAAATATTGCATTAACAAAGCCTTAAAGACACCATTAACAAAACCATTTATTTGTTCATAAAAAAGTACCATTTATTTATTTATTTTATTTAAAGTGATTTATTAGTGTTTTTATTTTTAATAGATTTTTTTAATTTTATAGTTATGATAAGGTGGACAATTTATATTTTATGCCTTTGTTAAGAATATTAGGAGGTGCCAATTAAAGTGCAAAGCTCTTGTTATTCTTTATTATTGTTAGTATTATTACTAATTACTAATTTGTTGGTCACATAGATATTATACAAGTATTTGTTCTAGTTCCTTCGAGACAAAGGATGGGGAGTTTAAAATTTAATGAAGTTGAAAAATATATTGTAAACTCGAAGATCACTAATAAGTTTGTATAGAGTAAAAAAAGAGCATGAAATAATCTTCTCAAATATTACACATCTTTATATAAATAAATAAAAAAGAAAAAGAAAAAGAAAAGCATTTGCTCTTGTTTGGCCACTGGGTCACAAATGTTTCCGGTTTGGATTATCTTTATCTAGAATGGGTTTAACCGTTACTAATGCCTAAAGCGCCGTTGGTTTACCCGGGTAAATATTCGTTGTTAGAGTTAGAGAAAAGATGATGAGTGTTGGAACTTTCGACTGACATGACATGGCAGCATTTTATTGGTCAGTTTAATCCTACGTTACAAACTGCAGATGATAAATCCAAACCAAACCATATCTATTAATGTATCTTCTCACTTCTCAAAGCGCAAAAAGTAGCATAGTTTTAGAGATTGTATGTATGTAGTTGGGTTCCTAGTACAAAATCCAAGTGGATGAGCAGCTGAGGAGCTCAAAGAGTTGGTAAAGACACCAGAAGAAGAACTACCAGAAAGTAACAATGCTTCTTCTCTCTCCCTCTCCTTCTCTCTCCACACCCACCCACCCTTTTCTTGTTAAACACAACCTCTGCTCCAGGTTCTCTCTCTCTCTCTCTGAGTTTCTCTTTTTTTTGGCATATATGTATGTGTGAATTTGTTTATGCATGCATGTCTTTCCCTCTCCATGATTTTTTTTTTTTTTTTTTTGGGTCTAATGCTGTGTTGTTTGTTGGCAATCAGAGACCTGACCAGAACTATGGTAAAGCACAAGAAATGTAGAATACATGACAAATTCCAACCATGTGCATTTGCTACTTCAGAACCCACTTCCCAAAATGGGTTTTGCAGAAGGGATTTGGTGCTCTTCGGCCTATCTTCCTCATTCTCTTTAATCTTTCCAACTTTAGGTAATTTGCACCCGTTCACCTTTTTTTTTTTTGGTTAAAGCTAGGCTCTGTGTTTGCTTTTATTTTAGATTCTTTGTACACTTTGAAAAAACAAAAACATTAGAGGGAAATTAGAGTTTCGATGGGCAAATGGGTGGATATTCTTATGTAGGAATGACTTTGGAAATTGATTTTTTATTCATTTCTTCTTCTGTACATTCTAAATTATGTTCATTTGTCGAAATTTCAAAGAGTTTAAATGGATTTAAAATTCATTTAACTAAGCCTCTCTTGCAGGTTCTCTTGCTGAGGAAGAGTTGAAAATGGCTCCACTAGTTGATGAAATAAATTCCTATTCTTATTTGTACCCAGTGGAGTTGCCATCCAAGAAGTTCCTCTTCAAATGGTAGGCCTTCTGCATAAATAAATAAATTTTTTGAAGGCTTTTCATTTAAAACAGAAGGGAAAATCATGCAATTTGTTTTTTTGATGCTGGAAAATATTTTCATTATGAATTAGCTAATTGTTCCTAAGCATCTAAGGATGTGTTGCAACACATCTTTTTTCAATGCTGTATAGATTAGAGAAGAACGGATTCTAGATATGAAAATTTTCACAAGTTCGTGTCTCATATTCAAACCATTTAAAATATATAACCGTTTCTATATTTCCTAAAACATTTTCAAAACCATATACTTTAAATTCACCAAAGCAATCAATTTTTTCTTTGTTTACAATTGGGATTTTTCTGTTCAGAACCTCTAGGATAGTCTTTCCCAAAATTAAAATGTCTTGATTCTTGAAATAATTTATGTAAAAGCAGGCTACTTCTCTTTTTTTATTTGATAATTCCATGGTTGGGGGTGGGGGGATTTGAACCCTAGATGTCTCCGTTGGAAACATTAGGAAGTGTCAGCTAAGCTACAAGGCTCTTGGCAGTTACTTCTCTTCTTCTTCTTCTTCTTCTTCCTTTTTGGGTAATTCTTTATTTTTGTTGTGCGTCCTTAAATTGTAGGAAACCTGACTCTTTTCATATATTTAAAGGGTGGAATCTAGGAAGCCAGAACGCTACTCGTCGGCTGCACCACTGTCCCGTAAGTTCAGCTAACCTTTCTTTGCAATTGGATTATTGATGCTACTTCTCTACAACAGTCCCAGTTTTTGGTACATCGCTCAGGAACTTTTTTTTATAACAATCTATGAACAACACAAAGCAATGCGGTCTGCTCACATATTTAATACTAACCAGATGTTTTTTTGAATATCATACAGCCGATGCACGCCTACGCATTGTATCAGAGCGTGTTGACATTATCGATAACCTCATCATATCTGTCTCGGTAACTTTTGATACAACCATGTACTTTCTAGTTAAATAATTTTCGGATTTTTTCAAGGTTAGTTTATGTGCTTTGATTCAGATAGGTCCCCCGAATTCACAGTTTCTAAAGACAAAGGACAAGAAGACATGGATTGCAAAAGATGTTGCTGATTCTGTTTTGTCTGACAAGTCTGCCTTGGTAATTGAACCTGCCTGTCTCATACGATCTAGCCCTTCATGTTAAGGAAATGCATTTTGGTGGGGCTAGCACTCTGTTTAAGAAGAACTTTTATAAAGAGGAAAGCATAAGCAATGTACTAAAAGACTTGAAGTTTTATTAGGCAACTTCAGATTTTTCACCCATTTAATGTCTTAGATTTCATCCTGAGACTTAAATTGGATTACAAACCTTAGAGGGTAGATCTAAGTTCTTACCGGCCAACCTCAAAAAGCTCTCTATGCTAATTGACAATGGCCCTAGAAGTATGTGTATGCATATTTAAATGTTTTAAGACAGCAAAGGAAAAGCTATATAGCCTTTTCATTGTTATGAAGTGAAATTCATGAGGTCTATATATTTATACTGGTTACAAATAAGTGGTTTGATGGTTGGATGAAGCAATAGTAGGCATGGTCCAGCATAGAGCTACATCTGCTGTGATCACTGTCATCGCTTGTTGGATTCCCTTCCTTCCAAAAGCTTGACTTGATGGAAGTCAATAATACTTTGAACTAACTTGATACTATATTTTGCAGAGAGTCACCTCAAGTCAGCGCATGGCTGAGAGTTCAGTTCTTGATGCACATTCTAGTGAAGTAAGCTCTCAAAATTTATATAACTTTATAGTGTCCCAATATTGACCTAATTTACACAGCCAAAATCGTCATTATAAATTTCATTTTCTATGTACTTGGATGCATATGCATACATCTCACACACTCATGTGTCGTGAGTCTAAATCTGTATGTAGAACTTGATCTAAATTACTTTTTCTAGATTGATGGGGAGCCATACTGGTTTTATGAATACCTTGTTCGCAAATCACCTACAAAAACTGTAAGTGTTTATTTCTTCGGTAGCAATTTTCATTGCAAAGATATGAATATGCTGTTGTAGTGTCATCAATGCTTCCATTAAAATATGCAGGCTCAAGGATCAAACCTTTATCGACACTATGTTGCTTCAACAGCCGAACGAGATGGTATGGCCCAATTATTTCTCAGTTCTACTATTCTTTGTTGTGCAAGTATAAGAATGTTAAAAACACTTAGTCATGCCTTTTCCAATTATGTGTTACTGTCTTGGTTAATCCTGTTCTTGAAGATTTTTTGAAATACATATATCAAGTGCTTGAAGCATTGAGGTACATTTTTTTTTTGTGGGGTAGTGGAGAGGGGGGGAAGGGGGGGGGGGGGGGGGGTGTGGTGGGGGGAAGAGAAAGAAACATCAGTCATTTGTGAGCTTACTCATATTCAATTTCAAATTGGTGGGGGCAAACTACAATAGGAAAATTTGAGCTTATGTCTACTGTACTGTGATTATTTGTTAGATTCCATGGGTAAGCTAATTTGTTCATTGTAGATGAATACTTGCTCTAGTCCAGGGTTTTTGGTTTATGCTTGTGATTATGATTCTTGCACTTCAAGATTTTTCATATGACTTGACAAAACTCAATTGCAGGTTACTTGTACTCTCTAAATGCTTCAACCCTTAACAAGCAGTGGGACAAGGTATCCCTCTCTCTCTCTCTCACACACACACACACACAAACACACACTCACCGCGTAACACACACATTGTTAGCCTTTTCATTTTCTTTCCTAAACACACATTGTTAGCATTACAATTCCTATCTATTTTACTTGTGAAATGATGTTTATATAAATCCCAGTAGATCAATAATCTAAATACATTTATTGAAAACTGAAGCCTCTGGTCAAGAGGGCTTGAGGCTGCTCCATGTATTGCAATGTTAAATATGGGCTTCTTTCTTTTTTTCTTCATAACATAATCCAAACAAAATAATGAAATGGAAACATAATCTAAGGGAGGGTAGAGCTCTCTTGAAAACTAAACCCTCTGATCAAATGAGTTTAAGGTTTTGCCACTTGTTGCAAATGTTTTTTTTTTTTTTTTCAAGTGTCAAATGACTTTTTTTTTATTTTATCATATCATACATATTAAAATATGACAAAGATTCAGTCTTACACGCTATGCTTTCTTCATGTTTATTATGAAAATGAAAACATAATCTAAGGGAGAGTTGAGCTCTCATCTTGTGTTAGTGACACATGAAGAACATTTTTTGCTTTTGATAAATATACAGTGTTTTATGTTCACTTTAGTCCTGTAGCTCTCAATGAGAAAGACACTTCATCACATGACTTAAAACGGTTTTTTTTTTTTTTTTTTTTTTTTTTTAATTACCAAATTTTGGTGAGCAACTTCAATAATATATGCAAGATATTTTTTATATATTTACTGTGCATACCGCTAATACCTAGATAAAATCTCATGTATGAAGCTACTCTGCAATAGCAATTACAAACTGTAATAGTATAGCTATTAGCTAATAGGAATGTTAGAAAATGTCTTCTATATAAACGGTACTCCAAGACTTTAACCCAAAAGTCCTCACATAAAAAAGAAGTTTCTTAGAAAAACATGAATAAGGTTTCTTTAAGAATAGCTTTTGGGATTGAAAGTTACCCACGTTTGTTAGCTGAGGGTTTGTTATTGTTGAGTATTGGGGCTCCAGAATTCTGAGAATCTCATTTGTAAGTTTGTTAATTGGTGTAGTGTTTTATTTGAGTGTAGTGGGATTTAGGTTAGTTTGTGTTTGCAAGGTCTCAGGGGTACTACTATTTACACCTTAGATGATTGATATTACACCATTTTGATTTGCATATCAATTGAAACGAGTCTGTTTAGAACCATTAGTAGATAGTTTATGTTTGCATGATATTCAAATACCCTATTTCTCTGATTTTATCTTTATTTATTAAAAGATAAATTTTTAATACTGAGACGAGGTCTATTATCTATCTGAGCTTAAACTGGCTTTTGTGTGATGCAGATGGGGCCTTTCTTGGAGAAAACCGTGGCTTCTTTTCGCCTCATTCCTCCCACAGAATATTATGTCCCTCCATATAAGGATCCATGGAGATTTTGGTGAACCATTTTATTTTTCTTTTTTTGTCTTTAATTTATTCTTAATAATAGGGCAAAAACCAAAAATTTTGACAATCAAGTGTTATTCTTTTATAAAGAAACTTTTAAGTTCGAATATGTTTCTTTTTACGTTTTTGTCCATGATCTAGTCTAAGAAGCTCAACTTTCTCTTCTAACCTACAGGCTACATTCCCTTGATGAGCAGCGGGAAAAAAAAAATCACAAAAGATTACTAACAT
The DNA here is from genome assembly GCA_032727855.1 of Quercus ilex subsp. ballota. Lineage (NCBI taxonomy): Eukaryota > Viridiplantae > Streptophyta > Magnoliopsida > Fagales > Fagaceae > Quercus > Quercus ilex. Next base: position 27,380,196 of record CM064919.1, read on the forward strand.
TGCTTCCCTTCCCTTGGACTGAATTTGAGCATTCTTTTTAGTTTCCTTTCTTTTCTCATAAGAATCATGGACATCTTTAAATCCTTAAAACCAAAATTTTCATTTTAGATTCTTAAGAATAAATTTTTATTGCACAAGAGTTCCTCTCTAATTCAAAACCACATGGAGACCCTAATAGATCAAAAGTCAAACCAAAAACTAAGCTTGTTGCAAAAATTATGAAAAAGGTTTTAGAAGGCAAATCTATCACATGAGCATTTACGGCTTGTTCAATAATCTAATGCGTTTGGGCTACAAGCTGGAGGTCCTTTGTTCACAAATTGGACTACGGTCGAAAATATTTGCAAACAGGAAAATTAAGTTGAATCCATGGCATGAAATTGTTCACATGGTTTCTAGTTGAGGGCACGCACTCAGATGTGTGAAATTATTCAATCCTACGGGAGTTGTCCTCCCTTCCCCTTTTTTCACAACAAGCGTGGGTCATAGGTTTTGAAGGGGAGGTCAAACTTATCATCGAATAATTGCAAATATTTCTTTAATTTTTCAATATGCACCACCCCAACGTACCTAGTATTGGATGTGTATTTGAATCACACAAAAAGTAAATTTTATTGTTGATTGTCATTTAGAAAAAATGAAATCATGCAAATTTTTCTTTTCATTAATATTGAACTATGTACAAGGAAGGATGCCAAAAATATGAACAATCTGCTTTTTTTTTTTTTAGCAAAGAATAATATCTATTCACAATAACTTTACATTTCAAAAAATGCAAACCTTCTCTTATCTCATTTAGGGGGAAAAGGGTGTAATTAATGTAGGAAGGGCCAAATACTAAATATGTTACAGATGACCAATGCTTATCACTACTTGAGGGGAGATCTGTGGTGTACCAAAATTTTAGTTGGCAGAACATGGCCAGTTGGTTAATCTTGTGATGTGGCAGAATATTCAAAGAGAAGGCGTTTGGATGGAGCAGATTGTAGGAGCACTCGCAAGCGACTTGTAAGCTGGTAGATCAAGGTCCACTGCATTGCCATCTCTGAGTCTTTCATCTGCCTAACAATGGAAGCCTATGAAGAAAATAAATAGAGGAAAAGGTAAGAATGGGTGCATCAGATGATAAATAAACCATTCAAGGAAAATAATAACAAAATTTGTCTCTTCTCAACATTAATCAATGAGAATTGCCAATGAGCTCTAACTCGACTGGGACCTTCTCCCCTTGTAAGTTACAGGGGAGGGCAAGGTAGTGGGTTAAGACTTATTGGATGTGTGTGTAGCGGATTCAAGACTTATTGAATTCGTGTGTAACTTACCAATCAAAATATATCAAAGAGAAAATTAACACCAAAACAGCCCATTTTTCATTCTTTGAGCTGTTCCAAGTTCCAACAGCCCCCCTATATATATATATATATATATATATAAACACCAAAAAAAAAGGGGCATCGAGGTTTAGGATAAAACTATTCAGTCCAAATGTTAAAGTGGTGGCCATTGTCATTAGTCCTACAATGGTATGAAGGGAAAAGAAGAGCTTACTTGTCCGCATGATAATCTAGAAGTTCTATAATTTTTTCTCCTAATTATCAGTGATCCAACTCTAGTGATTTACCTTTTCACTAAAATATCTGATTAGACATCAGTATCAAAATATTAAAATTTGAATGCACTGAAAAGAGTTTCAAGATAACCTGAAGGCGTTTCCCTAACTGAACTTCAACCTCAGTACCAAATGAAATATTGTTGGCCAGAGATTTGAAAGGATCAACTGTAGGATCAACAGAGAGCAAGCTAGGGATCTGTGGCGCATATACTAGCCTCCACCTAGCCTGGCCAAATTCTCCCTTCCCTTCAATTCTTGGCATTAATGTTTCAAGTGTTGCAGTTGCAAGCTTTTTGAATGCAAGCTGACCATCACCTTCCAGGATGGACTCTGCCAATTGACTCTCAAAGACTCTAGCAGCCTGTGAATGAAAAAGCAACTGAGATCAAATCACCTTAAGTCTAGAACATGATAAACATTTCAATCTGGTTTTTGCAAATGCAACTATTAATTAAATTCATGATCAAGTTGGAGGTAGACTCAACCAAGAGACTTCTACCAGCCCAAAATACTTCATAGCATGCTGAAATGACACATAACAACAAAACAAACTTAAGGAAAATGCTCCAATTGCATAGATAAAAATTGACCCACACGCTGCAACAAATTTAAGTACAATTCTACATCCCTGAGGCAAGCTTTCAAAACACAGGAAAAATTTGAAAACCTGGTTTGATAATAAGTTTGAAAGCAGTGTATAATTTCATCTTTGATTTGTTCCTGTGATTTTGTAAATGCATGAATGTGACGTACCGAGAAATGTACAATTCAGGAAGGTTCAATTATCCTAATTGAATTTCTAGATTGGTGGTATTATCAACATAAAGTTGTAAATTATAATAATTAAATTTCTCGTTGGCAATTATGTAAAATAATTAAAATTATGAAAAGCCTTTTGATCTTTTATTTTCTTTTTCTTTGTTTTTTTGATAGCTAATGCCTCTTTTTCTTTTTCTTTTCTACTAGAGTACTGTTGATCATCAGCTCATAACCCTTTAGACATTCAAAGATAAAATTTTCAACATTTGTTGAATCGTGTTTTTCAACATTTGAAGAATTGTGTTCTTGTACTGCATAGAAAACTCTATAGGCTGACAAATTACCATTAGTCCCAAAAACTTGAGTTATTAGGAAACTGTGAATTACATTATTTAACTATTATTCTTACGAACCAGTGGTGGGTCTAGATAAAAACCAGTAAAAACTTGCCTACTCAACTGTTATGAAAAATATTGTGAAATTTTGTGTCTGTAGCATTACTCTTATTCTTACACTCACCCTCGTGGGCATAGACTTAATAAGTGGAGCCCAACACGTGGTATTTTTAAAAAAAAATTTATGGAAGGTAGAGCAGAGACAAGATTCAAACTCAAGATCACTTACTTTGATACCATGACAAATTATCACTTGTCCCAAAAGTTTAAGCTATGAAAATTGTGAATTTAATCATTTAACCATTATTCTGAAACAGGTCAATCTTTAATGTTGCATGATAGTAATTGACAGGGTTAAGGCTCTAGACAGGACGAACTGTTTAACATAAATAAGAGAGAACCACAAATTCAGACCCAACCAGAGTATTGGATGTTACCTCAGTAGGTGATAAGCCATCCTGTTCCACAGAACGTGTTGAGGTCACCACAAGTTTTTCCTGCCATTTGCTGGCTCGACTTTGAATTCTGAATTGCCACTCAGATCCAACCAAAGCTAAATCTAACATTGGATCTAGACCATACTCAGGCTCAAATTTGGCTGCATTCAGATGCTCTCGCTTAAGCCTCACCTGAAGTTGTAAAGGTCAACTCCACATTCTCAATGAAAAGTAAAAAGCCAGCCAACTAAAAACGAAGATTAACAAGCACTGTACAAGAATGTTTGCACTATAAAGTCAAGAAACATGGGACTCACCTGAGTTGCCACAAGATTCACATCACCATTTTCAAACGTTAGAATGCCCTTAGGCTTTATCCATTTGGGATGTGCCAGGCCATTTAGCTCAAGCTCTCCACTAACAGCAAAATTAAGAATCAAAGGATAAACTATCCTCAATTCTGGTCCCAGAACAAGCTTCAAATCACTGAGGCGGATGTCTACATTAGGTTTGATGTCTACTTGCTCTATTTCCTTTCCAACTTCAGCTGATTTAACTGCCAAGGTGCAAAAACAATGTAAAAAAAATAAAGTTTGCAAGATAACAACATAAATGCTGATTATGCTTTTATGTATTCATTTAAAACCCATAAAATTAATAACAAGAACTTCTCAAACGCATCCATGTAAATCTGAACCCTACTGCTATTTTTATCTTAAACCCACCAATTTAACCTCTAATACAATAATATTTGATAATTACCAATTGTTCTAAAAGCTTAATGATGTAGAACAAGGGGGAACAACAAAATCTGATTTAGAACACCCAGGGCAGATCTGGTATAGCTTGGGTTTTGAAGAATTAGGGTTAGGTTTTGGTGGGGAATAGGCTAGAAAATAATAGGGATTATAGGGTTTCCAAAGGGGACAAGGATTAATAGGGTTTGGGAATGAAAACAAAGGTGAAAATTAAGATTGGGTTGCTGGGAACAGTGATGTGAACATTAACTGTGAATAGTAAAATTAAAGAATATAGAAAATTCTAGGAATCACACCTAGACTTCCTAAGCATCACACCTAGGGTTGCTTGACATCACACCTCGGAGAAGGTTGCATCACATAAACCCTAAAAGAAAGCTTCATAGCTCTTAAATTCAGAAAACATTAATTAACTCAATAGAAAGTATTACAACTCTTTAAATAGAACACTAATACCTAATCCTAGTTGAACTAGGATTTCTTAAAACCCTAATAAGACTTGGACTTGGACTCCTTAGGCTTTTACTACTACTAAGCCCAACTAAATAACCAAGCTTAAAATAAAACTAAAGTAAGACCCAATGGACTATAAGCACAGCCCATCCCAGAATATTACGAGATTATAGAATTGCCCTTGATACATAAAATCAAATAAGATATTATTGATCTGTCTTCCGACCGCCTTCTGCATCACTTAAGCTATTAGGAAATAGTGAATTTAATCATTTAACCATAATTCTTACACTCCCCCTTACATATGGGCCTAAACTCACTCTTGATAAGTGGCCCAACACGTGAGATTTTTAACATTTTAAATGGGAGGTAAAGTGGTGACAAAGATTGAACTTAGGACCTCTTGCTCTAATACAATGATAAATTACTAATTGTCCTAAAAGTTGAAACTGTTAGGAAATTGTGAATTTAATCATTTAACTATAATTTTTACAATATTAATTCAAAATTCTTGGAAACAACATTGATCCAAACCATTACATACTGGAACTGAGCATAAAAATATGAAAGAGCACACAATAATTCATTTATATATAAGTTTATCTCTAATACCTTTTAAATATTAGCTTCCCACATTTCAATTGAATTTGATAATTCCTATCAGAAGACCAATTTCAAATTTTCAATATGAAAAAACTATTGGATATATCATTTTTTTTCCAATCTAGTTTGAATAGAGAATAAGGGGGAAACCAGGTATTTGTAAACAAATATAATGGATAAGTACCGTGCAAGCAGCTTTACAAAAGATAATTAACTCTTTCCAAAAAACTTGATTGGGATACGAACCCCCCCCCCCCCCCCCCCCCCCAAAAAAAAAAAAAAAAAAAAAGCTTTGAGAGGCCAGTTTTTTGTTAAAAATCATTTTTCAACAAGAGAAAATGCTTCAAGCTAAACCTTGAGGTATGATTCAGTGCCCCATGGAAACAAAAATTAAATCCATGTGATCAAGACAACTCTCATCTTACTGCATTTATTGCAATATCATTGACGTAAAAGGTTTACATATCAAAAAGGAACTTATGAAACACTAATGTATCACCTGTGGGCTGGGAGAATTTGGTCCACGCAGTAGCAGGTTCTGAACTGAAAAACCGTGAAACATATCTTGAAGCAACTGCATGATTGATGCCACTACTAGTAAGCTGGGACTGACTTGATCCCAATCTATTAAAATGAGCAGCTCCACTACCCTTGTCATGTGGTAGATATGCTTCTCCGTGGCTCAATTTAATATTCCCAGAAATGTTTGGTTGCAATATAGAACCAGCTATTTGCATCTGAGTGTCAACCTGGCCACTGTGATTTTAGAAGATGTTAGTTCTGTATGGGCAAGATGAACAGAGAAAGCTGTTATTAAGAAATCAAAAGTAAAAATTAAAAAAAAAAGTTGTGAATTATAAGCTCAAAGGGGGAAAAAAAACATTAAAAGAGGATAGATATCTTATTTCTATTTTGAATAGTAACAAATCAAAAACCAATACACTATCATAAAATGTAAAACATGTTAGAATATTGTACCATGTAAAGCATATAGCCATGCACATATATACCCAAACTTTAGTTACTATGAGGTAGAGCATATGTCTAGTTAAGATCTTTACATTAGAAATTATAGTTACAAACCTTAAAATATTCTTTGCCCGTACTTCCAGAACTTCACATTTCAATTCAATTTTATCCCCAAGGGATGCTTCACTGGTTCTGAGGGGCAGATTCCCTTTCACAAACAGCTTTCCCCTTCTGCTCACCCTACTCTCCAGTGAAGTGATGCATAACCTATTGGATTTTACATGAACCGTGCCACCAAAGTTTGTCAGTGGTTTTCGAAGAACTGGTGAAGATATAGATGCCCTGTTGAATGATGCAGATCCATCAAGCACTGGCTGTTCAACTGTACCTCGGACCTATTTATTTTAAACATGTACCCAAACGTTAGGGAAGCAGACTCTAACTAAATCACTTTAAATTGCAATTTTACCTCAAAAAAATTTTTATTGCAAGTATGAGCTTATATATATATATATAAGCCAATGCAGAATATTTTTTACTTGGCCCACCTGGAGCATAATTTCAGCATTGCCATGAAGCCAGTTAGCATAAGGAGACAAAGCTGTTAACAACATCATGCCCCCATCTTTAATATCGGCATCAACTCTAACCTCTCCTACATCTAAAATGTTCCAGTTTAAACCTTTAAGGCTTTCTGTCAATTGAGTATCCCAACCTTCTTCATTTCTATCTCTAGAAACTTTCTTTTCACTGGCTTCATCAGCAGACCCTGTACCCTTTTCTTTTGACCAACCAGGGATCCAAGCTGATCCACTTTTATCTGTTTCAATTTCTTCTTCCAGTAATATATTATTTTGGAAAGAAACAGGGACACTTCCTTGAATGTGCACATGACCATTTTGAATGATAGGTTCCAATTTTGCATTGAATAGAAAGCGACTGGTTGAGGTTAGGGAAGCAACAATTTCAGCTCGTACCAAATCAATGCCCCCAATGGCACCATCAAGGAGCCTGACTTGCACATCACATTCTGGTTTTGCAAGACTCCCTCTAAGATCTCCTTCCATGTGCAATATACCCCTAATTGGTGCTAACAATTGCCGCAAAGAATGAACAGCATCAGTAGCTGAGGATTCAATGACCTGAACCAATGTAGGGACTAGACTAACAGGAAAATTTAGAACAGCAAAATGAAGATTGGTTTTAGGCCCTAACAAAGTTCCATCAGCATGGATTGTGGCATTATCCTTCTGAATGAAAATTCTGTCAAGGCGCAAACCATCATCATTGCTGTATGCACCAACTGCCAAAACACGCTGAGTTTTATAGGTACCCCACTCCCAATCCTCCCCATGAAAGTCAAATTCTGCCTGAGAATAAAAACAAGAGAGCCAATTATCAGAAGACAAAACTGGAAGCAAAGTCCAGAAAACATTAATGGCAGTGAAGAAATGATAATTATCTTAACCAAAAAAATATAAATCCTCATAGAACCTTTTTTTCAATGGTGCTCTATAGTGTAAAAAAATACATGAAAATAATCCCCAAAGGAGCCTTAAAAATCCAAGAGGCCACCTTAGAACTTAAAAGCACTTTTTCATATCAAAGATACATAAAAATCTAATACTCAAAATGCACGTATGTATATGGCAGAATGGTAAACTTCAGACATGTAAATTGTGGATTGCTGAGACACGTGCACAAACACACAAACAAACAGATACACAATCTCACACATTCGGGGAATCGAAATGCAGGGTAGAAGGAAAAAGTAAAAAGAGTCATAATACCTATACATATAATATTCAAAAGTCTGATTTCATAAGGTAAATTACCAAAAAATATGGGTGAATTTTAAGACGTGACGCAAAACGGAAATGTAGTAAGGGGCTTGATCTTGTTCTAGCTTAACGAAACCCTTAAATTCATAAGGGTTCCTTGAATCCACAAGGAAAATCTGGAATCCACCAAAAAAATAGAGAAAACCTCTCGGGAAAATATTTTTGATATTTTGAAGTCTAATTTTCGTTTTACATATTGCAGACCTATTTAAAGGCTTCAGAAAACTTAATTCCAAGTAAAAGTATTCCAATTGATCCTAATTGATACCCTACCATAATAGGACCCTAATTTTACTAGGAAATCATTAAACACACACCTAAAATCAAGGAAATAAAATCCTAAATACTAAAATAACGACAATTAAATAAAAATTCAAAAACTAACAAACGATAAAAATTAAACCCCATATCTTGTCCTACATCAACATGTTTGCAAATCAAATAATTATTTTTTCCTTCAAGTTAGATAAGTGTATTAATGAGTAACATTTTTGGTGGCTGCAAAATGAGAAGTGTACAAAAGAAATTCATTATTCCAAGCACAAGTTTTTAGTCAACCCAACATCCAATGGTCTAGATGGTAATTGTTGTTTACAATGAAGGTGTTTAGAGTTTGATAAATCAACCCTAACACATAAAATATTACTTATATATATACATGATAATACTGTTTTGCCCCTATTACTTATAACACTCCCCCTCAAGCTGGAGAGTTTATATCATTCAATCCTAGCTTGTTACATAATAAACCCAAACGAGTTTTACATAAAGTTTTGGTAAACATATCAGTAATCTGGACTCTTTGTAAAAACGTATGAAGTAGCAATTACACCATCTTCTACTTTCTCCCGTGTAATATGACAATCTACTTCAATATGCTTGGTTCGCTCATGGAACACAGAATTGGAGACAATGTAAATTGCTGCTTGATTATCACAATGCATGGTCATAGGTAGCTTCACAACAAATCTTAATTCTTCAAGTACATGCTTAATCCACATAAGCCCACATGATGTGTGTGCCATGGCTCTATACTCAGCCTCTGCACTAGACCTGGCAACAATAGTTTGTTTCTTACTTCTCCAAGTAATCAAATTTCCTCCCAAAAAAGTGCAATACCCAGTAGTGGATTTTCTATCTAACGGTGATCCAACCTAATCAACATCAGTATAGGCTTCTACCCGTAGGTGACCATTAGCTTTATACAAAAGACCACGGCCTGGATGTGCTTTAAGATACCTCACAATCCGAATAACTGCCTCCCAATGTGGAGGGCGAGGATCTTTCATAAACTAGCTCAAAACACTTACTGCAAATGATATATTTGGGCAAGTAATTGTGAGATAATTTAGTTTACCAACTAGACGATATCTCTCAAGATTAGATAACAACTCCCCTTGATCTTCGTACAATTTGACATAAGGATCCATAGGAGTCTCCACTGGTTTAGATCCTAACAAGCCAGTTTCTTCCAAAATATCCAACACATACTTCCTTTGTGATAAACTGATGCCTTCTTTAGATCGTGCTACCTTAATACCCAAGAAATAACGAAGTTTACCCGGATCCTTAGTTCGAAAGGAGTTTTGAAGGTATCTTTTCAAATCATCAATACCCTGCTTGTCATCACTAGTGATTATAATATCTTCAACATATACTATCAATAAAATGTTTCCTCTATCAGAGGTATGAGAAAACACAGAGCGATTAGAGTGGTAACGTCGCAATCCAAACTTTAATAATACTTTAATAAATTTACCAAACCAAGCTCTGGGAGATTGTTTAAGACCATAGATGGCCTTATGCAACCTACACACTTTTCCAGACTCCCCCTGAGCAACAAACTCAGGTGGTTGCTCCATGTACACCTCTTCCTTCAAATTGCGTTCCAAGAAGGCATTTTTAACATCTAACTGAAATAATGGCCAACCCAAATTAGCAACCAAGGAGATCAAAATTCAGATAGAAGAAATTTTAGCAACAAGTGAGAATGTCTCGGCATAGTCAATACCGTATGTCTGGGTATACCCTTTGGCAACCAAGCAAGCCCTCAAACGCTCAACAGAACCATCAGGCAAATACTTCACAGTATACACCCAACGACAAGCAACAGTAGTTAATGAGAATCAACAAGTATTAAAGGATCCATTGCATGTTCCAGTTGGGCCTATTACTAGAGCAAGATCCAAGATCAAAGAAGCACTTAATGGGCTAATTCAAAAGATTTGGGTTGATTGTAACACAGGATATTCCAAGCTTGGCCCAAAGGAAGATGAAGGTGTAATAAATTTAATCCAAGCTATTGAGGCATGATCTAGCTTAATTGGGCGAGATTTATGATGTGGATTAATGACTGATTGATTTTCCAGGTCCATACCAATTAATAGATATTTTTCCTATTCTAGAGCTGCTAATTTCAAACCAAATCTACCTTAATTTTAGGCTTCTATTATTTAAAACGTTTTTTTAGCTATTTTCCTATTTTGGAGCTACTTATTTCAGACGAAATCAATTTTAATTTAGGCTTCTATTATTTAGTACTTTTTTTATATTTTCCTATTTTCAGTCATATCTTATAAATAGCATGCACTCATTGTAATAAAGGATCATTGAATAAAAATCAGAAAAAGTGTGAAGTTTTGCTTCTTTTGGTTCTTCAAGAACTGTGAACTTATCAAGGATTCTTCCTTGTGGCATTCAAATTTTATACTTTCAGTTTGTGATTCAGTTATAATCATAGGGTCGAGGTTTGTTACTTATACCTTTGGTTTGCGTTTCAATTATAAATGTTGGGTCAAGGTTTCTATCAAAATCTGAATTTTAGCTTTTTTAGGCAAATATTTCAATATTATTTGTTGGGTCTCAAAGCGTGTCAATTGAGATTCGCATCATTTGATATCAAAGCACAGGTTCTAAAATCAATTTTACTCTCTTTATCTTTTGTTTTCTGTTATCATCCTATCTTGTTCCTTTTGTGTTCTTTATTCTTTGTTTTTATTTTGTGACGTGCACCAAGTCAAAATTGTGCACCAAGTTCAAAAAAAGAAAAAACGAAAAACGAAAAAAAAAAGTGAAAAAAAACAAAGAGACGTCAGAAAAGAAAAGAAAAGAAAAGAAAAAAAAAATTTTGTAGTTTCAATTCTCTCAAACCAAAATATTGTTTTCTTTTGTCCTCTTCCTTTGATTCATTGTTTCTGTAATATTTTCTTGCCATCGGTATTGGTTTAAATACTACAAATTGAATTTCTTGATCAAGTTTATTAGTTTAATGAAGAACTGAAAAAGGGGAAGCTACGAGTGGAAAAGGAAAGAGAGTGTGAGACTAATATCAGGAAAAAGCCAATTTAAGAGTGAAACACGAGTGTGAGTGACATAATTTGAGTGCAAACACAAGGGAGTGTTGTGAAGAATTATTTCTAACATTTTTTTATAGTTTCAAAAGTATGTCTTCCAAGGGCGAAGCATCAAACAGAGAAGGAGGGGAGGAGTCGTCCTTAATGTTGCAGGCTATGCAACAACAATTTGAACGCTTGAACATGGTGTTTAATGATATTCGGGATTGGATGGATAGGCAAGACGTTGTTATTGCTACTCCGCATGAGAAGCGTCCCCAAAGAATCCCTAATGCTAGAAGGCAAGAAAAGCGTGCGCGCGTGAATGATTCTAATGACAACCACGAGGATGAGTTTGAAGATGAAGAGGATCAAGCTTCATTGAACAATGAGGGCAGGTTTGTGCCAAGGGGAGAAAGGCATGGCAGAGGTTTCCGAAGAGATCCAAGATGACAAGATGGGACTGACAGAAACCTCGGAAACATCAAAATGAAGATATCATCGTTCCAAGGGAAAAATGATCCTGAAGCATACTTGGAATGGGAGAAGAAGGTGGAGTTGATCTTTAAGTGCCACAAGTTCTCCGAGGAGAAAAAGGAAAAACTCGCTGTCATTGAGTTTACTATGTTATTATATGGTGGCAACCAAGCGAGCCTTCAAACGCTCAATAGAACCATCAGGCAAATACTTTATAGTATACACCCAACGACAACCAATAGTAGTTTTCCCTGGAGAACGAGTAACTAAATACCAAGTAGCATTTTCAGACAAGGCAGACATTTCTGCCTCCATAGCAGACTTCCAACCAGAGATGGACATAGCCTCCTGGACAGACTTAGGAACAATAGTAGAATTTAAGGATATGGTAAAGGCATAAAGAGATGAAGACAAGTGACCATAAGAGACAAACTGAGAGATGGGGTGAAAGGTACAAGAACGCTTACCTTTGCGCAAAGCAATTGGAAAAGTGGCAGGATCAGGAGGCGGATCACTAGGCGGGAAAGAAGTCTCTGTTGGAGGTTTCTACCGACGACGATATACCTGGAGTGGTTTCTGAGGAGATTCAATAGGAGAAACAGGTGGTAGGAGAGGAAGACAAGGAGGAGAACTGTCACTAGCAACCGAAGGAGAGAAATAGGACTGAGATTCATCAAATGTGACATCAGCACTAATGAAACGATGCCGAAGAGTAGGTGAGTAACATCGGTATCCCTTTTGAGTACAAGAATACCCAAGAAAAATACATTTAATGGATCTAGGATCAAGCTTGTCACTCCCTGGACCTAAGATATGACCATAGCACACACAACCAAAGATCTTAGGAGGTAGATAAAACAAAGGTGCATCAGAAGAGAGCACAGTACAAGGGATCTAACCACCTAGAACAGTGAAAGGCATACGATTAATTAGGTGACAGGCAATGAGAACAGCATCACTCCAATATGATTTAGGAACACGCGTATGAAAATTTAACGCACAAGTGACCTCTAACAAATGACGCATTTTGCATTTAGCAACACCATTTTGTTGTGGAGTATGGGGGCATGAAGGTTGGTGAATTATACCATGATCATCAAAAAATTGAGACAAAGATGTATGAAAATATTCACGAGCATTCTCAGACCGAAAAATATGAAGTGAAGCATTAAACTGAGTCTTTATTTCCATATAAAATGATTTGAAAATTGAGTACAATTCAGACTGTTCTTTCATAAGATAAAGATATGTGACTCTAGAATAATCATAAAAAAAAATGACAAAATATCTAAATCCCAACAATGAGAGAGTGTTTATTGGACCCCAAATATCAGAATGAACTAAATGAAAAGGACTACTAACATGACTCTCATGCCTAGAAGCAAAAGGCACCCTATGGTGTTCACCCAACTAACGTGCTTCAAAATGTAAAGACTCAATTTGATGACATGACGGAACTAATGACTTCGAATTCTTGAGAGATGGATGACCAAGGCAACGATGATGCTGAAGAGGCAAGATAGACAAATGAGAAGCCACTAAACGGGAAGAACCACATTGATCCAGGTAATAAAGTCCACCGGCTTCATGCCCTCCACCAATGATCTTCCCCGTCTTGAGATCCTTAAAGATACAATGAGTGGATAAAAAAATGGTAGCACAATTCAAAATTTTAGTAAGCTTACTAATTGATAAAAGGTTAAAAGGAAAATCAGGAATATATAAGACAAAAGAGAGAGAAATATTAGGACTAAGATTGGCAATGCCCAAAATCAGAAACTGTAGTGGCTGAGCCATTTGCCAATGTAACATTGGGAAGACTAGATTGCTCAAGGTGAGAGAGTAAACCTGAGGTACCTATCATATGATCAGTAGCACCTGAGTCAATGACCCAAGGGTCATGAGTGGTAAGACAAGCAGCAGAAGTACCTTGTTGAGCCAAAGTAATAGTAGAATCAGACCCAACAGAGTTGGAATGCAGGGACAAGAGGCAATTGTACTCTTCCTTAGGAATAGAGACTACTCTGGATGTTGGTGGAAGTGATTGTGAAGGCAGTTCTTGAACTTGAAAACTAGCTTGGTGAGCCGACAGTTTACCCTACAACTCCCAACAAAAGTCTACTATATGATTCTCACCATGACAATAAGTGCACTTATGAAGACCATGTCTTCTTCCATGACCCCCTTGTTCACTACCACGACTCCCTTGTTCACGACCTCCACGGCCTCAGCCCCCACGACCCTGACCTCCACGACCACCTCTATTACTCCCTATATAAGTGGTAAAGGCATATTTATCACCAGAAGGTAATGCATCAATACTGGAGGAAGCGAAGGGGGCAGTACTCAAATTAGATAATGTGGCCCATCGAAGTCTACCAAAAACTTCACTCAATGAAGGGAGGTCTGGACTAGCTAAAATTTGTGATTTTACTGGATTCAAACTTTTTGGCAATCCAGAAGCGAGCAACATGCATAGAATCTCGTTGTTTCTTCATAGTTTTAACATCAAAGGAGATGGGCTGATAAATATTGAGTTCTTCACATACACCCTTAAACTTGTTATAATAGTCCTCCAAAGACAAATCACTCAAACTAAAGGAGAAATAATTTTGATGAAGAACATAAATCCGCTTCAAATTGTTAACACCAAAGTAAAGTTCCTTGGCTTGTTCCCAAACAAGTTTAGCAGTTGGTAAGAAAACAAAACTACAATTGATCTTAGACTCCATGCTATTCCACAAACAACTCCTAACTTGTGCATCTTCAGCTTTCCAATTAGCAAATTTAGGGTCTGTAGGTACAGAGGGTTCACTAATCACGTAATCAAATTTCTTTCTACCAACAAGAAAGACTTCAACTGCATGTGCCCACTGAGCATAATTACTTCCATTAAGACGAATGGAAGTAATTGATAACATATCAGGAGATAAGAAATAATTAGGAAGCTGAGCATTGTCTTTTGACTCCATAATAGCAATCTGAAGAACAAACTAACACTACATAAATATGTTGGACTAAATTAAAACAAACTCCAACCAGCAACCAATGTACTTCAACCAATCAGCAACTCATCTATCAAAGAATCAACACCAAACTATTCCAAAAATAAGGCAGCAACAAATCCATACCAACACCAAAAAAAAAAATGCCCAGTCCACCACTAAACATCAATCAACAAAGTCTAGTCCAACAAATCAACCCAAGGCTACCTGAACAGATAATCAGAGAACGTATTGAAGAAAAGAAGAAAAAATCAAACCATGGTTGAAACCCTCAGCTGAAAAACTCCGACAGTGGCGCTAGGGTGCAAGAGCGGCGGTGCAAGGACCGGCGAGTGGGCTAGGATGGGTCGCCGGAGGAGGGCGAGTAAAACCTTGCCTCTCTCGCGGTCGGGCGACGACAATCTAGTACCATGTTGTTTTCTGACGTCTCCTGACCGCGAGAGAGGCGGCGCTGGACAACTCCTTCAGCCACTAAATCGAGATTGTCAGAGGTCTTTGTTAGGGTCGTCAGAGCTAGCGAGGTGCTGTTATGGTTGCCGGCGACAACAGTATCAATGGGTGGTGATCGGAGGATTAACAACAGTGGTGGGTTGGTGGCTCTGATACCATGTTGTTTACAGTGTAGGTGTTTAAAGTTTGATAAATAAACCCTAACACATAAAATATTATTTATATGTAAAATACATGATATTACTATTTTGCCCATATTACTCATAACAGTAATGTATTTTTGTCAGTATAGTAATCCACATTTAACCGTTGGCCTCTTTCAACAAATACATCTATGGCTATGGTATGCAAGGAGCTAAAGATATCTACCATTGTGTCCCCATTGCCTCCACCACTTGCATCAAGAGAGCCATGCCAGCGACCTTTAAGTTCTGCTAAACCTGGAAGACTTAAGTCTTCAAGAATAACTTCATTCGAAGAAGTGTAATGCCCCCGTATAACCTGAAATATTAATACAGCCATTAAAATAACAAAACACTTTGAGCCTCAGGCACCTTCAATGCAGTTCATCTTATTACCAATAAGAAGGTAAAGGAACAAATTAGATCCTGGAGCACCAAGTCAGAGGCATCAAATATTGTAGCTTTTGATAATAAATTAACATATGGTGTTTGATCAACAGAGTACCTCAAGCAATTCTTTAACATTGTCAGTATATAATCCCACTGACTGCAAACTCTGAAGAAAGAGATCCTGCATTCAGTCATAAACATGCATAATCAGGATTCTCTTCTCTTTATAATACTAAAGAATTATTATTTATAGCAAGCAAAACTACAAATATCTCAGTGAATGATGAATAAGTGGAAGGATGGTCCTATGTGTTTGGTAGGAAGGATTAAATAGTGGGAGAATGGAAACATAGTGTATCTTTCCTTTATTTGGTAGGGAAGAAAAATGGGGGGAAAGAAATAGTTATTAGAAGCAATTTACTATTATATTCCAATTATATAAGAAGCAATTTTTTTTTCCAAATGAAGGGCAAAATAGTAATTGTCTGTCTCACCCATATTTTCCTCTCAATTTGGAGGGATTAAGTTTAGTGGGCAAGGAAAGAATAAAAACCCACCCTATTTTCCATCCTCTTTTCTCTCCTACCAAACATGTGAAAATACTCCTTTCTCTCCCCCTTTTTTCCCACTCTTTTCCATCCTTCCTAAAATCACTACAACCTAACACACTCAGAATGTACATATTACAATTACATACATACATACATACATACATACATACATATATATATATATATATCTTCTTCTTTCCCCTAATTTTTTATTAAGCTGAAAAACAAAGAAAGGACAAAAGGAAAGAGATAAAAATAAAAAAAAATAAAAAAATAATTTTCATGCTTACACATTAATAGGGATCAAGACTTTAGTTGAGTTGAGTTATGTAAAAAAGAAACAGAAAACAATTTTCATAATCCATCCCAATGCGCAGACACAGCTTATCTGTACAGTACAATATGGTTATCTGTGTTAAATTATCGACTGTTCCAAAAGTTTAAGCTATTAAGAAATTGTGAATTTTAATCACTTAACCATAATTCCAATACTCCCTCTCATGTGTGGGCCTAAACTTCCCCTTAATAAGTGGGGGCTCAACACATAGGAATTTAACATTTTAAATGAGAGGTAGAGTGAAGATAATGATTAAACTCAAAATCTCCTGCTTTGATACCATGTTAAATTACCAATTGTCCCAAAAGCTAAAACTATCAGGAAATGGTGAATTTTAATCACTTAACCATAATTCTAACAATCTGAAACACAATGCCATAGCAAACTAAACATAGATTTTACTAAGTTCCAGAAGTGTGAACGATCTATTCATCTGATGCTTCCACATATTCTCCTGAGGGACAATGCTACAGAGTAGGGGAAATTGTAATAGACCAATGTGATGGAGAATAACAGTACTCATCCTTGCTTGGTAATATTACCCATATCAATTTTGTGCTAAAGCTAACTTCCAATCCTAGAAAGTTAAAGTCAATTTCAGGCAACCATATGCGACTAAACTACACCCAGATTATTTTTATGATATACATTCATCTCCAACAAATTTAAGTGGAATACAACCTTTGATCTGGAATGAACAGCAGGATCTGTGCTTCGAGAAAGAAGTCTGGCAAGTGGAAGCATCTCAGCAACCTCAGCTCTAGGAACTTCAAGTCTCATTCTCCACCTTCCCATAGAAGATATGACACTACCCAGATTCCCAGCCATTGCCCTTTTGAGCAAGCCACCCCTTTCTGTGCCAGCAGGGCTTCGATCTCGGGTACCAGGCAAGACATATTCACCTTGAAGCTCATAACGGCTAGTGCTTAGTTCCAGAACAGTTTTCTCAACAGTGATCTATTCAACAAGTACAACATCAAACATTTCGTTCATAATGCTGTAATTGTAAAAATAAAATTACTGACATAGATACCGAAGCTCATAACAAATGAAAATAATATAATTATTTTGCAGCAACATACAGCCATAACTTTGTTTCAGAAAAATTTAATAAAGTGATATGAGGAATAATGCTCATATCCTAAAAATTAGAAAACAATAACAACAATATTATTTTTGGAAAAATAAGCTTTTGAAAATTGACAATAAACAGATTTACCAATATTTTAGCAATATAATCTAAAATAATTTTGAAAATAATGGGTGGAAAAGCATTTAAGATATCAAAAGAGCTAAAAACATAAAATAAAATAAAAAAACACATAGGAGGTAGAGCATGTGTTCTGTTTGGAAGACTCAGGTACAAATGTGGTAGAATATAAATAGTACCGACCAACACAATTACTAACACAAACAATACTGACCAATGAGATCTAGGCCTACTTTTGTAGTTTAAGAATTGAAATTAGATAGATCTTTGATATCAACTATTTGAACAACAGCTTCCTTCTTTTACTTCTGTTACTTCCCGGGATTAGAGATTGGAAAACAGATAGATATCTCTTTTTTTTTTTTTTTTTTGTAGTACAAGATATCTCAAATTTTGATATCCTGTTTCACCGCTATCACAATTTCTCTTTTGTATCTTCCTCTATATAATCATATTGGCATTTGGAAGGAAGAGTTTAAGACAATTAAGGCAAATCCTATAAAGTATGATATTCAATAACTTTACATAAAAATAGTTGGCGGAGAAGAAGCTGAAGCTATTATGAAGTGACCCAACATTATGTCAACCTTATTACAGTACAATAATAGTGATGATATATTATATGATATATTATTGCTATCACCATCATCTCTGGTGATTGCAACTAATTAAGCTCATAATAGGAAACACCTGAGATGATCATTTTAAATTTCTCAACCAATGAACCCACCAAAAGGATAGATTCAAGGTAAAAACTATAGCGTAAGTACTCACAACATCCCCACTCCATCTGGCAGCCACATCTAGGGCTTCACCTAGCACACCACTGAATTTTGGCTGAAGCACAGATAAAACTCCATGACCTCTTCTCTTCTGAAGGTTAAGCTGAATTTCTGCCTGAAAGTATAGAACCAGCTACAGGATGAGTAACAATCTCAAATTTAAATTGCTACTGACAACTTTTTTTATGAATAACAGAAAATTTCATTAAAACAGAAAAATGAGAATCCAAGTACACAGGAAGTGTACAAGAGAAACGCTAGAAATCAGAAAAAAAGATTACTACTGACATCTAAAAACTAATCATCATGAAGCTTCAGTCAGATTAAGATTCCAGTGAATAACAAAAGGCAGATTTTCTTTTCAAATTTTCACATATAAATATAATAGCATGGAAAGCATATCACCATTGACATAATTGCCAGAAATTGCATTAAAAAAAAAAAAAAAAAAAAAAAACCAGAGAATGCATAAAAAAAGTGAATAAAAATTTGAAATTCTAGGAATAAGAAAGAACAAGAGAGCTTTTTCAGTTTTTTTTTTCTTTTTTTGATAAGCTTCAAGAGAGCTTTTTCAGTTATATTTTCCCTATAATTACCAGGGAGTTATGATTAACAACTATGTCGCAAACAAGATTTTTTTTTTTTTTTTTTTTTTTATGTCAATTGTAGTAAAAACAAAAATTACATAGGGTACAATAAGAGTAATATGAATTATACCAGCTGCATACACATACCAACCCCTTCAAATCAAGTATACAATACAATGAGTCTATGAATCACATAAAACCAAAGGCCTGCCCCCATCCAAGGAAAACCAAGTAAAATGAGTCCCAACAAACTTGGATTTCACCCTCTCAACACCCACCTCTTTTCCTTTAAAGATCCACCTATCCCTTTCTCTCCATATCTCCCATATCACAATGTAGCTACATTCCAAACTGTATTTAGGTCTTCCGCGCCAGCATTGAAACACTCCTCTAACTTATTTAGGCATCACACATTTCACACCAAACACCTCAAATTAAGAAGTCCATATAACATATAATTCCCTCACCATCAGGCAATGCAATAACAGACGAACAATTTTCTCCCCATTCTCTTTGCACATAGCACATCGATTCACAATAAACATACCTCAATTTACAAGATTGTCTATTGTGAATATCTTTCCAAACTCTCCATAAAAAGAAAGCCAGCCTCAAAGGAGCCTTTAGCCTTTATATTGTCTTACAAGGGTCAGAAACACCATTCCTTCTTAAAGCCTCAAAATACAAACAAACACCAAAGCACCCATCTTTGCTTAATTTCCCAAGGACCTGACCCCCTCAGCCCACACTAATCCAGGTAGAATACAGAACCTTAAAAAAAAAATAGTAATAGATTCCAATTCCCAGATCTGAGCAAGCCTCACAAAAGCGTGATTCCCTGAACCCCTCCATTAGTCAACTCTATGCAGTAGTTTACTCAAGCATCTTTATTAACTGAAAGCTGAAATAGATTAGGAAATAAGGATGCCAAGTTATTATTAGTGCACCAAATATCATGCCTGTGCCAAAATCTAACTCTTCCACCTCTCCCATTTTAAAGCCAACAAATCAACTTAATGAATCCCACCCTCCTCTAATGGCCTTCCGGACTCCATCCCATGTGTTGTACAAACTGGATTTGAGACCTAACATCCCTCTTCCTTACCCTCACCAATCTTTTCCATAAGTGATTATTTTCTTGCGAGAATCTCCATAGCCACTTCTCAAGCAATGCTTGATTGATTGTGCCCAATTTTTACCTAGCTTCTTCAATAAAGCTTCTCACTTTTTTTTGATAGGTACTAAGACTTTTATTGAAAAAATTGAACATCATGTTCACGATGGTGAACACTTTGAACAATGAAACAAATACAAGAAGATCAAGAGCTAAAAGACAGAGAAACTAAAAAATCAGCTCCAGCAGTACAATTCGTACACCCCCAAATACGAGCCCAAAGAAACAGAGTACGAAAAAGTAAACATTTTAGATGTTCCAAAGTTCTCGCCTTGTCTTCAAATATGCGGGCATTACGTTCCTGCCAGACTAACCACATTAAACATGCCGGGACCATGTTCCAAATGATTGAAAGATACTTTCCAAACCAGTTTCTCCAAATAAAGAAAAAAGATTTCACTGACCTTGGCATTACCCATTGAATCCTAAACACTGCAAAAACTTCACACCATAAGGCATGAGAGAACTTACAATGAAGAAGAAGGTGGTCCACTGATTCCCCATCACAACAACATAAGCAACACCTATTAACCAAAAACTGACTTTTCTTAATAAGGTTGTCAATGGTGAGTATCCCATCATTAGCTGTTGTCCATAAGAAGAAAGACACCCATTTAGGCACCTTAGTACGCCATATACACTCCCAAGGAAAGGCATCAGTGGTAGGACTAGATAATAGCTTATAAAAAGAGTGCACATCAAAAACACCAGATGTAGTCAATCTCCAAACCAACTGATCATCCCCCTCACCCCTCCGCATAGAGGAATAAATAAACTCAAAGAATGAGTAGACAGTGGTTCACAGAATCTCTTTAGACCTTTGCCCTCCATTGTCACCACTATTGTCAAGTTCATCAGCTCTGGCCAATTCGGCACCCCCCCCCACCCCCCCCCCCAAAAAAAAATCTTTGCTCTTCCGCCGATCTCCACCATCCCAAAGTTTTGCTTCCCCTCTGATCTCAACCTCAAGCTTCTTGACTTTGGATCCATTGAGTTTTAAAAAGGAAAAAAAATGAAGAGATCTACAAAGGGAGGGCAGAGGAAAGGGGACAGGTGGAGGAGCAAAGTAAAGGAAGAGCTCGGGGGTGTTCAGGGAGAAAAAGAAGAAAAAAAGAGCTAGGGGTAAAATTGAAACAAAAATCAAAACTATGTCATTTTATGAGCTTTAACGGCAAAATTTAGATAAAAGTAGACAGAATGACTAAATTGAAAATAGATGAAGTTAAAGGAGTGAATTGGGACTGACTTGAAAATTGACCAAAGTTAAGAGGGTGATGAAGACAAGGAAGAGCTCAAAGAAAAAAGAAGATTAAATCTACAAAGGTTCAAGAATTGTGGTCTAGTTTTGATGTCGGACCTTCTTTGCACCTTTCATCATTTTAGTTATTAGTATTGAGTCTTTTAGGTTTAGAAGCTGTTGGATCAGTTTTAATTAAGTTCTATTAGAATAACGGCAATTTGGTAATTTCCAAAAATCTGGAATGGGATGTCTTTGGCTGTAAAAGGCCCATGAGTCTTATTTTATGTTTACTATTATTAAGTCTTTTATTTAATTATTATTAGTATTCCTATTCGTTCTAGGAATAGGTTATTTAGAGTCCAAGTCCTACTAGGAAAAGGATAACTATAGCCTCTAAATAAAGGCTCTTTTGTGGTCATGTTATTTCAAAATATTGTGATTGATTAATAAAATTCAGCAGCTTATTTTAAGCTTTGTTTGTGTAATGCAAACTTCTCCGAGGTGTGATGCCAAAAAACCCTAGGTGTGATGCTTAGGAAGACCTAGGTGTGATTGCCTAGTATTATTTATGTTATTTTCTGTTTATCCCCTGTTTCAGCCACAAACAGCCGTCAACATTCATTCTCTTCTAACCTAAACTTTTAAACATCACTCCTTATTCAAGAATTCATCAAGAAACCTAGTATAGTGCTGAATTTTCTTAACGGTCCTGCATCAGAGGGTATAGTTTGTAATTTAGACAAAAAAAGTTGTTAGGACAACTCCTCTCACTGGCTGTATACTAACCATGTCACCATTGTCTCTACTCTCCACCCCTAAATTTACTTTCTCTTGATAAGTAAAGATCTTTACAAGATCCTGTTTATGTTCAGATGGTAGCCAATCCTAAACATCATGAAATTAGCCAACTCAAAAGAAGAAGAAATAAAAACTGTATTCATTCACACAAGCCTAAGCCACCAAGTCACTAGAATAAACTGTTTAAACAGCAAGAAAAATCTGATCCATATAAAAGGAAGCAAAGAATTTCTTCCAGAAGGCAGCATTACAAATTTAATCAAAATATCACGGGCCTATAGCCAAATTAGAAAATACTTATTAAGAGCCAGAACATATAATGTTGCACAAAAGTAATTAGACCTTGAGACCCAGTCCTGCAACCAACCCACCCCCCCCCCCCCTTTCCTTTTTTCCTTTTGTCTAATTGCTCTCTACCCCCAGTAAAGAAAAAATCCCAGTACAAATCTGAAAATTGTTGAATGGTAGGCCCACCTCTTAATGATTTTTCATGCACACTAAAGACAATCAAGGAGGGATGAGACACAGGGAACAATGGAATCAAATAAGAACTTAGCATTGAATAGAAAAAGGTTGATATTTATCCACAAAAATGAAATAAATAAAGAACACTGCTTACTCTTTGTATTGTTCCCCGCAGTGAAGCTAGCTCCAATTCGTCAAGAGGCAAATTCCGTATCTACAACCACCTCAGACAAAGTCATGAAAAAGAAATTACTCATTTTCAAACTATTGCTGCTTTTAAATAAGCACACTGCACACAAGCTTCCCATAGAGGGAAAAAAAAAAAAAAACTAAATTTCCATAAAAAAAATAAAAATAAAAATAAAAATAAAAACTAGAGGCACCTCCAAATTGGCAGAATGTAGCGGTCGAAAACAAACATTAGCTCTTAGTTGTCCTTTCTGAAGGGAAAAAGACAGTAATTTTCCATTTTGCAGATTATCTTCACTACCAGGCTGCAATGGCCCTACAAACTCTACTGTGAGACTTTCATCTGGCCTGCCTGTGGCATCCAACTGCATTACATAGACAGAGCTAAGATTTCAGAACAACTATTGTAAGTAAAACAGGAACAGAGAAAATTATGTAGAATTAAAAGAGTAGGTCCATGACTAATAATACCTGACCTCTCTCATTAGTATATTTCATGTAAACAAGTTAACACATTAGCCTTGTTAAGCACAATAAATCACAATCCATAGTAAAAATAAAAGTAAATACATCCTTGATCTTCTGTCTAAGACTAGTCTCTTGGGTACTCAAACTAATGATACTCCTATGGACTCTACTATTAAACTTGATGGCGAGCAAGCTGATCTGTTTCTCAGTGTTGGTCGCAACCAACAAATGGTTAGAAAGTTGATTTACCTTATAGTAAATCATCCTGATATTACCTATGCAGTTGGTGTGATCAGTCAGCATATGCACGCTCCATGTCAATCTCAATATGGAGCTATTTGTCGTAACTTGCATTAGCTGAAGAGCACTTTTGGATGAGGATAGGTTTTAGCGATTTTGATTGGGCTGGTAGTTTTTATGATAGACAGTCCATTTATGGCTTTTGTATCTTTGCTGGAGGTAGTCTTATTACTTGGCACAGTAAAAAGCGGAATATTGTTGCCATTCTAGTGTAAGCTAAGTATCAAGCTCTGGCTCCTACTGCTTACGAAATGTTATGGGTTCAATCTCTCATTCATAACTTGGGAGTTGATGTTCCTACTTCTACGCAAATGTATAGTGACAATCAGGCTTTTTCAATCTTTATTGATAGCAATCCCGTGTTCCATGAGCATGCTAAACAATCAACCTGGATTGTCACTTTATTTAGGATTTACTGATGAAGAAGCAAATTACTACTCCCTTTGTTTGTTTGGATGATCAGTTGGGTGATCTTCCCATGGAGCGATTAACTCATGCGTTCTTTCGAAATAGATTGTTACTCCCTTTGTTCGTTCAGATGATCATTTGGCTAATATTCTCATGAAGTCATTAGCATCTGCCTCCTTTCAGCAATCATCTTTCAAGCTTGATATGTAATTTTCATCTGTATGCTCCAGCTTAAGGGGGAGTGTTAAAGTTACTTCTTTTTTTAATCAAAAAGCATGTTATTATATATTAGCATAAGGGTATTTTTGTAATCATGCCATAAACCCTAATTTAAAATTTTTCTAAGGTGAGGGAATGATTACCAAGCCTGGATCTTTTCTCAAATCTCTCTCTCTCCCTAGTCTTATTTTCTCTTCCTAAACCCTAAAACTCATATTTTGGTGAGTGAGCTAAGCAGTGTAACATATTAAAAAGACAATATTAACATCAAATTTTGTGAATAACTTAAGTGACATTACCTTGATACACTCACGTGAAATGCTCAACTGTCCAACCAACTGAGGTGCTACCATCAACTGATTCAGCTTGAGACCTGAGATCAAAACCTCACCCACAAGACCATCTGTTTTTCCCTTATCTGACATTTCCAAAAGTTGCTTATTCTTTTCAAAACCAAGGTTGTGCTCATTAGTACTGCTACAGGGCTTTCCCTGAAACTTGATCCTTCCAGTTGCTTTCAAATGCGTTGGTCTTGGAGAGTCAAAAGGATAAGAAGATATCAAACTGAAAAATTCAAAACCACGCATACGTAAATCCAACTCAAGTCCATCAACAATAAATGGCATGACCCTCTTTGCATCAAACTCTGTTGCGCTGAGCCAGTATTCATCAAGATAAGATGTTTGAATTTTTGTGGATAATTCAAAGGCAACAGAAGAAGAATTAACAGTGATGTAGTCATGTGAAATTAGGATATCTCCTCGAGCATCAGTAAAGGAACCTTCGGCTTTTGGAGCAGTCCATTTAATGTCAAACCTCCTAATAAAAAATCATGATACATAAGCCAAGTTGAAGTATATGGACATCCAAATTGCAGTAACAAAACAATTTTAATTAACAAAAGAGAGAGGGGGGGGGGGGGGGGGGTGTTCCAAGGATCTTACGGTCTTAAAAGAGATCCAGACATTTTCATTTCTCCATTTAAATCCCCTAATTTTAGTGGCATCAGATGAAGATATCCAGGTATATACCGCTGCATAATTTTATCAAAGGACAAATTTCCAGAGAAATTCACATCTATTGCAGCATCATCCAGCTCACCCTGCAAAAATAAAGTGTTCTACATCAAAATGCAGCAAGAAAAATAACAGAAAAAGTAGACGTATCATCACCACTTATTTCAAAGAAACAATTTCCTAAAAGCAGTCAGGCAACCCAACTAAAGTTAAGACACTACACTTTAGGACTAAATAAAAAGATGACTGCCATCCAAAAGGGGGTGCAGCTGCCATTTAAAACAAGGTACGATCATATCATAAAAAACTAAGATAAATCTCCCACAGAGGGGCCACTCTTGACACCCATAGGAAGGGGAAAATGAGCTGGTTTTCCAAAAAAGTACCCATTCAGAAAGAGTAGGACATATATCAAACTCATTGGAAGGGAAAACAGAAGAATGGAGAGGAAGCAACTATATCTATAATCTGTGCCCAATCACTTGGGATAAGGGGCTGCAAACCCATGCATTTACTAATTCACAAACTGCTATGTTTGCAGAGCACGTGCATGCCAAGGGAACAAATAATGCAACTTAGTAGCAGCTGAAGATAAGGCAGCTGAAGATAAATGCCTCAAGTGTTTGTTAGGATTAGGATATATTGGAATTAAGTGATAGTTCGTATTTGAATTATTTGGATTAGAATGTTGTTAGGTTGTTGTTATCATTTAAACTTCCTAGAGATAGGATTCATTCTGTTTCGTGGGTAGGATAAGTGATAAGGTTAATTATTATCTCTTCATTTGGATTAGTCATGTTGATGTATTTAAACTATGAACGGTGAAATAAGAGGCGAGCAAATATAATTCCTAAAAATCCTTCCTTTCTACTTGTTCTTGGAGGGTTGTCGCCTCGAATACGACTAATTGTTTCCATTCAATTGATTGGGTCATAGCATTTGGTATCAGAGCCAAATGACTTCCAACCCACCACCATCCACACGATCAACTACCAATGATGATCAACTGTCTACTCTAGAAGTCAATAACCATTCACTTCGAGGGCAAGTCGATGACCAACAGGAAGAATTGACAAGAATAAGTGAGAGTATAGATGCCCTTTCCAATGTTGTAGCAAAGATGGGACGGCAGCTCAAAGCAAGGGGTGAGTGGACCAATGAAACCAACCAGAATGACAACGATGGTGATGGTTCCATCAATCAAAATCGTGGAGAAGGCAGTACTAGAGGACCAACGGGAGGCATACAAACTCGATTCTCTCGGTTAGATTTTCTTCACTTCAATGGGGAAGACCCAACTGGGTGGATTTACAAGGCTGAACAATTTTTTCACTATCAAAGAACAACAGCCGAAGAGAGAGTGGTGTTGGCTTCATTCCACTTGCAAGATGATGCCTTGCAATGGTATCAATGGTATGAAAAGACACAACCTAATGTGCAATGGGATGAATTTATGCAAGCTTTATGTGTCTGCTTTGGACCTTCTGAATATGAAGATTTTGATGAAGCTCTAGCCAAAGTGCAACAAACTGGGACTGTGCGTGAATATCAAACACAGTTTGAATGATCAGCTGCAAGGGTACAAGATTGGCCTCAACGCGCATTGATTGGAAGTCACATCGGCGGACTTCAGAAGGAAATTTGTTCAAAAGTCAAACTTTTCTGACCAACCACCCTTCTCCACGCCACCAGTTTAGCCCGTTTGCAAGAAGACAAGTTGCAGAGGCTTAAGCGTGCGTCATTCCCTTCAAAATCTGCACTACTACCAACACTTAAGCCAGCTCTTTTACCAAGTCCCCCATCCAAATGGAGCAAGGAGGGGTCATCACCGTCCTCTAGTTCACGAACTCAAAGTAGCCCCTCATTCAAAAAGCTTTCTTGGACAGAGATGCAGGCACAGAGGGATAAGGGATTATGTTACAATTGTGATGAAAAGTTTGGACCGGGACACAGGTGCAAGGCACAACAAGTGTTTATTTTGGAAACGGTAGCGGATGCAGAGGAATCTGCTGAAGTGTAGGAAGCAATTAAAGAGGAAGAAGAATCAGCAACTATTCCGAAAATCTCGCTTCATGCTTTGTTGGGTATAACCACACCCCGAGCTCTGCGAGTGACAGGCATAATTAGAGGAAGGCAATTGCACATTCTCATCAATAGTGGAAGTACTCACAATTTTGTAGGACGGAAGTTCGCTAGACAAATGGAATGTTGCAAGGCACCGGCAGCAGCTTTCCAAGTTATGGTAGCCAATGGAGAGAAACTGCGGTGCGAAGAAGTTTACATTGCAGTACCTGTGGAAATCCAAGGCTCCAACCAACATGTATCCATTGGATTTACAAGGTTCAAATGTTGTTTTGGCAATGCAATGGTTACAAAGCCTTGGAAAAGTTTTGCACGACTGGAGTAATCTCACTATGGAGTTGTGGAATGAAGACAAAAAGTTTGTGTTGCACGGAGACAATACAGAGAAGGTGACACACGACTCTATTCAATCCATCCAAAAGCTTCTAGCCAATGGATTGGAAACCTACATGATGACTATCAATGGGCCTATCCATGACACTAAGATGGACTTGGCCCAAGTCCAAACCAAAGAACTAGAGGTATTATTACAAAAATTCCAGCCCATATTTCGTAGTCCTAACACTTTGCCTCCCCCACACAACCATGACCATAAAATAATTTTGGAACAAGGCAGGGACCTGTTAATGTTCAGCCATACCGCTACCCTCACATCCAAAAGAACTAGATCGAAAGGACCGCGAAGGAGATGTTTTCCACTGGGATTACACAACCAAGCTCTAGTCCACTCTCTTCGCCTGTTCTATTAGTGAAAAAGAAGGATGGCTCCTGGCGTTTTTGTCTTGACTATAGAGCTTTAAATCGTGTGACTATTAAGGATCAATATCCGATTCGTGCCATAGATGAGTTATTTGATGAACTACATGGCGCATCGTATTTCACCAAATTGGATCTTAAATCTGGGTACCACCAGATTCGGGTTCAACCTAAGGGTGTTCACAAGACTGCTTGTTGCACTCATGACGGTCACTACGAATTTCTTGTCATGCTATTTGGACTCACCAATGCTCCAGCTACGTTCCAACCATTGATGAACGGCATATTTCAAGCCTTACTATGGAGGTATGTGCTAATATTTTTTGATGACATTTTGGTTTATAGTAAAACTTGGGCTAAACATTTATCTCATCTTGAGGAAGTTTTTACCATCTTGTTGCATAACCAATTGTATGTCAACCAATCTAAGTGCCTAATTGGACAACAGGAAGTGGAGTACGTAGGACATATCATTAGTGCAACAAGAGTCTCTGCAGACCCCAAAAAAATCAGCAGCATGGAGGCTTAGCCTATTTTGACAAACACCACCGCTCTCCGCGGATTCCTTGGATTGACTGGTTATTACCAGAAATTTATTCAAGGATATGGTGCCATTGCAGCCCCTCTTACCAAGCTCTTGAAGAAGGATGGTTTCCAGTGGTCAAAACAAGCAGCGTCTTTTCTCAATCTCAAGCGTGCCATGACACAAGCTCCAGTGCTCTCCTTGCCGGATTTCTCTAAGCAATTTATTGTTGAAACGGGTGCATCAGGAAGTGGTTTAGGCGCGGTCCTCATGCAGGAAGGCAAACCCGTGGCTTACTTCAGTAAGGCCATCATGGGTAGAGCCTTAGGACGATCTACATACGAGAAAGAGCTCATGGCAATTGTTCATTCAGTCCATCAATTGCATAATTATTTGTTGGGGCGCCACTTTCGCATTCAAACTGATCATAACATCTTGAAATATCTCTTAGAGCAGCAGATTACCACTATGGACCAGCAAAGGTGGATTGCAAAGCTCATGGGATACGATTATGAAATCGAATATCGTCCTAGATGCATGGAGAGGTGAGTGCTATCACCTATCAACAACCAACGTGGCTTGAAGAGATCCACAACGAAGCACGCCACAACCCCAAATCTTCAAGCATTAAGGAGGTTATGCAAAAGGGGACCCACAGTGCGCCAGGGCTGGTAGAAAGATATGGGTTATTATGGAACAAAGGCCGTTTAGTTTTGCCGCGAAACTCTCCTCACAGAGAGGCAATGATCCACGAGTTTCATGACACACCATGGGAGGACACTCTACTATGTTCAGAACTTATAAGAGAATTGCATCCAATTTCTATTAAGTTGGCATGAAAGAGGATATTCAAGATTACATTTGGGGTTGTGATACTTGCTAGCGGAATAAGAGCGACACACTTTCTCCTGCAGGGTTGTTACAACCACTACCGATACTTGACCATATTTGGGAGGATATTTCCATGGACTTCATCGACAGCCTACCAACATCCAATGGATTCTCAGTTATTCTAGTGGTGGTGGACCGATTGTCTAAATATGGACACTTCATCACTTTGAAGCATCCTTACTCGACAAAAACAGTAGCTGAAGTGTTTGTTAAGGAAGTCATGCACCTTCATGGCATGCCACGCTCGATTGTATCAGATAGAGACCCAGTTTTCACGAGCCAATTCTGGGCAGAGTATTTTCGGTTGCAAGGATCTGAATTGCGTATGAGCTCAGCATACCATCTGCAAACCGATGGGCAAACTGAGGTACTTAACCGCTGCCTTGAGACTTACCTTCATTGTTTTGTAGGTACCGAGCAAAAGCAGTGGTTCAAATGGCTACCATGGGCGGAGTATTGGTGCAACACTTTGTATCACACTGCCACTCACATGACTCCATTCGAAGCGGTTCATGGAAGAGCACCTGCCACAGTTCACAGTTATGAACACAGGTTCACAGCAGTAGCTCAGGTTAAGCAATCCATGAAGGAACGAGATGAAATACTGAAACTCTTGAAGGAAAATTTGGTGATGGCACAAAATCGAATGAAGATTATGAGGATCAACATCACCGCGAATTGGAGTTTGAACCAGGTGACTTTGTTTACCTCAGATTGCAACCCTTTCATCAACTCACCAAAAGCAACATGAAGCTTTCGCCTCGTTTTTTATGGGCCTTACCAGGTGTTGGAGTGGCTCAGGAAGGTGGTTTAAGGTAGGCCTTGCCTCAACAATAACGGATACATCCTGTTTTTCACATGTTCCAACTGAAGAAGAAATTGGGAAGTTTTATCATGTTGCACCGGAATTACCACCAATCAAAGAGGATGGTAGGGTGCTGCATGAACCTAAAAGAACTATAGATTTTGGCTGGATTAAGTCAAGCAAGAAGATTTTGCAGGAAGCGCTGGTGTAGTGGACTGGCCTTGCTAAAGAGGATGCCATGTGGGAGCACTACACGGATTTACAACATC
Source organism: Quercus ilex subsp. ballota (assembly GCA_032727855.1). Classification (NCBI taxonomy): domain Eukaryota; kingdom Viridiplantae; phylum Streptophyta; class Magnoliopsida; order Fagales; family Fagaceae; genus Quercus; species Quercus ilex. The sequence goes on from CM064919.1 coordinate 27,410,929, forward strand.
AATTTTCTTATCTAAATCTTGAGGACAAGATTCATTTTTTAGGGGAAGGGAATGCTATGTTTGCAGAGCACGTGCATGCCAAGGGAACAAATAATGCAACTTAGTAGCAGCTGAAGATAATTGCCTCAATTGTTTGTTAGGATTAGGATATATTGGAATTAAGTGATAGTTCGTATTTGAATTATTTGAATTAGGATGTTGTTAGGTTGTTGTTATCATTTAAACTTCCTAGAGATAGGATTCATTCTGTTTCCTGGGTAGGATAAGTGATAAGGTTGATTGTTATCTCTTCATTTGGATTAGTCCTGTTGATGTATTTAAACTATGAACGGTGATATAAGAGGCAAGCAAATATAATTCCAAAAAATCCTTTCCTTTCTACTTGTTCTTGGAGGGTTGTCGCCTCAAATACGACTAATAGTTTCCATTCAATTGATCGGGTCATAGCACAAACAAGCAAGGTAAGTTATTTTCTAAGCATTTTAGATACCTCTGAGCAAATCCATGCATTCCCTGCACCTCGAATTTCACCTCCATCCACAAGGCTAGCTCTGATTCCGTACAAGTCAGCAACCTATCACATGCAAAATAAATTTACAGGATCTTTTTTTGTACTTGGAACAACAAGCACCAATCTAATTTGTATATGTACTTAGTATCCCAACAAACTTACACAGTTATCAGTGTTAAAAGTGAAATTGGCAGATAAATATGAAAGTGGAATACAGTCAAAAGCAGCCACTGCACCGGCTTCTTTGCTTTTTAACAGTGCTTCAGATGCACATGATGCAGGAAAATCAGAAACTGAATGAGATATCTTCCTAGAAACCATTCCACTTCCCACAAATATTGGAGCATCCAGAGGGCCTTGACAGTTAAATACAGCAGTTCCTGATCCAGCTAACTGCAGCCAATACATAAGGCAAATGGACATGAAGATAGAGATGAAAGGTTAGGGTGGACTTCTATGGATGTATTTTTTGCAAGAGAAAAGATCAAGAAAAAAAAAAGTTCTTAAATATAACCGCAATTAATGCACCCAACAGTTTCAGTTCAATGAAAAGAAAAATAAATAGTTGGGCTTGTACAAAGAACCCATATGATACAGAATATCAATTTTTTAGAAAAACAATATTCAGAAATTCTAGAATGGAAAATATATACCAAAATAGAAATAATATAAGTAAGTGCACCCAACTATTTAAGCATCAACAACTTTCAGATTTTAGAAGTCAGATGCAAACTTAAGACACACATACCGGGAACAATAGAGGCCTCATCTTGAAAGTTTTCATCAGAGAATTTACTTCAACGCAAGGAACCTGAACATGAAAGTACACAGACTATCAGATGGATACAACATTAACTAAGAAAAGAAGGAAAAAATGAGCTATTTCAAGCTACCAGTTGAAGTTCAAAGCAATGCCTTGACTTCGGAGTACAAACCTTATATACTCTCATTGATATGACAACTAAGCACAGGAAGAGATCCACTATACATCCACTTTTAGACAAAGGCAAGTAAGCCCACTTACCACCTCTCTTGATACTCTTAAGAAAGCACTCTCTATTCTACCCACTTATTACCACCTGCCAAGAGTCAGGGTTTTGAGGTGCGTGGTTATTATCATTCCCTATCCTCGCCTAATGGCATGTCGTTTCCCTGGAAATTGCTGTGGCATTCAAAGGTCCCCTCTAGGGTTACCTTCTTTTCTTGGACTACTGCTCTAGAGAAGATCTTATTTACTGACAAGCTCTGGAAGAAAGGTATTATTGATTTGGATTGGTGTTGCGTGTGCAAAAAATGTGGGAGTCTGGGTCAACTCCTCCTTCATTGCCCTATAGCTTTTGATTTGTGATCAATGGCATTCTGTTTATTTGGACTCCAATGGGTTATGCCAAAGAGAGTTCTTGATATGTTCACAGCTTGGCAAGGTTCTTTCAGCAAGCATAGAAACATAGCTTTTTGGAAGGCTGTGCCTCATTGAATTATGTGGTGTCTTTGGCAAGAACTGAATTCTAGAAGTTTTGAGGGATGTGAACAAATATCCTTGATTTTAAAGCTTTTTCCTTCGTGACTTTTAAGATTGGAGTGTTGCAATTCATTCTCCTCCTTGTTTTTCTCTTTTATATATGTTTGAGCATTGTAATCTATTTTGACTGTATCTCCCCCTAAGTACACCCCCAACGAACTTGGTTTGATTTCCTTTTAATTAAAATTTTCGTAACTTATCCCAAAAAAAAGTCTCTCTTAGATATTCTTTTTGAGACTTTTGTAATTTTTTGACACTTTGTGTTCATCATCATGAAAATCAAGTCTATTTGATTTTCAATAAAATTACACTACTTATTTATCATATATGTGTGTGTGTGTGTGTGTGTGTAAAAGTATGGACACAAGCAAAAAGTATAGTGTATGGACCTCTTATGAGTTTATGATACAGTATCTTTAGAAGTAAATATTCACATTAATACTGCATATCAAGCAAAACAAAACTTCCAAACTCACTGTTAACATTAATAATAGTTCCAATGCTGGCAGTACTATTCAGGGGAGAATAAATTAATGAAAAGATTCTTAACATACAACAAGATGATGACAAAACTCAAAAGACATTTCTATGTACCACAAATCTAGATCTGACAAAATTCTAGTTAACTGAATAGAACTTCCATTAGTATTGACAAAACTTAATCCATCGATTTGAGAGGAAAAGTATATGATCTCAATTTATCTACAAAGACCAATAAAGCAACGGGAACCATCATTATCTTTAATCTTTACATCTAAACCAGCTTATATGGATTTTTTTTTTCCTTTTGCTAAATAGTTGATATGGATAGTTCTGTTACAGCTGTTTCAAAATTGTGGTTTAAAAAAATTATGGTTCAAATAATCATTGACTGAAAAATAAAAAAATAAAAATCTATTCAAATAATCCAGGGAAACTCTTAGTGGGGATTGAACCTAGGATGTCTAGGTCTAGAGCTCATCCAAGCCTCCAACCACTAGGTTGCACCCCGGTGGATGAAAAAGTGTTATTTCTATTAATTGAGCATAAGAAAGGAGTTCCATTAATCTTCGCAAAAAAGGCACAATGTGGCCAAGATATTTACAAAAAAGAATAAAACAATTATATACAAGAAGAAAGGGACTCTATAAACAACGGAATGTAATCAGTAATCACTAGATGCGAATCCCCAAGCTCAAGCCCAATCAAAAAAAGTTCCTACAAAAGAGGTAAAAGCTGGTCCCCCGCAGTCTCCAAATCCAAAAATGTAAGGCTGTTACGCTCCCACCAAATAATCTACATCAAACATAACGGAGCCAAATTCCAAATATCCAATGAATGCTTCCCCAACCAGTTCCTCCACCCACATAAAAGGTCAAGGACTCTCTCTGGTCAGACACAAGAGAGACCCCAAACAATCTAAAAACAAAGCTCCACAACTTATGAACCCCCCCCCCCACAATGAATCAAAAGGCGATCCACAATCTCCCCACTACTATGGCACATGCAACACCAATCCACTATAGTAAAGCCTCTTCTTCTCAAATTCTCGCCAGTAAGTATCTTTCCCCATGCCGCCATCCAAACAAAAAAGGAAACCCTCCGAAAGGCCTTCACACCCCAAATACCTTTCCAGGGGAAAATGAAAGAAGAAGACCCCCCTCAAAGCATTATAATAGGAATAAATGTCGAAGTCTCCATTTTTCTTCAACCTCCACCACATCCAGTCTCCACCCACAATCAGACTCCAAAAGATGAAGAAAATGCACAACCATCTCCAATTAACAATCATTAAAATCCCAAAGGAACCTCACATCCCAACTCCCCTTCCCCACATTCTGTCGCACCAACAAAGACTCCATTGAAGCTTCCCAATCAAGAGCATTATCATACAAAACCAGGAAAGTCACTTTGAGAGGTTGGTCACACACGGCCAACAACAATAATCATGATTACAAATTTCAAGGTTTAAACAAAACAATTTAATTATGCAGATGTTGAAAAATAATTTTGATCCTAGTAAATTTCTTCCCATGTGATAAAATTATTTCTGAACTCAGAGTACATCTTCCCAGGCCTAGAACAATCTTAAGTGTAAGAATTACCTGGCACATTAGATGAAACTCTCCTTCCTCAGGATGAATTCCAAAATCTCCAGAAGCTTCTAAAGGAACACTGCCAAACCAGCCACTTGCATTGTGCACAAATATTCGTTGACCACGGAAACATAAACTTGTCGAAATGTCCTGCATTAGAGACATGCACAGTATACCATAATATTCTAAAACCCGTAAAAATAATTTAACTTTCAAAATTGAAACTCAGTGATGGAAACAAATATATCAGTATAAGCCTGAAGCATGCACAATATGGTATGAATGATCACCCAATGACAGCCGTGATGCAACAAACTGAAACAAAAATAAATATAGAAAATTAGTGTACTGCCAAAGCATGGTATGAAGATGACATTCAACAACTCAACAAATATTAAGTGGGCTAGATTAGAAGATCAATACGTCTTTTTATTAAACCTAAGGCCATTATATCTATTCCCACAGAAACAAACCAAGATCTATAAAACCTTCCTCTAGTTTCTATAACGCCTACTACTCTGCCAATAAATGGTAATGAAATTGGTCTTCATTGGATATCTTTTTTTTATAAGTATCTTCATTGGATATGTCACACCCATCTTAGCCAATTTCTTCTCATTGTCCTGAATCAGTGCACTTATCAACAAAATATATATACATATATATATATATATATGTATGTATATATGGCTTACCCTGAAATGCATAAATTTCCTGCTCCAGCCCTCATAGAAAAGACACCAAATTTAAAATATAACTCCAACACAAAAATCAAGCCCAAATGGGATAAACAGTCCTAAATTACCCAGCAAGAATAAGGAAAAAAAATATTGCTGTCAAAATGCGCATTTACAATGAAACTTTTAAATACACGTATAATCTATACCAAAGCCCAAGAGTAGCGAGATACTCCCACCAAAGGTTGCCATGATCTCAAACCCAACTATTTTCCAACCAAGTACCTCAAAAGGGAAGTTTAACACTATAACTGACTAAACAACATGAGCAGAGAAACAAACGTAACAAGATCCTGTCATCAGCGCCCCCCACACCCCCCCCCCCCAAAAAAAACAACCCCTTTTTCTCTTTCTACAGACTGCATATAAAAGCAGAGGATAATCTCTTTTGGCAGCACAATGCCTCAACCTTCATGGTAGTAATTATGCCAATTCTGCCTAAAAAAATTTTTAGGTGATCAAGAACACCCCATTTTTCAGTAGATAAGACTATGATGAAAGTATATGATCTCATTTAGTCATCCGCATCATAATTTCTCTTAACTTAATCAACAGATATGAAGATGAAGCAAGATGAGACAATCCTTGGAGTTAGCATTACTGCCGAGTACAAATCAACAGACACTCTTGAGAGCCCAATTATCAGTGTCAAGTTACAAATACAACGGCAAGATACAACCAGCACCTAAAGATTTATGAAATGGCACCACATATTTCTCCACCACCAAACAGCACACTTAATTTCAGAAATGGCTTGTGAAAACAAGAAAGCATCAATTTATGTTCATGGAGTTATGATTTTGCTCATGAAGTGATATATTGCTTCATGCCAAAGCCTCAATAAACTGAAAATCACCTACAAGCACTAGTGAAAGTCCTACCCACCAACACTTAACCTTAAAAGAAAATTAGCAATAGCCTAAAATGCAAAAATCACCTTGACATAAGCCATACTGCAAGAGATTCAAGAGCCTGCTACATAACAAATACAGAGGTCTTGCACTCTTGCTAATAAGCAACAAGGAGGAACTAAAAATATGATAAAATGGTACTTTCCAAGAATATTTCAAACAAGAAAAGGCAAGCCTTTTACAGCAACTGAAACTAGGACATACAGAAAATGATGATGGAGTATCATATATATGAAAAGCCAATCCCGTCACGTCAAGTTGCCCATGCAGATTTGGAAATGTTTCTCCACTTGACATGCACATGTGAACCTGAAAAACAGAGATGGTATATTTGATCCACAATAGTAAATCAAATTATGAGATAAAATGGAATCTTTTGTGATTAAATTGAAAGAATCTCCTTGTTCCCAGTAAATTACTATTACTTTAAAAAAATAGAAAAATAATAAAAATAATTACAAACTACACCAACTTATTTTTAGAAAGTGAATAAGATAAACAAACAAAATCCTTGTGAAAGTAATTCTCATATTCACTTTCCTTTTACAATATATATAATAGATGGCCAAATTACAGTCTCAAGTTGTGTAACACATACCACTCATTAATTTATCTATTATCAACCTTTATAGCATATGCAGTACCATCCAATAAGAATCTACATTTCTTAAACAACTGTTGATTCATTCCGGCCAACATCTAAACTAGAAATCTGAAGTCAGAATTACCCCATGCAGGCATATCTCAGAAGGTCTATTCTCTCTCTATAAAAGAAGAGATAAATAAAGTATGCTGGCTATACAAAAAACATTGATATCTCTAATAATATAGTATAAATTATTCAAGGTTTTTACTATATTATTAGAGATATCAAGGTTTTTTTTATAGCCAGCCTACTGTTGAGAAAGAAGTCCAAATATCCCAATTTCCAAGTAAACAGAGTAAAGCTTATACTGTAGTGCTTAGCTTCAGTAGGCTTCAGCAGACCAAAATACGGACTACTAAAGTACCACAATACAAATTTTAAAAATATCTAACTCAAATTAAAAACCAAACAAGAAATTGGCTTTAATCTTTTGAATATACTGATTTTCTTTGCAAGGAAGCATCTTTCTTTTATTGAGTTGACAAAGTCACATTCTGAACCAGAGAGTGACTCCCCCACAGTAAACCCAAACCTGAACAATCATCTTGTCTCTTTGAGTTAAACCCCACCTGGGAGCATTAAAAAAGTTCCAACAGAACTTTCTCCACATACAAGAGTCCAAATTATGGTGGAAATAAGTAAAACCAATAAAAGACTAAATACCAAAGCAGCTCTTGAAATTTAGAATGGATGCAAAGTAAAGGAGTTGTAATTAGGGATGTCATAAGACATCTAAAAATATGTAATAGGTCCTCATTAGACGTTGGAACATGAGAAGGGTAAGAATTATGATGAAGTTAGAGAAGCACCTCACCAGTTGCCCTCCCTTTAGACCACAAGATTGGAATCTCTAAAATATTCTCAAAAAGCTGCACAAAAAGACAAACAGGATACAAGGCACATAAAAAAATCCATAAACCAAATGCATAGAGCAGAATGTAGACAATTTTAACTATATCACACTCACTGTATACCTTACCGGAACATAGAGGTTAGCAATTTTTAAATTGGCATGCCATTTCTGCTCAACAGAGTCAACAAAAACATCTGTGGACAACCAGCCACCATCTTCAGACACTACATCTGATTTCCACATCTTACAGTGTCCACTCAGTTGCACATGCACACGACCATAGTGATTTTGAAACGTCACATGTCCATTGACATTCTCCATCTCTCTATATTTTTGATAAGTAAAAGAGTAATCGTATTAAAAATTAAAAGATGTATAAAAGTTCAGGGACACAGTTGAAGCATACAAGCTATATACTCAGCTGCTCCTAAACAAAAACATCAATCCAAAGAATCCAAGAAATCAAATGCATTATTGGGTCTACATGCTACTCAATAAAGATGTTTTGACACAGGCAAAGAGAAGCCAAGTTAATTTTAATTTAATTTCAAGTGTAAGGGGCAATTTTGTAACTTTCTGGTTTCTAGGGATGGGATATAGGGTCTTATTTTGGTTGTATTTAGTTTAGTCATTTAGTTTGGGATGATTAGGGTTTCAAGAAGCCCAGGTTCCACTAGGAATAGGTATTAGTCATTTATTTATATGGATGTAATGCTCTCTATTAAGGAGAAATATATATATATATATATATATTAAATTAGAAGCTATGAAGCCTTATTTAGGGTTTGTTTAATGCAACCTTCTCTGAAGTGTGATGCTAAGGAAATTCTAGGCATGATGCCTTGAGGGTAATTCTTTTTTTTTCTTTTTCGTCCTTAGATTTCCAACTTGAAACCTAGCAAACTCTAAACCCTTAAATCCAAAATTTCAAATCCCTAAACTACCCATCCATCAAATAGACCCAAACACCCCATAAAGAGTCCTAACATTGTTCATGGATTTCTATTCAAAACCCTAGAACATCATAGAATTCATTATGCATGAAGCAATGAATTCCATATAAAAATCATACATCCCCATTGTCCCCTCTAGGATTCTAAATCAGATTTGGCTTCGTCCCCTTTGTCCTACATCATGCTCTCCATCTCTCTATATAAAAATCATACATGGTTCAATTGCATATTTGCAAACTTTTATATAGAATTTATTATACATGGGTCATGCCAGGCTTGATGGTGGGATTGTAATTTTGCTGGTATCAATGGCTTGGGAATCGTATTTCGAATATTTGGAACTTGATTCCAAGTTGATGTGGATTGTATGGTTGGAACGAAATCGTCGCTCCTTTGAGAACACTTAGAAGATGTTGGAAGAGTTAAATGCTCTTTACCAGCGTAGTCTTTTTGATTGGTCTCGTTTCTGGGGTTTTACTGATTGTTCCTCTCTCTCTGAGTTTATGTTTTCTCTTAGAATAGCATTTTGATTTCTTTCTCTTTGTTGTATGTTTTTTCCTTTACCTGTTGTTCATCATCATGAACAACTTGTATTTTTCCTTACTATTTTCATTAATAATATTTCTCTGATTACCTATTGAAAAAAAAAAAATACATATCATCCATAATCACTTAAATTATAATCAAGCTACAAAGTTAACTAATGAACCACAGTTCTAAGTTTCATATCAAATCCTACTATGCCTTTCACCGCGAACCACGACTCTAAGTTTGAGGATGTAATTCAGAAAGTTCAATCAATAAATCTCACCCAAATTTCATATACAAGCTACCAAAGTATGATTGCACAAGTTTAAAAGCCATAACCAACTATTTTGATGCAAGGAACAATCAGTATGCTGAAATGAAAGGAGGAAACCCAGTAATGGAACTTCAAATGCAAAAAATGCAAGTAATATGTACAGATAAAAGCTTTATCCAAACCTCAAGTACAATGTAATTCAGCAAGGAATAAAAATAATTGCACACATAAACATGAAAAAGAAGGAAGTATAACGCTAAAAGAACTTGGAGACCCACCAAAGTATAAAGACCACATCTATGAAAGAAAGCCATGGTGAAACCATCAGGACCAAGGGCTTTATCACCCTCCATCTCCCTTAAGACCTAGATAACTTCCTCCTTCATGAACTCCTTCTCTAAGGACAACCTCTCCTCCTCCACGCTACAAGCAAAATCTAAACCATCCATAGTAGGGCGCCCCAAGTCAGTTTCCTTATACAACCACTGATAGAAGAAAACTAATTGAGAGCGCACCTCCGTCTCATTCTCATAAAGAACACCATCCACCTCGATCCTCTTAATTTGATTAGCATTTTTATGAGAGTTTGCTAATCTATGAAAGAAACCAGTATTATCATCTCCCTCCTTCACATACAAAGCCCGAGATTTTTGTCTCCAGGAAATTTCCTCAAGGGAAGCCAACTGTCCTATATCTCCTTTAAGTTGAATACGACAGAGTTGATCCTCACCCAAAAGCCCCAGCAACTCCTCTCTCACATCTAAACCCATCAGTTTAGTCAGCAAATTTTTCTTCCTAAGAGCCAAGTCACCAAACTCCTCCCTATTCCATTTTTTTAAGTCAGCTTTCAAAGCCCTCAGTTTGTGAGCCAAAATAAAATCTGGTGAACCCACAAAACTGTACCCATTCCACCAATGCTGAACTCTATCAACAAAACCCTCAACTTTCAACCACATATTTTCAAATTTAAAGGCACTCCGACCACGTCGAACAGCACCAGCTTCCAACAAAAGCGAGCAGTGGTCTGAAATAACATGAGGAAGCACCATTTGGGATACATTCTCAAAATGTTCCTCCCAATTTAGAGAAACCAAAGCCCTGTCAATTCTTGACATTGAAGGAAGACCAGAGTCTCTAAACCAAGTGAAGGAAGTACCCTCTAAAGGTAAATCAACTAAAGAATTACTCTCTATAAAGTCCGAGAAAGCAAACATAGCAGGACTAAATGACTCAGAGCCAAGCCTTTCACTTCAGTATCTAATGATATTGAAATCACCTACTAAGCACCATGCCATGGGCCATCTGGCACGCACCTAAGACAACTCCTCCCACAAAGCAGCCCGATGTCCATCATCATTGGGGCCATACACACCTATACAAGCCAAAATAAAGTCATCCACCACTCCTCTCAGTAAGACACTGACAGAAAATTGTCCAGCAATAATATCCAATTTTTCAAAAACCCTTTTATCCCAAATCAGCAAGACCCCTCCCGAAGTCTGCACCGCGTCCAAAATAGCCCAGTCAATGAAAGGACTACCCCATAAACTCCAAACAAAAGCAACATCAGTAGAAGATACTTTCATTTCTTGAAAACAAACAATATCACACTTCCAATCTTTTAAAAGATTCTTACAAACCTCTCTCTTCCGGGGATGGCTAAGCCCCCTTACATTCCAAGAAAGTAGTCGTAGAGTCATTTACAACTACCAACAACCCCTACAGTAATCGAAGAAACTCTGCTCCTACTCCTAGAAGAGACCCTCGTAATTAACATTAGAGATAAGCCCCTTTTTTTTTTGGATAAATAACATAAGAATATTATTAATAATAGAACGATTGCCAAACCGAGTACATTAGGGATGTACTATGGAGGCAGAAATCAGAAAACAAAAGAGATAAGCCCCTTAAGCTCCTTGAGACCTTGTGACCTAGAATTAGGCGGTCGCTTGGGCACCCCAACATCAATCACCTTGAGACACTCTTGTTCCAAAAGGAGAAACAGAGCCAAACATTGAGCTTCGTGTTTCACAATAGGGAAACCCACCATGTTACAGAAATTTTTCATCAATTGGGGCACCTAGTTCGACAGTGGTCCTGACTCCGTCACCTGAGTTCCTTCTGTAGAGTCCTGAACCAACACCAACTCTCTGAGATCATTGGGTTCCCACCGAGACAGAGGGTCACACTCCAACACACAAAAATCTCTCTCTCTCCACTTCCACCACTATGGTCAAACCCTTCGCTGGACTCCCACAGAAAGAGGTGAAGCCCAAAAACTAACTGAAAATCCCCAACAAAACCCACTGACCTTTGTCGCGTCCTATGAACATGGTGGTGACACCTCTGATCTTCAACATGATCTTCTCCTTCCACAAACTCATCTTCAACCCCATTACCCAGGTCAAAGAGAGGAGAAAATCAATTTTGAACCACAATCGCCGCCGTCATTGAGCTACCCACCATAACACCGGTGGACCCAGAGTCCCAATTGCCTAGTCCAAGAGTTACCTCGGCATCGGAGACTGAGCCCATAGAGAAACCCGCCTTAACGGAGGCGAGAACCACCACGTCGGAGCTACCACAAGGCGTCAAGGCATTTCCGGCCACTGGGTATCCTAGTACTCTCAACGAGATGGGTGCGAGAAGCTCCAAGGCTTGATCGGAGCTGGATAACGGCGATCCACCTGCCATTGGAGCCTCAAGCATCGCCAATGGCACCATTGACTCCATCGGTGGCTTTGAGCTCTCACCCACCACACACATACTCTGATTAACAAACCCACATACGCCCAAACCAAAAGGAAAAGTAACCTCTCCGTGGGCCTTACTGATTTAGTCAACTAAATGGGCTTTTTCATGCCCAGGTGAATTATTTTACAACACAGGCCCACTATTAATGGACTTCTGCTGAGGATATGGGTTCATCCACTTAACCACTCTTTTTTCCCATCAGATAAAGACACCCTCGATGCCAAAGTAGCAGAAGTCACCTCAAACGTAAACTCACGCATGAGTCTGCCATTTTTAGAAGAAGCTGAAGCACCAGAGACACCCTTCACCTCAAATTTCCTTAACTTCTGCTAGTTACTGATGTTGACAGATTGCTTCCCATTTTGTCCACCACCATCCGTTGGACCACCACCAACAGCTTCATCAGAAGTCCTCCCTTCCACCCACTCAATGTTTGAACCAGATAGGAATCTATCTAATTCTTTAGAAAACAAACACCACCCAGACCAGTTTGAGCTCGCAGGTACCAAAACCCAACCACAACAAGCTCCACCATAATACATAACAATCTCCACAAAAATACCAGCCTTATTCGACCTTCCCCGGAATTCGAACAACTTATTATTTGCTCTGAAACGTTTGCACAAGTAATCCTTTCCTGGAACCCAGTCTCGAACATCGGCAAAACATGCGAGAATCCATTTCAATCCCTTACGACTCATCCACACGGAACTAGTAATATTCCGACGACACTCGTGAATAGCATAAGAATCAGCCTGCCTGCCGTCAAAAGAGAAAGAAAAGGTTTTGGAATCTATGCGAAAAGGACCTTTATTGCCCCCTCTACCCTGAGGAGAAGGTTTAAGAGCTGAGAAAGGGGGAGGCACATTATTGGGAAGGGGTGTGGGTGAAATTGTAGTGGTTGGTCTGAAAAGGCAGGTCTGAAGGTGAAGGGGTGTTTAGAGATGAAGAAAGAGGAGGACAAGAGGGATGAAAAGGAAAAAAACCAAAAGAGGATGGGAATGGGAACAGTGATGGGAAGAATCCAGGGAAAGGATGAAGTGGCTGGTTTAAAGACAGGCTCCAACAAGCCTTAAACCCAAAATTTTGGGGTCTACTATGGATCCTCAACAAACTAATCAAAGTTAGCCACATGTTTTCTTTTCCACCATTCTATCCTATCCAAACCATACTCTCTTTTACCACCTTAATTGACATGTCCTTTTTTACTACTTCTACTAATGTTATTTTGATTCTTCTTCTACCCTTATTCGTTTCCTTAACTTGAATCAACTAACTCTTTTTCATCGGAGCATTAATCACTCTCCTCTACACATGACCAAAAGCATCTCCACTCTAAAGCAACTCTCCCTCGTTTTTTCATCTATAGGGGTCACCACTATCTTTAAGCAAATTCCTCCTTTTGAATCCTATCTTTGCTTATATTTTTTACTTAACCATCTTAACATTATCGTTCAGCTATTTTATGAACATGTTGCTTTTGGCACTAATTATCATTTTGTACAAGATAGACCAATAGCACTAATTATCTTTAATGACCATACGGAAAATTGTAATGCCTCAACACTTTTTACATCCATAAAAATGAGATGCATAATTATTATGCTGTTAGTTTAATGGAAAGCAGACATACTCTGGTTTCCGTCAACCCGTGGGGTATGTGCCCCCAAATAATACCTAGCAAAGCCAAGAAGAATGTCTAAACTCAGAATTAAAACGTCCAACAACTGTTCTTATCAATTTTAAATCATTTGAGGACATTTCATTACAAGGGCCAAGCTAAAAGCAAATTCTACAATTTATTGTGCTCACCAGATTTATTCATTTATTTATTTTTATAAGTGTGCTCACCAAATTTATAACTTGTTTCATCACTCTTATATCAAAATCCAAGGCCAATGACCTAATATCACCTGAATTTATGTGCAAAAACATTTGGTAGTGATTGTAAACTCTAAATATCATAACCAGGTTGCAGGTGGACCACCATGGTTCAATCTTGTTCTTGCCAGCATGGTAACACAGACAGACCATCATTGGCTACGTTGGTTCCTTAATCAAGAGACATTTTTCCTGCTATCTATAATCATCTCAAACAGGAAATGAATAGTTGATCCAATTAGAAACTTTTACCAGGTCATTGAACTTGGTTAATGCATTGATTATCAGTATTCTAAAAAGCATAATCATTATGGCTTTCTGCTAACATATGAATTAGTTTCCTTTATTGGTTGATTTAAGCTTCTTTTTCTTTTTTTTAAAAATTATAGCTTTCCATGTTTTTCATATTACAACGTTTATGTAGGGCCACTGATAACATAGTCCAACCAAGAAATAGCCCCTTAAGAATCCAATAACGATAGTAAGAGTATTAACATTAAGTAAATCCAGTATACAAAGAACCAATATGAATCATTTAATGTCCTAAGCCAGTTAAAAGGTCATCTGACATTTCAGAACAAATTAGTGATAAAAATAATAGACATGGCACTTACCTAGGCTCCCTGTCACCATATGCGAGAAGCATCAGCGTTCCACCTTTGAAATGTACAGAATCCAGTGTAATCGGAAGAATTTTCTCAATGCCTTCAGTCTGCACAACATCTACCCCGTCGACAAGTTCTGCAGCAAGATCTTCAACTTTTGGACCCATGCCTGACTTCAGATTTTTCATGGGACCAATGAGAAGATAAGATAACAGCTCCCCCACATTCCTAGAGAAAGATGGAAAATATGATTGTAGGCTTAGGGGCCAAATGGGAACTGGATGGTAATTTGCAAGCCAAGTCTCAAGCTTTTTAAAAGTGGAATTTTCAGCTGTCTGGCCCCTTTGACTCTGGAAGTTTTCATCATGAACACCTAAACCCCCATTTTTTTCATTACGCATATTAGTGTTAGCGGCTCCTGCAACATCTCCAACCAACTGTAAATTTCCACTGGCTTTCTGATCTCCTATAGATGTAGGAGATAAATTGCAAAGAGAAGTATCATTTTTATTTACAGTAAGGTCCTTGACTCCTGAATCTCTACATTGTTTTACAGTAAGGTTATCAACTTTTAAAGTTTCTTCATGACTACTCATTATAGAAGTGCCAGCATGACTATCAACCTCACTTTTCATCAAAAAAGCGTTGAGTTTCATAACATCATAATCTTGAGATGACTGAGAAAGCTCAGCAGACTTTACAAGTGATAGATTCTGAAAATATGCAAGTGCTGCTAATGCACTGCGCTCAAGAATTCTTCGTTTGGCAGAAGCATTAGATGCAGAAATGTCACTTCCATTAGCCTTCCTCTTGAATTTGCGCTTTATAGGTAGTTTAATCACTCTAGACCAGAATTTAAGTCCTGAACCAGGAATCTTAATACCAAATGATTTCTCCAAATCTGCATGCTTCATGTTATAATCAAAACCAGTGTCCATGCAATGATGATCACTCCAGTGCATCTTCTCATCCATGCATAAAAAAGACTTGGAGTGTATTAAATCTGTTGAATGAATTGCATCCTCTTTTAAAGTGTCAGCTTCAGATGCACTGGGACTTCTCTCAAAAACAATGTAACCCATCTCTGCAGCTTTGCTAGCTTCATCATCTCTTTTTCTTTCCCAACGAGCAGCTGCTTCCTCTCTAGCAAGCCTCCTGGTTTTTGTATGATAATCAATCCCTTCTTCAGTTGATGGGTGCCTCTGTAGACTACCTTCGGCAGAGGGTATCCCTAACCAAGTGTAATCCTTCTTTTGCGCAACAAAGAGACTTGGGTGGGACAAAAGCATATCAATTACAATCTTCCCCCTCCTTAGACTTGCAAAAGGACGAACACGAATTTTCACAGTGGGTACCTCACCACAAGAGAATTCTTCCTTATGAGGTCCAAATGAACATGACTCCAACGTAATGCTCAAAGGTGAAATCCTTCGGACCTTACCAAACTCAAGTTCACGCTGAATATGTTCACTGACTGCTGAACAAACAGAGGGCAAAAGCTTGGCTTCTATAAAACCCTTTGCTTTTGTCTTCCCATACCACACCAACAGGCATACCCCAGATATCACTGCTGCAAATACAGAGCACCTAACTAAAAGAAATCCCTCTTCCCACAAGGGAGACAATGACCTAATCAAATCCTTGCTTTGGAAAAACGGTTCTTTAACACATTCTACCTTTGACTCATATCTTGACCTAAGGGCTCTCCTCAATAACTCTACATTTTTCCCACAAATATTTGAGAACCTAATCGCCTGAGTTATCCATGGATCCTGTTTTGCACATGTACACCTGCGAAAGGCCCTTCTCCCCCGCTGTGCTCTGTCCAGATAAACAAACTTGCCTTTGTTTCTACCATTTAAAGAGCCATGAAACGGAGTCCCAAGAAACGGGCAATGGAGATTTACACTCATTATCTCCCCTTAACATAGAACTCCACCAGACAGCACAGTCATCAGCCGGGGACCAAGAACCTGCTCTCAGCCCCCCTAACAATTCACAACATTACAAAGTGGCCAAGCATACAAATCCTAAGAAAGTAAAACAAAACACCTCCAGTTAATGAGTCAAACAAAAGGAAACTAAATCTAAAACATTGAATCTTAAATAAAACTCATGTTGTTCCGTTCAGTAACTCAACTTTTTTAACTTTTCAATGGAAAGATGATTCACAAAAAAAAAAACAAGTCGTTACACATCACCAATGCAAAATGAACAACAATGACACTTTCAAAAATTGATAACTTCTTAGGTAAACTACTGATCATTAAAAATGACGCCACCTCTCACATTAGCCTCATTTAAATTGAGGTACGCCGTACATGTGCTTATTCAACATAGGATCCTAAGTAAAATATACATACATTTCGAAAATTTAGTTAATTCATCGTGTTTTTAAACAACCAAAAGTGTGCATTAACAGATATTAGAAACTTTATTAATATATCAAAAGACATATGAAATACAGAAGTTACTCATGTTTTTCAATTTCTGTTTTGTTAGACCATTGTAATTTGGGGACTTTGATTGTATTGCCCCTATACTACATTCCCAGTGTACTTCGGTTGTCTATGTTTCTTAATAAATTAATTAATTAATTGATTTTAAAAAAAAAAAAAAAAAAAAAAACTTTTCATTACTTATCAAACAAAAAAACAAAGAAATACAGTAGTAACCGACAGTGACAACGTCGATACATCCAATGACAATAACCAACAAAAACATTTTTCCTTAAAAAAAATCCCTAGTTCAAAGTTTTTTGTTGAAATTTTTCTATTCCAGAAAGCCTAAAACAACCATGTAGCTTTAATAAACTCATTTATTGGCAACAAAACACAGAAATATAACAAAAACCTAATCTTCGTCAATTTTTTCTCGGCAAGTAATACGTGGAAAAAATGGTGGATTGGGAAGAGAATTGAACCTGAAGTGAGAGGATTGAGCATTTGGCACTGATTTGCTTATTTTTCTGATTCTTTGAGAGCTTCTTTTTTTTTTTTGCTTTAAGAGAGAGAGCACGTTGTGTGGCTGCTTTTTGTTTTGTTTTGCGGTTGCTTGCTTGAATAATAGCTGGGTGGAGGGTGGTCTTTTGTATCTGCCTAGGTGGGAAAGAAAGGAACAGAGAGCGAGCGAGAGAGAGACAGAGGAATATTACTGGCTTCGTTCACGAAAATGCCACTGAAGAATATGTTTTATTACGATAATGACCTTATCACTACGCTAAAATGCCGGACATTGTGGATCAATCGCTTCACTTCCAATCCAACACCAGAGCCTTTTCTAATTGGCAATTTAATGCTACACATTTGGGATTACAAATGCAATCATTTATACATATTAGGACTTTCTCCAAAGAAAATAATAATAATAAATAAATTTATATAGTATATGTAGGGATAAAAGCCCAAAATTATATATTAGGCCTTGAGCCTTATCCGAAGAAGTTGGTATGTCCGAGGAGGGACAAATAGTTGTGAGGAGTTCCAAGTTTGAAATCTCGTAAGAAAGAAACGAGTTAAGGATGGTCCGAGGAGTGGATCCTCCTCGGACGTGATGAATACAATTCAAATCTGTATTTTAACAATCTAGGTGACCCTCCAAAAGGCTCCAGCGATAAGGATGTACATCATATACGTATCAAAACGATAAGAACTCAGAAATATCTAAGGAAAAGCTATTACCACCGCATTAAATGCACTGCATCTACTTTTCTGGCCGTATTTATGTGGAGAAGACCCCTGAACAGAGCTGTCCTAACTACCACCACTCACAGAAAGCTAAATAAGATGTTTGATGGGACATGTACTCAAGTGAGGGCTTAAATGATCAACAAGTGTAGGATCAAGTGGAGAAAAAAATAGGAACTATATAATGGGAGAGATCCTGTATGAGAAGGGGATCAAAAAAATTGGAGAAAAGATTACTGTAGCAATTAAAACTGCATTTGTAATCAATTCTGGGGATTTATATCATAATCGACCTCCTCGAACAATGAATTCATTCAATTTTTTAAGCCTTGTTTCTTGTTTGGTCATCATTTAAACACATACTAGTCATTGTTAAGTTCATAAAATGCCTAGCTCTTTGACCTACTTTCTACAAATTTATCGTACTGGGCTCGTTGGGCCAATATCCCATATCTATTGGGCTTGGGCTGCAAAACGTGACCTTATAATTGGCACCGTCTGTGGGAAGAGCTTGTGTAATAGTGAAGGCAACAGCCAACTATGACAAAACTAGGTCCACAACAAGCAGAATCGAGGGGATCCCAACATGGTGACCCTTTTGTCAACCTTGAGCAGAGAGGTGACCGTGAAGGAAGTGTGCATACCACACATACTAACAGGAGTCAACCTCTAAGTGGAAGCCATATCTCCCATGTGAAGAGCAACAGAGGCATGCAACTGGAGATTGACCAGTTAAAGAGGGATTTGCGCCATGCAAGAAGGAGGCGAGCTCCCCGTGACTGTGATATTTCTTCTGATGATGGAAGGGACGTTAATTACCCGCGGAGGTCTCAAACCCTACCCAGTGAATCCTTCTCCTACGAAGATGAGCGCCATCATGAGTGATGGTTTAAAAGCCCGTGACATAAAGGTGTGAGAAACGATGCTATGAGTAGAGCCCTAAACCAAATCTCCAAGTCGCCCTTCACACGCAAGATTGAAGGGCCAAGACTTCCTCGGCGTTTTTATTAGCCAACATTCACCATCTACAATGGACGAACAGATCCTGTGGAGCATGTGAGCCATTTCAACCAGAGAATGGTTGTCCATTCCAAGGACGAGGCCTTGATGTGCAAGGTTTTTCCATCCAGTCTGGGACCCGTTGCGATGAGATGGTTCGATGGCCTAAGGGCAGAGTCTATAAGCTTTTTCAAAGAGCTCACCCAAGCATTTGGCTCCCGGTTTATTACTTGCAGGAGAGTTTCTCATCCGCTAGCTTTTCTCCTATCTTTGAGCATGCGAGAGGGGAAGAATCTTAAAACATACTCGGATAGATATTGGGAGATGTTTAATGAAATCAAAGGTGATTTTGACGATGTGGCCATCAGTACTTTTAAGCTCGGCCTCCCAACCAAGCACAGTTTGAGGAAATCTCTGACTGGTAAACCCGTCACCAGTGTGCGCCAACTCATGGACCGGATTGATAAGTATAAAAAGGTTGAGAAAGACCAGCTGTAAGGGAAGGGAAAGGAAAAGGTTATTCCCTCAAAGAGAAGGGATTTCAGGCCGGACCGATACAGCAACCGGCCTCGAAGAGATTTTTCGGGACATTCAGGATCCGCTAATACTCAAGCAGTCAATGTTGTGTTCCGAGAATCGGTACAACAGGTTTTGGAGAAGATTAAGCATGAACCATTCCTTAAATGGCCGAATAAGATAGCAGGAAACCCTGCAAGGCACAATAAAAACCTTTATTGTCAATACCACCAAGATGAAGGACATACCACAGAGGATTGTAGAAATCTGTGGGACCATCTGGAACAGCTCGTTCATGAGGGAAAGTTAAAACAACTCTTGCATCGCTCCAATGGCCAGGAAGGCCAGACTAATTCAGAGCCCTGAAGAGATGACTCCTTGAGACCCCCCTTGGGGACGATCAATGTCATCTTCACTACTCTAGGAAGAACTGGCTCCTGCCCCTCCAGAGTGATGTCTGTGGCTCGACTATTTGCCGAGGATTCTAATTCGAAGCCCAAGAGGGCTAGAGCAGAAATTCAGCCAATTCTGAGCTTTTTGGACCAAGATAAGGTTGGAACCATATAGTCCCACGACGATGCTCTAGTCGTCACACTCAGGATTGGGGGCTATGACATGAAGAGGGTAATGGTGGATCAAAGCAGTGGCGCCGAGATCATGTACCCCGACTTGTACAAAGGGCTGAACCTGAAACCTGAGAACCTAACAGCCTATAGCTCTCCTCAAGTGAGCTTTAATGGGAAAGTTGTCATTTCGAAGGGTCAAATTAGACTACCCGTGCAGACTGGTTCAGAAGTGGTGGGGGTGGATTTCATCATTGTAGATGCTTATTCACCCTACACAGCAATTGTGGCGAGACCCTAGCTTTATACACTAGGAGCCGTCTCTTCCACTCTGCACCAAAAGGTGAAATATCCGTCCAAAGGCTAAGTTAAGGTGATCCCGGGAGATCAGTCTGTGGCTAGACAATGCCTGGTGGCAGCCATCTGGCATAAACCCGAGGCTGAGTCCTCGACCCATGCTGAAGGGGGCTTATAGCAGTCAAAACCTCCGGTGTTGCCTATCGATGATTCAGCCGAGGAAGCGAAATGTGAAGACTTGGTAAAGGTTATTATTAATGACGATCCGGAGAAGTTCTTTCAGGTCGAGGCTCGGCTGCCTCCTCAAGAGAAGGAAGAACTGGTAGAATTCCTCAGAAAAAGCATTGATGTGTTTGCATGGGATGCTATTGAGGCCCCGGGGTGGATCCAGAGTTCATCTGCCATCATTTAAATGTTAACCCAGCCATCATTCCCAAAAAGCATCCGCCTCGGTGCCCATCTAAAGAGCATGCAGATGCTGTCAAAGACGTGGTGACGAAGCTCAAGCGAGTAGGGGCAATCAAGGAAGTTTTCTACCCTAAATGGTTGGTTAATACTATAGTGGTTAAAAAGAAGAACGGGAAGTGGCAAGTATGTGTAGACTTCACAGATTTGAACAAGGCTTGCCCGAAAGATCCATTTCCTATGCCTAAAATAGACCAGCTGGTGGATGCAACTATAGGCCATCCTCGGATGAGTTTCTTGGATGCCTTTCAAGGATATCACCAAATACCACTAGCCTTGAATGATCAGGAGAAGACCACTTTCGTCACTCCCACTGGGAACTACCACTACAAAGTGATACCATTTGGTCTGAAGAATGCGGGATCTACCTACCAAAGGATGATGACGATGATGTTTGAGCCACAATTGGGCAAGAGTATTGAAGTCTACATAGACGACATGGTGGTGAAGAGCAAAGTGGTATCTGAACATGTGAGAGATCTAGGAAACATTTTTGAAATTCTTAGAAAACACAAGTTGCGCTTAAACGCTTCTAAGTGCTCATTTGGTGTAGGAACAGGCAAGTTCTTAAGCTATATGGTAACCCACAGGGGGATTGAGGTCAATCCCGATTAAATCAAAGCTATTAACAGTTTACAACCACCTCGGAATCCTAAAGAAGTCTAGAAACTGACAGGGATGGCCGTTGCCTTGAACTGGTTTATCTCTCGATCAGCAGACAAGTACAAACTCTTCTTCTTACTGATGAACAAGTGGAAAGGGTTTGAGTAGATCGAGGAGTGTGCCTTAACTTTCCAACAACTTAAGGAATATCTATCTCGGCCACATTTTTGAAGTTCTTAAAAAACACAAGTTGCGCTTAAACCCTTCCAAGTGATTGTTTGGTGTAGGAACAGGCAAGTTCTTAGGCTATATGGTAACCCACAGGGGGATTGAGGTCAATCCCGATTAAATCAAAGCTATTAATAGTTTGCAACTACCTCGGAATCCCAAAGAAGTTCAGAAACTGACCGAGATGACCGCTGCCTTGAACCGGTTTATCTCTTGATCAGCAGACAAGTACAGGCCCTTCTTCCTACTGATGAACAAGTGGAAGGGTTTTGAGTAAACCAAGGAGTGTGCCTTAACTTTCCAACAATTTAAGGAATATCTATCTCGGCCACCTATCATGTCCAGTCCTGAAGTGGGTGAGATCCTGTTTACCTATATCGCTGTGACCCCTTATGCTGTAAGATTGGTGTTGATACGAGTTGATCTTGGCATACAATGGCCAGTTTATTATGAGAGCAAATCGCTGCAAGATGCCGAGGTTCGTTATCTATCACTGGAGAAAGCCATCCTAGCGATAATGCATGGTACACGAAAGTTGCCCCATTATTTCCAAGCACATACAGTTGTTGTTCTCACCTAGCTTCCACTTAAAGCCATACTCCGAAAGGCTGATTACACGTGAAGAATTGCTAAATGGGGCACGGTTCTAGGGGCTTTCGACATCAAGTACATGCCTCGTACTTCTATCAAGGGCCAAATCCTCGCGGATCTGGTGGCCGAGTTCGTTAAACCCCCATTAGTAGAAGTAGCATCAACACAAAACATGGATGGAAAATCGGTTGGCATGATCTCCCAACGAAGTCCTCTACCCTAGGAAGTGTACGTTGACGGTGCAGTAAATTAGAAGGGTTTCGAAGTGTAGCTAGTGCTAGTTTCCCCTGAGAATATCACTATTGAGAAATCATTAAGGTTGGACTTCTCGGCCACAAATAACGAGGCTAAATATGAAGCTCTGTTGATGGGAATGACCATGGTTCAAAAAATGGGCGGAAAAGTAGTAGAGATGTTATTAGACTCAAGATTAGTAATCGGCCAAGTGAAAGGAGAATTCAAAGTGAAAGATGAAAGAATGCAAGGGTACTTGAGTCAGGTTAGGCACCTACAATCAGGGTTCGAATCTTTTAATCTGTTGTACATCCCTAGAAGCGGAAACACACATGCTAATTCCTTAGCCACACTTGCGACCTCCTCAGCGCAGAACTTGCTTCATGTTATCCTCGCAGAGGATTTGTACAAACCCACAGGGGTGAAGGAGGAGGCGACCCATGTTCACCAGGCCAGAACAGGGCCTAGCTGGATGGACCCTGTGGTATTATTCTTGAAGGAAGATACCCTACCTGAGGAAAAATCAGATGCTGATAAAGTACAAAGAAAGGCTCATCGGTTCTGGTTGTCCAAAGACCAAAAATTATATAAACGCTCATTTTCAAGGCCATACCTGCTATGTGTATATCCTGAAGTAACTGAATTACTCTTCGAGAAGTTACATGAGGGAATTTGCGGAAGCCACACTGGAGGTAGATCTTTGGTGCATAGAGTCATCACTCAAGGTTATTGGTAGTCAAATATGCAAAAGGAAGCACAAAAATATGTGAAAAAGTGCGACCAGTACCAACGGTTCGCACCAAACATACACCAACCAGGGGAAGTCCTTAATCCACTGTCCAGCCCTTGGCCATTCGCTTAATAAGGCTTAGACATTATCGGTCATTTCCCCAAGGCAGCAGGAAACAAGAGATACCTGTTGGTCGGCACGAACTACTTCACCAAATAGGTCGAAACTGAACCCCTAGAAAACATCAGAGATGTAGATGCCAAGAAATTTGTCTGAAAAAACATTGTCACCTGGTTCAAGGTCCCTCATACCTTCATTTCAGACAACGGCTTTCAATTTGATAGCAAATCTTTCAGGAAATATTGTTGTGAGTTGGAAATTATGAATAGATATTCTACCCCCGCTTATCCCCAATGGAATGGACAAGTAGAGGCGGTTAACAAGATCATAGTGAATGGACTCAAGAAAAGGTTAAATGATGCAAAGAAAAAATGGGTGTAAGAACTGCCATATGTCCTCTGGACATATCGGACCACGCCTCGTAGATCCACTAGGGAGACCCTCTTCTCAATGACTTATGGGGCTGAGACTGTTATCCCCTTAGAGACCGACTTCCCAATGTTAAGGACCAACTCACTTAGTCCGAATAGTAACAATGGGCTACTAGAGAAGAACTTAGACTTGATTGAAGAGAAAATGGAGAACGCAATGGTCCAATTGGCATACTACCAACACAAACTAAAGCAAGGTTATGATGCCAATGTGAAGCTGAAACTATTAGCACCCGGTGACTTAGTGTTGAGAAAAGTTATGGGCACTGCAAAAAACCCAGCGTGAGGAAAGTTAGGGCCCAATTGGGAAGAGTCATATCGTATTACCTCAGGGGCTAGCATCGGGGCATACTTTCTAGAAGATTTAGATGAGCATGTAATACCATGCCCTTAGAATGTAAACAAACTAAAAGGGTATTATTATTAATAAGTGACTCCTTGATCAATATGTTTATTTGTTATATAAAGGCTTTGTACTTTCTGTTATTCTTTCTATATAAGTGTTAAACAAATTCTAAGTCATGTCAGGTCTCTCGGACCACATACTTGGGTGAAATTAACACTCAATGGCATCTTTATATAAGTGTTAAACAGATCTTAAGTCATGTTAGGTCTCTCGGACCACATACTTGGGTGAAATTAACACTCAATGACATATTTATATAAGTGTTAAATAGAACCTAAGTCATGTCAGGTCTCTCGAACCACAAATTTGGGTGAAATTAACACTCAATGGCATCTTTATAAGTGTTAAACAGACCCTAAACTATGTCAAGTCTCTTGGACCACATACTTGGGTGAAATTAACACTTAATGGCATCTTTATATAAGTGTTAAACAAATCCTAAGTCATGTCAAGTCTCTTAGACCACAAACTTTGATGAAATTAACACTCAGTGACATCTTTATATAAGTGTTAAACAGATCCTAAGTCATGTCAGGTCTCTCAAACCACAAACTTGGGTGAAATTAACATTCAATTGCATATTTATAAATGTTAAATAGACCCTAAGTCATGTCAGGTCTCTCTAACCACATACTTGGGTGAAATTAACACTTAATGACATCTTTATAAGTGTTAAACAGACCCTAAGTTATGTCAAGTCTCTCGGACCACATACTTGGGTGAAATTAACACTTAATGGCATCTTTATAAATGTTTAAAACTATGAGTAAATCCTTAGATTGATAACTCTGAGTAAGGTAAAGTCTTTAATTATTTATTCAAGTATTGAAAAATGTGAAGGGTATTTCCCTCTTTCATTCTTTACTGAGTTCACTGCTTATTTTTATTAAAATTAGCCTTCATTGGTACTTAGTTAAATTACTTGCATTAGTAGCGGGGTCTTATTGTTGGTTGGTTTTTATTGAAACTAAAGTAGCAACAGTTCAAGATTATTTGCAATAACAATAAGCCTGAAAGTATATGAAATGAAGACATGAGAGATAGAAAGAAAAATACATTCATTAATCCAAAAGAGAGAGAATACATTATACTCCATGACAACAGTTCAAAAAAAAAAAAAAAAATCCTAGTGGCTAAGTCTTTGCTTTGGGGGCAAGAGGGTTAACAGCCTGGTTTGGCTGGGAGATGGCAGCATCCTTGGCTTTATCCTTGCCTTCAGAGGGGGGTTTCTTCTTTTCCTGACCCTTACCCTTATCCTAGGCCCCCTCAGCTTATTGATCCTGGTCATCAGTTGGGCCAGATCCCTTAAAAGCCTCGGGGAGGGCAGGGGTCAACAGCCTGGTTTGGCTGGGAGATGGCAGCATCCTTGGCTTTATCCTTGGCTTCAGAGGGGGGTTTCTTCTTTTACTAGCCCTTACCCTTATCCTAGGCCCCCTCAGCTCTCTGATCCTAGTCATCAGCTGGGCCAGATCCCTTAAAGGCCTTGGGGAGAGCAGGGGTAGCTTGGCTGATCAGGGGCTACTCGGATGTTCCTAGAGCGTGCTCAAGAAGAGAGGAATCAGGACCTGGGAGTTCACAAATTTCTGGGTGATAATATATACTCCCAGGTTGCCTCAAGTCAGAGTCTGCAGGGACTTCTGCAACGTCAAGAGCCTTACCCCATGATATGTTGCAGTAATCCCGACATACCTCTGAGAGCTCCTCAGCAAGTCTTATTTGCGTTTCTTCCACGCCAAGTAAATAAGCTACTGACTTCTCAGCCTCTATTGCCTCTTTAGCTAGTTGGGCCGCCTCCTTGGCCTTTTGAAGTTCAGCTTTAAGTTCTTTGACCAGCTGTTGTTCAATGGCCAAGTTTATTTCAGTCACGTGCAGCTTTTGGCGCTGATCCTTGGCCTGCCTTTTAGCGGTCTTTAGGCCCGCCTCGGCACTGTCCTTGGCCTGGACCACCGCTTTCAACTTCTAGGACAGTTTAACTTGATATTGCTTAAGAGCTCCCAACACTTTCTCAGCCTCGGTGCGAGATTGGGCCTCGACCTTAACTTCGTTACGGGCCTCATTAACCCGTTTCTCGGCTACAAAAACCTGTTGGGTAATCTGCATAACAGGAATAGAAGAATGCCATGTAAGACAAGGAGAAAGAATGAATAAAAGTGACTAAGTGTTCAATTAGAAGAATAGGTCAAACCCCTTACCATAGCAAGATCCCTCTTAAGGGATAAGAAAATATTGGGCTGCTTGAAGTGCCTGTAAGCGTCCATATCTCTTGGAAGAAGAAGTGGCTGCTCCAGGGCTTTAGCAATGTGACCCGAGTGCCCCCTTGAAAACTTCAGACTGTAGCATCCCAAGAGATGGGGGCACCATCCACCTCCAACCTGGGGGACCAAATATGCGGTGGTCGGCGCATGTCGGCCCTAAAAGAGTCCTCCTGGCTGTCAACGGAAGTGGATCTCTTGCCTTGGTTGTCCTTGGCCACTTTCTATGTTTAACCCCCTTCTGAGGACCCACCTCGCCTTCCTCTAAAACCTCATTTGGCCTTTTCTTCTTCAACTTAGGAACTGGTTTCAGTCCGAGGTTTGGGGGAATTTGAAGAGGGGGAGGGGGAAGATTGGCTGGGACTTAGGATTTGTTGGTATCTTTTGATGCTGACACTTTATTCCTAACAGCCATAAGTTCCTTTAAACTTTTGTTTCCCTTGTTGAAAGCCATCTCATCTTCTTCCTCTTCTGAAGTGTCTCTCAGACGGGCAACCACGAGAACCGGGGCTTGAACACTTGATTGCCTGTCAAGTTCGTCCTCAGCGTCCGAGTTAGAGATCACTTGCACCCTTTGAGGCTGCTCCTCTATGAAATGAAACTTCTCAATTTCTTCTTCGAGCGAGGAGTTTGAGGAGGCAACCCCTTCTCATGTTGCTGCTGCTTCAAGAGGAACTGGTTGAATTGGTTGGACAACCAGAGGAATGCCCTGTAGGAATAGGTATGCTACTGGTGGAAGGTTTTCTCGGGCTAAAAAGCTGGGCCAAGATACGTCGATCCGAGTTATCCGTGGGTCACTCACTCTTATGGCATGGCCAACCTCTTGGATATGTTTGAGATAGGCTGAAAATCCAATATGAGATGAACAGCCCGCAGCTGCCTATCTTCACTTATAAAAATCTCAGATCTTAGCAAATAGTTGAGGGCCTCAACGTTGGTTAAGCTAAGCCTGGGAGCTACGTGCCTTTTATCTGTAAAAACAGCCGAGGAGCAATACGGTTAGAAATTAGAATCCGTTATTAAAAGAAAATAAAACTAAGAGGGGCAAGACAGGGTCAGGTTTAAAGTGTCTAGATCTATTGTTAAGAAGCCTAATTCTAAAGCACCCCACCTGGCTTTCCCGCTTGAACGGGGCAGTGAAGACCATCATGCCATGCTCCCGAAACTATAAGGAAATCATCTTTCATACCCTTGTTGGATTTGGATGGACATGATGTCAGTCTTACCACGTATGACCGGGATTTGAGATAGTATCACGTGGCTTTTTGGGAATGGCACTAGTACATGTGCACCACATCATGCCAAGTGAGCCGCAGACCCAAATGCTCGTTGAGAGCATCAACGCTACCTAAAACCCTGAATAGGTTGGGCGCGCATTGGTGGGGGCATAACCTATGGTTGAGGAGGTAATCCCATGTTACCCTACCCATTGGGAGGTCCATTTCCCCTTCTATAAACGCTATCATAGGGATGACGACTTCTCCCTCCTCTTGGTTTGTTTCTATTTGTTCGGAGGGATAGTATCGCAGGGCGACTTCCTGTGGTATGCGATACTTTTCCTTAAAGGCCTCTATCTTAGCAGGGGAGTCCACTAAGTGTCTAAATCTACCCATCCCAGCAAACTAAAAGGGAACTAGCGAAGTTGATAAGTGAAAAAAAATAAGAATTTGATGGCCGAAGAGGTTGGCCGAGGAGAAAAAGAAAGGTTTAGAGAAATTAAAACTTATGTGAACTAAGATATGTGATGATCCCTGAAACCTTTAGAGAAACTCTCAAAGATTTCTTGGAAAAAAGGTGTGGAAAACTTAACGAATTATCAGGCTTTGTGAGTTTGAATGCTAGAGATTGCTGGAGAGCTTGAGAGTTCATAAAATGAAGGGAAAATGATTTCCTTCAAAGCTTTATATAGAAGGCAAAAATGAGTGGGAGTTATCCTGCTCGAAATTCTAAGAGGAATGTCAACCATTCGATCTGCGCCTCACCATCATATGTGAAGGACATAACGCCGCCTGGAGCAATTAATGACGCCTCACAGGCTCTGAAGCGTCAGTAGCAATTATGAGGCGCACAAAACCATTCTCCCACACATGTAAACTCAAGGATTTGATGTCCCTAATTCTTATTAAATCAAAACCACGCTTTTTCTCCTCAGGTGTGAGAGAAAAACCAAAGTTTTGAGGGGCTATTGTAGGGATAAAGGCCCAAAATTATATATTGGGCCTTGGGGCTTATCCAAAGAAGTTGGTATATCCGAGGAGGGGCAAATAGTTGTGAGAAGTTCCAAGTTTGAAGTCTCGTAAGAAAGAAACAGGTTAAGGATGGTCCGAGGAGTGGATCCCCCTCAGACGTGATGAATACAATTCAAATATGTATTTTAACAATCTAGGTGACCCTCCGAAGGCTCCAGCAATAAGGATGTGCATCATATACGTATCAGAATGATAAGAACTCAGAAATATCTAAGGAAAAACTGCTACCACCGCATTAAATGCACTGCATCTACTTTTATGGCCACATTTATGTAGAGAAGACCCCTGAACAGAGCTATCCTAGCTACCAACACTCACAGAAAACTAAAGAAGTTGTTTGATGGGACATGTACACAAGTGAGGGATTAAATGATCAACAAGTGTAGGATCAAGAGGAGAAAAAAAGAGGAACTATATAATGGGAGAGATCCTGTATGAGAAGGGGATCGAAAAAATTGGAGAAAAGATTACTGTAGCAATTAAAACTACATTTGTAATCAGTTCTGGGGATTTATATCATAACTGGCTTCCTCGGACAATAAATTCATTCAATTTTATAAGCCTTGTTTCTTGCTTGGTCATCATTTAAACCCATACTAGCCGTTGTTAAATTCATAAAGGGCCTAGCTCTTTAACCCACTTTCTACAAATTTATCATATTGGGCTCGTTGGGCCAATATCCCATATCTGTTGGGCTTGGGTTGCAAAACGTGACCCTACAGTATATAAGGAATCTGGATCATGGAAGTTCGGAATTTTTTTTTTTTTTTTTAATTTTCATGTAAGTAAATTTGAATGTTGAACATTTGAATTCCAATTTTTTTTTCCTTTCAAAACAAAAGATTTTGTAGGTTTAACATTCGAATTCTTTTTTCTCTCTCTCTCTCTCTCTCTCTTCCTCCTTCAATGTCTCTCTTGCACTCCCTCTCAAATCGAAGAATTTTGCAAAATTTTGTTTCCTCCATGATATGTGTTACGCATGCGTAAATTGTTTTGTCTATCAATTGTCATGTTAGAGTTGTATTTATTCTACTTTTAGGTAATGTCTTCATTATGGATATTGTTGCTTATAATCAAGTGAATGTATTGAATGGCTACACTCAATTAGAGAGGGAATGAGAGAGCAAAGTCTAAAATGGCTATATTATTTTGGGGGAGAGAGAGAGAGAGATTGGAGAGAAAAAAATTAAATTAAATTAAATTTTGGATTTGCAAATGCACAACCACACTACACACTCAACTAAGTATCCAATCAATTTAAAGCACCACATTGCAGGCCAAAATGGTAACTAGACATAAGATTCCAACTATATAATTAGTTGTCAACGTTTTCAAACTATATTTTTTACTAGCATCTCGAGTTTCAAAGACTCGATTTTGGCCTATAAATCGAGTTTTTGAGACTCGATTTCCATGGCCTAATCATATCCGATGTGGCATATTTTTCCACGTGGCGATCACATGGAAATCGAGTTTCTAAGACTCGATTTCTAACCCTTATAAATAAAAACAAATCAGAGAGTAACCAGAACATCAAAGAACAACCAAAAAAAAAAAAAAAAAAAAACCCAGAACGAGAAGAACGAGATCGGACCACCGTGCGCGAGGACCACCGCGCGTGACCCAGGCCGCGCGCGATCCCTGGCCGCGCCTGGCTAGTGAGGTGAGCTCTTTCTCTCCCTCTGATCTGAGTCTCTAGGATTGGGATCGTCTGGCTGGTGAGGTGAGCTCTTTCTCTCCCTCTGATCTGAGTTTCTAGGATTGGGATTGACGTGTTTGGGATTTCTGAAATTTGTTTTTGGGTATTTCGGTTTGTACATGGACTTAAAATTTTTTCAAATTTTTTTGTGTTAGAAATTGAGTCTTAGAAACTCGATTTCCATGGAAACTCGAGATATGATTAGGCCATGGAAACTCGAGATAGTAGTAAAAAATATAGTTTGAAAACGTTGACAACTAATTATATAGTTAGAATTTTATGTCTAGTTACCCATTTTGGCCCACATTGCACAAGTCACTACTTATCGCCTCATCAAGTTAAGAAATAGGCTCTTTATCCCAAAAAAAAGTTGAGAAACAGGCCGTGGAAAAAGTTGTGTTCGTAAGATTGCTCATTAAATATATTGATCAAGAGGACAAAGAAAGCTTAAAATCATCGTAACACAACCAAATCAATTGTAACAATCGGCCATCAACAAAATCAACTACGGTGATCAACTTAGCGAGCAGTTTAGGGTTTTAGAAATCAACCCAAACCACACTAAGTTGAACCCTTATAGTTTTCCCCATATTCCCTTCACCCAATAAACTTAACAAAGTTAACGACATACATAATGAACTCTCCCAAAGTATATTCCCAACTTGCTTGTTAGAAACTACTTCGTTCCTGGACGAATAGTAACTCCCAAACAAAACGCACAAATTCTTGTAGAACTGAGAATGAAGTTTTCATTTCGTACATGGCATATAATAAAATAGTACGTGCATCCAATCTCCAAAAAGAAAAAGAAATCTCTATTGTTTCTACTCTCTTTTTGGAATGTGAATATTTACAGAATCCCCATGAATTGCCAGCCTCCAACCCCCCACCAAACCCCCCCACCCCCCCAAAAAAAAAAAACATATTTTGAACATATTTTTACAATTCAATTCTGTTAAAAATTGACATCCGCCAACCTTGATAGCTTGATAGCCTTTTTTTTCTTCTAAAAAAAAAAAAAAAAAGAGCTATCAAGCCTTCTTACCTTGGATTACATATCCATACTTCAATATTGCAATTGCTCTCCCAAAACTCCAATTTTCAGTGGTTTACAAAGGCTTGGACTACCATTTCAACAAGTAGCACAAAATTCAAAATAAATAGCAATAATTTCTCATAGTGCCAAAAATTTCATAAGAGATCAGAACAATAACGGAAGTCCAGAGAACTACAACAATACACAGACCTATCAAGTTGAACTACTTTCTAGTTTCCAAGGAAAAATATTCAACGAGCAAAACTGCCAAAATGATATGTCCCATGACAATTTCCAACAACAAGATCCAAAACGCCAAAGAAGAAACCTCATTCAGTCCATGGCAATAATACTAAAAGTTATCTTTCACAAAACCACAGCCAAGTTTATTTCGCACTATCATATGAACAATGAGAATTACATGTTCATATATAGATGTTGAAGAAAAGTCTCCACAACAAAAACGTCGTTTACCGTACTGGCTGCTGGTTGTAATGGTTCTTCTCTTTCTTCTTTGCTGCAGCAAGTCTTGCATTCCTTGCAGCAGCCTCTTGAGCAGCAGCTTTTGCAGCAGCGTCCATCTCTTTACTAGATTTCTTCTTCTTCATAGATGCCATCTTCTTTAGCCTCTCCTTCACATCAACAGCAGATGCATCCTCCTCTGTCTGTTCGGTACCAGCAGCTTCATCTGAACCATTGGTCATGTCTGCATTGTTGGGCTGATCCTGGGCTTCTTTAACCTCCTTGGAAGTTTTATCCTTCTTTTTCTTCTTCTTAGAGCTCTTGGACTCCATAGAGACATTTTCCTTTTTCTCACCATCTGCAGTAGCCTCCCCATCTTTCTTCTCTTGTGCATCAACTAACAATGCAAGCCAAGAAATTTTGTTCAGGCAATATTTAAGTTTATTGATTCAAAAGACAAGTTTAAGTAAATGCTTGTGGGCTGATATAAATCTTAGAATGCATAATTATCATCACATTAAAAAATTTTAAATAATAATAAAAATAAAAAATCAAATCAAATGATCTAAATCCATAACATGATGAGAAGCAACTCATACCTAATAAACTAAGTACTCATATAATTGTGCATATTGTAAATTGGCTCTGAATATGCATAATAGATGTGGTAATTCAAGGACAGCAAAAATGATAATAACCAAGCCTAATGTTCTAAACACGTGGTTCACTATGCATGTGCCACATGCACATATATGCATCTCTGCGCGCGCGCGCGTATGTGTGTGTGTGAGAGAGAGAGAGAGAGAGAGAGAGGGAGAGAGCAACCCTAGAAAAGACTCCATTAGATTCTTGAAATGAGATCATTTATTATATTATTATGCAGCTTTTTTGGCTATGCGAACCTCAAGTTTATTAGAGTAAAAATAAAAAGTAATCCAAGTGGAAATGGTAAAAATAACTTAAAACCTTTTTAAGCTGGAAACTGAACTAGGCACACAATTATAAAGCATTAGAAAGTTTCATCAACAGATATAGGTCACATTTACCACGTGACTCATCTTGTTCATTGCTGTCTTTCTGGGAAACTCCAAAATCAGCCAAAAGGGCCTCAAGCTCAGCAAGCTCCTTCTTCTTCCTTTCCTTTTTCGAAAGTTGCCTCTCTGTCTCCTTAGCTGGGACAGAAACTTCCAGAGCTTTCTTCACCTCTGGTTCAGGGTGCACTGGAACCTCAGTTTCATGTTCATGCTCTTCCTCAACATCATCATCCCCTTCATCAAGAATATCTTCTTCACTCTCACTATCCTATAATCACAGATAGACAACAATTTATAAACCGTCAGTAATTTCCAACCATGCAACCAAAAATTTTATTTGCATTCACATAAGCAAATTCCTTTAAAAAGGAAAGTTAATTCTATAAAGAAATACTAAACAGTCTACAGACCAACAGCTCCTCTCCCCCCCCCCCCAAAAAAAAAAAAACTAAAATGTTCGTGCCATCACCATTCAGCAATTGATTGCTAATCATAAGAAGCAATGAATTGAAAGCATGACATTAATGAAATTATAATTTTAGAAATGTGGTAATCCCAAAAGGATTTGGTAGAGTTTTATTTCTCTTACACGATGCAATAATCTATAAAACTCATTTACATTTCAAGGAACATTTCAGACTCGCACAATTAATTTCATTTTGTACAAAGCTGTATCAGGAAGTTGTACAGCCTATAGAGACTGAAAACACAACATACACCAAAAAAAAAAAAAACTACTGAATGCATTCTTGCACCCCAAAAAAGGGGGTAAACAGCTTAACAAGAATATAATAATAAGCACCTTACAAGCTCCGTCCACCTCACCATCAACAAGCAAGAAAGACCATGCTAATTCTGACTATGCTTCTACGGTTAGCATTCCATTCAAAACACTTCCATCAATCATTTAGCAAGTCCATGCGGCTATAACTAATCCATTTCTTCAAGTCACCCAAAACCTCTTCAGGTTAAAAGTACACAGCGGTACTGACTAGCCAATTCCCCTCAAACTAAAAACAGCATAACTAAAATCTTGTGTCCAAGATTTTGCACACACACACCCATCAACCATGATCTTTTTATCATAGAGTTCTGGAGTTGCAAAGAAGTTCGTATTGGTAAATCATCAACTATGTTCTTTCTCGATCAACATCCACACTTCAAAACAAATGCCCCATTTTTTTTCCTCTCAAAATGCCTCCCTTCATCCCCCATTTTACAATCTATAAAACTAACGTTGGGGGTAAACCGCACAATGCATAGCTATTGTATAATAATATTTAGGCTAAAATACATAAGGCACATTGACATTGACAATTTTTTTAATTGAAAAGGGTGTAAACAACAAGTTTTAAAGAGTGGTGCATTTTATATCCTAACAATACAATAAAAATGGTGTCAATGCTGGTCACATAAGAAAGCGAAATTTTTCTGCCTCTAGCATTACTTTGAACCTAATGTTAAGACATTCTTATTTCTCACAATAATATTAAAAAAACAAAAAAATTAAAGCAAATGAAATGGCGAACCTCGGCGTGGCTCAGCTGGTCCGTAGTAGTACTCTGCTGCTGCTGCTCCTCGTGCTCCTGCCCGGCCCAGAGGTCTTGTGCCGGAGCTGAGGTGGCGTAGTAATCATCCTCATCCTCATCATCCACATCGGCCCAGGATTTGGCATTCAATGGGGCCGGAGTCCAGTACTTCTGAGGCTCGGGCTCCTTAGGAGCCGAACCCGAGTTTTCCTTGGAATTGGAGGAGCCCTTGCCGCCTTTGCGGTCCTTATCTGACTTCTTCTTCTTCCGCCGCGTGTCGAGGGCCGCAAACACGTTGGTGTTGTTGAGCACCAACGACCCCTCGTCTCTCCTGCTTCCGCCGCCCACCATTTCACTCTCTCAGATCGCTCGCAGATCAAAAATTTTGGTTAATTTTTTTTTTTTTGGTATAACTGTAATTTCAGTGAACCTCAGGGGCTCAAGTGCGAAGGAAACGAAATCAGAATCAGATTTTAGATAACTCCAGGGTTTGGGTTTTCGACAAATTAAGATCAAACAAAATCTTATCCGAAAAAACACAAAAATACTATTATATATATATATATAACTAATATAAGTATATATTTACTAAAAGAACAAAAATTAAAAAAGAAAAGCTTATAATTCTGGTTTTTAATAAAATTTGATATATGAGATATTCAAAAATCAAGGAGATCAGAGATTTTGGCGAGGATTGTGAAGGTTGGAGACGGAAATGAATAGAAGCTGAAGGGTTTTTTTTTTTCTCTGAGAATGGATTTACAAAAAAGAGAAAGCTAGAGAGAGAAAGTTAGGGTTTGATTGGTTTTGAAGAGAGAGAGACAAGGAAATGAGAGTTGGTTACGTTTTGCAGAGGGAAGAGATGGAAGTAGGGCTAAAATCGACAGAGAAGATAACGTAATGGGGAGGAGCACGAAAGAGGAGATTTTATAGGGTTTGTTTTTTATCTAATGGGGCTTCAAACTCGTTAAAATTACTAACTTTGGTATTGTATTTTCTTGAAATTGCAAAATCGGGTGCTTCTATTTTTCTATAAACTTCGTTCTATACCCATTTTAAGTTAGGAGCAATTGACATTTTGGTCCATGAAATTTTGATTTTATCAATTATGCCCTTATAAGTTTGTAATTGTTGTTTTGCTATTTGTTTTGATGGAAAACTTTTGTAAAGAGGGTTTTTTGTGTTTTTTAGTATTTGGTAACATAAAAAACAAATAAGTCAGAGGAAAATTATCTTTGATTAACATAAAAAGTATGACTTATATTTAGATATTGTTTTCCATTATTATTATTTTTTTTGGAAAACAATTTTATTTCATAGCAAACTAAATTATTTTTTAACTCATTTAAGGTAATTATCAAATATAAAAAAATAAAATAGTTTTACGGAAAATATTTTTTAGAAAATGACTCATTTTCTAGAAAATATTTGTGCCTAAACAAACAGAGTGTTAATGTAACTACTCCATACATATAGTCGTTAAAATGTTGTTGTAAGTTGTAACCCCTAAAACCAACTACACACTAATGATTTGTTTGATCTGAAGATGGAAAAATGTTGGGAGAAATTAAAAGATTTTAGTTTTTCATTATTGAAGAGGATGAAAATGTGGAATAATGGAAAACAAATATAAGTTTCATTTGATTGGTTGAAAAGAAAAAGAAAATGGAAAAATTGTTTTGTACTTATACCCATATTACAAAGTATATAAAAATTAGTTTTATTATTATTATTATAATATAATAAAAATATTACCATATTATTATATTTTTGTTTACTCATCCGTTTTGCATCCATAAGAACATAAAAAAACGTCTTCTTGTATAGCTCTATCAAAAGTGCTTGATTTCAATTTGTATCTTAAATTACCATAGTTCATTAACTTAATAAGAATCCTTAGTAATACTAGGCTCAAACTATCTAGTTGATGTGGCAAGGCACCTCAAATTAATGATTAACCAAAAGATATTTTTGTGAGTCTTCACACACACATATTAGACGTGTATTCAAAGATTGAACAGTGATTTTGGATTGAGAAAGATAAAAGAGCATTAATGGAAGGGCATTTGCATCATTCTCATTCAACTTGACTTTTTCCTCTTTATTTTCTCTATGGTTTGGGGGTGATAGGTTTGGTGGGGCCAAGTAAAAAACACCCGGAACCACCCCTTTTTCTCTCAATTTTCTATCGTAAACCAAATAAGAGAAAAGACAAGTTTTCTCTCCACCAACTTTACATCTCAACCAAACACACTATTAGGAGAATAGTCAGACGCATAAGAGTTCTAGACACTGACATGAGAGAGAGAGAGAGAGAGAGAGAACCAACACAGTCCTTATTTTTCCCAAATTTTATTTATTAAAAATGGACTACCAAAATTTTTATAAATAAGAAAATGGAGTTCATTTTTTTTGATATTAAGATAATAACCAAACTACTCTCTTCTTCATCCCTTCACCACTGCCAAGACATTTCTCACAAAAACAAAGATTTTGGTTGTGGGTGGCTGCGAGATGACAACATTGGCAGTGTGAAGTATAACTTCCAGAATAAGAATAGTGATGTAGTAGTGAGAATGAAGATGGTGCAAGGACAATACAGTGATTTTAGTGGTCATGGTGGTGTGTGAAGTAATACAAACGGTTCAAGGATGTTGATTATCATGGTAGTGGTGGTGATAAAGAAGATGGTGTGACAAGGCGATGGTGGTAACAGCTACAACAGTGGTGGCAGCAATATAAGACACAGGAAGTTTTTAAGTGTAGTACAGCAGCGATGACATGGTACTAAAACCATAACATAGCCAGAAAATGTGGAAAATCAGCTCAGAAATCAGAATCCCAAGTCCAAAGTAACTTCAATTGCTTTGATGTATCACCATGAAAGTTACAAGTCACACTAAAAAATTCACATCTCAAGGGTGAGATGAAAGTAAGACACCTTTGTGTAAAGAAAACGAATGCAGCGGAGCTAAGCAATAGATCTCCCTAGGTACATTACTCAAGAGTGAGGATTGCAAGTACAATAATATATAACACCAAAACATATAACAATCCCAGAAGAGAATGAAGGGAGAATTTTCACAATTGTCGTTGTTTTCAACACCTTGTACACTTACATTTATCCATATGTATCATATTGAGCAAACTCGGTACTAATTTTATCTCTGCCTGCATAAATATTTGGTCAAAGCAAAATGGGTATGAAACGAATATAAGTGGCTATTCACCAGCAAAGAAACACAACATTTTTGTTCTTTTCAATTCTGTCTCTGCAGTGATTATGCCACAAAAAATAGGAAAACCATGAGGAAAAAGATTAATACAAAGAATATCTTAATCATCAGCCACCTATTAGAAGATATGCTGTTCAGGTACTTGAGCAAGGCCCCTTGTGCCCCCTCCACATTGGCCAATGTGTCTTCCATATTCTCATCAATCCTGCAACAAAAAAATACCAGTATCAATTGTCAAATTTAAATTCAAATTCAAGGGTCAGAAAGCAATGAAGCATTGATATTAATGTAGTTCAAGAAAGCCTGCTCACATTCTTAACTGTTGAAGCATATGCATGGAATTGTTTTTCGCTAAACTAGAAGTGTTTCAAATAGTTGCACACCATTAATCTTTTTTTTAAATGACAACATATATCACGTATAAGAATTTAAGTAATCTGTGGGTGGGAGGGTCGTAGCCTCGTAGGGTATGGGTGTGTAATCTTGCATAGCTAAAGAATGAAGAATCCAACAGTTACGATCCAAGATCTAGAATCACTGCATTTCAACATCTTCCTAGGTTGCTATGACATCAACACATCTAGCTACTCCATGCACAAGGGCAGAAAACTCTCACTAAACATTATTTATGACTGATTCAATGGCCATGTATCTGTCCCAATTCCCATATACCAAGAACTATGCAGAACCACTGATTACTTAACTATAAATAATCAGAGAAGTATAAGGTTCCTCTTAAAGATCTCCAACTTAAGTCTTGACAAACTGAAGGAAGAAAAGACATTAAAAGATCACTATCATCTGCCAACAAAAGAAAAGTTCTACAGCAATCATCTGATGAAATTTACTACAAAATATTAGAGGTTCTTATAATATTAGAAAAATAGACAAGTTCTCAGAAGAAGAAGACAGGATAGTCATACATGTGTATGTGTGCACGTGAAGAGAGAGAGAGAGAGAGAGAGAGAGCTTTAAAAGCAGGAATGGTACTGAGATTCAGCCTGTAACCTTTCACCACGAATATTGTGACAATGGTAAAATTTTGTAAAGAGAAATAATTGTCAAATTTATAGATGTAGGCTCTTAGAGAATGACGCCTCAAAATATTGATATCAGAAATTTGATTTAAATTTCTCTGAAACTTAAATATAGATCCTTTCTCTGACTGAAAACTTGTATGTAATCAC
Organism: Quercus ilex subsp. ballota; assembly: GCA_032727855.1. Classification (NCBI taxonomy): domain Eukaryota; kingdom Viridiplantae; phylum Streptophyta; class Magnoliopsida; order Fagales; family Fagaceae; genus Quercus; species Quercus ilex. The sequence goes on from CM064919.1 coordinate 27,449,732, forward strand.
CTAATTTAACTCTCACAATGTATAGAGATATGGAACAAATAAAATTGGAGAAAATGGAAAGTGGCCAACTCAAGATCTATATAGCATGTCTACTTAAAAGAGTGAGTTTTTGAATGAGATGTAAAGCAAGTACACCAAAAACTACCTTCACTATTCCACCTATAATCTGACAGACTAACATTGTCAAAATGCACCCTAGCTTTTAGAGAACCAAATTATTGAGCAAAGTTGTAGCCTATGTAATTTTACTTGGCATTGTTTAGCTAATCAAACTTGTCTTGAGACTCACACTCAGCTCACACATCATTTAATTAGCTTTGACTCAGTTAATTGATGTCATTACCTAATACAAACAGTTCCAACCAAAATATAGTTTTAAAAAAAGAAACGGCAGGTTAAACACATCTAGTGGGTCTTGGACTCACGATCTCACCCTCCATCACTTTATTATGGGAGGAGCAAGTGCAAATTGAGATAGTGAGTCGTTTATGGTGATAATATGTACATGATTCATGAAAGAGTCAAGTAAGATAGTGAGTTTTTAATGATGATAATATGTACATGATTCACAAAAGAGTCAAGTAACTGATATTAAAACTAATGTGTGAAGTGCGGGACATATAGTGGAACATCAGTTATCAATGCTAACTACAATATATGTAAGGAGATATGGGGCGTTCGATTACATGAAAGATAGAAAATGCTCTTACGGAGAATTGCTGCAGATGCCCTTCTAATTTGATTAAAGATCACAAATTGGTGTCAGTTAGCCTCCTCCAAATGTCCTTTTCATGAGTATATAAAAAAAAAAAATCAGTTGGGAGTTTAAGCTCTCCCATGCTGCCCCTTTCTCTCTGATTCTACCCAAGCCCTCTCCACACGATTTGTGACAATCAAGCTATGATAACTCAAATTATATAGATTGGATTGGATAGGTGTGCGTTATGCGGGCATGTGCTCAGTCCCACATAGGGTGTTTACTAGTCGAACTGTGCTATATAAACGATTACAAGCAGCCCCAATTATAAATTGACCACCCTTTTTGGGGTATAGCGGAGATGTAACTAAGTTTGTGACAACCTAGTTACACCATGTCGATTAGGGGTACTACAGCATAACATGGCCCAAACGAGGATGTCAGAAATTTAAGTGGGAGAGATTGGATTGGATTGGATAAGTGTGTGTTGTGTGGGCATATGCTAAGAGTCCTATATTGGGTGTTTACTACGTCGAATTGGGGTGTATAAGCGATTAGGAGGAACTACAATTTATCTTCAATAATCATTTTGGGGTATAGCGTAGATATGACTAGCACTTTCTCAAGTCATGACACAAGCAGGTTGCAATCCCTGGATTTCTGCAGCAAGCCTCTCCTCTATTATTCTTCTTCCCTCTTTTTCTCTCTCTTTGTCCATTAGCATCAAAAGTGGTTGGGAGAAGCAGGGGGAAAGAAAAGCTGCTAGACAGCTAGGCAATAGATATAATATATATATTGAAAGGATGAAAAAACCAAAAAAAAAAAAAAAAAAAAAAAAAAACTCCGTGACTCTCTAGCCCAACACAACAATTTGTTTCAGCACATTGTTTAGTCTCTCCAAAGCACTTCTATTACACCACAACAAAAGGCCAAAACTCCTTTATATATATAGAGTAGGAAGTTGACATTTAACAATGCTTTCCACTCATTTAAAATTTATGTAGGAGCTAGAATGGCATGACATGGATGCAAATGGAGCGTCAAGCTTGATGTTACGATAGCAACAACAGTCACAGAGTCAATTGAAACCATTGTACATTCCCCACCAACTCTTCTTGCATGCAGAGAGACAAATATGAGTTCACATTATTTGTAGCAATAATTCTTTCACAATATTTGGAGGTTGAGAAACCAAGTCTGCTTTAATTCTATGCCACTAAATATAGAAGAAACACCATGAAAAGTAAAGAGAGCCTTCAGAGAGTAGCTGGGAAAGAGGGATGAGCTACATGAAGAGATTAATGGCTTGTTTGGAAGTTTAGAGAGGGAGGAGAGTAGAGGGGAGTAGAGGGAAGGGGAGTAGTGGGGAGGAGAGTAGAGGAGAATGATTCACCTCCACCTTATTTGGATGTTTTTAAAATTAGTAAGGGGGAAGGGAGTAATTAGCCCTTCCCCTTATGTAATTTTGTTAATATAATAAGGGTAAATTAGGTAATTTACTTGGTCAATAGTTTATGTACTCTACTCCCCCTCCAAATCTCTCCAATTTGGGGGAATTAAAATTGGGGGGCTAGAGGGAGTCCAAACCCCTCCAAACTCCTCCAAACCCCTCCCCCTCATTCTTTAAAAAACTTCCAAACAAGGTAACTGCATTACTCTCCCTCTCTCTACTCTACTCCCCCTCCTTTTTAAAACATCCAAACATGCCATAAAATGGCTTGTTGGAAGGCTCCTAACAACTGGGTGAAGCTCATGTAGCCATGGGTACAAATAAGGCTTCCCTAGATATTATTGTAAGGAGCCATAAGGGTCAGGGAATTAAAGCTTGGACCAAACTCATTAAATTAATGTTCATCTAAAGTGGCAAAGGCTCAAACTTTGAAATGGCTGTATCTCAAATCCTGGAAGTCCTATTTCTTGGAAGTTCGATGCCCATGTTCACGGCATCCATAATTGGGGGCGAGTAACCCAGGTTGGTTTTCTTTTGGGTTAGCAGATTCTTTAATGGAGTGCCACATGAGCTTAGCCAATGGACCAACCAATTTTCTTTTTCTGAGATTCTTAAGCTAGAGGATCTTCCTTCCTTTTTTTTATCTTTGGTCTGCCAATTTGTGTAGTTGTATATGTTTCTTTTAAATGTTATTCACGTTTTTGTTAGGAAAATAAAGAGTCAACTATAATATATCTGTAGTGTGAGAGAGTAAAAAGTAAAACCTGATAGCAATCTCTCCTTGCTGAGAAACCAGAGTTGCCAGCTGGTTGAAGATGCTGCTGAGCTCATGAATGGTAGACTCAACATTTTGAAGAGCTTCAGCTCTGCTCTGCATGTAACTGTCTTGCAATGGAACCATTTGTTGTTGTTGTTGCTGTTGCTGTTGATTATGTTGTTGCTGCTGCAGCAATGGCTGACTCTCTCCATCTGTTTGCTTCCTGTAAATTTAAAAAGCATGAATAAAGTTTCACTTGAATATAAATTCCAAAGTTGAAGGCCCTAGGATCTTCGTTTAGGTGTAATAAAAATCATAATTAATCAATTCAACTCAACACTGCAGAACTTGGCTTTACAGGAAAATTTGATTGAACCAAGATAAGTAACAAAGCCTCTAACTGGGTTTAGAAGTAGATACAACAACATATATATATATATATTGCAATTCAATTTTCCACATAAACTACATTGCATTTCACAATCTTTCAGCATCATAAGGAATGGAGGAAAAAAGAAGAAGGTAACTTCTTAGGATGTTTCAGAGGTATAAAGAGTACAAGCAGGGATGACAAACTGCAAAATTTTAGAGCTAACTTCGAAAGCAACTCAGGAAAATGATAAGAGAAACATTGACTGAATGGATTCCAAACAGAATTCAGACCAAATCTAGACAGAAGTCTTCTATTAACTCATATTCTTGATATATTAGATCATACGTTTCATACATATTAACGAATACAATAATTGATTAATCATAAAAACATAGTGATTCAGATCTAAAGGATTATATGATGATACATCAATTAAATAATAACCCAGTAAAAGAGGTCCCTGACCAACAAACCAAAACAACGAACAAGCTCTTACCCAGGAAACAATTGGGATGAAGATGGTGACCCATTAGCCCATGGAGGAGGTGGGGCATTTGAGGAACTAGCAGCTGACCTGGTAGCCAGTGGACGTTGACGAACAAATGGATTTGTAGATTCCTTAGAAGCAGTGGAAGAAAACAGCTGTCTTCTGTTCTCATGAACCTTCAAGTTCTTTAAGAAACCAATAAAATACCATTAGTCTTCAACGAAATAGTATTACAAAAAATATGAAGCAACAGTGGTGGAAATAGACTCCCACTGAGATAACCAGCCTGACTGAAAAAGCAAAGATACTCAGCAACACTGGCCTTACCTCTGTTCTCATGGTAAGAACTTCTTTGAACTCTTTTGTGGTGCTCATCAACCGATTCTTCAAGTCATCTACAACAGTGGTTGAGTGACTAGTGGTGTCACTAGAGATATTCCCACTATCATTTCTAGAGTTGCTAAGGAACTGAAGATCTACCACTGCAGAATTTAGCGCAGTAATATCTTGCTTAATAAGCGCAGTCAGCTCCTGGATTTCCTTAGTGGGGTCATCAAAAACCGAAGTCCTCTTTGCCACTACAAATCAATAAAAGCACATTAAAAGGACAAAGTTCATCCTTAACGCAATGTGTTTACCATAATTCTAAAAACTATTGATCGCAACAGTATCCACTCTCCAACCATCCAATTAGAAGAATGTCCGAACATTTCTTCCTTTCTGACAATGGTTTTTATCTTTTTTTTTCTTTTTCTTTTTTTTTTGACAACACTTATAAGTTCAACTTCAAAAATTCCAGCACAATTGTAATAACGAATTCCTCATCCAAATTGTATTTTAAAAACCAAACAATAAGCAAGATAAAATAAAATTCTAGTACAAGACTTTCAATTTCATCACTTACACTTTGCCAGCTTGGTAAGCTTTTGCGACGTCTGGTGTATCCCATACCCGATTTTGGAAGCCCTCTTGTTGAACTCAGACTGAATTGCAACCGCAGACCTCTGTTCCTCCGACTTTGAGCTGCTACTCGGCCCATTCGGAGCCGACGGCCCTGATGAAAACGACTTCTTTAGCCTCTCGGCTATACTCTGGAACTCCTGTGTCCGATCCCGAAACGGTGCCAATTTCACATGCATTTTCCCTAACCCTACTTTAAAATCCAAATCCTATAATAACATAACCCCCTGAAATCACAAAGACTCATTCAGATCTTCAAAATTTGAAATCCAGCAAACCTTCAGACACAGATTAAACCTATTCTAACAATAAAACCCTATACATTTATTAACAAATAATAAAACCAAATTGAGCTTCAAAAACACACACACATTTAGCCTAGTTGATCCCAATCTTTGATTTGTTGAATTCCTTAGGGAAAAACAAAATAATAAAAACGAAATTATAATTTCAAATCTTCAAATTAAAGCCTAGTTGATCCTACTACTGTACCAAGCTTTGATCGAGTTGAAATTTTTTTTTTCCGGTAAAATTCAGTAAACATAACATTCCAGCTTTTCATTTTTCCTACATTTTCTTATCAACCAAACAGGATATAGATAATCAAAGAGCAACGAAATTACCTCCAAAAACGGAGAGATCTGAAACCCTAGAGCCACGGAATCAGTATTGCTCAAAATTGGATCGAATTTGAGGAAAAGAGGGAGCGAGAACCTAGATCTGGATCGAGGTGACCATGCGTGGCAAATAGAAATCGAAAGCTATTCGTAATGGTGCTGTGGGGGTTTTGGAATTTTAGAGGTCCCGATACGACGACGGATTCAATGGAGAAGAAAAAAACAAAAAAAAGACAACAATTGCAAAACAATATTTGTGTCCAGAAGAAGGCTATGGAAGTGTGCGTGAGACACTACGAACTACGAAAATTGGATTAAATTGCTTAAATACACCGTGATGTGACGAGTTAAAATATTATTTTTGTCCGCAAACTTTATCAAAATTTTGTTATTTGTCTCTAAATATTAAAAAAAAAATTAAAGAATTTATTCTTAAACTTTGTAAATAACTTTTTTTAATAGTTTAGAGTCTAAAATAAAAATGAAAAAAATAAAATTTTTCAATAGTTTTGGGACCAAAAAATAAAACATTTCAATAGCTTAGATACCTAAAACGAGCTTTTCAATAGTTTAGGGATTAAAAAAGCAAATTTTTAAAAGTTTAAAGATGAAAAAAATTTGATAAATTTTAGGGATTAAGATAGTATTTCACCATAAAAATAAATAAATGTTTATTTTTAATGATAATTAGTTAATATTAATGTATAAAAATTCAATAAAAAAGTACTTATTTAATTTAATTATAATTTGTCATGATTTAATCTGAATTTTGTTTTAGAAATCAGATGTTTATGTGACAGCATTATAAATAAACTAATTAAAAATATTAAATTCTTTTATTTTATATACTTTTTTAGAATATTATTATATATAGAAACGTAGATACACACCGGGCCGGTTTAAGGTATTTTGGGGCCTAAAACAACAATTTTGGGTGGAGCCTTTTTTTATTTTAAATATTAAAATTTTGTATCGGTTGATTTTTTTTTTTTTCTCACAAAAATAGTTTTATTTGTTAACAAAATAACAACTGGTAGTGTTAATGTGGACCCATACAAGAGTATACAAGTAAATTTTTTTTTATAACGAATCAACGAAATTCTGAACAAAAAATTGAAGGTGAAATTTATTTAAAAAATTAAAACCCTAAGAGATAAATATAGACGTAATTCCATGATTACTAAAATAATAAAATAAAATAAATCTATGGTCCTATGCTCCACGTCCCAACCAATATGTTAAATGAATGAACGAATGAAAATGAGTTTACCTATGTGCTGTGTCAGAATTTAAGGTAATTACCAATAATAAAATAAAGAGAAAGTAAAACAAGATAACTTGAATTATGAGAAAGTTCAGGAAAGAAGCAAAGGTTCTAGAAAAGTAACAAACCTAAGGATCAGACTCAAATGAGGAGAAGAAGGTCTGAAGCACAGTAGCTACAGCTTCAAAACAATTTCTTTTTTATGCTTCAAATAGAGAGTGGAGCAAAATTTCCAGCAATTTGTACAAGAAGAATTGAGGTCTGAGATTGAATATGTATATAATTTTTGTCTTAAAATTTTAGTTGTTTGGTTGAGTGAGAGGGGTTGTGTTTTTTTAGCTTCTCTGTGTGGGAATTAATGAATTCTACACTGAAAAACACCCATGGAGACAATGAAATGTTACACATCAAACGAAAAATTTATTTGTTCTAGTTTTTTCTTTGATAAAAAAAATAATTTTTTATTTATTGGTTAGAATTTTGGGCTTAATTAATACTTTCAAGAAATAGATCCAATTGGGTAGAAGTAATGTTACGATATATATTACATTTTCCACAATAATTGAGTTAGCAAATTTTGGTTTTTATTGGTTTTTATTTGGGTCACCGTTAACATTATTTTATCATCTAACATTTTGAGACTTACAAATTTTTTGTTGATTAAAATTTGGGGCCTTCTTTTGCTTGGGGGCCTTAGGCAATCGCCTCACTTGCCTAGTATGTTGAGCCGACGCTGGATATACATACAATAACTTATATTTTTCTCATACTTTGTACAGCTTAATTAAAATATATATATATATATATATATAAGTTATATTAATAATTAGTGTGCCACATGATAAAACACATATTAATGTTATGACATATAATACATACACACATATGTTGAGTCACTTTATACGTACACTACGTGTAATGTATAAATTTTATACATTCAAACATAAAAGTGAGTTTCAATTAACTCAACTAGTAAAGTCTTTGATGGTTGAATAAGAGATCTAGGATTCAATTCCCGCCTATACCAAAAACCGATTGGTGTCTTAATCTGATGATAAAAAACTATCATCAAGAGCGGACGACATAAGTTGAAATCTTCTTTAAAAAAAAGAAACGTAAAACTATGATATATAATTTAAAAAATAAAATTTATTTTAAATTACTTGAAACTTTTACTAATATAATTTTAGATGAAGTAGAATTTTGATTTTCTTATAATTTCAAAAAATATACTATTATTCATAGGAAATTACTAGTAAAAGAGTTTGATCTATAGTAAGTATCTATAATAACAATCATAATAATTTTTTGATGAAATAACAATCATGATAATTAATAATGAGAGTCTAAACTGATTACCAAAAAAAAAAATGAGAGTCTAAACTTTTTTTATGCATCTAGTAGTGATAGGGTTCAAGTTGGTGTTGGTTTGTCCACAATGATCGTCCATGACCAGACCACGTCCAAAAGGTTTTGGAAGGAAAGAAACCTAACTAAAGCATCACAGGCACGAATAGGACCTGTCCATAGGTTAAGAGGTCGTCCAGTTATAGGCTAGTCGTCCATGACTCAAGGGCATGGACGACCAGACGACACTTAGTGAATTTTAAAGAGAACCTTTTAGGGTTCAATATAATTAGACCACGATTCACTACTTCTAAAATGTGGAGAAGATTCCTCGTAATCTGCTCCATATTCTCCATTTACTTCACACATCCCCCATGATGGTAATGGATCCGAACAAGTAGAAAAATTCCTAACTTTTAATAAAAGGATCAAGTCACATTCATCCAAGGTAAGTTTTATCATTCATAGTTTCCCATCCTCGTGTTCTAGAGAGAAAACTGACTAAATAGTCGGAGGGTCCTTGGCCTGGTTACACCGGTCACCATTAACAGTCTTTTCTTTCCTTTCAGGTCATAAAATCATCACCATAGCCCGAAGCATTACAACCTACTGATTTTCGTGCATCATCAAGTAGTATGACCTAGTATTATTTTAGAGAAGTGATTACCCCGTCGTTGTATGTTGGAAGTATGAATAATTACCCAAATTAACTGTGTTGATAATTTTTGAGTCCTATGACCAAAATGCTTTAATCTTGAAGGAACAAAAAAAATTGGTCATCTTGAGGACAAAACATGGCATTTGAGGCTTATGAGCATTATTTCGACTTTCTTGATGCATAATGTAAACAAGTAGTAATAAGTATTAATCTAATGCTTGGAGTAAAGTTACTTGAGATGATTATAATTGAGATCTTCACACTAAATCCACATGCATTCCACAATATACACTAAAAAATTATAATGTGCTACTTATTTTTTCAAACCTTATCTTCCACTCTTTAAATCATTGATTCTAGGAAATTGTTGTTGTGCCGAATGGGTACGTTGATCACATTTTTTACTCCATAACTTGTAATGATCATATAAGTAAAATAACTATAAATGCATAATTTGATATAAAAATTGTAAGGTCTGTTTTTGTAGCCCAAGCCCAAAAAGTTTGGATTATGAGCTCAATGAACCCAAAACAATGAATTTGTAGAGAATGGGTGAAAGAGCTGAGCTGGTTGTGAATAAGCAATAGTTAACTATTGTATTAGGGAATGTATTAACGTAGAAACACACTAGAAAACTCAGCAAATGGATGTCCAAAGAGGTGTATTATTAAATGAAAAGTCATTACAAATCTTAGAGTTACAGTAAAGTTATTATTTTCTGCTTCTTCCTTTTTCTCCCGACCCCCATTATCAGAAGCCTCTTCTCTTTATATAGCACCTTCTCCCATCATCTTCATCGTCCAATTGTTCTTCATCTAAGCACCCACTTGAGTACATGTCACGTCAAGTCTCCTCTTTAGCTCTCTGTGAGTGGTAGCAGCTGAGATTGTACTGTTCAGGGGTCTTTTCCACATTAATGGGGCTAGAAAAATAGCTGCAGTGCATTTAATGTGGTGGTTGCAACTTGTCTTCTAGATATTTCTCCGTTCCTATCATCTCCATACGTGCCTGAAGTTTATCCTTATCATTGAAATCGTTAGAAGGATTACTTGAACCTCTCAGGTATTTGTTTGACCAAGACTCTTTGCATCCGAGGAGAATGACCTCTTCGGACCACTGATAATCTCTTCGGACTATACTCCTCATTCATTTCCAGGTATATTTCTTCCCCATGGACTCTTTCTTAAACATTTTCCTCTATCTGGACACACAGTAATCTTCAAATAGGGCCCTAGGCCCAATACATAAGGTTGGGTTTTCACCCCCCACAAAAATATATATAAAACTTGTTTTTAAGATCATGAGAACCTCTTTCAAAGTTTATTGGTTATTAACAAGTTTGTTTATAGTGGCTTAAAGGCAATTTAAAGGGGCTTGGAGTAAATATTCAAATTGGAGGAACAATAATGGACAAAAAATTATAGTACAATTAAATATAATTTATAGTAGTATCATTTATTTAGCTTCCATTGTATATTAATTACCTTAATGTGCAAAAAGACATTTAAATTTTGACTTTCTTAACAAATGTCGTATGGACATTCTTTTAGAAAATTACTTTTAGAAATATTTTATAAAAAATTAAAAAAATAATTGTTTTTTTAATTTTTATAAAAGTTGTATCAAAACTTTCCTAAAAATAGTTAATTAATAAAATCTCCTCATTTTCATTAATTACACAATTCCCCTCTTCTCAAAAACAACTACCCAAATCCTATATAATTTGGGATGAGTTTTAAAATTAAACCCTAAAGTTTCAAAAGTTACAAATTAAGAGTCATGTAAATTAGTGTCTTGGTGAGGTTTGAATCCTATACACCAAACACCACAAAGGGTATTGGTGCCATTAGGGTATCAATTTAAACCTATGTTTTTTCCCCAATTATTATTGTGTATTTTATCATTAAATTTTAATTATATTTTTGCAATATTTTTATTTATTTTACATATACTCATTGATTAAATTGTGCATTGCATGCGCTTAAGCAATGTGTTCGAGCTTTGTGAGTGAGTGTAATTAAGTATGTGTATGTGTTTTTAACAGTTAGTTTGTTCTTAAAAAAAATAAAGTGGGTGTTGTCCTACATTGCTTGAGTGTAACTCTTTCCCATTGCTTAAAGCCCAACTCTACTACTACAAGAGTTAGCCCCATTTGTAGTGCTACTTTGGGTTAAGTAATGTATTTGAGCTTGGTAAAAAAGTGTAATTAAGTGAGCGTGTGTGTGTGTTTAACTGTTAGTTTGTTTCTAAAAAAAAAAAAAAATTATTTACTATTCCCACAGGTGTGCATAGTTCAATATAATGGTGACATCAATATGCTAATTAGGAGCCTTGATCACACAATAACACTAGAGTTGCAACATTTTCTCACCAAATATTTCATAAATACCAATGTGACAAGTTGTTACGCTCCGTTTATTTCGATGGAAAATCTTATGTAAAGATAGCTTTCTGCAATTTCTAGTATTTGATAGTATTAGAAAAAATTAGTCAGAGGAAAATTATATTTGGTCAACAGAAAAATATGGCTTATTTTTAGAGATTGTTTTCCATTAAATTTTGTTGGAAAACAATTCTATCTCACAACAAGCTAAATAAAGGACGTTTGGTGATTGTTTTTCAACTCATTTAAGGTTGTTACCATATATTGAAAATTGAAATAGTTTTATAGATTTTTTTTTTTTTGGGTTAGAAAATGACTCATTTTCTAAAAAACATTATCGTCAAAACAAACAGAGCATTAGTGGTAGATAGGGCTGTCCACGGGTCGGTTTTGGACCCAACCCGGACTTGACTCGCCGAAAAATTGGTCAAGTCGGTTTCGGGTGAGGGTGAGCGTCGGTCAGGCCGGGTTGGTTGCCGGAATAAAGAAAGCATTGAAATCTAAAAAGAAAAAAAAAAGTTGGTGGAATTTGGAAAATTTCGCCAAATTCTTGAAAAACTCGATGGATTCTTGAAAAACTCGCCGGATCTCCTCGAATCTAAGCTTGATCTTGCCGAATCTCCTTAAATCTAAGCTTTATATCGCCGAATCTCCTCGAATCTAAGCTCGATCTTACCAAATACGGTCAAGATCTTGCCAGATCTCATCGAATCTAAGCTTGATCTTGCTGGAGTTGGCCGGATTTGTATATAACATCGGTTGAGTCAGGTGGCTCGGGTTTTGGAGAAGAAAACCGCCACTCTACCAACCGGGGTCGAGTTTTTGGAGTCAGGACCCGAGTCCGACCGCTAGAGCAGTCAGATCGGGTGGTTCTAGGTTGGGTCTGGGCAGGTGGGGTGGGTTGGGCAGGTGGCGAGTTGATTTGGACAGCCCTAGTGGTAGATGAAAACCCATATTCACAATGCAATTGTTGTAAAAAATTTGTATTTTTGGTTGGACAAAATTTGTATTAGTAGCATTGCTTTTTAAGTCCAGGATCTCTTAAATCTTATTATACTTTAGTATCATTGCTTTTTAAGCCCAAGATCTCTTAAATCTTATTATACTTTAGAAAACATTACACCGACAATGGAATTAAAATTAACTTTAAAATCCATGGGATTACCACAAACTTTCTCTTGTTTTGTATAAGGTTTGTAACTTTGCAATAGTTATGATAGGATAAAATACAAAAAAAAAAAAAAAAAACTCATGAAGCTGGGCTAACGTTAAGGTGTAAAATTTTGTGCTAGGTTTCTTACCAAAAATATGATTTTTTAATCAATTTAACCGTAAAAATTTGTTTTAAAGGTTCTAAATATTGTGCCAGTACTAGGGATGTTTTATATTTCACTAAAACTAGTCGCTGACCCGTGCTATGTATGAGAACTTACATATTTGTGAGGTAAACTAAAATAATTTTATAAAATCTTAAATTAATTAAGAAACTACATCATTGCATAATATGTTATTGTATGACTTTAATTTGTATTACAATTTGATGATAAATAAACGTGTAATGACTTACAAAAGATATTAAAGAATTAGATGATTTATTGCTTAGAAATTATTGAAACAAAATAAAATATATATGACTACACAACAGAGAAATATAAGAGAAAAATGTCAAAGGTTTTAGTTATATATATAAATAATTGTAGGGACTCGATTTTTGGAAGGACCCTCCGAACTTAGAAGGGATGTAATCCTATAGGCCCCAAACAATGAATTTGTAGAGAGTGGGTTGAAGAATATGGCCCTTACAGGCAAACAGAGCTTCATCGTGGATTCGTTGCCATTGAAGGCTAAATGCCTTAGTTCTTTGCTACAATTACTCCTCGGCCTCCGTCCGAGGAGCCTCGGCCTCCCTCTTCAGGAGGGGGCCTATACATTATATACCCTTCACCCAACTAATCCTACCCCTACACTTGTTGAGCGATCAGGACATTGCTCAGGTGCCCGTCCTATCAGCTGCCTCCCACTCTCTTTGTGGGTCGCGGCAACCAAGACGAAACTGGTGCGGGGTCCTTTCTTCATTAATGCGGCCAGGGCGGTAGTTAGGGGCATTTAATGTGGAGGTGACTGTTTGTCATGAGCTTGTCCCTCCATCAGATTTATATTGCAGGCGCGTGATATTCCCCCTCGGCCCTTTGAATAGTCATGAAGGCTTCCTTGGAAGTGTTTGCTGGTTGCCTTAAGTTCTCGGATGTCCGATGATGGGGTCGTCCTCGGCCTGGCCAGCTGTGCGCCTGGGCTTCTTCTTTTCCTCCTCGGATTTTAGGTGCCTCCTCGGTTCGGGCCTTCGGCCCAGGAACGAAGTGGGCTGGGCCGTAGGATTCCTTGGCCCCACAATAGCCCCTCAAAATCTTGTTATCCGCACCCTCGGGCGAAGGGGAGGATTTTGATGTCCTCGGGCGTGCGACGCGTCCCATTGAGTCTGGCCCTCTGTTGGTATTTGAGTCTTTTCGTCTGCCCCAGAAGCGTTACTGGCGCCTCGAAGTGCGCGATGCGCCTTTCATTAAATCAAGACGGCTCTGTGCTCCCCACGTTCAACGGGAGGATGATAATCCAATGGTGAGGATTCGCCTAACATTTATGGGCGGGAAAACCCGCGTGGCTCCTTGATTTGGGGTATAAATACCCACTCGAAAGGCCGATCCCTCTGTTTACTCGCATCCAAGAGTCTACATCTCCAGCATAAAAAGCTTGTCCGAGGAGCTTCTACTCATTTCTGTAAATCGCTCTATCTTTCTTCATATTTTCTTCCTCTCTATTCTTCCTTCTCTTTCATTTGCTCTTTCTTAGCTCACTTAGGCATCATTTGGGATGGGTAGATTTAAGAAATACGTTTACACTGAGGAGGCGATGGAGAAATTCATCGCCGATTATAAGATACCCAGCAACATGGGCTTGAGGTATTGTGAGGAGGGCGAGTGGCGCTTTCGGAGGCAGGAGAGTGAGGTGGTGATTCCCATCGTTGCCTTTGTTGAAGGTGGCATGAGAATACCCATGGGGCCGGTGATGAGGGGCTACTTGACGTACTTCCGGCTAGCCCCCACCCAGTGTGCCACCAACGTCTTCAGAATTCTGGGTTGTGTGGACGCCCTGAACGAGAAGATGGGGTTGAGGTTGACCCACCACGACGTTAACTGGTGTTATAACCTCCAGTGCCTAAAGGGCAAATCTTACTACCTGAAGACCAGGGATGATAGGGTCCGGCTCATTCAGTGCCTCCCTGAGTCCAGCAAGGGGCTGAACAAGGACTTTCTCATCGTGTCTGGAGAGTGGCACGATGGCTTTCACTGCCCAACGACGGAGGGGACCCCAGGTGGGGCAGTGGGAAAATGGGGGGAGGGCTCTAGGACCCTAATTAGTTCCATTCTTTATTTCGTCTGTTTCTTTTGCACCGTTTGGTTATTAATGTGAATGTGTCTTCTTTTGCAGATCCGCACGCCTTCACGCACCACTTCAGTCTGATCAACCGGGAAGACTTGCAGAAGGCGCTGAGGGCGGAGATTTTCGTGAACGAAGCCAATAATCAAGTTAGGGCCGCTCACCAAATCTTGGGATACGACCCGGCTCAAAAGTCATTCACGGCGCCGAAGTACGTGATCAGAGCAAATGATCCTCGGCTTCGGAAAATAACCGTGACCGAGGACGGGTTCCGGTTCCCCGAGGTGCCCTCCACATTAGAAGGCGTAACACCTGCGGGTCCCTCCTCCTCCTTTAGACTCTCGGAGCCCGCCGAAGTAGGCCTAGAGAGGGAAGTGGAAGTTGCCAATTTTGGCCCTGCCGAGGACGAGTTTGATGTTTTTGAACAAGTTCACCAGTCCGAGGACCCTCCAGGAGACTTGGGCGATCCTCGTCTGACAGAAGCAGACTTCCCAGCGTCCAAGTCCCCTCTCCGGCAAAAAATGGGTTACAAGAAGAGGCCCCAATCTAGCCTGCTGGATCTGATCGAAGGCCAACCGGGGAAGTCAAAGCCAAAGCTTCCTCCTCCTCCTCCAAAGACTCATTCTGCCCTGGGCAAGCCGGCCCCTACCCATTCATGGCCTCCTCCTTCTCCGCCTCAGACGAGTCTGCCTTCTAGGCACGAGCCCTCTGATCCCAAACAGAAAAAGGATAAGGGCAAAAGGTCGGCTGAGGAAAAGTCCGCTTCCCCCTGGGAGGAGGATGATACTCGGCGGCCATCCAAACAGCTGAAGATAGGCTCCCGAGGCCAGGATAAACAGGTTGACGCCCAGCCCGAGGCTCAGGCCTGGCTTCCTGCCCCAATGCTCCATGAGGGCCCGCTAAGGGAAGACTCCTCCCTCAGGGATTTCAAAGAGGGCGAAGGCGCGTACGTGGCCGACGCGCTGGAAAGGTGCCTGCTACTCCCAGCTGACATGGCGAAGCTGGGGACTATGAGGAGCAGAGAGGTCTTCCTCTGCCTCAAGCGGTACTTGGGAATGGTAAGTTCCTCAACACTTACGATTTTTCCTAGCTTCAGCTTTCTCTTCCCCTTTTCTGAGCTCGGCTAACCGTGTACTTGTTTTGTTCGGCAGGCCATTCAGGCCACCTATAGGTTGGAGGACGCGGCCCGTGACCAGGGGAAAGCCATGGACGTGGAGCGTGAGAAACGCTTTGAGGCCACTCGGACCCTTAAAAACTCCGAGGATGACCTTGCCAAGGCCCGGGAGGAGCTGAGGGCGATGACCAGTGCTCGGGACAACGCCCTGTCAGGCCTCGCCGGCTTCCAGAAGCAGGCCGAAGACCAGTCAAAGCGCCTGGGTGAGGTGGAGCAGCAGCTGAAGATTGCAAAGGAGCTCTTTGATGATCTGCCCAAGAAGGTGGCTGCTGCCGAGGAAGCCAAGAAGGTGGCTGAGTGGGACAAGGATAAGGCCGTGAGGGCCAAGTTGGAGGCTGACCACGGCAGAGAGGACGCCCTGGCCACTAAGCAGGAAGCCGAGGAGGAGGCCTATGCTGCGGGGATGGCCGAGACAGAAGCAGCCTTTAAGGCTCAAGTCCCCGGGCTGTGCAGGCGCTACTCTGCTGAGGTTTGGAGGGAGGCCCTCAGGCAGGCTGGGGTTGAGGCCTCGTCCGACTTGTGGAAGGAGGAAAGCGTGTACTACCTTCCTGCCATCCGCGAGGCAACTCCAGGTGGCGCTGAGGCCGGGGAGGCTGCGGAGGAAGCCGGTGCTGCCACGGGTGAGGACACCTCAATCGCTGAACCGACGGGCGAGCTTGTCCAAGGAAGTGACTCCCCCGAGGTAGCTGAGTCAGGTGAGGGCCCCATTGAGGAGGCGCCCCAGGAGGTTGCGAAGTCCACCTCTGAAGCTGAAGTTCCTGCTGCTGAGGAGGCGGCAGTTCCTACCGCGTCTTCGCAGGCCGTCTCTTCTGGCCAAAGCTCAGAAGGCCCTGAAGCTGCCATGGACCAGCCCCCTACTGAGGGAGGAAAATAAGTGGGCAGGGCAGGCCCCTCGACGCCGTTGTCTCTCCTGTCTTTTGCATCTTTCTTTTTCCCTCTTTTCTTTTTTTAGATTGTAATGTGGTGTTCATCATGTAATCTTTATGGATTTAATGCAGTGTGATTTTTATTTCTCTTTCCAACTGTTCTGGCTGCTTGTACATCTGCGTGTTATTCGTTTTCTCTTTTCCTTGTTGTCTCCTCTTTTTCTTTACTTGCATGATTTTATTACCAATTATACTTCGGTTAGTCATGGCAGCGATTGTAATAACGTGAAGGTACGTACGCATAGGCAGGCCCTTTATGTCTCCAGGACCAGGTGGGACTTTTGTTTTCCTAACATTCTAACACTTAGAATCTTCTGAAGTAGTTTTTCCCCGTAGGCGTGAGTCCTGGGACCATGCAGTGCTTTTGGTTCTGTCTAACACTTAGAATCCTTTGAAGGAGTTAGTTTCCCCATAGGCCTAAGTCCTGGGACCATGCAGTGCTTTTGGTTCTGTCTAACACTTAGAATCCTCTGAAGGAGTTAGTTTCCCCATAGGCCTGAGTCCTGGGACCATGCAGTGCCTTGGTTCTGTCTAACACTTAGGATCATCTGAGGTGATTAGTTTCCCCGTGAGCCTGAGTCCGAGGACCATGCAGAGCCTTGATTCTGTCTAACACTTAGGATCATCTGCAGTGGTTAGTTTCCCCATAGGCCTAAGTCTGAGGACCATGCAGAGCCTTGGTTCTGTCTAACACTTGGTCTTTGAAGTCGTTAGTTTCCCCATAGGCCTGAGTCCGAGGACCATGCAGAGCCTTGGTTCTGTCTAACACTTGGTCTTTGAAGTAGTTAGTTTCCCCATAGGCCTGAGTCCGAGGACCATGCAGTGCCTTGGTTCTGTCTAACACTTGGTCTTTGAAGTCGTTAGTTTCCCCATAGGCCTGAGTCCGAGGACCATGCAGTGCCTTGGTTCTGTCTAACACTTAGGATCATCTGAAGTGGTTAGTTTCCCCATAGGCCTGAGTCCGAGGACCATGCAGAGCCTTGGTTCTGTCTAACACTTAGGATCATCTGAAGTGGTTAGTTTCCCCATAGGCCTGAGTCCGAGGACCATGCAGAGCCTTGGTTCTGTCTAACACTTGGTCTTCTGAAATAGTTAGTTTCCCTATAGGCTTGAGTCCGAGGACCATGCAGTTCCTTGGTTCTGTCTAACACTTGGAATCCTCTGAAGTGGTTAGTTTCCCCATAGGCCTGAGTCCGAGGACTATGCAGAGCCTTGGTTCTGTCTAACACTTGGTCTTTGAAGTCGTTAGTTTCCCCATAGGCCTGAGTCTGAGAACCATGCAGTGCCTTGGTTCTGTCTAACACTTAGGATCATCTGAAGTGGTTAGTTTCCCCATAGGCCTGAGTCCGAGGACCATGCAGGGCCTTGGTTCTGTCTAACACTTGTTCTTCTGAAGTAGTTAGTTTCCCCATAGGCCTGAGTCCGAGGACCATGCAGTGCCTTGGTTCTGTCTAACACTTGTTCTTCTGAAGTAGTTAGTTTCCCCATAGGCTTGAGTCCGAGGACCATGCAGAGGCTTGGTTCTGTCTAACACTTGGTCTTTGAAGTCGTTAGTTTCCCCATAGGCCTGAGTCTGAGGACCATGCAGTGCTTTGGTTCTGTCTAACACTTGTTCTTCTGAAGTAGTTAGTTTCCCCATAGGCCTGAGTCTGAGGACCATGCAGTGCCTTGATTCTGTCTAACACTTTCATTTCTCTGTAAGTATCTAGTTTCCCCATAGGTTTGAGTTCGAAGACCATGCAATACCTTGGTTCTGTCTAGTACCCAGGTATAGAGGAGCGAGTAGTTTCCCCATAGGTTTGAGTCCGAGGACCATGCAATGCCTTGGTTCTGTCTAACGCTTTCATTTCTCTGTAAGTAGGGGTTTGTCCTCGGACCGCTTTACTGGAGACGATTCCTCATTCGGTCGGATTATGATCTTACACGTGGCGTTGATCTCGCCTCCAGCTCGAGCCCCCATCTTTTTTATTTGCGAAGCGTCCCTTGGCCGTTCGTGTTCCGCGCTTGACGCTTCGGTGCGCGAGACGCGCCTTCATTAATGGCCTCGTGAATTAACATAAGTCCAACGGTCTACGGCCCCCTTGGAATTTGGTAGCTTCATTATTAGCCCTGCTGGTAACTCTCTTTTCGAATTCTGCGTGGATTAATTCTCACCAACCCTCATCCTCTATATAAGGCTTTCCGGGGGGATGGTTTCTCCATACTCCATGAACCTCCTAACACAAACAGGTAGAACACACCTTTTCAGCTCCCCAAGCCCCTTTAATAACCCCGCCGGAATTGTGACCGGAGTTAGTAGATATGGGGCGGTTTTGGGCGGGTGTGAGGACATCCGTGCCAAGAGCCGTTGTGGCCGCAACCCCCACTGGGCTTCCGGTGCGGCAGAGTCTAGGCGTAACCCCGATGGCGCCATGCACGGTGGCTCGGAGGGATGTCATTGAAGTACCTAACGTCTCTCCTCGTAGCGCACCCCCGACGGAGGAGACATGTGAACTCACATCATGGGCGGTGCTCGAGTGTTGCCGTCTCTAACGGCCAACGCTCGTGGGGGTTGGAGAAAATCAAGGGAACATCACGGGGGAGGGCGTCCTGGAGCCCCTGCATCTGCTCCTCGCTTTGTTCAAGCTCCGCTGCTCCGAGAAAGGAGTTGTTAGTAGCCTTGAAACAAGCCAGCCTCAGCCCCCTTCCGCTCGCTTACTGTCAAGTTCTCCCATTCTCTTGATGCCAATAAGGGTACGGGTTGACACTTCCCTCTAGCTAGTTTTAGGACGGGTCCGCCTGGGCCTCTGATTGTAGGACTAGCTGGTAGGAACAGTTTTAAAACACGCCTGCCTAAGCCTCTGATTGTAATTTGTAACTGTTTCTCATAATAAAATATCGATATTTTTCTTCTTTCTTTTGAATCTTTCGCTTTTCTGCAATGGCGTTTTTTTTTTTTTTAAACGCATTCTTGAGAGCTTTCCGTCGACTGACTGTCCGTTGCGCCTGTTAGTACACAAATTCTTCCCACAGACGGCGCCAATTGTAGGGACTCGATTTTTGGGAGGACCTTCCGAACTTAGAAGGGATGTAATCCTATAGGCCCCAAACAATGAATTTGTAGAGAGTGGGTTGAAGAATATGGCCCTTACAGGCAAACGGAGCTTCATCGTGGATTCGTTGCCATTGAAGGCTAAATGCCTTAGTTCTTTGCTACAATTACTCCTCGGCCTCCGTCCGAGGAGCCTCGGCCTCCGTCCGAGGAGCCTCGGCCTCCCCCTTCAGGAGGGGGCCTATACATTATATACCCTTCACCCAACTAATCCTAGCCCTACACTTGTTGAGCGATTAGGACATTGCTCAGGTGCCCGTCCTATCAGCCGCCTCCCACTCTCTTTGTGGGTCGCGGCAACCAAGGCGACGCTGGTGCGGGGTCCTTTCTTCATTAATGCGGCCAGGGCGGTAGTCAGGGGCATTTAATGTGGAGGTGACTGTTTGTCATGAGCTTGTCCCTCCATCAGATTTATATTGCAAGCGCGTGGTATTCCCCCTCGGCCCTTTGAGTAGTCATGAAAGCTTCCTTGGAAGTGTTTGCTGGTTGCCTTAAGTTCTCGGATGTCCGATGATGGGGTCGTCCTTGGCCTGGCCAGCTGTGCGCCTGGGCTTCTTCTTTTCCTCCTCGAATTTTGGGTGCCTCCTCGGTTCGGGCCTTCGGCCCAGGAACGAAGTGGGCTGGGCCGTAGGAATCCTTGGCCCCACAATAATGATAATGATAATAGTATATATATATATATATATATATATATATAAAATATACATTAATAAGGACATAAGAAAAATTCATACAATTCATTGTTAATAATGGATGTTTTGTGAGCTTGATCTAATCGGTGCAATTTTTCTCAAAAAAAAGTTCCATGCAAGTCAATTTTTCTTAATAATTTTGTTTTAAAAAAATAATGATAATGTGGCAAGCCTTGGAAAATTTTTGTTATAAAATTTTAGTTGAAGTAGAATTTTCAAACTCTTCTATTTTTTGGGTAAAGATTTATAATTTGCATTTATTATAATTTGGGATTTCTACTTTTTCCAAAAAAAAAAAAAAAAAAAAAAACCTAAGGGTGTAATGAAATTTTTTTAAAAAAATTGAAAAAAAAGGAGGACAGAAGAAACAAATACATCGTGATGAAGTAAAAAAAAAAAAAAAAAATCCGTGAGTTGAGTTACTTAAAAGTAGGAGTTTATGTGTCCGTTTGGATACAACTTATTGTTGCTGAAAATTGTTGAAAACTGATTGTTGCTGAAAACACTGTAACAAAATAATTTTTAAATGTATAAATAGTACCGTGAGACCCATTTTTAATATTTTTTAATGGGTAAACAGTGCATGAACGTGCATGCACTGTTCATGCACAGTAATTTTTGTCCCCCAAAGTCAACAAAAGCTGGCAAAAAAAAAAAAAAAAAAAGAGAAAACGCAGGCTCAACGCAACGCAACTAACCACGCTATCCAAACCCTCACTATAAGAACCAGGAAAGCATTTCAACGTAGAAGTAGAAATTTATTATTTTTGTCAATTTACTATTTTAACCCAATTTTTAAGTTTTAGGTAGGGGTATTTTTGACTGTAAAAAAAACAATAACTAACTTTTTTTTTAATTTACTATTTTAACCCAATTTTTAAGTTGTTGGTTAATTAATTTAGGGGTATTTTTGACAAAAAAAAAAGCAATAACTAACTTTCTGAATCCTCTTAATATATACAGATATCTAATAGAGTTTTACTTAAACTAAATTATTATAGCACTTGATAAGATAATTAAACGTTGAAGAGAAATAATAAATATATAAGATACAAAACCTAAAATAAAAAGAAAAATGAAATAGTGGTGACATGGAAAATTATGAGAGTATCAGATATTTTGGTTTTATATATTAAAAAATATATAAATTGATGAAAATCCATTTCCACGTGGAAGATTGTAGTTGGACATTCAGACATTTCCGTAAGCAAGCAGTCTCTTTAGCCATTAGCCAATCCGTTTGTTTTATTCCTTTGATCACTTTACTTTGTACGGTTACCAGCTTTTTGGAGATCTGCTAAAATTTCTCGCTGTATATCCCGCGTAGAAACACCAACTCGCTTCTTTAAGCTCAGAACAGTGGCACTTCCCTAATAAAAAGTAAAAACCATCTTATTGCCACGTGGTTCTCCGAAAAAGCGAGTTCAACAGCCTCAAACACTAAAGCGCGTAGGAATGTGATATTGATGCGCGCTTTTTTTGTTTGTTTGGGCGCAAGTATTATAGTACCGTCCATTCTTTATGGCGCCTGATAACTCAAAAAGCCCAATGGCATTTCCGATATTTGACAAACCATCAGGGTCATTTCCTAACGAGTAAATGGAAAAGCATTTTTTTTTTGATGGGGTAAATGGAAAAAGCTTAAAATGAACTTTTCAATGTTTCAATCGTAATCAAATTTTTGCAAAAACCGTAATGCTTAACTACCATACATCTCCCAAATCAATTTGAATCTGAACCCTCCACGTGGAACCAGACCAAATTATGACCGTTCAGATCTCTCTCGTTTACCCCGAAATGTTAATAAATCCAAGGGCTATAAATCGGCAAAACAAAATCCCCACCACAACTTCCGAATCGAACGCTACACAGAGCGCTACGTAGCCTGACTTTAGTCCCCCATATATATATATATTTTAAATTTTCATTTTCATTTACTTAAAAATTCTTTTTTGGTATTTTTTTTTTTCGATCTAAACCCTTTACTCTCGTGGAACCAAAAGAAACCCTAGCTCTCGTCCGTCTCTCACGGTAAAAAAAAAAAAAAAAAGGAAAAAGAAGAAAAAATCAAAATTGGCCAAATTTAATTTCGAAAATCGAGGAATTATATTAGGGTTTCAAATCAGAAGGCTCAGATTCAAGCCCTAATTCATGTTTCATGTTCGTGATCTTCACGATTATTACGAGGAATCGGTTTCTCAGCGACATGTTTGTCGAGGTACGTATACGAATTTTACATTTTTGTCAAATTTAGGGTTTAGTTTGTTCGATTTTTGTTGAAGAAATGATATTAATGCGTGTGTTTTAGGGTTTGATCGATTAATTTATTGAGTGGTTTGCGAGGGATTATTCTGTGATTGTTTATTTATTTATTTATTTTTGGTTTGGGTACGGTTTTGGTGTTACAGATCTGAGAAATGCGTAGGGGCATGTATGATGGAATGTGAGAATTGGGGTTTTTTGGTTTGGGTGTTTGGATTGAGGGAAAGTTGATGGAAAATAGTGTAGAAAACTCACATGGCGCAGAAATTCCGAAGAAATCTAGATCTTTGGATATTAAGAGTTTGTATAAATCTAGAGTAATAGAAGAGGGTGATATTAAGAATTTGAAGAAGAGGAAGAATAGTGGTGGAGAGGATGGTGATGAGAGGAGGGACAACAATGACAGGAAGAAGAAGAAAAAGAAGAGTAGGAAAGAGGTGTCTCTGAGCAGTTTAAAAAATGTTAATGATAGCAGCAGCAAAAAGAGTGTGGATGGAGAAGTGTATAGTGGTCAGTTGAGTTCTGGTTCCCACGATTTGAAGGACTCGAAGAAGTCGGGTTCAAGTCAGAAATTGAATAGCAGTAGCGAGTTTAATAGTGTTTCCGTTAGTTTAAATGATAATGGATTTCAGATCCCCAAACGTAAGCGGGGTTTTGTTGGGCGGAAGAAAGTTGATGGTTCTCGAGTGTTGAAGCCGGCAGGGAAGTCTAATAGTAAAGTGGCTCTTGTTGATCAGGTAGCCAATTCAAGTCCTGATGATTCGGGCTCCCAGGTTCAGTCTTCGAAGGTTAAACGAAAGAAGGTTTTTGATGAGTTTAAGGAAAATAGAAATAGTGAGTCGAATTTGGATAGGCACTTGAAGGAGGAAGAAGGGAGTGTTGGTCATTTGGTTGTAAACAATGGTGATACGCCGTTGCAAAAGCCACAGAGGAATCGTAGTAGAAAAAGGAAGAATTTGGCGCCAGATTGTAAAAGTGTGGTGAAGGAAGCCGTGCCTTTGGCTGATAATTCTGTTAGGATCTCTGATGATTCGCAAGAAGATGATGAGGAGAATCTTGAAGAGAATGCTGCAAGGATGCTATCATCCCGGTTTGATCCAAGCTGTACTGGGTTTTCATCAAACAGCAAGGCTTCTGCATTGCGATCTGCTGATGGGTTGTCTTTTTTGCTATCTTCAGGTGGGGATTTTGTTGGCCGTGGGTCTAGATCTTTATCAGGATCAGAATCTGCTTCAGTTGATACTGCTGTTAGAGTATTGAGACCAAGGAAACAGCATAAAGAGAAGGGACAGAGGAAAAGGCGCCACTTTTATGAAATTTTCCATGGAGACTTGGATGCATATTGGGTTTTGAATAGGCGAATTAAGGTCTTCTGGCCTTTAGACCAGAGTTGGTATTTTGGCCTTGTAAATGAGTACGACAAAGAAAGGAAGCTTCATCATGTCAAATATGATGACCGCGATGAAGAATGGATTGACCTAAAAAATGAGAGGTTCAAACTTTTGTTGCTCCCTAGTGAAGTTCCTGGTAAGGCAGAGCGAAGAAAATCAGTTATGAGAAATAGAAGTTCTTATGGGGGAAAAGGAGGTTTGAAGATTGGTAGAGAGAAGGAAAAGAGAGACTTGACTACTGAGGATGATAGTTGTATAGGCAGCTATTTGGACTCGGAGCCCATCATCTCATGGTTGGCTCGATCTACTCGTCGAATCAAATCTTCTCCTTCCTATGCTGCAAAGAAACAGAAGACATCTGATTCATCTTTGCATCCTTTGTCATCAGGTTTGTCTGATGAAGCTGTCCATCTGCATAGTTGTTCTGACAAGGGTTCATTGAGAAGGGATAAGGATAGAAGTAAATTATCTAGTAGTTCTAAATTGCCAGAGAGATTACGTGACACTGTAAGGCTAAAGAGGTCTGCCCTGAAGAGCACCACTTGCTTCAAAGATAGCAAACAGCCTATTGTTTATTTTAGGCGGCGGTTCCGCAAGACAGGCCCAGAATTGTCTCATGCATCTGAGGACAATCATGTCTTTAGCACTGCACCAGAACTGTCTAATGCATTTGAGGACAATCATGTCTCTAGCAGTGCACCTTGCTCTGTTGCTTCTTTTGGCCCTCTTGTTGATGGAATTGCTGGCTTTGAAGAATGTGATGTTTCACTGGGTAGGTTGGACTTTGATGTGCCTTTGGGGTCTGCTGACAATGTTGGGTTGTTAGATTTTTCTTTTCCAACAATAAAATCAGGGCAAATCAGGTTTGACTTAAGCTTCCCAGTGCAGTTGGTTTTGAATGACTATTTTGGAGCAGAGAACTTTTGGTTGTTCCGAGCTGGGTTTCTTCTTCAGCATGGTATTGTGATGACCATGTGGCCAAAGGTTCATTTGGAAATGCTTTTTGTTGACAATGTAGCTGGGTTGAGGTTTCTCTTGTTTGAAGGTTGCTTCAAGGAGGCTGTAGCCTTGGTTTCTTTAGTCCTGAGAGTATTTCATCGATCTAGTGATCAGGGAAAGTATCTAGACTCACAATTGCCAGTAACTTCAGTTCGGTTCAAATTCTCAGGTGTTCAAAATCTGACAAAGCAACTTGTGTTTGCATTCTACAACTTCTCTGAACTGAATAATTCAAAGTGGGTGTACCTGGACTGTAAACTTAAGAGGCATTGTTTGCTTACCAGGAAACTACCTCTGTCAGAATGCACTTATGATAATATTCATGCATTTCAAAATGGAAGAAATCAGTTACCTCTCACTTCTGCTTGTGTGCGGCCCTCCTCTATGAAGGTATTCCATTTATTTTTCTTACATTTTCTGAATGTGGTTTATGGGTTGTACTTCTTATATTACCAAAAATATATAGCTTTCCCAGTTGTTTATGTAATTAGCTCTAGGCTATCTATTGCCTTTTTTCATTATGCATTTCATTTTCAAGTGATCCACCCCCCTTCCTTGCGGAAACCGGTGCACACTCGCTTCTGGTTTTGGAGTGCAAGTGAGTTTAATAATAAAGTAAGGAGACTAACCCGTGTTTTAATTCCTTTGGGAGGATGATGGAAGGAGTATGGTGCGTAGAGGGAAAGGGTGGCCGGATTATACTAAATTTACTAATATTCTGCCCACACTTCCCCTCAACTCTCTTTCCCATCTCTCTAGGTTTTAAACATTCCCTAGTATTTTTTGACAGCCTTGCCAATGAGCTCTGGCTTAATAGGCACCTTCTCCTCTTATAAGTCTGGGTGGAGAGTGAGGTCATCGGTTGAAGACCCATTGGGTGTGTGTATAACTTACTAATCAAAATTTGTTTTTGGTTGACATAGCCTTGTTAGGTATTGAACTTTGGGTACTTTTATTTTATTTTGTTTATGATTTGTATTAACTTATTTAAGTTTTTCCACCAACCAGGGCTTAAGGAAAAGGCCTAGCCAGAGTATAAGGGTCATGGGTTTTGCCACGGATTGCACCTATGTGAATATTAGTCAGTTGTCTTCTAATCCCAATGAGATGCACGGGAAAGTTCCCCCATTTTCTCTTTGTTTTGCTGCTGCTCCTACTTTCTTTCTTAGTTTGCATCTGAAGCTGCTAATGGAACATTGTGCGGCTCGTATCACTTTCCAGGACCATGATTCAGTAGAGCAACCTGAAAACTCTGGGAGTCTTTTTGAGGATGAAAGTTCTAGTGCAGAGGACTGCTCTAAGGATGCTGTTGGGAATAATTTAAAGGCTTTGTCTAAGGATACTGCTTGTCAGGCATGGCTTTCTTGTGCTAAATCAGAGGAGAAAGATTGGATAAAGTCACCCTGGAAGTACCAAAATGGTGTTGTTAACATTGCTGGCACATCTGCCGGTTCCCGAGATTCTGAAAATATTGGGACTGATGCCATTGTCCAGCCGCAGAAGTGGCAAAACCATCATTCAGAGTCAGAACAGTGTGCTTTATCGCAAAGACCTTCAGTTGATAGAGATAAGTCTGATACCGGTTCCCATTCTTTTTTGAATGGTCTTGGTGTTGAAATTCCATCATTTAATCAATTTGAGAAGCCTGATGATGGGGAATTACCTAGTGCTCAACATTCTACAGATCTGTCTTGGAATATGAATGGTGGCATCATCCCCAGCCCCAACCCCACTGCTCCCAGGAGTACATGGCATCGAAATAAAAATAATTCATCACCATATGGATGCCCCTCTCATGGATGGTCAGATAGTAAGGCTGACATCTTTCAAAATGGTTTTGGCAATGGACCTAAAAAGCCTCGAACTCAGGTTTCATACACATTGCCACTTGGAGGTTTTGATGTGAACCCAAAGCATAGAAGTCATCACCAGAAAGCACCTCCCCACAAACGAATTAGGAGAGCTAATGAGAAGAGACCAGCAGATGTTTCTAGAGGCTCTCAAAGAAACTTGGAGTTTTTATCTTGTGATGCAAATGTGTTAATCACACTTGGTGACAGAGGATGGAGAGAATGTGGGGTACAAGTTGTACTAGAGCTTTTTGATCATAATGAGTGGAAGCTTGCTGTAAAACTTTCAGGGACTACAAAGTATTCGTACAAGGCACATCAGTTTCTGCAGCCTGGGTCAACAAACCGCTACACTCATGCTATGATGTGGAAAGGAGGAAAAGATTGGATCTTGGAGTTTCCAGATAGGAGTCAGTGGGCTCTTTTCAAGGAGATGCATGAAGAGTGTTACAATCGGAATATTCGTGCTGCTTTGATAAAAAACATTCCCATTCCTGGGGTTCGCTTGATAGAGGAAAATTATGATAGTGGAACAGAAGTAGCATTTGTTCGCAGTTCTTCTAAGTACTTCCGGCAGGTTGAAACGGATGTTGAGATGGCTTTGGATCCATCACGTGTCTTATATGACATGGACAGTGATGATGAGGAGTGGGTTTTGAGCAATCCAAGCTCCTCTGAAATTGACGACTGTGGCTTGGGAAAGATCTCTGAGGAGATGTTCGAAAGGACAATGGACATGTTTGAGAAGGCTGCTTATACTCAACACTGTGATCAGTTCACATTTGAAGAAATAGAAGACCTCATGGATGGAGTTGGCCCCATGGATCTAATCAAAACCATTTATGAGCATTGGTGGCAAAAAAGAGAGAGGAAGGGAATGCCTTTAATTCGACATCTTCAGGTATCTTCTGAATCACTTTTCTATTGTTCTTGATATTATGTTCAGCACTATGATATAAGCTAATTTAGTGGATGTAATCCCCTAGGTAGAGAGTGCACTTGAGTTATTAAAGGATTCAGCTTCTGCTGAAGCAATCTTAATTTTATTTACCTTTTACAAAGACGCTAATACTAATTTTAGATTAGTTGTAAACAAAGCCACTATTACAAGTTTGAGGAAATAAAAATCATAAAAGCTGAGTTACCGCTAAGATCAGCGGTAAACAAAGAAGGGAAACCTTTGGAATTAAAATGATATGAAGTAATATTGTTTGGAGTTTTTAAACACTCTTGGAAACTGAGGGGCACGTGTTATGTGAGATGAGAGTGAAGTTTTCTGGATAAAATTAAATAAAATAAAAGAATAAGAGGGGAATTTGATTTGGACATCTACTGATGGAAGGAATATATTTTCTGGATTTGAATTGATGTGCAATATGAAAAAGAAATAATTTAACTTACTTTTTATTTCTTATCATTATGTTGCCTTGTAGGTCTGCTTTTGTTAGTTCCTATTTTTGGGACATGAAATTCATGCAACTCCTGTTTATTTTGCTTGTGTGTGTGTGTGTGTTTGTATTTATATAGATATTTTGCTTGTCTATATTTAATCTGCTTGTTCATTTGTATTTATATTTAAATGTATCTCAAGGCTCATTTTATTGTGCTTTATTCAGCCACCGCTCTGGGAAAGGTATCAACAACAAGTGAAGGAGTGGGAGCTAGCTTTGAACAAAAACAATACCAACATCCCTAATGGATGCCTGGAGAAGGCTGCACCAATTGAAAAGCCACCCATGTTTGCTTTCTGTTTGAAGCCACGAGGTTTGGAAGTTCCCAACAAGGGGTCAAAACAAAGGTCACATAGGAAGTTTTCAGTTTCTGGGCAAAGCAATGCCATCTTGGGTGATCAGGATGGTTTCCATGCTTTTGGTATTTTTTTTACACTTCTACATTATACCATATTATTTACTCATTTTTCCTTGTAACCTTTTCCTTAATTTAGTTGCATCTGTTATTTCAGGAAGAAGATTGAATGGTTTTGCCTTTGCGGATGACAAGTTTGTACATCCGGGTCATAGTTATGAATCCCTAGATGATTCCCCTTTGGCACAGGCATCGCCAAGGATGTTTTCACCGCGGGATGCCAGCAGCACAGGAGTTTTCTCTATGAGCAATGATGGTTATGATAGGAATCATCTCCCAAAACTTCAGAGGAACAAATCAAAGAAATTTGGGATGTTTGCATTGAATGATCAGCCGGTGGTGATTTCATACAATCAGAGAACAATAGACAAGAGAAATGGGGTTCATCGGTGGAATATGGGACCATCTGAGTGGCCAAGACAGCGGCATAATAACTTAGATGGGTCTCTGAGGCATGGCATTGAACAGTTGGATGGTTCTGACATTGATGAGTTTAAGTTGCGTGATGCATCTGGTGCTGCTCAGCATGCAGTTAACATGGCTAAGCTCAAGAGGGAGAGGGCACAGCGGTTGCTTTACAGAGCAGATCTAGCAATTCACAAGGCTGTGGTTGCTCTGATGACTGCTGAAGCTATCAAATCTTCTTCTGACGACTTAAATGGTGATGGATAGAATGAGCAAATGAAGTATTAGATGAAGGGCTGTAAATTCACCAATTCCTTCAGCCTGCTATTAACATTGTTTTTTCTGGAAGCGATCTTGTTTATACTTTTTCACTGGTGGTGGCTGTTTGTCATTAATCACAGATTCCTTAATGATCTTCTAACGTGAAGCTGTGCAGTAAAAGAGGTGAAAGAATTGCTTCAACAGTGGGATTTCCCAGTTCCTACCGCCAGTTTTTTTGCCAGCATGAGTTCTTGGTTCAGTGCAGTTATGTACTGATCCCTGCAGGTTATAGGGGTTTATGGAATTTTGGCTGCCAATCTTTGTACATAAATTTTTTCCTTTTTTCCTTTTTATTTGGTTCTTTCCTCCCCTTAACCTCAGTTTTAAATGTTCGATAATTAAAGGAGCAGTTGGTGCAAATAATACAACACCATATGAATGGAATCACAGTTTCCTGTCTAATTAAACATTGGCGTTTACTAGATATTAGTGAAAATGTGACAGACCCACAATCACTGATTGATATGTTTATGGAATGAGGAAAAAAAAAAATGCAGTGTATGCTTCATATAAATCCATAAACTGCTTGCGAAGGCTTATTAAGACAAATTATCAACTTTCGTCTGAACCAATAATTAGTTTAAGATTGTTGTGTCAGTCCTCAAAAAAGGAAAAAAAAAAGATTGTTGAGTCAGGATCATATTCTCATAAAAGTAACTATATGGTGGGCTGTATGATTGGACCTATAATATATTGCTTATTTCTGTGCAATAGTTATGGTCAGTTGGTTGACCTTGGCCTTATGTAAGAGGGTGTTCATGTGAATTGAGGAATACGCACCTTTTACTCCTTTGTTTCTTTTGGCAGAAAGGGATTCTTATTAAACAAAAAAAAGTATTGAACAAGTCAGGAAGTCATTACATCAGAGGAATCAAGTTCTAAAATCAATTCAATTATATATAAACACATACTAGCTTCTAAGCACGCGCGTACATCAGAGGAAGCAAGTTCTAAAATCAATTCAATTATATATACACACATACTAGCTTCTAAGCACGCGCGTGCTCAGAAGCTTTTCTATTTTTTAGGTAAAATTTAATAATTTGCCAAAAAAAAAAAAAAAAAACAACATGCATTGTTTAACTTATTTTTCTATTTTTTTTAAAAGAAGTTAAAAGCAGTTTAAATTGTAATCAAATGTGTATATATTTATTTATTTATTTATTTATTTTTGGGATCAACTTGAGGATTTTTTTTTTAAATAAATTTTTTTGATAGAAAGATAAACGTGAGGATGATATTTAAAAAAAGAAAAAGAAAAAAAAAAGCAATGTAGGGTTGTTTAACTTTTTTTTTTTTTTTGGTTTAACTTGTTTTTCTATTTAAAAAAAAAAAGGAAGCAAATGTGTAGTTGCTTTTAAGAAGTGGGTTAGTGGGAGAGTGTTCATATTTTGTAAGAAATGTTTTAGGTGAGAGTTAGAGATATATTTTTACAATGTTATCCTCAAGTTTTGCCCCTATTTAAACGTAGGCTGTAGGGGTATTCTGGAACAAAAAAAAATTTGGTCCAAACAGGGGAAACCTTTTAAATAGTAATGTATATATATATTTCCATGCATACATTTAAAAACACTGTACAATTGTGTCTTTTCATTTTTTAATAAGCACATTTTCAGTCAATAGACAATTTTTCATTTAATAAGCACATTTTCCATCAATATGTACATTTTCATTCAGTAGATACATTTTGGTGTATATATATTACAACTTATCTTATATATACTTATATATTCAACACAAACTAAACTAGAGACACAACACTCTGTCTTTTATTCTTTCCCACAAAAAACTAATAAATAAAACAACATTACTTTCTTCTACCTAACTAATAAAATTGTGTTATTTCTTTCAACATCATTTTTATTTATTTATTAATTTTGTGCATTTCTGCAGCATCCATATTGGTGGAGCCATAAATTTAGCAATTTGACACTATAAAAAATTATTTATCTATTTTACTACCTCACTTTACAAAACACCCAATATCAGTTGTTTTATTTTAGCTTTCAACACAATAAAATAATATAAACAACACAATAAAATAATATATCTACTACAATAAACAATAAACAACAACCACCACTACCAACACAATAAAATAATATAAATTTTAATAAAATATTTTTTTTAGCTTCTTAGCTACACTGCACTGTAGGTCAAAAGCCAAATTTTTTGGCTTTCCCTCCACCATTGCAGCATGCGTTTTAGTATTGGTGGTACTAAAAAATAGCAATATGGCTTTTTAGCACCATAAATACTAATGCTCTAAGTTGCCAAATATAGTATTTTACCTATTTTCCTCCATCAATACAAATGCACTTACTGCTTTAACTCAAAATTAATGACCTTTCCCCCCCCCCCCCCCCCACCCCCTTGAAATTCATCCAATAGTTATTCCTGTACATCGCACGGGTTAGTAACTAGTATATGTAAAAGTAAAGATCTCATGCGAGAGAACATGAGGTTCTGCCACATGGTGTATTACTTGAGATTTTCTTTATTTAGGCTTATAGCTCAAAAAAGTTTGCATTTACATCATAGTATTAGTTTATTGAATTAACTAATGGAGTAAATGTATATATTAATTATATGTATATTAGGGGAATTTAAATGATTGCTTATATATATATATATATATATAGTATATAAGAAAATATTTTTATTTAGAATTATAATTGTGGGGCCGGTTATCCAAAAAGGTGATGTTAAAATAGTAGGAAATTGGCTTATGACCCAACGGCCCAGACCGAGGACTTTCATCTATCTGAGGAGGGTTAAAGAAAGATATAGTGGGAGTAGTACAAGAAGAAGAGATGAAAATCATATATAATAGCCCAAAACGCGTCCGAGGATAAGATCCATCTCGGACACCATGATCCGAGGTATATGTAATTATCTTACTACTGAGGATACTCCGCAAAGTTGTATTAGGTCTGAAAAGTGAATATAGAACAAATGAGGAGTAGGGAGAGATAACAAATATCTTCTAAAACTGCTACCTCCACATTAAATGCTTCCCAGCTAACTCTCTAGCTACATTAATGTAGAGGTGATACCTGAACAGTAATCAAGCAGCCTTATGACCGCTAATTGAAGGTTCTGGGAGGTGTTGGATGGGACAGAAAGGAGTTCCTTGAAGTTAACTTACACGTGTATGATGAAAAGGAGATTAGGGTTGTGATATATAAGGGGGGAAAGTGGCCTAAAAGAAGGGGTGGAGAAACAGAAAAGAAAAAAAGAAAGATCAAAATATTAGACCCCTAAGAGATAAAAGAGAAATCACAGAAACTCCTAAAAGAAGAGGCCGAGGATAATATTTTCCTAACTGGTTGACCTTGAATCTTCTAGGCTCAGTTACTATGATACTTTTTCCTACGTAGTAGAATTAGTTATTGCACCTACGCTCTACAAATTCATTGTTTGGGCTTGTTGGGTTAGAAACCCATCCTTATTCTGGGTCCAATCCAATTTGAGTCCCTACAATAATAATTGATTTAAGGGTTTGGCTTATCTCCGGTACTTTTTTAACTGAAATATTCTTTTGTTTTAATGAGAAACTGCCACATCACTTACTAACTAAATAAAAGATGGAGATTAAAACCCACTACCACTTGTCATTGTATATTTAAAATAACTAGAGATGTCCAGTCAAAAAAGTACTGGAGGTAAGCCAAACCCTTGATTTAAAATATGACATTCTTCCTTATATGAGAAAATATTTATATTTATATTTATAATAATAATTTATTTAGAATTTTTAGTCGTTTTGACAACAATTGACATAAAAGCCATAAAAAAATTAAATATTTGTGAAATCACTAAAAGTAGTTATAACCATTTAAATTTCTTAACTTCTTTTAGTGATATTATATATATAACCAACATTGTAGTTTTTATTATATGTAATTAAAGAGATTACTAATGTGATAAATAAATATATTTTTTATATTAATCATTTTAGTATAATGAAATTTTAATATCAGTTTTATAAGATTTATATGAGAAGAAATTAATTAGAAATATGATATTCTTGCACAAAATTAGTTACTTTTGCAACAATGGAAACAAGGTCCAACAAATAAAAAAAAATAAAAAAAAATAACACACACACACAATCAAGAATGTAAAAACAATTATATTACACATTTAATCCACTGTAGATCTTTAAGCAATCTAACAATTCAAAAAACACTATCTTACTTAATTAATATAGTATGTTTTAGTGTTTTCTCTCTTATTTATTAAAATAAATTACAAAATTTATTCTATTTTAGTAGTTTCTCCCTCTTGTTGAACCACTATAAAAGAATAAAAAATCTCTCTCATGTTTTTTCAATCCGTGGCTTCCTTTGACATGTTTGAAAGAAAAGTAATGTTAGAGATACAAACAATTTTACAAATTTTTTACGAAGTATTGATGTGGCGTGGTCCACATTACCTTTTTAAAAAAATTATTGAAGGATATTTTATTTTTATTTATCAAAATGATATTTGCATTTTTTTAGTAGGTATGAAACAAACTTATCTATATCAATTACAACATCATGCAATTTTCAAATTTGTAAATATAGTATAATCAAATTATTACACTACTTTTATTGTCTTTTTGATTGTTTATAAAATAGAACACTAAATATTACAGTTTTTTAGTAGTAAAATTATTGAAATACTGGAGGAAACTAACAAAATGCATGATGTGTGGGAACTCGACTAGTAAAAAATAAATCCAGAAATTGGTTTGAATAAGTTACAAAACCTTATGCATGATTACAAAATTTACAACACATTATTTGCAAGAGCATCCACTGCTATATTTGTTTCCTTGAAGCTATACTGTAGTTTGATTTATTGAAAAGAATTGGGAATAGTCCTGACGCATTCAACAGATAGTTTGCATCCTTATTCCTTACCTATTTTTTGGAAGGAAGGCAATTTTAAGTGTTCATTCTATTTTTAAGAAATTTTTTATTTTTTTATTTTAGCATTTTGATTGTGATAATTTTAGTTGATCAGTGTTGCCATTCAAGTACACAACTGCGTAGTTAAGAACTTTGTAGCTCAATATATGTATATACTATATAATTAGATGCGTTTGTTTTCTATACACAAAAAAATTATTACTTATGAATAATTTTTTTTTTTTAGCAGGAAGACAGATAGATTTCATTAAATAGAAAATTAGTCAAGATTGACTAAGAGTACATTATTGATGTGTGATGGAACATCTGCTTGATGTGTGATGGAACATCCGTTATCCATACTGAAAAACTGCTAACATGTCTAGCCAGTACTTATGAATAACTTATATTAGAAAAATAAACAATTTTATTATATAAATTTTATAGATTATGAGACTAAAATATAATCTTTATTTCTATTATATATTAAGAGAATTCAGAAAATTAATTATGCTTTCAAAAAAGTCAAAAATACTCCTAAACTAATTAGATAATCATTATTCTTAAAAAATAAAAAATACGGTTAAAATTGTAATTCAACAATATTAAAAAAAAACCTACCAGAGAAATTTTTTTCCTAAAAATTAGCACACTCTATTTAAATATATCGCACAACACAATAGATAAATTCAAATTGAAAAATTATATTAAACTCAAAATAAAAAAAGAGCCTTATCAAACGTGCGGAGCTCCGCATGTGCGATGATGCTAGTAATATAATAAAATTTTATAGATCATGAGACTAAAATATAATAATATAATTAATTAGAAGCCCAGCCTCAATCTATTAAACAATTCAAATACAAAATGATCCTATCAAAAAAAAGAAAAAAGAAATAAAAAAAAACATAAAAACGATATCCTTAAATAGGCAGGATGATCTGGCCATTTGATTACTATATAATTAAATTAAGTTTAGTAATATAGGAACATAACTACTTAACAGCCTCAAACACTGCTCACCTTACCGTTTTTACCGCCAACTCTCTCTCTCTCTCTCAAAAAAAGAAAAGTAGCGGTTTTCTCGTCCAACTGTCCGTACCAAATCTGTCCCCCCAAAACTACAATTCTCTGCAATTTCCTCTATCTCTCTCTCTCTCTCTCTCGCTTTCTTTCACAATCAATCACCAATTGCTAGCTTTCTCTTCCCTTCGCTTGTTGTATTGTATATCCACAATTATTCAGGTTCATTCTCCAAATGCCTTTAAACCAAGTTCTTTCCTTTTAAGTTTTTGGGTTTCATTAATATCTTGTTTTATGTTTGGTGGCCGAGAAAATGTAGGAAATGTAAGCCCTGAAAATAAAATATATGAGATTTTTTTGTCTTCTGTACCATGCCTTTACTTAATTAAAGAATAAACCGAGAATTAAATTCCTTACTTTGTGGAAAAAGCAACTTGGCTTTATGATTCACTATATATGCACTTTTTTCTTTCTTTTTTAACAAAATAGACAACTAAGTTTTGGTTGTTGTTGGATGAAGAAGGTGCGGAATTTATTTTCTTTATTACCAATGGCAAATCGGCATAAGGCCAAAGAAGAAGAGAGACTTGAAAAAACTATCCGCGGCCTTTTGAGGTATCCCGGGAATAGAAGATGTATCAATTGCAACAGTTTGGTATGAAAATTCTTCTTTATCCATTTCTATTGTTGTTGTTGTTATCTGAATTGATAATGTGATATCAATATGGCACTGGAAGAGCAAATGTATTTTGATATTCTCTAAACATGTATTTTTTATATTGTTTGTTTTTTTTATAGCTAGAATGGTGGGGGAGAATATGAAAGAAAATATTGATGGGTTTTGTAGCATTTAGTTTTAAATTCATCTATGATTTATTGCTGGGTCAAAATACACTCATTTTGAAATCCTTGCATGTTGGGGGTGTGTGCATGAAATTTTTTTATTGCTATGCTGTTGTATAGTTATGTGGAAAGATTGTGCTATATATGGAGAATCAATTTTGTGTAGATGTTTCAATTTATTGTTTTGGAAGGATTTCTATTGTTATTCTGTACTATTTATAAATCTAGAGCTTTAATTTCAAAGGGTGTAGAGTTTACTGAAGTACCAGAGCAATTAAATTTTATTTTATTTTTTATAAATTATTTGAAATCTTTTAGCTAAACTAAATTATTTGAAATCTTGTTTCCATAAGGAGTGTGAGCTTTATGCCTCCAAGGACTGGCACTATCATGTTGCAAATGTTTGAAATATTTGTGAGGCATAGACTAGATATCAAATTTTGTTGCTAAACA
The DNA here is from genome assembly GCA_032727855.1 of Quercus ilex subsp. ballota. Taxonomy (NCBI): domain Eukaryota; kingdom Viridiplantae; phylum Streptophyta; class Magnoliopsida; order Fagales; family Fagaceae; genus Quercus; species Quercus ilex. The sequence goes on from CM064919.1 coordinate 27,486,351, forward strand.
GACACGAATATATTATGGCCTTCTCTTTTACACTTTTAGGGTTTTAAATTCCCCAAACTAGTCTCTCTCTCTCTCTCTCTCTCTTATTGACCTGCATTGCTATGTTGTTTCATGCTTTTTCTTTTCTTTTCTTCAATTTTATCTTAAATGTGTATGTTTCATTTGTCTTTTTTGGTAAACATATGTTTCATTTTTCATGGATTTAAAGTGACTACTAGCACCTTCATATCTGGTCTTATGACATTGTATAAAGTGGTATTTTCTCAAAAGTGTAGGTTTGTGAATTCTCTATACCATTTCATAATATGATACTATGACTGACATATCTTCTTTTAGCAGGGACCACAATATGTTTGCACAACTTTCTTGACATTTGTTTGCACAAACTGTAGTGGAGTGCAGTACGTATTTTTACTTGTTCTATGTCCACAATAATTTTCCTTCTTTTTTTAGATTATATTAGCTTCATTTTCATAATTTTTCTGTCCTCTCATGGTGGATGCGATGAAAAAGAAGTTCTAGATGAAAATCAATGGGAGTGTTTTAGTCATGAGCAAGACTTAGATACAGTACTTATGTGCTATTCCTTAGGTTCTCTTTTCAAAATTCTGCCATGTGCATTTTTTTTCATGTGATGAAAATGTATTTTTTAGTTAAGTAGTCACATAGCTAAATCTTAAAAGAGGAGCTTAAGGAACAACATCTAAAGTATTGTACCTAAGTTTTGTCCTTCAGTCATATTCATTTTTGTTCTTAAATGGTATGTCATTACTTAATAGGCATCCATTTAGAGTGTCTAATTAATTCTATATATAATTCAGTCGGGAATTTACTCACCGAGTAAAATCAATATCAATGGCTAAATTCAATGCTGAAGAAGTTAATGCTCTTCAAGCAGGGGGAAATGAGGTATGCATCCATATTCCATTCTAATGAATTCATTTTATGATCTTTATCTTCCTTTAATAATACTTTATTCACTTTTCATTGTTTAACTTAAATCACTTCACAGAGAGCAAGGCAAATTTATTTTAAAGAATGGGATCCTCAGCATAATTCTTACCCTGACGGCAGGTTGTTATCCAATAGTTTTGTGTTGATCTTTGTACTTAATATTGAATGTTTCTGATTCACATGTTTGTGTCCAGTAATCTTCATAAACTCCGGGATTTTATTAAGCATGTCTATTTGGATAGAAAATACACTGGAGATAAGAGAATTGACAAGCTCTCAAAATTGAGATTGGTAAGCTTTTCATTATTGTACATGCATGCACATGGATCATATCTTGTAACAATTGGATAATAATGAATAACAAAAAAAAAAAAAACATTTTTGTCTTGTGGAAAGCTTGTCCAACAATGATTTCCATATACAATACTAGCCAACTCAAAAATTTTGGATCTCACCAATATAAATGTGATGGAAATTAGAAGTTATGTTCTCAGTCGAAGCTGTTCTTATTTTTAAAGATTCTTGTTTATATATACAGAATGACACGGAGGAGTCTAATGAAAGATCTCTTGGTAGATCTAGAAGTCCACGTTCTGAGGACAGATTCAAATGGCATCATCACAAAAGATCCAGTATTGGTGGAAGAAGTGAGGATGGAGGTTTCAAATATTATTATGATGAAAGAAGAAGTCCTCGATTTGCTCGAGAAAATTCAAAACAAGGAGGTCTTACGAGAACTCCTGCCCGCTTTGAAGTTGTTGATGACAGGTTTCGAGAAGATGAGCGTGGAAGCCGTAGGTTCTCAAATGCAGAATCCAAGCTAACAATCACGTTACCTGGTTTCAAAAAGAATGTGGATGGGTCTGGTTCCCCAGTGGTACGACCTGTTGGAGATATTTTAGGAGACAAAGTTCCTCCTTTAAAAGTGGGTGTAATTTCTAAGCAAATTGATGGGAAGGATGCTAATGGTTCTGCCCACAATCAGGTGCAAGAATTGCTATGCCATGCTAGATATTGGTTTGTGTAATAGATCTTTTTTTTTTTGGTTTGAACTTTATTTGCCAAGTGATGTTCTTTTTCAGAGGTCTTTAAATGCTAGGTGCTATCTTTCATTCATGAAAATAATAATTATTATTATGTTTAACTGGTTGCATAATGCATATGCGGTATAGTCCTTCAGAAACCATATAAGGTATCATACAACAAGGAAGCTACCTCTGCAGATTATCTCCTGAGAAAATAATGTGTCAAAAGTGGAATTATTTTAGACTCATCTTTCACTTAACGTGTTCTCTCTACTTGAATGTCTCTCCGTGAAAGAATTATTGACAAAATGTTTATGTAACTCTGCATCGAACTATGTTTTGTTTAGTGCATACAGGATACACTTAGCCTTGGTACTGACTCTATCTTGTTTGTCTATATGAGGCCAAGAGGGTATATTGTTAGAGAATGACTGCCTGTGCATGAGTTCTATAATTACTAGCTGTTTTTAAGCTTTGCTGATTGAATTTGTTATTCTGTTGGTTTTGGAGCCTTTTCTGTATATTTTTTACATTTCCAATCCAACATGTGCTTATTCTTCAAGTGTTCGTCAATACAGAATATCGTGTCTTCCAGTGACCAGGGTTCCGTTGGAAGGAATTCAGCAGAACATAAAAGCGGAAACTCAGGAAGCTTGATTGATTTGATCGCTGATTCTGAGCCCCTTGATGCTGCAACTGTACCACAGACACAGCTGATGCCTCACACTGATAATGGTGGCAACTTTGTGAGTCCTATAAAGGAGAAGGCATCACAAGCTTCAAGTTCAAATTCTATAGAATCTTTATTATTTGAATTGTCAGTACCCTCAGATACACATGCTAGAAACAACATGTCTGAAGGACCTAGTAGTGTTGATGCACTATCAATTGCATCCGGAGGCGACATCCCTGCAGGCGGTGTTTCTCTGGCTGCAAGTGGACAGCAGATTTTAGCATTAACTGTTGGTGTTGATGCTTCTACCGCTGCATTGACTAACAATATGCTAGCACAACCTTCTGATGGAGGTCTTCCACAAGCTGCACCTAGTGGCAATAGTGGCTCCAATATTAATATTCTTGACAAAAAGCAACTACCAAACACGCAGCAATATCATCCTACTGCATCCCCTGTTGTAGGTAGTGGCTCTGCCACTCAACTGGCTAGTCCACCTGTTGGAGCTCTGAATAATCAGGTGAGCCACATGATGAGGTTTATTCCATCTAAGGGATTTAAATTTCATTTTCGCATGCAATCTTCGTGTGGATTTTTATCAAAGACCAAAAAGCTAACATGAAATGGTGCAAGTTGGTTGAATTTTACAGAGGAAAAACAAAGACATGTTTTAATATTTGCAAGTTGAAACATTTTTCCTTTTTTTGTTTTTGGTAGATAAAAGTTGTTCCTTTACAAGTTTATTTGTTTGCTAAGCCTTTGGCTTCCTCTGCATGTATGCAGCCATGGATTTCCCCAACTCTACCTAATAGACAAGGGTCTTTGAGTGCTTCTGCAGAACATTCGTCTGAATCTGTCTTAAATTTAGAGCAAGTTACCTGTTCAGGATTTGGGTCTGAACCTATTCCAGTGGAAACCAAGTCTGCTGGAAGAGCTGAGCTTCCTGCAGTAATAGCATTCCCTTTTAATGTTTCAATTTTCCCTGTAAAGTTTTCTTGTTGACATATTATAATTTCTTTTTGAAGGACCTTTTTGCTACAAGCTACTCAACAGTCCCTGCACCAGTCCCAAGTTGGCAAAATGGTTCTCCTTATGGCATGGGATTCAACATGCAGTATTATCCTAGTCCAATGGTACACTAAGCACAGAGATAATCAACTCAAATCAGTTCTGTATTAATGTGTGCTGGCTTTTGATCTGCTAATATGGATTTTTGTGTACAGCCTGCGCCTGTGTTTCCCAACGTAGCAAGATCAAGAAACCCATTCGACCTTAATGACGAAAGAACGCAAGTGCAGGCACCATCAGTACGCACAACTTTCAAACTTACTATTTGCTTAGATCAATGTTCATATTTTTGTTATTCCCAGTGTTTCCTTTTGACATTTTAAGACCTTTATGAAGTATAACCTGTGCTTATTTTGGCCTTGTATGTATGCTTACTTTGTATTGTATCTGCAGTCAAGTAAGAGTTACTGGTGGTGTAAATAAACAAACGTAGAGCAGAAGTAGGTCTGGGAAATTGAGGACTTATATGCAAACTGGAAATCCTATGAGATAAAACACTAAATTATTAAATCTGATTATAGAAAATTTGAACATACATACATTATTATCTCATATCACATCCTCAAGGAGATTAGCCTGCGATAAGATTCACCAGTAGTTATGTGGAGTTCACTACATTTTTGTTTTTTCTCCAGAATCTGTTCACTACTTAAAAGCATGATGCTGGTATAATAAAATTTGGATACATCATCAACTGGTAACCAAAATATACTGGTTCTACTTTATTTGTTTATTCATTTTTTGATTAAAAAATAAATAAAACTAGGAGACATATGGCTGTGCTGATATCCCCATTTGGTTTGCCATTAAAATGAAGATGATTGCTTGTGGCTAGCCTGCATACATATTTTATGCCGAGGAAAAAGGTATCTACAAAGAAAATTTAGCTGAGCAGAGACTCTTTCATATGTCTATAAGTCCTAAATTTCATTGATTTATCCTAAAGATGTCATTTCATTGGCATTTGGTTGCTACCATGCCTTGGCAGTATGCTGTCGATTTTGCTAGTAGGTTTGAGTAATGCACAAACTGCTAAGTGTAGCAGAATTGATCCTTCTTAATTTCAAAGTATGGGGCTTTTATTTTTAAGGAAGATTTTATCTATGCTGACATGACAATCACATCTATGAAGTATTTTAATTAATTGATTATCAACAAATCATATATGACATGTTCTAGTTTAAATTGCATTTACTTTTTTGGTACTCTTGCTAGGGTTCTGTTTCTCAAAAGTTAAATTTTCAATTAAATCAGAGAAAAATTGTTTAAACCCTAATAATTTGTGTTATTTGTGATTCAGTTTCCTACCATGGTATCTTTGCAAGGTGCATTGCCGAATCTGCCAGCTGCTAGTGACTTAGTGCAAACTTCCAGCTTTGGTACCCAGTCTCAGGGTTTGATGGCACCTCAATCACCATCCTATACATCTGCAATGTCTCCATTTTCACCTTCTTTAACATCAGCCATGCCTCCTGGTAAATTTACTCAAATTTTTTTTTTTCCCTCTGACATCTTTGCTGGGCCTAGTGTTGGTAATGTCCAATTTAATAATCTCAGGTGCAAACATGGGGCTACAAGTACATAATAATACGACACCATTCAGGTAACATGCTGGTCCTAGTTCTTTGTAATCTTTTTCTTTCAAATTTTTAATAAATTTTAAGGGAAATTCGGCTCAAAATGGGAACATCTTGAGTAACAAATGCTTCATGAAATGCCACCAGTTGCCTCTATTTCATTTCACTTAAAGCGGACCTTGTATTATCTTCTTAAAAAAAATTCTCCTTTTTGTTTTTTTCGTTAGCGTGGGGGTGGGGTTTTAGGAATTCAAAGTTGAATTCATTCAAAACCTTATATAAGCAGGCCCATCTTGATCCAAAAGAGGGGTTTATCTTGGTAAAGGACTTCATCACTATCTCCACTAGCATACTCCTTCAATCATAGTGCTTATTACACAATTACAAAATTTCTTTATGATTCTTTGACCAATGATGATATGATCTTCTTTAATAAAAAAAAGAACAATAATTCAGAGTTTGCTTGTGTGCATTGCAGATCACAAGAAATCGGTAGCTTTGGCAGTAATGGAGGTGTATTTGGATCCTTAAACACAACTCAACAGTTAACTGGAAAATACTCAGCAACCAGCAATCCAAATCCTTTTTCTTCAGTGGGAGGAAACCCTTTTGGATAATACAAAAGTTTTTGCATACTATCTGCCGTCATTTTTCTTTTGGCCTCCTAATATCTTCTTGGAGGAGTCTGGTTTCTTTTTGATTGAAGATTAAACTAAATGCTTAATTAGAATAGGGTGGTTTGTCTTTTATATTTTTGCCTAGCAAAGAGGATAGTCATTACAAATACTAAGAGAAGTGCATGGACAATTCAGCACTGAACCAAGATTCTTTTCAAGAACACACAAGATTCTTTGAGTAATGTAAATATGAAATTCAGTATTTTTTTTTTTCAATCAATAAACTTGAGGAAGAAAAACCAAGGTATTACTATAATGGTATGACTTTGTAAGAAATTATTGCATGATGACTGTACTTCTTTAGCATGAGGTTTGAATCTGCTTTTGGCTCGTGCATGACTTTTAATGGTAGGAAATTTGATTGGAGACAAACTTCGCACCATTCCAATCATACATTCACTAGAGAATAGTAAAACAAGGAGTAAATAGTGGATTTTTCGATCGTGCTCTATCATATCTCTGCTGCAAAACTTGTTCTACATGTCTAACCCAATTTATTTCTCATTATAAGTTGGAAAATATTCTCTGAACTTGATGTTAAGGCATTGCTTGTGATGGGTATTTTAGTGTTAATAAAGAAAAGAAGATTACACTCTTACAAAGTTACAGTTACTAATTTGTTGAGACTTGAGAATTTATGATTAGTGGCCAAAAGTTACCCATAATGCAATAGCCGGAATTTATGGTTGCTGAGGAGGATATGTGTGCTATAACACGTGTCATCTCCAATGTGGCAGAACTTAGAAAGATATAAGTTGCCATGCACTTGAAGTGCTTAGAAGAACTGTGCCCCTTTTTATTCCTATTGCCCTCTGAAAAGGCATGATATAGCCCTTAAATTAAAATTTGTGATACATAGATTGAATCTGGCTTGAAGAACAGTCCAGAGGAGAGCTATAAACCTATATGGTACACAAACAAGTCGGTCATATATATCTTAACACGTCACATGACAACATTATTTAATTATGTATATAAACTTCCTTATTGTTCACAAAGAATCTAGTAGCACAACGTTATATGACACAATTTTGCCACAATTTCTGATGTGATAAAGTGCGAGTGGTGGAAGAAAAAATAGTGAGTTCATATAAAAGTGATAAACAGTTAATCACAATTTGCTACGTAAAATAATTGTGGACAGTAAAACCCCACGCCTTTAACTTCAGTAAATCTTGGACATGAAGTGGAAAGCTGTGTAACCAAACTACGTACTCTGAGACCTAACAGATCAAGCCATGCTAGTGTCTTTTTTAACTTTCTACCTAAGTGGAGGAATAGCAATCCAAATTTTATATGATAAAATCATGTAATAGTGGTTCGTCTCTGATTCAAATCATTAGCATTTAATTAAGAATATATAATTGCGCATTGGGTTCTTATTTCATTTGTTTCTTTGTTCATATTCTTTACCTTATTGATTTGGGTGAAAGCAACAAACTTACAATCAATAGGCATACCGCATGCCTTTTATTTTGTCTAGCTAGGATCAACTTATCTACTAGGCCACTTAGGTAAAAATATTTCTTTCTCAAATGATATTGTTAATATTGATAGTTTAGATTATTTTTAGAAATAGAAATTTTAAAAGAAGTTTTAAAATACTTCATTTGACATATTGAAAAAATAAAAACTATGCTCTTTTCTAAATTAATGTATAACTACTTCCAGAAGTTATTGACAATGCAAGGAAAAAATAGTTTTTTTTTCCAGAAGTTTTGAAATTAAAGTTGATAAAATCTTACTTAAAAAATTGAAAACATCATATTTATCGATTCAAAATATGCAAGAAAAATTTGAATACAAAAATTTAATCAGTAAATTTTGACCTCAAAATGAGAAAAATTTCAAATATGGTAAATATGTATTTTTGCTTCTATTTTATGTCTCTCTTCTCCCAAAACAAAAAAAGACAAGATAAAAAAGATAAAAAAAGTGATGGTTTTGTAAATTTTGAGAGAAGAGAGATATAAAATAAGAGTAAAAATACATATTTACCCCTATTTTTAACTGAGGCGGGTTACGGAAGACAAGCAGAACATACCACAGGTGGGTAAAGTGACATTTTTTAAACCACAGGTGGGTAAAATGATTTCAAATCAAATCACATGTGGGTTTATTATAATTAACCCTTAAATAAATATTAATTTCTATTTAAGTATCAGAAAATGTTTCACTTAAATTTTTTGATTTAGTCCTCAACTTGAATTGAGCCTGCTGTATTTGTCTACACATATAGAATAAAGAAAATGACAAAACTTAGGTATAATTTCTTATGTATCCTTTTTTCTCTACACACATAAAATAAATAAATATTTAAATAACTGTTTTTGATAATTAATGGACATAAATTTATAGAACTTATATCGTAAAATTTGTAATATCATTAACATTACTCTTGGATTTTATAGAAAATTTCATCTCTTCAACAGATCACAGGACAAGACTTGTCCTGCATTGACAGTACGACACTACCCTCCAACAAGCACAAGTACGTAGACCAAATCTTGTCATCATTTGACACTCACAGGGCCACCAACTTTCTCCATTCGAATCATGCCTTTGTCGCTTGTTGATGATTTAAGGATTGCCAAGTAGAGCACCTTGAAGCTGAAGGTTTTCGCTTGGATTTTTGGAGCATCCACACTAGATGTGCTAAATGTGCCAAATGCAAAATATTTGGCACATTTGGCACATCAAATATCAAAAAACCCCCTTTATCAGATGTTCCAAATCACTCTTCATATATACCATATATATATTTATCTCATACATCTACCATATATATTATCACTCTTCATAGCATGTAAATGCTGCAATGTTGTAAAACCCTCACATTTTGTAAAAGATGATACACATATTAAATGCATGAGATAATTATTTTCCTTTTAACATTATTATTTTTTAGTGATATAAAAGATTAAGATGAGGTAAAAACAAGGTTCTTGGTTCTTAATGAAATGACCTCATTTGGGTAAAACGACATCACTTCCTCCAAGCAGCAAGAACCGTTAACTCTACACAAGCTAGTTAAATGGCAGAACATAGAAGATATTTTGACGATATGATGGCGCAAATGATGAGTTATATAACCTCACAATCAGCTCAATTGAACAGTAATCACTAATTAAGGCATGAAGATTATCTCAAATAAATATAAAATTTGTGGAGTTATGTTGCTACTTAGACAATTTAAATGACCCTAGTCTTCCTAGTTTAACTATTAACTATCTAGTTTTTCTCGATTTACAGCTTTATAAGATAACCCACTGTAGGGTCACAATTTAAGGCCCAAGCCCAACGAAGAATTGGATGATGGCCCAATGAACACAATACAAATAAATTTGTAGAGAAATGGATTAAAGAGCTAGGCCTTAATGAAGCTAATAATGGCTACTATGGATTTAGAGGATGATCAAACAAGAACAAGATTCATTAGATTGAATAAATTTACTGTCCGAGGAGATCATTTTAAGTATAAATCAATATAACTGTTTACAAATACAACTTTTACTACTATAGTGTTTCTTTTCTCTTTTTCTTCGATCTCTCTCTCATGGGAGGTCTTTCACATTATATAGTTCATTTTAGACCATCTTGATCCTACACTTGTTAATTATTTAAGCCTTCACTTGAGTGCATGTCCCATCAGATATCCTCTTTGGCTTTCTGTGAGTTGTGGTAACTGAGACTGTACTGTTCAGGAGTCTTCTCCACATAAATGCGGCCAGAAAAGTTGTTGCAGTGCATTTAATGCGGTAGTAGCAGTTTTTCCTTTAGATATTTCTGAGTTCCTATCACTTTTGTATGTGCATGAGACTCATCTTTATCGTTGAAACTTCACCTAGATTGCCAAAGTACAGATTTGATTAATATTCATCATATCCGAGAATGAGCTCTTCCTCAGACTATATTCCTCAATTATTTCCTTATGTGATTCTCAACTTTGAGGTTTCTCCCAATCATTTACTCATCCTCGGACATGCCCATATTCTCGGATAAGGCACAATATACAAATTTGGGCTCTTACCCCCACACCCCCCATTCCCATTTGAACAGGCAACTTTGGTTTGGTTCAATATTTTATTTTATTTTATTAAAAGTTAGAATATGGTCCAGTATTTTTTTTTTGAAACTGAAATCAACTTTCAATTAAATCAAAGCAGCATCAGAGTTTACAGATTCTAACACAAATGATGGAACCTCTTCCATCCAAAATAAATCAGAATTAACATGTTGAGCATATCTAGCTAGCCCATGTGCCACCCTATTACCATTTCTCTTAGTGCAGCTCACAGAAATCCTCTCCAATGCTCCCATCAGATGTCGAATATCACCCACAACGTGCCCAAGTGCTGACTGGTTGTCCTTGCTTGAAACAATACTCCTCATCGCATTTACACTATCCCCTTCCACTATCAAGCTTGTGAAGCCAACGTCTGTTGCAAACTCCATCGCCTTACGACACGCAAGCAATTCTGCCTCTTCACTACTCTGGACTGCTGGACCCTTGGCTGTCATTGCTGCCATAATTTCTCCCCTTGAGTTTCTGATTACCGCCCCAAAACCAGAGCTGGCCTTATCTGCGAACACAGCTGCATCGTAATTCAGCTTAAACACGGACTGAGGCGGTGGTTGCCAGCTGGTGTCAACGTTCTGCCGAACTTGAGGAGTTGCTTCCTGCATAAAATCATCCTGTAGACTATCCTGTGATCGCTGGAACTCCTCTAGCAATTCAGCAGCTCGCTTGTTCAACCAATCCGGTTCCAGAAATTTACCACCATGCACCACTCTGTTCCGCTGATTCCAAATCAGCCATGCTTGCACTAGCATTAGTTCCACCTCTGTTTTTTCCAGCCGATCCAGCAGATACTCCAACAGAGCTACGAAATCAGTTTGCCCCGTTCCACACTTCTGCAAGGCCCTAGAACTACCATGCCAAATATCCTAAGCAGCTGTACATTCCCATAACACATGAATGGTTGATTCTTGAAACCTGGAGCAGAACGGACACAACTCATCCAATAAAACACGTTTCTTCTTGAGGTTCCTTCTGGTTGGGAGAATATCGTGACACGCTCTCCACCCAAACACCTTCATCTTGTTAGGGATCCTTAACTTCCATATAGCATTCCACACCCTACTAACCTCACCTTCCGATGATGTTTCAGCCCATTCTTCCTTCTTCAACAGATACCTTGCTACCTTGTATGCAGATTTTACAGTGAAGTTGCCATCCTTACTATGCTTCCAAAAAACTGTGTCAGGTACTTGCCTCCGACTAAGTGGAATAGCACAAATAGCTTCCCCCTCTTCCCTATTGAAATTAGCCATAAAAAAATCTCTTCTCCACACATGGAGGTCTTGGTTAATCAAACTTGACACCCAAACTTCCTCCTCTTCATCCCTTGCCGAACATAGAGGCATATTTGAGGGATAATTTGGAATCCACCTATCCCGATAGGCATTAATAGAGACACCATCACCCACACGCCAACAATGTCCCATACTTAAAATAGGTAGTGCCGCCACCAAACTCCGCCACACAAATGAACAATTAGGTGACACTAAGGCCTCAAGAATAGAAGATCTAGGGAAATACCTTGCTTTAAAGCACTGATAGAGAAGAGAATTTGTGTTTTTTAACAGCCTCCACCCTTGCTTGGCCAACATGGCTAAATTAAATGATCTCAGGTCCCGAAATCCCATTCCACCCTCCTTCTTTGACAACGTCAGTTTATCCCAACTTTTCCAATGAATTTTCCTTTCATTCCCAACTTGTCCCCACCAAAATCTAGCACATAAGGCATCCAGTTCATCACATAATCTCGATGGGAGCTGAAAAACACTCATTGTATACGTCGGTATAGACTGAGCAACGGCCTTGATGAGAACTTCTTTCCCAGCTCTAGAGAGCATCATCCCCTTCCAACCCTGTAATTTTTTCCACACCCTATCTTTAATGAAAGAGAAAGTATGGTATTTTGCCCTTCCAATTAAAGTAGGCAATCCCAAATATGATTCAAACCGAGACACTTCCTGCACTCCAAGAATCCCCAAAGCCTCCTGTTTCTGGCGGTCCGTGGTGTTCTCACTGAAATAAACTGAAGACTTCTCCAAATTTATGCACTGCCCAGAAGCTTTAGCATAAACTTGCAGAATCTCTACAATAGTATGAATTTCAACTGGGGAAGCCCTGCTAAAAATCAACGAATCATCTGCAAAGAGAAGATTAGTAATCTTTGGTGCATTTCTACAAATAGACACCCCATGCAAAGTTCCTCCTATCTCCGCCCTGTCCAGTAATGAAGTGAACCCTTCTGTGCATAACAGGAACAAGTATGGTGAAAGAGGATCACCCTGACGGATTCCCCTGGAAGGCAATACATTACCATATGGTCTCCCATTCACAAGAATAGAGAATGAAGTTGTAGTGACACAACTCATCACTCGCTCGATCCATGTTTCAGGAAAACCTAGCCTCTGCATAACCCCCTGAAGAAAATGCCATTCCACCTTATCATATGCTTTACTAACATCAAGTTTCAAAGCCATATACCCTTTCTTCCCTTTCTTCCTGCAGTGCATAGTATGCAAAGTTTCATATGCTAGCAACACATTATCAGTAATAAGACGGCCTGGAACAAAAGCACTCTGAGTGGGAAATATAATATTAGGTAACACTTGCTTTAGTCTGTTAGCTAGTACTTTAGAAATTATTTTGTAAATCACATTACAAAGGCTTATGGGTCTAAAATCAGACATTTTCTCCGGGTTCTTCACTTTAGGAATCAGCACAATGTAAGTATGATTAATATCAGGCAACATATGACCATTATTCAGGAAATCTAACACAGCATCAACTACAGTATCACCCACAACATGCCAAAATCTTTGGTAAAAAAGAGCATTCATACCATCAGGTCCAGGTGCCTTTGTTGGTCCCATTTGGAACAACGCTATTTTAACTTCTTCAGCACTAAACTCACTGGACAGGGTATCCTGCATATCGGGTGTCACCTTCCTTGGAACTGCATTAAGACATTCCTCCATCTGATCACATGTACCTGCACAAAATAAATTGTCAAAGTAACTGGTAGCCACATTTACTATATCTTCCACCTCCTCCACCCAATTTCCTTGAGCACATTGAATCCCCTTAATAAAGTTTCGCCTTCGTCTTTGGGAGGCTTTTGAGTGAAAGTATTTAGTATTCTTATCACCATGTTTAAGCCACGGGATCCGAGACCGTTGTGCCCAGTAAATTTCCTGCTTTAAAAGCAAGTCATCTAACTGTTTGCTGACACTCAAATATTCAGCCTTGGATTCCTCAGTCACCACTACAGCACTGTTTAGCACCTCCAGCCGATTTTGCAGACTTTTCATGGCTGCTTCATTTGGCTCTGATTTTGAAGAACCCCATGCTTGCAATTCCTCACCACAGAACTTGATCTTCTCCTTAATTGAAGCCAGACCCGACTCCCCCCCTCCCACCATATCCCAAGCATCTTTAACCACCGCATCACAATCCTCCCATAACAGCCAGGCTTCTTCAAATTTAAACCCCTTTTTAAATTTCTGCTGATACCTCTGAACACGCTTCACATGCACCATGATTGGCAGGTGATCTGAAGCATGGGGTGGGAGATGAGACACTGTTGTCATCTGAAATTTAGCCCGCCATTCCATAGTTGCCACAGCCCTATCAAGTCTCAATTTAGTATTAGCCTCACCAGGCCTCTTATTAGACCACGTGTAGGTATAACCTCTGTACCCTAAATCCTCAAAATTACAGGATTCTAACACACTTCTAAAGGCATCAATCTCCACTGGATTAGATGGCCTTAAACTTAACTTCTCTGCACTATTTAGAATAGCATTAAAATCTCCCGCACAAAGCCATGCCCCATTAACAAAGGTTCTCAAATGATCAAGCAACTTCCAAGACTTTTCTTTATGCTGAGCTTCAGGCCATCCATAAAATCCAGTAAAAAACCAGACATACCCATCCTCTTCAGTCACCTTCATCAAAATATGATTAGGCGAATAATTAATCAAATCCATCACCACATCATTTTTCCATAACAAAGCTAAACCACCTCCTGCATTTGGTTGTTTTACTATAATTTTATTCTGAAATTGCAAGTCCCCATACAAACTCTCAAATCCTTCTCTGTCTAGTCGTGTTTCCATAAGAAAACACACAGTGGGAGCTTGTTCCCTCACAAGTTTGCGAAGGCTTCTACCTGTCCAAGGGTTCCCAAGCCCTTGGCAGTTCCAAGATAATAGCCTCATTGCTCCCGGCAAGGGTGGTCATCCACCCCCGCCGCTCTCTCAAAACCATTAGCTTCCTCATTTTCGAATTTCCCTCTCTTAACTCTTCCCTCCTCTCCCTGATTATTCTGGTTATTTTCAAAGTCTGATGGAAGATTCCTTTTACCTATGGACGGCAACAAGGCCTTGTGTAATCCTCCTAGCCCAAAATCCATCCTATTGAATCTAGTCCAAGATGACTTGGGCTTTGTAACAATCAGCCCATCTGTAGTTGCTCCTTTAATTGTATCAGTGACACTTCCACCCATCACGTGGCTCAAACTTGCATTACCGTCCAGCCCACCAGGTAATTCACCATCCTGCTGTATCAAATTTTCCTGCACGTCAGCAGCAGAATTGTGTACGTCAGCAGTACACCTCACCACGTAATCTGCATGGCCTAGATTCTCCCCATCACGTTCCTGAAATTGTGGCGTGTTTCCTGAAGACACGGACTCCCCTTCATCATCGACAGTAGGGTTTCTACACTGTCCTTCCTCCGCCGTCACAGCCTTGTTTCGTTGCAGCCAATCTTTAGACTTGATCGGACCCTCCTCAGACCTGTATACGCCAGCCACGTCCTTATCTCCACCAGCCGCTGAGCTATCTTCCGAACCTCCTTGTTTCCCTACAAATGGGTCCACTCTTGGTCATCCCCCCATTGCTTTAAGGAAATCTCCATATTGGCAATCCGCCGAACCTCCATTCTTAGTCACAGCAAAGTGTGCAGCACAGTTCTTGACATCATGTCCCAGTATTCCACAATAATAACAAAACAACGGCAATCGTTCGTATTTAAACATCACCCAGTGTCTTTCCCCGTCAGACCCTGCAATGAAACTTCCTCTGCGAATAGGCTTTGAGATAGGTAAAGCAACCCTAACCCTCATAAAGTAGTTTAACTCATCCTGCCTTCTTCTCTGCTCTACTTCTTCCACAACCCCAAGTCTACTCCCCACTTCCTTAGCAACCTGTGAAGAAAACATATCCAATGGCGCCCCCCAGATCTGAACCCAGAGAGTGGCCGTCTCCATTCTAATATTCCCAACTGTCATACCTTTCCTCCATCGTTTAAGCATCAATAATTGATTGTCAAAGGACCACGGACCTCCTCTCCAAATTCTGTTTAGATCAAATTCAGATGTGAATTTGAACTGAAAGAGATTCGGCCCTACCTTCGTGATGCGTAATCTGTCGTCCAACCCCCAAGCCCTTCTCATAGTATTCTTCGCTGCTCTCTTGTTAAAGGGTTTACACGTCAAAAACTTACCCATCAAGCTTAGAGTACAATCCTCAATGGCTTCCAATCTTCCCTCATCAGAGATGGCAATCACTTCCTCCTCCTCCGTAGTCAACTTCATGTTTTCCATGCTGTTAATAACATCGTCAGCCATGATAAACTAGTAGCACACACACGGCTAAGCACTAATAAAGAAAAGAAAAATATGCCCTAGACCTAGGTCTAGGGAGGGAGAATACTCGTATGCACGAGAGAGAGAACTCCACGAGAGAGAGAGCAGATAGAGTTAGAGTGTATTTCTTTTTAAATGATAATTTATGGTCCAGTATTTAAAACAATGATTAGTGTGTAATAATAATTATTGATAGCCATAAGCAAGCAATCAATAAAATACTTAGGAAGAACGTTAATGCAACAAAAAGTATGGAACGAAAAGCTGGCAGCAATTGAACTCATTATTAGGGTTAATTGAAACGTAATTCAGCCATTACAAGGGAAAACAAAAGAGATCTTATTCGCTTGAGTGGAGAACCTTTACAATTGCACAAGAACTTATGGAACCTTTTTTTTTTTTTTTTCTCTCTTAAATAATTAAAATTTCTCAACCTTAGAAACCTTCACTCGTACCCTTTTGCATGTAGACATAGAAGAATATGAAATAAGCCTAGCTAATGGTCTCACTACAACAAAATGTATTTTCGGTGACAAAAAAATTTGACACTAAAAACCCAGTTGATCTTACTAAAAATTCGTCACTATATACTATGGGACAACAGGGTTGATCTTACTCAAATTTCTTAGCCTAAGAAGCACATGCACAATCATCCCAGACAGAAAACCAAGCGCTGCACTTGAACCCACAAGTGAAACCGCTGTGCAAATAAGCATCACAAAAGATTCCTCCTTGGAATTCATGTCCCTTGAAGCCATAGCTAGCTCAATCCCAGCAAACAAGAGCAAAACTCCAAGTATCCCAACAGGAAATTGGTCCAAAATCTTCACCAAAGAAGTCCCTAATACCAAACCCAACACCAATTTAGCTGTACCGAGAAGTGCCACACACCCACCACTCCTACCACCAAACTTGTACTGCCCAGCTAACCCACCAGCACCATGGCAACTTGGCATAGCTCCAAACCAACACCCTATCACATTCATTAACCCGACAGTCACCGAAAGTGACGTGGCCGATAAGTCCTTCCCCGGAAAAAGATCAGACGACAAGTTGCACACCCCGATCACAGAATTTAGTACTGACAAAGGGAGTTGAGGAATTGTACCCTTTATAAACCCTTCCTTCCATGCATGCTTAGACATCTTCACTACTTGAAAAGATGATGGTCCAAATCTAATCTCTTCCAACACTTTAGGCCTCCTTATAAAGGCAAAAACCACACCAAATAAAAAGATAATAAAAGCTGAAGGAATTGAAAAGATAATCTTCCTCACTCTTCTCTTCCTTCTAAGCCTTATTTCTTCATCACCTAAAACACCAGCAGTTTCTCTTTCACCACTTTGCTCTTCCTCACCTGCACCATTAATAACAACTATAAAACAAGCACAAATAATAGCCAAAACCAACCCATCCAAACCAAGCCAGGGCCTATCCCCTTTAGCCTTTGATTTAGAAAAATCCTGAATTTTTCTAATGTACTTAACCGCAGTTAGTGCAAATGATAACCCCTGTGCAAGCTGAATTCCTCTTACAACAGAAAGAGGAATTATCTTATACACTAGTTGCATCAATCCAGTTATACCCAAAACCAATAAAACCCCTCCGGTTAAAATTCCGGAAGCCATGATTTCTGGGACACCAAAATCAGACCCAGATATGGCTGCAGCTGCAATGGCCTTCATGGGTTGCACAGGCATAGGGACACCATAGATGGCACCAGTGACAATATTGTAGACACCGGTGAATATTAATGTTGTGCCTAGGTTAAGGTCATTAGCTAGTGTCAAGGCCAGAACTATTGGAATGAATGTGCCTAAGTCCCCCATTGCACCATTCAACTCGGCCCATTTTGATCGAAAAACTAAATTGGTTTTCACTTGGTCGATGATGTTGGACAGATAGCCGGACTTAGGTTTGTGGGGACTATGGTTTTCAGGGTCCATGGAGGTACAAATTTGAAATCAAATAAGTATGAGATTGTGAACTGGAAGTACAATAGTTAGGAAATGTGAAAGCAAATATGAGATTGAGGCTTACTTATAGGAGGAGAAATAAGGTTGTTTTGAATTGATTAATGATAGGAGAGGCTGTTAGTGATTGAATTATATGTGCCGCAACTTGTGGCTTTAGGTATCTATCCGATTTATCTCGGATTTCAATACCTGCCGTAGATGCTAGTTCACAGTTGAACGTAAGTGGACCTAGATGGGTCATCAGGAAAAAGTGATATGGGACAAAGATTGTTGCATGGCATGAGGCATTTGGGCTTTCTCAAAAGTCAAAAAAATGTCACTTTACTACAAAACATAATGCTACTTTAAGCAATTTGACATTCGCTAGGCAATTATAAATGCTACTTTAAGCAATTCGGTGCAGATATAAGTACTCTTAGAGCATTAGCATTGGAGAATGCTAATACCATATCTAAAGTGTATTTGGCATTTTAAGGGGCAAAACGTGCTACATCAGAAAATGGTAAAGGCAGGTATTGCAAATATTTTTGCAATACTGCTACAGTACAATTCCAAAAGTGGAATTGTACTGTAGCAAGTATTGTAAAAATAATAATAATATTTTACAAAAACATATAACTGACTTTCTCTCTCCTTTCTCTCATTTTCTCTGTTTTCTTCTCTCTCTTCCGTTTCTCTTTCTCATCTGCTCTCTCCTCTCTTCACTGTGGTGGTTGTGGTTTTTTTTTTTTTTTTTTTTTTTTTTTGTGACCGGTTCTTACAAAAAGAGGTGGGTATGGCTGAAGTGGGTTGTGGGTCGTGGTTGGGTCCGGTGTTTGGGTCGTTGCTTGTGGTTGGGTCCGGTGTTTGGGTGTGGCTGAAGTGGTTGAAGTGGGTTGTTCGTTGTCAGAGATCGCTAGTGTTTGGGTCCGGCGAGGTCATGGCGAGATCGGCGTGGGTCACGGTGATGGGTCACCGCATGGTTGGGTTATGGCTAAAGTGGCTGAAGTGGGTTGTTGGTTGTCGGAGATCGCTAGTGTTTGGGTCCGGCGAGGTCATGGCGAGATCGGCGTGGATCACGGTGATGGGTTTGGTGAGTCACGGCATGGGTCACGGCGTGGTTAGCTGGTTCTTCTGAGTTTCCGATGGGTTTTTTTTTTTTTTTTTTTTTTTTTTTAATATGGGTTTTTGTTCCGATGGGTTTTTCAGGGTTGACATCAGCGTTTTCTGGGTATTTTTTATGGCTGGGTTTTTTTGGGTTGATCATTGGCTCCAACTGGTTTGATGGATTGTGTGTGTGTGTGTGTGGCTCTGTTTAAGGTTTGATGGTTTGTGTTTTTGTGTGTGTGTGTGTGTGTGGCTGTGTGTGTGTGTGGTGATTGGTTTGGATAGGTTGATCGGTGTATATGGGTCTCTGTGTGTGTGGCTTTGTATGTTGAACCGGGGCTAAAGGTTGAGGGAGAAAGAGAGGAAAAAAAAAAAGATGGTTGAAAAGCCCAGGAAAACAAAAGTTACGGTTAGAAAAATAATAATAAAAAAAGATTAAAAAATAATATTTTAATAAAAATAGAGTTTTGGGATGCGGAAGTATTGTAAAATTGGATGGTATAATAGAATAGTGGATTTTTAGAATTGTAAAATAGAATAGCATTAGCATTTTCCAATGCTAATGCTCTTAGTGTGACATAACTACTCGGAATACACAAATTGGTGAGAATATCATTAATAGAAAACAGTGAAGCCTTTTGATCATTTTCAGTGGTGAATAGAATGAGAAAAATGTAGAACCAACAAATTGAACTAGAGAGATGATTGATTCATCAAAAAACAGAGAGATGATGGATGGAAGCTTCAAAAACATTATTTTTCATGCATGTCTTTTCATGTCTGTGGTCTACAAACAACTGAATTCACCTTGGTACTCCCAAAAACATATTGTGAAAAATATTTTTTAATAACAAAACGTAGGGGTGTTTGGTAAGTGTTTTTAAACAACTATTTTCAGTTTTTAAACAACATTTCACGTATTTCAATGCACTTTTTCAACCACATGTATTTCCACAAATATTTTTAAACAACAATTTTCAGTTTTTAAACTCATATACCAAACGGGCCCTACGATTTCTAAGAAACGGTTCACAGAAAACTGTTTCTAATTTGGATTAAGAGATAAGATATTTGTGTTGTCAGTAACTCTTATTATCAAACTAGATTATACGTTCAGGTTTGATGTATTTTCTTGTCAAACTTTGTTCATAAACTATTAAATTATTTTTTCTCATGATTGGTGTAAGTGTAACACGGTAACACATTTTTAATTGTGTTTAGCCCGAAATTTTATGCTGCCACACATGACTTTTGTATTGGTTAAATCTAATGGCACAACATCTTTCACAATTATCAAAATAATTGTGATTGATATACCAAAAAAAAAAAATAATGTTAGTTGTGTCTATATCTATATCTATATATTACTAAAAGCTGAAGATTATTATTTATTGTTGCTACGCTTTAGTTGAGCCACATCATCATCCATGTCATTTTTTTATTTTTTTTATTTTTCCTTTTTGTTAATTTATTACATTTTTTAAAAGAATGCAAAATATATGATGACTTTACATAGTCTCATTACTTTACACATTCTAAATAGTTTTAATTCTTTTGCTTTGCTACATATTCTCATGACTTTACAATATATCATAACTTTACATATTCTCATGACTTTTTTGCATTAAATTATGCTCTCCTCATATTACTCAAATCCATATTCATCTATATTATTACTAAAAACAAAAGCGTAGCATTTATTGTTGCTACACTCTAGTTAAGTCACGTCATCATTCGCGTCATCTTTTTATTTTTTTATTTTTCCTTTTTTGTTAATTTATTACATTTTTTAAAAGAATGCAAAATATACGATGACTTTACATATTCGCATGACTTTACACATTCTAAATAGTTTTAATTCTTTTGCTTTGCTACATATTCTCATGACTTTACAATATATCATGACTTTACATATTCTCATGATTTTTTTGTGTTAAATTATGCTCTCCTCTCAAACCTTCTTTTTTTAAAAAAATAATAATCCCCAACTATCCATTGAATGTTTTCCTATTTTTCAACTTCCTCAATTTATTTTATTTTTGGATAGAATATGTAGAATCCTTTCCATAATGACTGAGTGCAACCCACTTATCTTCCCCATTTACTCCATTAAACCCAACTAGCTAACTATTCCAATTCTCAATTAACTGTCCTCCTTGGTCTCTCTCTCCATCAAACAAAGGGATAACATCACCCCCACTTTTCCACCACCTTATTAAATCCATTTTAACCTCAATTCGACACTACTTCAATTCTTTGATCTCAACTCCTATTCTCTCTTTATTGATTTATTTTCTTTATATATTGCAGTTGACCCCTCTCCACTTCTGCAAAAGCTGCCGAAACACCATCAAACTTGGTAATGCTACGATCTTTTTTGCTCTTCTTCAATCACCTAGGTAACCAATTTGTCTCTCCTAATTTCTTTCTCATGCTCTCGGTTCCTCCTTTCTCCATCTAATTTAATCTATTGAGAAAACCAGAGAACTAGATAGTGTAAAAGCAAAAGAGACATATTGAAAAAGAGATCAATCTTTAGACCTGATTTTTTTTTCAATTATTTTTCTCCTTTTTGAGAAACGGTGGGAAAAAAAAATTTAGAGAGAGATGTATACTTTTTTGTGTTTTTTTAGGTTTAGAGATAGGTATGGAATGCAATAAATAAGGGGTAAATAATGAGATCATAATCAGAATATTAGCATTAATAAGTGTTTTTTTTGACCGTTTTGGATCTACTTAAATCCAATGGTTTAGAAAAGGTGTAACTCTAAAGAGTTACACCAAGTGTAACTTTAAAGAGTTACACCAGATATAACTTGAACCCATCTCATATATTGAGCTTTCGTTTAGCAAAAATTATTTTTGCCAACTTATTTTTGTTACTATTCATGGTTTCATTGTACTTTTTGTTACTATTTATGAGTCTCACTGTACTATTTTAGCTAACTTTTACTTTTATTTACAGTACTTTTAGGAAAAAAATTTTAGTTTCAACAAAACAAGCGGATCCCAAACGGACTCTGAGTTTATTTGTTGGGATTTTTTAATATATTAATAAGCTATTTTATACTTTTTTTTTCAGCATTTAATTCTCATCTAATTAGTTTAGTAATTAGATAAATCTTAGTTACAACTTACAACTTATGTTGATTTTGTTAAACACATAAAAAATGATTAAATTATATAATTAAATCTATAAAGTAAACGTTTGGGCATATAAAACTCTAGAGTCTAACTTGGAAATAATATTATATGGATATTACTATTATTTGTATATTTTATTACAATACACTCATTTAAAAAAAAATTAATATACATAAAAAATTTGATGTTTTAACACTTTTGAAAGATAATTATAAATTTTTTTATTTTGTTCTCTTAATTTTTTTTCCTATAGTTTTTAAACCTTAAAAAACATCAATAGAACATAATTTTTTTTCTTTTTATTTTTTTAATAAAGTTTGACACACACGCATATATATATAAACATAAAAATGTAATAAATAAAAGTATATATAAAACTAGAGGGGAGAGGGGCTCTTTGGGTGGGGCTAGGGGGGCAATTGCCACCCCGCTCTTGTCCTCCCCTAGCTCTACCCTTGCCTATCACTCAACTACTCTCTCTCTCTCATATGTGTGTGACTAATGGGCAAGGAAGCCATCTAACCAGAACTTAGGGGTGTCAAATGGGTGGGTTTGGGGTAGGCATAATTAGGTTGGGTATGTAAAACTCATTTAACTAATTGCTTCTAACCCAAACCCAACCCAACCTAACCCAATTATTATGGGTAAACCCCGACCCACCCAATTACCCAATTATCAAAATTACCTAAAGTGAAAATGACCAAAGTACTATAAAATCTTCGAAAATGACCAAAATACCCTAAAACCTAAAAATTACCAAAATACCCCAAAAACCCAAAAAATGACCAAACTACCCCCTAAAACTAAAAATGACTAAAATACCCCCAAAACCCAAAAAAGACCAAAATACCCTGAAACCTAAAAATGACCAAAATACCCCCCAAAACCCAAAAAATGACCAAAATACCCCTGAAACCTAAAAAATAACCAAAATACCCCCCAAAACCTGAAAATGACCAAAATACCTCCGAAATCCAAAAAATGATCAAAATACCCTTGACAAAATATTGGCAGGTTTTGCCAATTAGGTACAAAATTCCTAATGCATAACAACACCTATCAAGATAACTAGACACCCACCCGGTGATCTATAATTTGACATTGACAAATCAGCTTTTAAGCCATGTGAATCATAGGCATAGAAATGTGCTTTGGTGTTCAACATGAATGGGAGTTACTATATACACGAAACCAGAAAATTAAATTGCACTGAAGCACAGATAGCAGACTGAAGACAACAAGGTTTATGAATCATACATTAGTATCTATATCAAAACTGGTCAGTTTTCAACCAAAAAAAAAACCTGTGACCCTTGTTAGCCTATGTTGTTCTGGCAGAACCCGAATATTCTTTCTTCCGACAATAAGTTATCAATGGCACATGCAATAAGTACTGGGGCCAACATTCTAGAGTCAATTGTAGTCAATATCGAAATCTTAGATTTTTTTAGAAGACAACAAAAATTGGCTCCAATGGCAGCATCAAAGTGAGCAAAGCTAGTGTAGGTGGAACTAGCTCTCGATGATGACACTGATGTAACTGATATATATAACAGGTTCAATTTGTAGGCTAATTAAGAGCTTAGGGTTCGAGAGATATGGCAAGAGAATAATAAACCTTGAAGATTAAACAATGGTGTGGTCTTATATGAGTAAGTCTAGCACAGTAACACCACATCAATTTCCACAATTTTGCCACGTGGCGACTCATGAGTGGTGGAATCATGAATCCACTTGGACTCATTATTTTATTTTCACCACTTACAACTCGGCAAAGTTGTGGAAACTGGTGTGGTGCTAGACTTACTTGTCTTATATATGTAGAAAGTGACCAACAAGATGACCATTTGTGCATACTAATTAAGGTTAGACTGGTTAGTTTTATGGCCAACGGAGGATGGTTCAGTTGGTAAGGGTTGGACACTTCATTTAATCTATTTAAGTTCAAGTCTCACTATCAGCAATTTTTCATTGGTGGGCGTCCATAAAAGTTAGCCTGTGAATTTTAACCTGATCACCCTGTTCGGGGGTAGCATAGTTTAGCTAACCCCCATTTTTTCTCTACACACAAAAAAAAAAAAGAAAAAAAGAAAAAAAAGAGAGGTTAGTTTTATGTAAAGACACTTCATTATTGATATGTACGTGAGAGGCTGTCATTGAATGAGTAATATGTATTATGTTCCACTACATGGGTGACCTTGTAGGTATCTAATTGATTTAGGCACTAGTTTTCGGAGAATATATTCGGAAATTTATGAACAACTTAAAGTGAGGAATATATCAAAGGATGTACTAATTAAAGTGATTTATAACTTCGGTACATGCATGTACCGAAGTTATATGGCTTTTGCCTTTTGGAAGAACCCATGGACCGAAGTTATATGGCTTTTGCCTTTTGGAAGAACCCAAAAGCCATATGGCTTTTGGAAGAACCCAATTTTTTTTTCTTTGACCTCATTAAAAACTTCAATTTTATTTTAGTTTATAATTTATTTGTTTATATACTGTTTTTAAAGTCCTTTTTTAGTTTTTTTTTTCATTATTATAACTTAATCAAAATTTCACAAATAAATAAATAAATTTAAATAAAAATTTACATATAGTATAATATAATAACACACAAAACGCTTAGTAATATGATTATTTTACAGATAGATGGTGACTATAAAAATAATGTGAATATATAACATTTCTCGTAATTTAAACATCATGACAGAATTATGTGCCGTCTCATTTGGGATTTCTTGAAGAATTAACCCATTATTTGGTCTGTTCTGTTTAGAAGTTCGCGCTTTTTCTCCTGGCCATAGATTCCATCCTAACGAGGAAACTTGATTCTGTTCAACTTCAAGCTAAAACTGCCCTTTTTCAAAGACATTTCTTTAGAGCATTCTTATCAGTTGTTGTATAAAAAATGCCATTTTGACACATAAAAAACATACTTTACTATTTTACAACATCATTTTACAATATCTCATTTATCAGGGGTTCTATTTTTCAATCCCATACATTAAAATAATATATCCATCCCATTAAAATATCATTAAAAAAAAAAACTTCAGTAAAATTTCTCCCTATCATTCTCATTCTCATCCTCATCGGCAACGACGACAACAACGGCACAACCTATACTGCCGCAACAACGGCCACCAACAACCACTGCCGCAACAACACCGACAGCCACCACCGGCACAAACCCACATCCACCAACGCCACCTCCAAAAAAAAAAAAAAAAAAAACACACACACACACACAACTAGAGAGATCGGCTGCGCACAAACCCACATCCACCGAACCCACCACCGACGCACAAGCCCACGCACAAACCCACATCCACCGAACCCACCACCAGCGCACAAACCCACATCCACCGAACCCACATCCACCAAATTAAACAAACCCACATCTCAAATCCACCAAATCAGTGGCGAGACGGCGATGATCAGTGGCGAGCCTCGGCGTGGCGAGCCTAGGCGTGGCGAGACGGTGATGAGCTTGGGCAAGGCGAGACGGCGTGGGCGTGGGCGTGGGCGTGGCGATGAGCCTGGGCGAGGCGAGACGGAGATGAGAGTGCCCCAGAGAGAGAGAGAGTGAGAGAGTGAGAGAGATGGTTTTAGAATGCCCGAGAAAGAGAGAGAACTGAGAGGAGGAGAGAGAAAAAAGAATTAAATAATGCAAACAGTAAAATGGCATTGTTGACCGTACGCTCTCATATTTGAGAGCGTACTGTAGCATGTCTCATATTTTTGAGACATTTAGCACACCTCATGGGAGGTTATTTTTGTATTTGGTGTGCTAAATGTGCCAAATATTTGGCATTTGGCACATTTAGCACACCTGATGGTAATGCTCTTAGCATGGTCCAATGGGATAAAAAAGAGCTTAGGAAAAAAAAAGGGGATAAAGAGGAGAAAAAAAGTTACAATGATTAAAGGTCAATTATTGTATATTGTATAATATGCATGGTTCGGATATTTGGTTATTATTAGTAAAACAATTTTTAAAAAAATGTTTGCTTGATAAGTGGTAGAATTATATTCATTATCTAGCCACTTTGTAAGTTTCTTTTAATTTATTTTTTATATAGAAAATTTAATAATAACTTTTAAAATTTTCCACTTAGATGATATCTTTGATTTAGGAAATCTTGCCCTTTTAAAAAATAAAAATATAGGAAGTCAATTACAAATTTGACACGTGATGCCATAAAATGATAAAGATGATACACATTATAAGATCACAGTATAACTTTGTGAGATTTTTTTTTTTAATAAAACTTTGTGATGAACTGGTGATAATTATAACATTTGATACTGCTTCTCATTTAATAAAGGTGTGGTCTTCGATATAGCATAAAGGGCAGGATTATTGGATTAGGATCCTCTACAGTTTATACGAAAACTCTACCATGTAGTTCTTAGAATTTTATCTATCAATTTTGGAATTAATGAATTGGATTTTGTTATATCATCAATAATTTAATAAAGACCAAAATAGTGATTGTCGTTGGTAAAAAAAAGTTGATAACTTGATAAAGTCAAGTCCACTGCTCGTTTTAATTAATGAGAAAATAAGAAAATCTTAAAACGAAAAATGCCTCATTTGATTGATATAACTTGAATTTTCATTTGATAGAATGAAGAAAAAAAAGGGGGAAAGTTAGACTAAAGTACACTTTTGACTGTTAAAGTTTGAGATTGTTTTTATTTTGGTCATTTACATTTCAAATTTTTCATCTTGTCCTTTCATTTTTGAATCCATTTTTATATTAGCTTTGTCCATTTTCGTTTGTAATTTGATGACATTGAGCATTATATTGGGTGACGTGTTTTAATGGACGATACTTATTTGGCACTTAACGACCATATCGCTAACAAGTGAGATCTTCTAGTATCACAAACAATGACACAACTATCTTATGTGGTAGATTGTGATTGATTGTCTTTCACTTTAATATAGACTAATAGCTTTTTCTCCACCAATAACAGTTAGTCATATAAGAAAGTTGTGACATTATTTACGGTCCTAGAATTTTTAATAACAAATATTGATTTACATGGGTGACATGTCTCACTGAACGATACTTATAGTCACTCAACAATAAAATTACTAACAGAAATGAATTTATAGAAGTGACGTGCCTTAACAAATGACCTTTACTCACTAATAGAAATGAACAAAAGAATCCATATAAAAATAGAATAAAAATAAATAGACAAAATGAAAACTTCAAAAGTGAAAAGTGAAAACAAACCCAACCCAAGAGTATACTTTAATCTAAAAGTTAAAGAGGTAAATTGTCCAGTAAGTATTGGTTTGTCTACTCTTTTTACTAACAAGTAATGCACTGTGCCGGATAACCACAAAGCAAGGCAGTTAGATACCCTCTCACAAATAACACTCGTGGTGCCGACACGTATAACAAAAAGGGGCAAATAGTGCTAGTTAAGGTTGTCAAAGTCTTTAAAAATTCTTTCATTGTTGAGAAGAAAATTTGACAGGCTACAACGTAGACAGGGGAAACAAAAGTCTTGGCTTTTTTTGATTGGAAAAATGATATGAAAGGTGGATTGTCTTCTAAGTATTTATGAAAAAATGAAAAAGATCAGAACTTTAGATGATCTAAAAGTATGTTTGAATGGGAATGAAAAAGGGGGAAGCTAAGGCGAGGAGGGAAAAGGTTTATTTTCAAGATAATGGAAGTCTTGAATTTTACAGATGATCTAAAAAGGCATGGAGAACTTTAATATATAAAACATGTTTTATTTCCAAATGTTTACCATAATTTAAAGCAAAATATAAGAATTATTTATTCCCTAATTTTTGTTTAAAATCTAACACATTTGAGAGAGAGAGAGAGAGAGAGAGAGATATTAAACTCAAATATACAAATTACAGAAAAATCTTAATTGATTAAGGAAAAAAAAGTCAAGATTACAAAAAAAAAAAATGTTGATGTTTGACATAAAAGTAAAATATGGATTTATAAAATATAGCGAATAGAATAATATATATATATATATATATATAAAAAGGAGTATTCAAGTTTTGTCAAATTGAAGTATTTTTTTGTATGATAAATAAAATTTTGTAATATATATATAACTTTTTTGAGAGATCATTGCACTATGGGTATGACACTATAGCATTTTCAGCATGAGGTCTAGATTAGACTCTTTCATTAATGCTTACGATAAGCTAGATATATAACAAATTTCATAACTTTTTTTTTTTTTTTTTTTTTAAAGGGTTAAGATAATAGTTAATTGGTATATAATAAAAGTGAATTTTAATAGTATTTTTAAGTGGAAGTACAACAATTATCACAATCTATCACCTTAGATGTTGTGAAAAGAGTTGTTGAACATGTAGTGTAGCATTGCTATAGGATTTTTCGTTGTAAAAAGAGATCTTTTTTTGAGGCAAAGTTATGAGTAAATAATGATCAATCACACAATCAATAAAAGAGGGACCTCTAAATTTTGAACATGTAAAAAAGAAATTCCTAGACACTAGTGGATCTTTCATGTGTGTTCCAATACATCTTTGATGGAAAACATGTTCTGCCACAACAATCATAATGGTCTAGTCTGTTTAGAGTACTAGTTGTGAGAAGTGGAGGTAACGAAGTGGCCATGGAAAGAGAAGGGAGGGGTGGTTTTGTTAGGGCTTTAGGTGTGATGATTATTTTGGTGGTGAATTTAGAACATAATATTTTACGAAGTGCTTCAAGGATATTTATAGATATCCTATTTTGTTTTCATCCACTGACTCCTTCCCTTAAAAAAAAAGAAAAGAGAGGATGGTATAGGGCTTAAATTGAAAACCATGATGCATATACACTAAGTGTCCGTTTTAATAACTTATTTTTTGCTAGTTTATTTTATTACTCAGCTTATTTTTACTACTATTTATGAGTCCCACTGTACTATTTCAGCTAATTTGTACTTTTATCTACAATACTTTCAGTAAAAAATTTTCAGTTTTAGCAAAATAAGCGGATCCTAAACAGACCCCGAACTTAGCTTGAATCATAATCCAGATTTCATATGTGGGTCATAGTTTTAGACATGTTAAAATATTTCACTTACCAAAAGAATTTTATGAACATTTTTACTTATATTGTTCAATGTTCTTGGACAGAATTTCCCCTGTTTCTTTGATTTGTTTTTTTTTTTTTTTTACTTCTAATGCGTTAAAAGTAGTCCATGGCCTGGCAAAATCAAGATAGCTATGGAGTTCTATAAATGGAAGATTAGCCAATCGAATATCACAAAACGAACAATATCACGCATATGGTCAATTCACCTTTGATTCTGGCGCATTGGGTTCTCAATTTGTTTTTCTCTTTATTGATATCTAACATCATTGGGTTCTCAATTTGTTTTTCCCTTTATTGATATGTAACATCTCCCTTTCCTAGTGGAAGCAGCGAGATTGTTTAAAATTAATAAAGTAAAAAATAAAATCTAGATTATGACGGAAGAATTTAATGAGAAGGATTTAGATTTCAATTTTTAGTTTAGATGGCTTAAATAATGTGTGAAACATTAATTTTTATATGAGTGATGAGGATCAAGTTATATATAATTTACATTCTCAAAAAAAAAAAAGTTATATATAATGTAACTCTTTTATTAATGTTATACAAATTTATGACTTCTTAGTAGATTAATATTTTAATAATTGCACCGTAGAATTATAAGTTTTCATTATTATGAACAAACATGCTAAATGTTATGTTAATTGAATGCTATTCATTATTAGATCTATAAACCCATGTTCTATGTATAATTTTAACATATTAAAAAAATAAACCTGAAATTTAAATATTGGTAAAAACATAATTTTGGTCCCTAAATTTTGGAGTCACAGTTAATTTGGTCCCTACATTTTGGTAGTAGTCAATTTGGTCTCTGATATTTTCATCTTGCAATCAATTTAGTCGTTACCATTAAGTCATTAACAGAAAATGCTTATGTGGCAAACGGTGTGTTTTGTTGATACACTTGAAGCTGACATGACAACTAAAATAATAATAAATTTTTTTATTGACATTAGAAAAATGCCACCTCAGATTTATCAATATTAGAGAAAAAAAACTATTAAAAACCAAAAAATAACATGAATTCAGATTTGAGAAGTGGGAACACAGATTGAAGCTCACAAGTTACATCCAACCTCTGAAGCTCCAATATCATACACAGATACAAAGGGATAATATCAAATAATTAAAATCAAAGAAAAACAAGCACAAAATGGTTCCTCTCCCTCTCTCTATGAATAAGACCCATCTCTACCCTACCTCTACATTTCTATCTTCCTGTCCCTCTCTTTGTCTCTACCCTATACCTCCGTCACACTTAGATCTTTGTCACAATCCATAGCCGTTGTCAAGACCCAGATTTGCTAATCTCTCAATCTCCCTTTTTCTCTCCCACTTCAGCTTCGTGTGTGTTTGCACTACAAAAAAAAGGGCCTTAGGCCACGTTTGTAAAACGCGGCCTTAGGTCCAAAAAATGCTGCCATAGGCCCATTTGGCCTATGGCCGCATTTTTTTAGGCCGCGTTTTCAAATGTGGCCCAAACCCCGTGACTATAGGCCAGAGGGGGTCTATGGCCACACTTTTCAAACGTGGCCTAAGAATGGGTCTATGGCCGCGTTTCAAACGGGGCCATAGTATATCACCTTAGGCCGCGTTTTAAACGCGGCCATAGCCCGATTCTTAGGCCGCGTTTGAAAAGTGCGGCCATAGACCCTGTCTTATGCCGCGTTTGAAAAATGCGGCCATAGATCCCTCTGAAAACGCGGCTAAAACCCCTATAATATTTTTTAAAAACCCTATAGCCGCGTTTTAAAAACACGGCTATAGGGTTTTTTTTTTTTTTTTTTTTTGCCCTTTTCCTTTCTACAGCAGATGGTGAATACATTTACAAAAGCTGTTATAAGTTTTACAAACGCTACTATTTCAAGCTGGAATATCAAAAGAAGTCCATAATACACTATACTGGAATATCAAAAGAAGTCCATAATACATTATACACATTACATGACTTCCTATGGCAATCCCATCTCCAAGCTTTTTGTCTACAAGTGGGGCATCGGTTTTGTACACAGTTTATGTCCATAATGGCACTGCAAACATATAAAGGCAGCAGTCAACTATACAAAAAAAAGTTTCCACAAGCCAACATAGCAAGAATGGAACCAGACACAAGAAGTCAAGAATGGAATTTTTTTTCCTAAGTACAAGAATTTTAAAAATAATACCTGGTGAATAAAAAAACTAAGACAACAGCTATACAAAAAAAAACTTCCACAATATAGCTCTTTTAAAAAGATTATCATTTAAATAGTTATTATAACCAAAATCTTCCTAAAATTATTCAGCCAATTAGGCCTATTTTGGAGGAGTGAAGCCCCAACCCCTAAAATGAGTTTCACTACCACAAAATATCACCACAAGCACCAATCAAAATGAGAGTTGATCATTAAAAATTAAAGGAATTTCCTTGAGTTGAAAGCTTGTTACCTTTTCAATAAGCTGGAGAAGTATGAAACGAACAAAATATTTACGTGCAGATCTGTAGAAGACACTGCCCTACAATCATTCCAAGGTATGATTAATAACTTGAGCAGCATCACTAAATTCACAATATGGACATATGAAACTCTCTATGAAACTCTTTATGACATGAGTGTTGCAACAAATTGCTTGCTTATTTTCCCCCTGCAGAAAAACTCTCTACGAAATTCTTTGTTTTTGTTTAGTTTTTTGCTAGGACATGCACATAATAAAGTGGTCTCATATGCATAAATCCACTTGATATAGACAGAGTGAATAATTTAGACCCACTCGCTTATAATCTACAATGAAAATAAAAAAAGCAATCCAAACTCACCAACTCTAATGTATAGAAAATTATCCAAATCCACTTCTAGACAAGCGAAGAGAACCACAAAAGCATACCACATTGAGCTGAACTCTCCTTCACCATTCATTGAGCTGAACTCCCAATGCACCTGCAATCACATTGAAAGCATGCAATACACAACCATAAATTCAATTTTCACATAACATTTCAAAGTCAAGAACAAAAACCACAAACGTTCAAAATCTTTCAAGCGAATAACAAAGCGTTGACAAAATTCGAGTCTAAAAAAAAACAAATTGATCATAATTAAGTTTTTAAAATAGCGAAGTCGAGAGAAATATAATAGATACCTGATCGGAGGGAGAATAATAGAAAAATTGAATTCTGTCTATAATATCAAAATAATATTCATGTGTACAATGTTCCTTCATGAACATCCAAAAAGTAATACAACCTACAATAACAAAATATCCACAACGAGTCCTCATTGTGATGCAGCGCTACCCTGAATATATTAAACACATCGTATTAGTAGCACATAAACAACGCATTGCAATAAACACAAAATTTTCATTAAATTTAAATGCAACATTTTTATACCCCCGCATTTGGAAGCTGTGACGCATTTGGAAATGACCTAAATGAGTCAAACATGCTTCTCACGCCCGCCATCATTTCATCAATTTGTATCTTATGTTGCGCATCTGATTGCCACTTTGCTTCGGCCAGTGCTTCGACGATTTGCTGCTTATTCTACTCACGTATTTCGGCGATTTCCTCCTTATGCTTCGCCTGCATTTCAGCGATTTGCTCCTGATGCGTTTGCTTTGACTGGGCAAGTTCGTCCCTTAAAGTCTGGTGTGAAGTTTCCAATTCAGTTATCCGATGGGCTGTTTCGCTGGACACCAATGGAGTCGATGTATAACATGGCAGGTTGGACCCACTTCTTCCTGATGGGGTTGGTCCAAAACCAACCCCACATACACGTCCATGCCGTTCTGCCCCCATCACTTGAGCAAATGCATCATCTTTTGCCCATAGGATTCCTTCATGAGGCTCTCCTTGTAGTGAGCCCCTGTTCTTTAAAATGTCAGTCATTTTATCCAGTTTTCACACAAGAACCAGATACCATATTACTTGATATAGTACTATTCACGCACAAAATACAAAAGAAATAAGTTACGATATAGGGCTTACAATCTTATCTCTCACTTCAGTACTAACAGGCTGCCCATCTTTGGTGCTGTATACTTTCGCAAAACCAACAGCACGCTCCACTGCGTGCCCACTTTCTTTTGTCTACGTCATATTCAACAGCCTCATTACAATAGTGAAAATTTATGTTGGTGATATGAAGCGGCAATCGACAACCAAACATAGCAAATGGAATTTGGGATATAACATGCAATATAATGTAAAACAAAATAAAAAATATAGATTATTACGTTCAAAAAGACAAGTGAGTTGTTTTCTTTAGTTGTGATAGTGGCTACAATAGTCTCTACCTAGCCCCATCCCAAAGTTACTCCCCAACCCATTTTCCATCACTCAACTTCCTCACATTTCCTCTCTCTCAGTTGTCTTTGCTGTCAGAGTGTCAATTTTCTTTGCAATCATCTTGTTTTTGCTGTCACAGCGTCAAAACTAACGCGATTTAAATAAGCACAATAAACATGAAATGTTCCCATCAATAACAATTCTTCAACTTTCGGAACATATTCTTTTGTTTTTTGGTTTTTTTGTCCCTAAAAAGCTAAAGCATATTGTACACATAATTATATACTATAAGCTCTTTTAAGCATTTTAACACACACACACTTAATCACAAAGTAATAACAAATATATATATAGGCAAACTATCCTCTAAATTGTCACACACCCTAAAAAAGTTTTGATATGAACCCATAAAATTTCCTACTTTTCTTAAAGTTTCAATACTACGACTACTAGTTTCTTCATTCCTGTATACATGAAAAATGGTGCTGGAACCAAAAGACATTGTCAGCTGAGAATAACAAAGCAAGACAGGTGATCTGCCTCAGAAGCTAGCTACATTGCTAGCTGAGAATAACAAAAATTTCATACTAATTCACACAAGATGCTCAAATTCATCCGTAAATTAGTTTCATCATAAAATATTATAATATTGAAACCTTGGCTAGTTAGGATAAATAGCATTTCTTACCATTTTGTCAGCAGTTTGGGCAAAACTTATAGGCCCTGACCTCGCTATGTCCTTCTGAAACCCACGACTTCTTATGTTCGTATCAATTAATGTCTACGAACACATTCCTGCCAAAAAATTAAACCAACAAAAAAAAAAACAGTTAAATAAATTGTACTCGGTAAATTCAAATACCCCATCATATGTATTCAAATACCCCACTAAAAGATAATAAAGCATGAATATAGCGAAACCTTCGTAGCAAACGAAAACCAATAGTCAACTAGCGCCTCGTACTGCAGCCTATCAACCCCATCTGGTTTGGCCTGAATGACATCTTCTTTCAACGCATCTTTTGGGTAGCATTTCTTTTTCAGCTTGCTTCTTCGATTCCTCCTCAATTCCCCAAGTAGGTGCAGTGCCCAGTTCTTTTGATTAGCTGGTAGGATAATTTCAGCGGGAATGATCCACTTTTTCTGAAATGCAAAAATTGAGTTAGCATAGTGCAATAGTCCACCCTATTGAAAATGTCATTTAGCACACATACGGCTGTAAATAACAATAAAAGGTAGCTTAATTTGATACTACCTCAATCTCTATCCAGCAAGCTTCTTTTTCTTTATCAGGGAAACACGTCCAAGCAACTGAGGTTCGTAACAATTGTGCCATGGCCATGGCTCAGGTTCGTCACAATGAGCTTGTCATCTTGTCCCCAGCAACTGAGTTTAACAGTGGTGGTGGTGGGGAAGATGAAGTCGGGCAAGAGCACACCAAGTAATGTAAAAAAGTCGAATTTTTTTTTGGGTGGGTTAGTTGAAAAGAAGTTAGAGATTCAGAGGTTGATGTGCGAAGGAGAGGATTTGAAGAAAATTTAGTGATTTCTTGAAGGAATTTTAGTTCGATCTACGTTTTCCAACTTCCCAAATCTGAACTCATTTTTTTTTTTTTTTTGTTCTTAATAGTTTTTTTTTCTTTTTTTTCTAATATTGATAAATTATTTTTTTATTCAGATGCTGAGGTGTAATGCCAATAAAAAAAATTTATTATTATTTTAGTTGCCATATCAACTTTGAGTGTGTCAACAAAGCACATTGCTTGTCACGTAGGCATTTTCTGTTAGTGACTTAATGGCAATGACCAAATTGATTATAAGTTAAAAATAACAGAGACCAAATTGATTGTTACTAAAATATAGGGACTAAATTGATCGTGATTCCAAAATGTAGGGACTAAAATGGTGTTTTCACCTTAAATATTTTATAGATAAGACAATTATTGATCTCTTAAAATTTGGTAAGCACAAAGGATATAAGAAAAAAAAAATGTAAAAAAATGTTAAATTAATCAAATACTTATCGAACAAAAAATTATTAAATTGTCTAACATGGTAAAAAATTACACCAAGTGTAATACGAATCCAACCTATTTTTTATTGATGACATTTATAAATGAATTAATATATTCAAAATCCCACCATTGCATTAAATATTCTCATTATTTTTAACATGCATGTTAAATTTTGGGTTAATTTGATGTTATTTACTATTTGATGAATCAATTGTTATTTTTTATATAATTTAAAAATAAATATCAAATTTTAAACATTCTAATATTTTATAGATGACATAGTTATCAATATTTGATAATCTTAATAATTTGTAAGCATAGAGAGTATTAAAAGGAAATTTAATCCAAAGATGGATTTGTCAAAAAATAAAAATAAAACTCATATAATAGAAAATTATTGAGTAATGTAACATTAATTGACTAAGACTACATCATGTGTAACTTGAACCCACCTACTTTATTAATATGTCAATTTGAAATGATTAGGATTTAGGTGTATCGTGTCTTTTTATTTATACGATAAGATATTAATTTATAGTCTCCACTCTATAATAATTATTTTTATCATCATTTCAATATACCTATTAATTTTTGGTTTATGATAGGTTCAAACTTAAGTCCCTTCTTTAACGTAAATAAACTTTACACGAGTTGAAATAACTAGAATTCATGGGTGCATCATATTATTTCAAATTTATAATATAAAAATTTTTTTTGTGAGTGTAAAGACATAAATCATCATGTATTGTTAAATCCCCATTAAACAATTTATGCTAGTAATTATTCTTAATTTAAATTTGAGGAATTTATTTATTTTATAAGTATATTTAATTCTAAGGAGAAGGAGAATGAAGAGTTTCTAACTAGTCACTTTAGCTTTATAAGGAATGAACTCCAAGTCTCCAAGTCAATTATGTTGCATCTCTTTATTTCAAATCCAAATGGAAATGTAAGCAAGAAGTTAATTAATATACTGGTCCTTATGCGCCAAACAAGAATCTAACTTGCAAGCATCACAGGAGACAAGGACAGTAGTGAACAATATGAAAGAAAAGCAATAGTGAAGCAACAACAATTACAAAAGTGTGGCTACTATATATATATATATATATATATATTTTTTTCTTTTTGGGTGAATAGGAAATATATTAAAAACTAAGAACCAGAAACAGGAGTGATGCTACGCTCATATAGCATCCTAGCAGCGTCTAAGCTCATCAATAGAGCGACGTTTGCTAGTGGGGAATCAAAAACAAGAAAATCACAAGGAATCAGAACTCCCCTCCTAGCTAGTGCATCCGCACATTTGTTTGCCTCCCTATAACAATGCTGAATTTGTACTCTCGGGAATCTGGACATTACTTCTCTACAATCAGCAACAATATTGTTATTTCCATTCGGATTGTGACTTGCATTCCTTATTAGCTTGACAACAAGCATAGCATCTAGCTCTATTATCACTGCGGCCAGATTCAGTTCTAAGCATAATTGAATTCCATCTCTCAACGCCCATAACTCAGCAGCAACATTGGTTGTGTTTCCAATAGCTCTCGCATGCCCCTTGATCCATTCACCTTCAGCATTCTTGACGATGCCTCCTCCACCCGCACTGCCCGGATTACCCACAGATGACCCATTTGAGTTGAGTTTGAACCAATGGGAAGGGGGAGGGGGGATTCCATTTGACTTGAATAGTTGTTTTCATCCTAACATTCTTCCTATGAACACCCAAGAAGGCAAATTCTGTAGCCTTAGCAAGCATTTCAGCTCTGTTCAGCTTTGGGGGATTATTGTCTCTGAATAAAACCTTGTTTCTATGAAGCCAAATGCTCCAAGCACCAAATGGAAAATTAATATTCCAAGGAATTCCCATGTAAGAGCAAACATTAGATTTGCAATTGGTATGGAGCCAATCCACCAGATTTATTCCATAGAATGTTCCTATCGCAAATGGTGGAAGAAGGGAATCCCATACTTGTCGAGCTAAAGGGCAATCTCTTAGCATATGGATAATTGACTCAAGAGCACCATTGCAAAGGGGGCATAGGTGGGAAATGGTCATTCCTCTGGTAGCAAAAGTATCTCTGATTGGGAAGCTTAAATGGCAACATTGCCAGAGGAAGCACCTAATTTTCGGTTATGAGTGAATCTTCCAAACCCAACTACCAATGTCCGAACCAAAGGTATGGCTATCACCTTCAAGACATGCAAGCTTGTAGGCATCTTTTAAAACAAATTCCCCACTTGGGAACATAAACCAAGAGAGGCGATTTGAGCCAGCTACCACTAGTGGCATTGAGTTGGCTTTAATATCTTGCATAAGAATTGGGGGAATGACAAAAGAGATGCACTCCCAATCCCATCTACCCTATATAAACATATCCTTTAGCTGAAGATGATCTTCCCCTTGATTCAAAGGGCCAACAATGAGCTCTTGCAAAGTCCCGTTATTGAGCCACTTATCAAACCAGAAATATAAGTTGCTCTCTTTACCTGCAATTCATTTTGTGTCTTTTTAAAAAACAGCCTCCCCTTCCTTTATACCTTTCCAAACATGGGAGCAGCCTTTAATTCTTCCTAGACTGACCCGATTCCCAACACACCTCCTCCGATTAATGTATTTATGAGACAACACCAAAGCCCATAGGGATTCTTTCTCATAATGAAGATGCCAGTTTAGTTTAGCAAGCAAAACCGTATTCTTTTCCTTGGCTGCCTGCAAGCCAAGGCCGCCATCTTTCTTAGGTTTCTTCACCTTTTTCCAACTCACCATATGGACTTTCTTTTTATTTTCGGAAGAGCCCCATAGGAAGTCCCAACTTAGCTTGTCCACACACTTGATGATTTTTGGGTGAAGGACTGAACATTGCATGGTGTAGCTAGGGATGGCCACAGTTACAGCTTGCATAAGCACTAGTCTTCCTGTAAAGGAAAGCAAGTGAGATTTCCAACCTGCGAGACGACTTTGAACATGCTCTATGACAAAGCCAAAATCATAAGTGTCCGAAGTGTGTTTGATGGAAAATCCTAAATATTTCCCTAAAGCTGGAGTAGATCGGAACCCAAGCGTGCTGCATAAATCCTCTCAAGTTTCTCTAGAAATATTAGGAGAAAAGAAGACTCGGGATTTTTCATCACTCACCTTTTGCTCAGAGAGCTCACAGAAAGTCTCAAGGACATCTCTGATTGTAACACAATTTTGCTAATCAGCCTTGGCAAAGAGAACCAAATCATCCGCAAAGAAAAGATGTGAGAAGGCTATACCACTCGGAGCAACCTTGACAGGATCCCACAACTTAGTTTCACACTTCTCTGAAAATAGAGCCCCTAGCACTTCCATACACAAAATGAAAAGGTATGGGGATAAGGGATCTACTTGGCGAATTCCCCAAGAAGGAAGAAAATAATCAAGACCCCCTCCATTAACGAGCACAAAAATAGAGGAAGTGGACACACAACTCATAATAAGCCAGGTCAGGTGGTTTGGGAAGTTAAACAGTTTCAACGTATCTCAAATAAAACTCCATTCAAGGTGATCATATGCCTTTTCTAAGTTTATCTTAATAGCCATCACACCCTCCTTACCTTTATTTCTAGACATAGAGTGCACTAACTCTTGAACTATTATAGCATTGTCCACCCCTTTTCTGCCGGGAACAAAGGTTGTTTGGAGAGGCGAGACTAGAGAAAGCAGCAAGTGTCTTATGTGGCCAACAATGATTTTGGTGACAAGCTTGTAGACTGTATTACATAGGCTGATAGGACGATAATTATTTAGGGACTCAGGACTCTTGCACTTAGGGATCAAAGTAATAAGAGTTCTATTTAAATACTCCAGGACTACCCTAGAAGAGAAAATTGATTTCACCTCTGCTTTAACTGAATTCCCAACAATGAGCCAAAAACGTTGAAAGAACCCCGCATGAAGCCCATCTAGACCAGGTGCCTTATAAGGTTTGAGAGTTAAGAGCATAAAACAATCCGTCACTGGAGCCTTTAGTTTACCTATATTCTCATTGCCCAATCTGCATTGCGAGAAGGGAGGGATCCAATCTTCTATAGGAACACTGGATTGTGATGAAGAGAACAGATCAAAAAATCATTGTCTAATGAAGTTAGCAATTGCAGAGTCTCCATTGAGCCAGTTTCCCATATGATCCTTCATGCAAGTTATGATGTTTCTTCTTCTACGGACAAGGGCCGACATGTGGAAAAAAGCAGTGTTTCTATCTCCGTCAACAACCTAAGAAATTCGTGATTTCATGCTCCAGAATTCTTCTTCGAGATGAAGGACCTCTGAGTATTCAAACCTCAAAGCCCTCTCCAGGTCTATTAGAAAGCTAGTAGGCCTATCCGAAAGAGCAGATTGGATACCTTTTAGCCTACACCAATTCTCCTCTTCCTTTAAAAGATGTTGTTAGGACATATGTGATTCATGTTAGGAACATATGTCAATATTTATGTAGTTGGCTAATCCATTGACAAAATGCACTTTGCTTGTAATTTGGTAGATCTAGGATGTGTTTAATACTTCAAGAAACATGTTGTTCAAATCTAGTATTAAAGCCATGAAGATTGGACCAAGAAACAAGTGAAGAAGGGCTATTCATTAAAGCTGGACAGATAGCTCGACAGCTGCTCGACAGATAGCTATCTATCGAGATTTAATGAATGAAGCTTGATAGATTCTCGTTCCATCGAGGTATCTATCGAGATTACGGGAATTCAGATTTTCAGATTAAATTTTCAGCCCATGTTTTTGTATTTGTGTAGGGTTTCTTTTCTCACAACCCTAGACCTATATAAGGCTTATTTTAGAGGTCGTCTCATAAGAGAAAAAAAAAAGGGAGAACATATGCAAAAGATGACCGATTCCTTATTCTCCCTGAAAGAAGCTACTGTGTCTTTGCGCCTTAGGCTTTTGTAACCAAGTGCTTCTTGATTTTCATTGTTAATAGAGTGAAGAACTTTGCAGCCAACAATCTTCTTCAAGTTAGTGAGTGAGTCACATATTGGAATTCATGTAAAGGAGTTAGTCACGTATTGAGATTTGTGCATCAAAAAGGGTGGCGTTCATATATTGAAGAGTTCAGAGGTTCTGAAGCGGTAAAAAGTTTCTGTTGTAAGTTCATCTACGAGGATTGTAGAGTCTAGGGACAAAGGTTTTGTACTAGATCTGAAACTTCTCTTTACTATAGTGGATTGCTTTTCAGGAAGGTTTCCCCCTAGGTTTTTTATTGTGAAACTAGTTTGTTTCATTGGTTTTCCTGGGTCATCATATCTTGTCTTATTTATTTTTCCGCTGCATGATTTTGACATGATATTGATGTTTGTTTGTTTTAACAAGTTTTATTCATAATAAATCTAATTAACAATTTGGGTTTAAAATTTGTTAATTCTATCAACCGGGGTCTAAATTTCCAAACAGATGTTACCAAAATGATTTTTATTCCACTCTTTAGCTTTAGATGTAAAGCTTGTCACCGCAACTGACAGACTGTTGGAAGCACTCCATGTCTCCCTGACCACACCAGGAAAGGAAGGATCAGATAACCACATTGGCTGGAATCTAAAAGGGTGAGGAAAATGCACTCCAGTTTTGTGCTTCAACTTTAGAACAATGGTGCTATGATCTGAGTGAATCCTTTCCAGATGGTTAACAAATGCTTCCAGATAGATATTGTTTCACTCAACATTCACAAACACCCTATAAATTCTCTCCTGAACTAGTTGAGTAATAGGACGAAGGTAGGACTAGGTGAATTTTGGGCCAGAGAAACCAAGGTCAATCATTCTACAGTTGCTTAGGCACTCCTGGAACTTCATAGCTCGACTCAAGTTCACTCTTCTACCCCCAAATTTATCCTCATCATCTAACACTTCATTGAAATTGCCAGCCATAACCCAAGGCATGGAGTGAAGACCAGCGACAGTGGTAAGATTATCCCACAACAATTTCCTTTTAGCATATCTGGGGCTAGCGTAGATAGTTGATAGCAGCCAGGAGCAAGGTTTTCAGACCCGAACCGTTCATTAAACCACAAAAGGGAGAGGTTCAAGGTTTTTAAGGTCGAAACGAGATTAAACCGAGGTCGAACCGTGATGACGTCATAATTAATTTAATAATTATTTAAATATAAATAAATATATTAATTAGTATAAATAGAAAAATTAAATTAAATGACCCAATTAAATATAAAAATCTATCTTTCAAATCTATTTTTTCATATCATAACTTTCCCGGGACAAAAATAAGAAATATCATATCCTAAGCATACATAGATATACTATTTATTTATTTATTTATATGTTGATTAGTTAAACTGGTGATACTAATATTGTAATAATATAGGAATTAGAAGGACACTTTGTAATTTTAAATTAAAATAATTATTTAGTAATTATTATATACTTAATTGTATATAATAATGAGTGCACCTGAGTGTGCTAAGTCCTCAATAACTAGTGGAGGCCTTATACGTTTTTATTGTTTTTGTTGTTTTACTCAATTTGATTTTTCTTTTGTATTCATTGGTGGGCTGGGTTGACAGTCATCAAATGCTTGTCACATATCAATCTATCAATAGTCACATCACAGGCTCAGCTGCAAAAATCTAATGGCTGAAACATTTTGCCATCTTTAATTCAAAAATTAAAAGTTTTCTTCTTACCCAATGTAAGTCACTGAAAGGGCCTTGGAAACATAAAAAAAGAATTCAAAAGAATCAACACAAACACAAATAGAGAGAAGGTGAGCAACGGAAACCACAGCAGTGGAGACGAAAAGAAGAAAGAGAAGAAGGAGAAAAAGAAGTAAGAAGAAGAAATAGAAGCAGAAGATGAAGATGAAGATGAAGATGAAGGCTGTGACTGGCGATTTGTGTTGGGTTGCTAGCTTGCTGCTTCAACTTCGCATAATCCCTACTTTGTCATCTTCTTCTTCTCAGTTTGTTTTCTTTCTCTCACAAATCTTTTGATTCCAAATCTGAAAAAAGTCCAAAGTGCATGCCGGCCAAATCTTTAATTTCAGTCGGTATTTGCTAAAAAAAAGGAACCGCAAGAACCGTGAGGTCCGACCGTGGTTCGAACAGGTCCCTGCTTTTTTCCCATAGAGCAGTTCTTAAGACTAAAAGAACTGCAAAAATGAGCGATTCGAGATTTTTTCGGTCGGACAGTACGGTCCGGTCCGGGTTTTAAAACCTTGGCCAGGAGAACCCCAGAGAAAGGTCATTTACAATGGCATGGATTTCTTA
Organism: Quercus ilex subsp. ballota; assembly: GCA_032727855.1. Taxonomy (NCBI): domain Eukaryota; kingdom Viridiplantae; phylum Streptophyta; class Magnoliopsida; order Fagales; family Fagaceae; genus Quercus; species Quercus ilex. The sequence continues at coordinate 27,528,896 of CM064919.1, forward strand.
CTTGGTGGAAGATAACTCAGATACCTCAGCCTGGCCTGAATCCTAGAGGACCCATAAACCCCCTGTTAGACCAATATTATTAGCATGGATGGTTCCATCAAAAGGCATTCTGTCAGTGATATCCTTAGCCTTGGCATCACTCACCTTGGTTTCAGAAACAATCAAAATAGTAGGGGAGTGAGCTTGAACTAGATCAAGAACAGAGTTATTAAAGGAGGGGTTAAGAGCTCTGACAATTCCAACTAACTATATTCATATTTAAAAAAAAATATAAGAAGTAAATAAAATCAAGAAAGGTGTGAGCCACTTCCCTCATCAAATTGCATACCATCATCATCATGGTCACTCCTACTGTCGGCTTGCATGTTGTCTTCATTTCCTTCAGGTGAGTGGGAAGCATTGCCTACGTGGGTTGGATTGGCTTCCGGTCTTGATCTCAAGGTTGGATCAATTCTTTTCAAATTAGCTCTCGAAATGTTCTCAGTAGCAACAAACCGCAACACTGCTAACTCTCCATTTTGGCCATGATCTTGAATTGAAATGTCCCTCAACAGAACTTTCACTGAGGGTAGCGTTGTCTCTACCTCTTTAGAGTCCATGGAAATATCTCTGGTTTTTACCCCAGGGGATTTGTTTGGATCCACCTCTGCTTTGCCCCTCAACCCATCATGCTTAGAGCCACCAGCTGTGAAAGCTTTAAACCCAAGTGGAGGTTGATCGATGAGCCTCCATTTCATCATCGGCATCTTAGTAGGCTTGCTGCTTGTCCAAGCAGATATACGAGATTCCTTTTCCTTGTCAGAGGTGCTAACCTGGTTGCCTTTTGCCCCAGCCAAATTCTGGGATTTTTACTTAGTTTTCTGTCCACGAGTATGACTTTTGCTTGACATATGGTGTTGTGTCAGGCTGGGCTGATCCTCACCAGTGATTAAGATAGTGTGATTTGCCAATAAGGCATTGGGAGCTAGGAGAGTCACGTGATTATGACTCCTACCTCTTTTTTTGGTTTCCAAGTAATCAAACCCTGATCGGGTTGGGCTCTTGGTCTGGTTAGGGCCAGGTTTCAATGGGCTTAGGTGTCCATATAAGGAAAGCTGGGTAGTATCCTTCCTAAAATCCTTGTTGACTTTCTTCTTTCGTGCTACTAAGACCCACAACCCAAAATTTTCTTTTGTCGGGTAGCTTTTGTCATTTGGTGTAGACTTTTTTCCCTCCAAATTTTCACCATTGGCATCATCCCCGTCGACCTTCTCCACTGCTCTTGCTCTATATGGGTAGCTTTCTTCCTTGTGCCCAACACAACCACAAGAAAAAACATAGAGAGCTAATTCCTTCGTATTGCACAGTTTGGGATATACCCCCAACTTTGATAAGTTTGATCAACGGCCTGTCATAGCTTATTTAGATGCATAGTCTCATGAACCTTCCCCTAGATTCTATTGCTATGTGTGTATCAATTCGCAAGACTGGTCCTATGGCTCTGCCAATGTCTTACAGGACTAATGGCTCATAGCCCTCTATTGGTAAGTTTGGCAGGCGAACCCAAATTGCAATAGTTGCTACGTTTGCCTTAGCAGGGTTGAAGTTGGCCTCCCAATTTCGAATGGACAAATAGTGACCACCAACAAACCACGGTCCTTCTTTGAAAACTTTAACATGATCCTCTTTAGTCGAGAACCTAATAAGAAAAAAGTCCTCACCGAGATCATCGCAGTCCATTTGGTCAGTTGGCTTCCATAGACTTAGTAGCCTTGTCAACATGAATTGGTAGCCCATCGTCTTCCTGATTACTTTAACTATCAGAGCATTAGACCATTGGGCTTGGATGCTAGCCTTCCTATCTCCAGACAGATTTACCGCAGCAATACCTGCCTCTAAATCTGATGTTTCATCGTCTGACTCTGCTTCAGTCTCTATATCATATTCAAAGACAAACGCCTGTTCGTATGCTCCTGGTATCTCCCCCAGCAGTTTCTCCTTGTAGGAAAATCCCCTCCCCTCCCCCCCCCCCCCCCCCCCCAAAAACCTGCTCTTGGTGATGAGGGAAGCTAGACGTTCTCTGAGAATGGTTCTCTTTAACCTTTTTGGTGCTCCTCTCTAGCTCCTCATCTTCCTCTTTAAACCTTATAGCTACTTCTTGAGACATGCTCACTGCGTTTTTCGTTTCTCCTGTCTAAAAAAATACTATTTTTATTTATATCATCATAGCATGCCAATATTTACATAATTACATTGTAGGCATGGAAGAAACAAGCAACAAATTAAGGAACTCAGTCACTCACCATATTGAAGTGAAGTGAGTAGCCCTCTAATAATCAACTATAGAGTTGTAGGCCCCCATCAAAAGACAAAAAAAAGTGGAAGACACAGTCTTCCCAATTTTTTTACCACTAAATTTTCTTTCATAGTGGTTCAAATTCCAAACCGTAGGCAAACTCTAGAAAATACCCTTAAAAACAAAATACAACCATATATTTTACGCGGTTACACTAAGAAAAAGTGATCATATACTAAAAATTAAATGGAGACCTGGCACTATGGGGCACGCATCCATATCGTAGAACGAGGTTGATCCTTGCTAAAATTTCTTAACCTTAGAAGCAAATGAGCAACAATCCCACACACAAAACCTAGTGCAGCACTTGAACCCACTAGTGAAACTGCTGTGCAAGTAAGCATCACAAACGATTCCTCTTTGGTATTCATGTCCCTTGAAGCCATAGCTAGCTCAATCCCAGCAAACAAGAGCAAAACCCCAAGTACCCCAACAGGAAATTGGTCCAAAATCTTCCCTAAAGAAGTACCCAATACCAAACCCAATATCAATTTAGCTGTACCAAGAATTGCAACACACCCACCACTTCTGCCTCCAAACTTGTACTGTCCAGCTAACCCACCAGCACCATGGCAACTTGGCATAGCTCCAAACCAACACCCTATCACATTCATTAACCCCACAGTGACTGAAAGCGATGTGGCTGAAAAATCTCTTCCTGGAAAAAGATCAGAGGACAATTTGCACACAGCAACCACAGAATTCAATATTGATAAGGGAAGTTGAGGAATTGCTCCCTTAATAAAACCTTCCTTCCACGCATGCTTTGATATTTTCACTACTTCTATAGATGACGGTCCAAATTTGATGTCGTTCACAACTTTTGGATTTCTTATAAAAGCCAAAACCACACCCAACAAAAATATTAAAAAAGCTGAAGGAAGTGAGAAAATAAAATTCCTCAAATTTCTTCTTTTTCTTGTATTAGGACTTTCTTCTTCATAATGACCGTTGGTGGTTTCTCTTTCATCTGTGTGTTCCATTTCCTTGCCTGCACCATTGACAATAACAATAAAGCAAGCACAAACAATAGCTAAAACCAAGCCATCCAATCCAAGCCAAGGCCTATCCCCCATAGACTTAGAATTAGAAAAATTCTGAACTTTTCTAACGTATTTAACAGCTGTGAGTGCAAATGACAAGCCTTGTGCTAGCTGAATTCCTCTAACAATAGAAAGAGGAATTAGCTTATACACTAGTTGCATCAAACCTGTGACACCCAATACAAATAATACTCCACCGGTTATAATTCCGGCAGCCATGATCTCCGGGACGCCAAAACCGGTACCTGATATGGCCACAGCAGCTATGGCTTTCATGGGCTGGACTGGCATAGGAACACCATAGATGGCACCAGTGATAATGTTGTAGACCCCGGTGAATATTAATGTTGTCCCTAAGTCAAGGTCATCTGCTAGTGTCAAGGCCAACACTATTGGTATGTATGTGCCTAAGTCCCCCATTGCTCCATTCAATTCAGCCCATTTGGACCGAAAACCCAAGTTGGCTTTCATTTTGTAAGCAAAGTTAGCAGCACAACCGAACAAGGGTGAGTGGTGAGTGGTTTCAGTAGGTGGGGTTTGGAGGGCATGGTTATGGGGTTGTGGGATTTGGGGGTCTTGGGACTCCATGGAGGTGTCAAGCTAGTATAACTGAGAATGTATGTGAATGCAAATTAATAGCAAGGAAGTACAGAAAATGTGAATGGAATGTTGGCATATTAATTTATACTAAATTATTGGCCGGGGGTAATAAGTGAGGTTAGAGCGTCTTTTGGTTGATTGAGAGGCCGTTAGTAAAATGACAATACGTGCCGCTATCGTTGGCCCAAGTTATCTATGTTAGTTTGACGTAGTCACAGAGGTAATTTCGATTTTTTTTTTTTTGAAAACGAGGTAATTTCGATTTTAATAAGTCTAGTTTTTAATTAGTCTAGTTGCTTACTAATAAAGTTCATAAATTTATGCTTAGGTTTGGAATAAACTGCTTAGACCTCAGGGTAAATGTCTCTAGGCTATTGGACAACTGATTTTGACAGATGGGATTATTTGTCAAATCTAAAAGTACTCTTCATTAAATTTTTTTTTAATGAATAGTCCTTTCAATATAACTAGCATTATACCCGTGCAATCACGCCTTAATCAAAATTCATATATAAATAATTTTTTTATTAATTTACTTAAAATAAATAATAAAAATAAATAAATATTTTACTTTTAGGTTATATAATGAATACATGTTGTGTGAGACTAAGGTATCATAAAATGAATATATATATATATAATTGAATGGAAGATGGTAGAGGTACCTAAAAATATATATATATATATATATATATAAAATGATTTTCAATAAGAGTAATGATACAGACACAAACTATTTTACTATATTTTTATAAACTGCTGATGTGGTTTTAGTAATTTTCAAATGATTATTAGCAAATATAAATGTAATATTAGTAGTGGACCCATAATAGAACTAATAAGAATTTGATACATCAATAGTTTGTAAAAATATTGTAGAATACTTTGTGGCTATAGCATTACTCTTTCAATAATACATTGAACTTTAAGGCTCAATTAATCACATATATTTTAAATGGAAAACCTTTGAATTTAATAGTTAAAAACTATCCAAAACAATAATTGAAATCATGTTTAAGTAGAAATCTCAATTCAATAATTAAGAATAATCTAAATTACTAAACATTTAAAAATTTGAAGTAGAGAGAGACTCACATGAGAATTTAATTTTTGTCCTTAAAAGTATAGAAGAAGACACTGAAACTTGTGTAAGTTTCATCCTACCAAGTTTAAGTTTAAACTTAAAGTTTAAGTCCTGTGCGTTGCACGCTACATGTGTGTGTATATGCATGAAAAATAATTTGAATTTAACATTTATTGGAGAAAATAGGTTATGTGGTCTTACCCTTGTCTAGCTAATTTTTTTTATAATCCCTTTGTTTTGTGGGGAGAGAGAGAAACGCTTCTTTTGAAAAAAAAAAAAAAGAAGTCAATGTATAATATATAATAGCTAAGATATTAATCTTTGGATGTGGTATCTCATACGGATTAGTATTTCAATTGTGGGTTTTAGTAGTTAGAAGTTAGCACATAGTAGTTAATAATTAGAAAATTACTTTGAAATTTTTTTAAACCAATCTCTTAAAAAAGTTTTAGTAGAGTTTAAATCACGTTAATAAATTAACTCTCAATTCAATTTTTTTTTTTTAAATCATGCTAATAAAAAGTTACTGATAAAACTATTATTAATAAACATTTCTTAGACTTATCTATTTAGCTTTGTTGCCAAATTTATATAAACTCTTTTATTTTATTTCTTTTTTTTGAAGAATATAACACACCAAAAACCTATTAACAACAATTTAAATTCAATATAAAGAATATAATCAAACTTATTCATAATTTAAAATTAAAAAATTAACACAAATTATAAATTAAGATATAAATGTAGAAAAAGAACAAAGAATAAACCTGTTTATTTTCTCTATCACTTTGAGAGATGAAAGTATGAATATATAACTAAAACCTGAACCAATTATTGTAGAAGAGAATAAATGAGAACAAAATTTTAATATTATGAATTGGGTTAAAACGTATGTGAGAAGTTTTTATTAATTTTTTTGAAGTTAAAGAAAAATATCTTAAACAAAATGAAAAAAATAATAATGAAGAAAGAATGCATAAACAATTAAGATAGGTAGAGTTTCATTTGATATAGAATTTAAATCCTATTGGAATTAAGATTTCTAATCAATGTGTTTGTTGCTATCTCATAAATCCCATAAAAAGTGGAATAAAAAAAATGTCATATGAATAGAAAGAAAAAAAGAAAACCTTTTTTTTAATGGAAAAAAGGAAATTTTTATAGATACTTGAAACTCAAATACTTATTACCTTATTTACAATTTTTTTTTTAACTTTATCCAAAAACATTTTTGGTAAATCAGTATGAACAAAAACTTCTCTCTTTTATTTTTCCAATAACGTTGCTATTTTTTTTCTTAAGACTGTAATATAATTTATTTAATAATGAAAATATTTGATGAAGAATTTGGATTGTAATCAAATTGAGACTTTTATCAACTTATAAATTATAGGAGAAAAAGATAAAAACAAAAAAAATAATATCTATTTTTAAAAAAATCTATAAAAAATTCTGTAATTTAGTGAAGCCACTTGGTACAATCACGGCTTCTAAGTCCAACTTTTATTATATAATATAGAAAGTCTAGACTTTCTATATTGTAATAAACAATTAAAAAAAATCATAATTTTAAAAGTTTTGAACTCTAATGATTTTTATTAGAAATATTAGAAAGTGTCAATTGAGTTATATATATAAGATCTCTTGAGTAAATAATGTATTCATTTTAAAGTAACGTTACACCAACAAGTTTGAAAAGATATTTGAAATTTACGTGTTTGGCTAATTTTATTTGTATAGATGAGATAAAAGCTATTTAAAGCAAGAAACTAGCTTTAAGCAAATAAACCTACTTAAATTCACTTTTATTCTTCTTTTTTTCAAAGATAGAAATTCTACTATAATTTGAGATTTTAACCTTTATCTTTGTCTCTCATCCTTACAAAAACTTATATTTATCAAGTGCCCATCACATCAAAGGTGTGCAATAGATACTTTTACTCATCTTACTTTAAACAAAAAAGCGCTATCAAACCCACAGTTGTGTCACTAAGAGCTTGTTTGGATGAAGAGAGTTTTGAGTGATATCACTCAGTTTTTTGTTTTTATCATCCAAATTGTATGGGTCCCACCGCTCAGCACTTGTTTGGATTAGTTTTGAATCACTGTTTTCATCACTCAATGACTCAGTAAAATGGATGTGAGTGACCAAAACTGAAAACAGGTTTCACCTGTTTTCAAAACTCAAAAATTGAGTTTCAGTGGCAAGTTGGTAAATTAGATGAAGTTGTGGGCCCCTTCGCCGCATTGTCACATCCGGAACAGGCTGAGTTATTACCGTTGGAGCTCCTCTGTTTTATTTCAGTTCTCTGGGAAATTTTTGCTGAAAATTTTCCCTCTTCTCACTTCCCTCTCTCTGCCTTTTCTCATTTTCACTTCCCTCTTCATCCCCAGCAAGCTAGCTTCACCACCGAAACCAACAAACCCAAACCCAACAACCTCAAACCTAGCCAACTCACAACCACAACCAGCCCACCACGACTCAAATTAAAATAAAATAAAATAATTATCACCACCACAAACCCACCTCAACAACGGTCATCCACAACACCCATCACAGGCCACAACCAACACATCACAGGCCACAAGCCACAACTAGCCACAAACCACACACCGATCTAACCCATGAAACCCAGCAAACCAATCTGACCCATAAAACCCAGCAAACCGATTTATACCCACACACCAACACGCTGATCTAAAAAAAAAAAAAAAAGGAAAAGAAAGAAAGAAAATTAAAGGGAGAAGAGTACAGGGGAGATCGACGTCGAGTGGAGGAAGAGATGGCCGGAGCTAGACAGTCCTGACGAGGCGAGGGAGCTTCTCATTTCTTTGTTCCTTCTGATTTGAGGAATGTGGGAGAGAGAAGTGGTGGATTCAATAAGTGAAAGAGAGGAGAGGGGAGAAGAGGGGCGAAATTTTTAGGTCTTTGAGGAGAGTAAAGGCAAAGAAGTGAGGAGAGGAAAAAGGAAAAAGAAGAGGAGAGAGAACTTAAGCGGGTAGGCAACCATCCGTCTGACCCAGTACAGTAAATGGGTCTCACCATTATTGCAAAATTTTGAGTTACATAGAACAAATGAAACCAAACATGTTTTATTTTGAGTGATGAGTGATGGGTGATGAAAACTGAGTGATGAGTGATGAGTGACATTTTTTTTAAACCAAACAAGCCCTAAAATTGTTGTTTCGATTTCCTTGCCTTCACTAACAAAATCATCACAAAAAATGTTACCTTACCTGGATTTGATTCGACCTTTTGATAAGTCACGCGGGAAATGATTGGACCTGATTAGTTCACAGCATGTAGCACTTATTGTGTTTTCATACTATTGTATATATATTCCCAAAAAAATAATAATGTTCTTATCGTTATCTCCCTATTTCAAATCAATTCATCGCGTTTAGCAAAAGAAAAAAAAAAATCAATTCATCGTAAAAGTCAATCTATTATAAATTAATTTAGCAAAAGAAAAAAAAAATCAATTCATCGTAAAAGTCAATCTATTATAAATTAATACGTATAAACAAATCTATGATCAAAATTTAATTTGATAAGACTATGCTAATTGAAATTTAAGATACTCCACTAACTTTTGACTATCTATAGAGACTTTTTTACCACAAAAAAAAAAGACTATCTATAGAGACTAGAGAGAGTATGAGTTTTAATCATTTACAACATTTTCGTGTAATGTTTTTATACATCTTTTGCTATGTTTTACAGTTTTAGTAGCATTTTTTCTACGTTGATTTTTTCTATTTTTAGTGATACCAAACTCCTAAACATGTTAGGTTGATCGGAAACATAAAAAAAAAAAAAAAAAAAAAAAAAAAAAAATCATCTCACAATTTTTTTTTTTTTGCTTTATATGTTCATAATAATATAACCTGTGATCTGATTGGGTGATTTATATGGTAAATTGGTAATCTCAACAACATTTGGTGACTGTCAAAATCTGTATAGGAATCTAATCATATCTGATGGTATCTGACCATAGAATTTAAAATCTGCCATTAGGATTCGTGTTACATTTCTAGAGAATTCCAGAGTGGCCCTTGATCAGGTTTTAACTTCGAACTGTATTGTCTTTTTCATAAAGACAACAATTTCATAGACTATTTTTTTTTTTTTTTTTTTTAAATTATAGACTATTGCACCCTGCCAAACTAAATTTCGTGGACTTTTTAAAAAAAAAAAAAAACTAAGATAATCTTAGGTACAACATAAATAAATACGGCAAAAATTTATATACAATAGATAAGGCTCGGGTCGAATGTTCGTGTTTACTAAATTTATGGGGAGGTGATCATGTGCAAGGCTTGGATTGAGTGTTCCTGTCACTTATGGATTGAACCCGCTTGGATGTGGACACATAGCAAGTTGTCTAGATTATAGATCTTTGATTTTCTAATTTAATATAACCACATATATGATGCTTAGAGTTAGATGTATTTTAATCTCTTAATTTATTTCAACCATATAGTTGTATTGATTAATAAATTATCAATAATACTCTCTCTATCCTATGATAATTAAACTCAATCCTATGATTTATTGGTCAATGTAAAAGTATGGTTGAATTTAATTGAGAACAATAAAATATAACACAAACCACACCTAAGTGGTACCATTTTAAAATAAAACTTGGGCTTTGCATCAAATGAGATGTCTCAATATAAATATTGCATGTTGTGCAACATATTTTTACTATATGATGCATTATAAGTACATTAATATTGTTAACATAATATTCTTTAAATGAAACTCTACTGCAAAAAAATTTAACAAAAACAAAATAAGTTTTTATTACTTATTTTAAATTATTTTTCGATAAATTACTTTTATTTTGATAAAAATTTCTTCCACAATGTGTTATCATTAATTAGCTTAAATTACTACCACTGCACACTCTTGGCGCGATGGTCACTCTACAAGCATAAGTACTTGTGGGATGTGGAGGGCAAGTGTCGAGATTCAAGTTTTCAGGTGGGAGCTTCACACACATATACACTTAAATAATTCTAGAGTAGAATTTCTATTTTGTATTAAAAAAAATAGCTTAAATTACTCTTTTATTTTATTATTATCTATTTCATTTTCCAATTTTATAATTATTATATTATTAAAATAGTACTCACAATTCAAATAAACAGGAGAGATGGAATGATAAGGATGAAATTGGATAATAGATATATATCTAATCTAAGCTTTGAAAACGCATAGGACAAAAACACGAGTCCAAATCTTCTATCTCACTCTTCCTGCTCCACTATATACTTTACAAATAAAAACATGTCACATATCCATCTATTTAATTAAATGCTAAATTTATGCCTTCTATTATTTCAGTTACCTAAAATAAATAAATAAATAACTCATCATATTTTGGTAATTGAAACAATAGAAGGCATAAATTTAGCATTTAATTAAATAAATGGACATATGACATGTTTTTATTTATGAAGTATATAGTAGAGCGGGAAGAATGAGATAGAAGATTTGGACTCACACTATTGTTTGAAATGTTCAACAAATTAGTGCGCAACTAGCTATTATCTTTCAAGTTGAGTGAATTCAAAAGGCACTTCTTGCCCCCAGAAGAGAAGGGGTAGGGGGGTGCACCCACAAAATTTCCTCCTCCCCTCTATTTTACTACTTTTGCAATAAAAAATTAAAATCAATTTATCTGTAATTGCACAATGACCACTTTGGTATATAAATTTTTCATCTTAGGGTCAAGGTTATTTATGGAATTTTTACTTATTCAAAATTACCACTCTCCCTCTAGTGCTAAAATAATAGGAAAAATAAGGATTGCAAAATAGGGTATCCACAAGAACTTGAGATTGAATCTTGCACACACAAAAAGAAACCAAGTGTTGTCTTAATTTGATGACAAATGACTATAATTATGGATAATTTCAAATTCTATTGTAATTGTACATATTAAAAAATGTGTATTATATATAAATTTTATTAGTAATAAATAATAAAGTAGCGTCAATGATTGGCCTATATGAGAATTAAACAAGCTCTTAATATATAATGATTGTGTTCTGTTTGTTTGAGTGCGTTATCAAATCATACTTTTTCAAAGCACATATTTTTTAAACTTCAGTTTTTATTTTCTCTTGTAACTTAATTTGTTGACACCTTCTAATATTTTTAGCAAAGATATCTAGGATTTAAACTTCAAATCCTCCCTTCCTCAACTATCAAATTATTAAAAAAAAAAAAAAATTTATTCCTGTCAAGAAAAGGAAATAGGGTAGATAAAGGCAGGTTGATTAGAATATTAGATGTCCCAAAGTTTGATTATGAAAGCTCGGATTTGTGCTAAAACACAAGAGCTTACTCAGACTCCCAATTAAAAATTACGACTAGATTGCTTTTACTCTAACTTAAACCAAGTGCTAAACAAGAGTATATAAGCGCAATGAACCGATAACACTACCCTAAGCCATATTCATCCATCATTAATAATAAAATGAAAGTTTAAGAGTAGGGAAGAGAGATGCAAACACAAGATAATACTAAGACGTGTTATCGAAGAGGAAATCGAAGAACTCATCGAAAAACCTCTCTGCGACCCTTCAAGTCTAAATCGATCCACTAGAGAATAAAGTTGGAGTACACGGATAACAAAAGACCCCACAAGCCTAGTTTACCTCATGTACATGAGCCCTCCAAGCTCCTGCTACCAACTGATTTCTTGGGGACTTGTCTTCTCTAACTTTCTGGATCCCGCATTCAGCCTGATTGCATCCACCAATAAATGGCTTCTTCCAATACCTCTCAGTAGCACCAAAATCTCACTTTAACACTCAGTATGGGTGTGGTAAGTGTTTGGGCTAGCAAATTCTCAAGGATGTAGAGATGGAGAGGTAGGAGTTGAGGAAAATCACAAGGAAATGTGTAAATGATTGTGGATATAACAATCTCTAACTCTCAAGTGTATTTTCTAGAGTTTTCTCTCTGAAAAGCACTCCTTATAATTTGTGGGTAATGAGGGTATGTATAGTGTGGGTAAAGACATGATAAAGCAAAACATAATTTTTTGCCAAACAGAGAGTTTCGCGAGTCTTTTGCAGGTTGGCTTTACCTACGAGACGCTCGCGAAATATCCAGCCTGGCACGACTCTTCATTTTCCAGTCATGTGCTTTGCACGTGGCTCTTTTCACGAGTAAGCTACTCGCAAGACACTCGCAAAAATCACTTGATCATTCTTTGAAGCTTGAGTCTTCACCAATCTCTCGTACTCATCCCTTACAATTAATCTCATATATATACAAGGAAAATAATTGAAAAAATTACAATCAAATTTGGCATGAAATTAAAACCAACACAATATAATTGAAAATCACAACTTTACAGATTACACATTTGATTCTTGAGAAAAGGAGTTAGTGAGAAAGGCAAATTCAAGACAACCACGACCATTGTTAGGAGCTCATAATTAGGTAACCATGGACTTTCTAACTGAATAAGTGAATATTCTATAGGCCATTACTTAATTAATATGGTTGATTAATTTCAAAAGGCATGTCCTTGTGCGTTAAAGAAATGGAAAGAAAGAAATGGCAGGTTGATTATAATGAAATTGGTGGAGACAGGTGGATTAACGTTAATCATCGCATTCTCAAAAAAAGGTTAATCATCGTGCAAGGTACGTAAATCCGTAAAGTACGAAAGGGTTATACCAAGAACCCCTTTCCATCTCCATTGTGTGTGTGTGTGTTTGTTTCTCAAAAAAGAATAAGTACATATAAGTAAACTTTTTTTTAATCAAGATTTGATATCGTGTCGTTGACTATAAATAAATGCCAAATTGATAATTTAATAACAGAGCTGTTGATTAAGTGACCATATTATATATCCCCCCCTCTTTTGCCAAATAATAAAAAAAAATCCTAGTTTTCAGTCCTTTTATTTGGCAAAAGAGGGGGGATACTCCTTTTAAAATTGATGGAGATAGGTACGGACTAATCAATATCCTTGATTTCTCATTTTTTTTATTCATCTCTTACTTAGGAAAAAAAAATTGAAAGAAAATACTTGCACCAATATTTTTGAGGGTTCATCTTAGACCATGACATTTTTTTTTTTTTCTTCTGATTCTAAAAAAAAAGAAGATATATTTGTGGGGCCGGTTATCCAAAAAGGTGATGTGGAAATCGTAGGAAATGGGCTTGTGGCCCAACGGCCTAGTCCGAGGACGTTCACCTATCTGAGGATGGTTAAAGAAAGATATTGTGGGAATAGTATAAGAAGAAGTGATGGAAATCATATATAGTGGCCCAAAACGCGTCCGAGGATAAGATCCACCTCGGATACCATGGTCCGAGGTTGATGTAACTATCTTACTATTCATGGTACTCCACAAAGTTGTATTAGAACTGGGAAGTGAATATAGAACAAAGGAGGAGCCATGAGAGATAACAAATATCTTCTAAAGCTGTTACCTGCACATTAAATGCTTCTCAGCTAACTCTCTGGCCGCATTAATGTGGAGGTGATACCTAAACAGTAACCAAGCAGCCTTATGGCTGCTGATCGAAGGTTCTGGGAGGTGCTGGATGGGACAGGAATGATTTCCTTGAAGTTAACTTATACATGTATGGTGAAAACGATATGAGGGTGGTGATATATAAGGGGGGAAAGTGGACTAAAGGAGGGAGGTAAAAAGAACAAAGAGAGAGAGAAAGAAAGAGAAAAATATTGGAACCCTAAGATAAAAAAGGAAATCCCAGAAATTCCTAAAAGGGGAGGCCGAGGATAATATTTTCCCGGCTGGTCAACAGTGAATCTTCTTAACCCAGTTACTGTGACACTTTTTCCTACATAGTAGAACTAGTTATTTCACCTACGCTCTACAAATTTATTGTTTGGGCTTGTTGGGTTAGAAACTCATCCCTATTCTGAGTCCAATCCAATTTGAGTCTCTACAATATTTTTTAATTATTTTTCTAATTTTAAAAAAATAATTTTTTTAATATACATATAAGTATATTTTGTGTAATGTTTCTGTATAAAACAAATATTACAGACATTTTTCAAGATGCAAATGAAATTTTTTATAAATCAATAGATTTATACCAATTTTTTTTTTTTATCAAACTTAACAAATATGTGCTAATGTTAACATAAATCTAAGGCATTTTCACTTCTATATGTTCAAAAATCATGGAGGTTTAAAATGACGTCTAACTTGTATCATATTTGAATTACAATTTTCAACAATTTTTCTTTCAATATAGACAGTAAAATTATTTGAGAGAAAACTCATTTTTGGAGGATTAAAATGACGTTATTTTTAATTTTAAGCTTTAGCAATATATAGAATTTAAAGATGTATTGATCATGTTACACTTGGTGTCAATCTTTGTTAATGTTAAATCACTCTATAAATTTTTCTTGCACTAATTTTTCAAAATTTTCACACTTAGATTATAAATAATTTATAGATGAGATAGCTATTGAATTATATATAATATTTTGAAATTTTAGAAGCACGAAGGGTGTGTAAGAGGAAAATGTAATTTAATAATAAAATTTTCAAAATACGCCTTTAATATATATATATATATATATATATTAAGTGGTGTAACATATATTGTTGAAAGTTACATTAGAAGTAATTTGAACTCATATCTTTCAAAATTGTCAATATCTTTACCATTATAAAATGTATTGATGGTTGTTAACTTGGCCAGACCTAAATTTTAAAAATTACTTAAATTACAATGCTGATTAATGAGAAAAATCTAGTTCTTAATAATATTAGTTTGAGATATATATATATATATATTAAATTAAATATAAAAGAGAATAATGTTTGCTGCCCACCAATTTGGGCGCTTCATCTCCCGTAAAAGTGTGTTGTCGCGTTTCGCTATTGTTTTATTATTATTTTTTTAATTTTTAATTAGTTTATTAGCTATTACGTATTTGTTTATATATAATTTTTTTAAAACCTCACATTTTCATAGGCATTGTAAAACCTATAAATAAGATTCTTTTGCTGAGAATGTGAAGGTAAAATATTGTAGAGAGAGAAATGTAGCGAGCGGAAGCAATGAAAAACAGAGAAAGAGAAAGGACTGTTGAGGAAAATCAAGGACTGTTGAGGTGAGACGCCTTAAATTATCCTGTGTGTCAGGGAGGTTATTTGGGAGATTGAAATTTTAGATCTTTGCATAGTTTTGTCTGATGGAAGTTAAAGGTTATAAGAATCTTCTATTTTGAAAGGTAGATGAACAATGTAAATTTAAGAGTGTAAAGGGCAGTAGGTAGAGTAGTTGAGTTGTATTGATTTTTACAGTTTGTTTCAAGTTATTAAATTTTGATTAATGTGAAAGAATGCATCCAATTTTTTTTTTTTTTTAACAAGAAAATACTTATTTCAACGGTTGGGTGCCTGTGGATAAAAGTAATAAGTATAATTTAATATACATTTATGTGTATATATTTCGACCGTTATTAACCGTTGATAAATGTGTAATACTTTTTTCAACGGTTGCATAGGCTGTAGAAAAATGTTCTCGACACGGTTTTTAATAACGGTTCTCTACGGTCATTCCAACCGTTGAAAATATTTTTTTCAACAGTATTTAATACTTTTTTCGACGGTTTCAACCGTTGAAAATAGCCAAGTTTCTTGTAGTGTAAGACCCTAGCTACGTCTTTGTATATAATGAAGTATTTGAAAATTGAAATATATAGAACCTTAATAGGGTATATACAGATGCTATAGGGTCTAGGGTTTGCCCTAGATAGGCTTTACACTAGATTGGGCTATTATACAACAACCAGTATAATACCTTATTATTATTTAACATCTGCTATAAAAATTCTAAATAAGATATACCTTAGAACTTAGAAGCATACAAATTCCTTCCACAAAAACTTGTAAACCACATAGATCGATCTCAGATGTTTGTAAGAGGGCTAAGCCGGTGTTTCTGCAACAAAATGTACCTTTTTGTGGAATCTAGGCTGCCACTGCATTAACAATATTTTTGTTCCTCAGAATAACAAGAAGTTAAAAATAATGTTAACTACACAATACTCCCAATATCCAAAGAAACCAAGCTAGTGAAACCCAATTTCTCGTAGAAGAACATTGCAAACGTATATAGGAGATGTAGAGAGATGATCATGATATGGCCAACCATATATTTCTACTTCATCTCCTCTAGCCTCAATATCATCATCTTCATTCCTAACCACTCGCCATTGTCTACCATCACCATCATCATCTTCTCCAACCAATGCTTCTAACATCATCACTCAAATCACTACACTTGACTTGACTTGACTTGACCTGCAGCAAATGTCCCACCAATGGCAAAAAAACGACGACCACGTGTGCGTTTGGCCCTAAATTAAAAACTAGTTTATTTTACTATTCAGCTTATTTTTGCTATTATTCATGGGCCTCACTGAACTTTTTAGTATTATTCATGAGTCTCATTGTACTATTTCAGTTAACTTTTACCTTTATTTATAGTACTTTTAGCAAAAAAATTGCAATTTCAACAAAATAAGTGTATCTCAAACAGAACCCATATATGTCTTTCCAATTAATCCTCCATTGCCACCCACCATTTTATGGCCACTATAACCACACTTAGTAAAAACCACGTATAAGTCCACCGAAGATTGACATCGTCATTAATAATTATGTATCATCACACTGATTGACTCATTGCAATTTCCTAAATCACCACTCACCAACTTCTTTTGGTTGCAATATCAAACATGACAAATTGGGGAAAAACAAGGTGACGCTATCAACATGACAAATATGGAATAAAAGTTTAGCTTTTAGTAGGGCACTAGGGTTACAAACAAATCAAGCAGGGCTAAAAACAGAAACTTGTATACATTCATTCAGTATTTGACAATCAAGTAAAGCTCAACTTATAACTTTTGAATTTTGGTCGATAAACAATCCTAAAATCAAAGATGGTAAATACATAATTTATGGATTTTCATAAGAGTACTATGAAATATTAATCATGATAGTTACTTTGTATAAGAAGAAAATAAGGGGATTTGTTTCCTTATTGGTAAATAGGAGGGAACAAACCTTGCTAACCCCACAAAAAGAACAAGTAGTTCATAAATAAAGAAGCTTTATTTACAATAAATGAATCATATATATATATATGAGAACAAAACTTATATACAGTACCTTAGATGCTGTTCATTAGGTTCCGCTCTTAAGATTCAGCTATGTAACTACTTAACTAAAAAATATACTTCCATCTTATGAGAAAAAATTCATATGGCAGAATCTTAAAAGATGAACCTAAGGAACAGTACCTAAGTCTTGCTCATATATATATATATATATATTTACAAAATAAATGAATCAACTATCAAGCATGAAATTTGGTAACAAGCTCGCCTCTAGCTAATCAATGATTGTGGCTGCCACTCTAACATCATGGAACTTAAACTCCAAAACCAAGAAAGGCTAGTGTGCCTAAAGAAATTAGGAATATGGTTGGGAAAAGCAAGACATAAAAGTAGTATACATTGTTTTCCCACTTATAAGAAAACCAAGAAAATTAAACATATGAGGAAACATGGACAAAATTGCTAAATGCCATTTTTGGGCAAACTAAGCAGCGTTTTACTCAATTTTTCAAACTAATTAGGGAAATGCCCTTCTTTTGAAACTCGATTTTCTCTAAATCAAGTTACAAAACGTCACTATAGGTCCTAAAAAGGTCATTATAGGCTCTTTAAAAACGCCGCTATAGAGCCTAAATCGATTTTAAGAAACTCAATTTTCAAAAGAGGGGCATTTCCCTAATAAGTTTGAGAAAGATGACAAAACGCTGCTTAGTTTGCCCAAAAAGGGCATTTAGCAATTTTGTCCGAGGAAACATTATCTTAAAATGGAATGTAGATGTTAAGCTTGAGATGTTAGGATAGGAAAATTAACATATGAGAGCCATGATTACATTGGCCAACTATGATCTTCAACATAAGAAAATAGTATCCTTTAAATAAATATAAGTATCCTGCTTGTAGCAAAAAGTCATCATTTTTGGAAGTAGAGAGGTCGGTGGTGTCCTTTCGTAAATTCATAGAATACAATACACTTTTCTCCATTTTTATTCAAAAATTAAGAAGAAAATTTGTCTTTACATTACTTGAATAAGAAAATTTGTGTTTACATTACTTGAATTCACATTGGGTACTCACTCTTAGCACTAATTAAATACATTAAAAGAAGTTATATATTAACAGGACAAAAGGAAAGAAAGAAAAAAAAAGTCTTCTGATGTGCTATTTTTGTATTTTTGGTGTATTCATTTTTTTTTTTCCTGCTAAATGTATTTTTGGTTTATCATTTCTTATCATCTATGATTTCTTTAATATATAAAACACATTTTTTCCCGTTCTAAATGCAAAAAGTCAAGGCACGGCCCACGGATCAAGAGAATTTTTCTGAAAGTTTATAATCTTTTCTGGTGTCACCTCATTAGATTATTTCACACAAGAAGAATGACCCGTCAAATGTGCTAATTATTCGACTCATCCAGCAACGATCTTCTATCGTATTTGCGACGACATTTTCCCCTTAACATTTTTCTATATGAATGCTAGCGAAGAGACAGTCGTTTTATTTATTTAGGCTTGGATTAGTTTTATCGTTTCTTTATTTATGTATATATTTTTTAAATATTTTTTATTTATTTATTTCAATATGGCATTTCATTCGGAGAAAATTGCTTTTTGCCCCTTTCAAAAAAAAAAAAATCCAACATTTTGCCCTCTTTCTCAAACTAATTAGGGAAATGCCCCTCTTTTGAAAATCGAGTTTCTGAAAATCGATTTAGACCCTATAGCGGCGTTTTTAAGGACCCTATAGTGACGTTTTAAGCACCTATAGTGACGTTTTGTAACTAGATTTTCATAAAGTCGAGTTACATGCAATTTTTTTTCTTTTTTTTACCTATAACTCGACTTTATGAAAATCGAGTTACAAAACGTCACTATAGGTCCTTAAAACGTCACTATAAGGTCCTTAAAAACGCCGCTATAGGGCTTAAATCGATTTTCAGAAACTCGATTTTCAAAATAGGAACATTTCCCTAATTAGTTTGACAAATAGGGCAAAATGCTGGATTTTTTTTTTGAAAGGGGCAAAAAGCAATTTTGTCCCATTTCATTTCATTGCATAAACCAGCAGTGATACAACCCAGATCATATATTATGTGGATTTTGGCAAATTGTTTTGCAGACATTACATAAAACAAAAAGGAAGGGTTTAAGGCCCATTTGGTAACTAATAGGAGTGTATTTTACAGATTTATTTAGGCAAAAATGCAAAACTGATTCTCTAATTTTTACTCTTTTTCATTTCAGTCTTCTAACTTTCAGTTTTGTCAATTTAGTCCTCTAACTTTTAATTTTTGTCAATGTAGGATTCCGTTAAACCCAGTTATAGGCAGCCGTTAACTTTCAGGTTTTTTTTTTTTTTTTTTGGAATTAAAAGAAAAAAAATGAAAAATCTGAAAAAAAGAAAAAAAAAAAAAAAAGGAAAACATTTAATGGGAACTTCGTCGTTCCCCTTTCCTTAAATCAAAACCGAGGAATCACAGCATATTGCAAGTGAATGGCATCACTACGTGATCCTAAAAGCAATTGAAGAGTCGCGATCTTCTACAGTCCCTTTCCTCAACAGCTCAATGAATTTCTTCACCAAAATTTTGACCAATAAATTTAGAAATTTAATCAAATATTTAAAACAGATAACAAAACACAGCATTTGGTTGCCGGGAAAAGTAAAGAAACAAACAAGAATATTAAATAGAATTCAAATTGTATATATGCCTCTTTGCGTTTCCAAATTTCCGGTAAAACAAAAAATTAGCGAATTAGCCACCACATTTCCTTAGTAGAATATTATTATTTTCTAGCATTTTCTTGGCAACCAAGCAGAGCATAAGACGGTCACCTGTTTGTGTAAGCGGAAGAGAAGACGATGATCATCGAGAATGAAAGGCGCGTGGGAGCGTAGGAGATCCATGGCGATATCAATGTCACTGGCCTCCAACGATCGTCTGATCCTCCAGATGACCAATCTCGAATGGTAAGACGAAAAGGACATCAAAGAAGACGAAGGAGGAGGTGGAGATGAAGAGAATGAGTCCTCGATGAGCTTCTCTGATTTGGTGAAATCGATTACTATTCTCGGTTTTGCCTTAAATGTTTTTTTTTTTTTTTTTTTACAGATTTTTTTTCTTTTAATTTCGAAATTAAAAAAAAAAAAAAAAAACTGAAAGTTAACGGTAGCCCATAACTGGGGTTTAACGGAATTTTGTATTGAAAAAAATTAAAAATTAGAGTACTGAATTAATAAAACTGAAAGTTAGAGGACTGAAATGAAAAAGAGAAAAAGTTAGAGCATCAGTTTTGCATTTTTGCCATTTATTTATTTATTTATTAACTTTTGACTGTTTGTAACAGTATTTTTAAAATCTGTGAAATGCATTTTTTGAAAAATATATTTTGCATTTTTTATATTCTATAGTTAAAATTGAGGATTTTGGTTTTGCATTTTTATTTTTATTTTTCTCATTTTTGTTGTTTCTTCTTGCTTTAATTTTTATATTATAAATAAATAAATAAATAAATAAATTTAAAAATTTTGAAAATAAGCTCATGGGGTGTAGAGTATAAATTTTTTTTAAAAAAATATAACTTTCAAAATTTTTTTACGTAAATATTTATACTTTTACATTATTTATTCTTAAAATAAATTATACCAATAAAAATAAGATCATTCAGGGCATACCTTCCTACTAATTAAATACAAAAAAAATGTTATAAAAATTTTTGTAGTTGAATTAAATGTTTAAGTCTCCACTCCCCATTGTATTCTATAAAATAATTAGAAAAAAAATACTAAAAACATTATATATATACTTAATAGTCCATTTAATTTACCACCGCACACTCTACAAGTATAAGTGCTTGTGGGTTGTGGGGGGTAAAGGCTGGGGTTCAAGTCTTCAGTAGAGAACTTTATACACATATACACTTAGATTACTCTAAAGTAGAACTCTATCTTGTAAAAAAAAAAAAAACAGTCCATCTGATTTTTGTATTCTTTGGGTTTTATTTTTTATTTTTTTATAAATTTCTTTGCATCTCTGAGAGATATATATATATATATATATATTAAAAAATATATCTAAAATATATTATCCCCTTCTAAATGCAAAAGGTCAATGAATAAGCCACGAAATTTATTCTCTTTTTTGGTGTCACCTCATTAGATTCATTTCATACGGGAAAAATACTCATCGGGCAGGCGAGATCTTGTTGTATCTACACCAACATCTATCGACAACACCCCAACTTGACATTTTGTATGTGAATTGCTTACGATAGTGAGCAGCCATTTTATTTATTTAGTCTTTGTTTTTTTTGCTGAATTATTTATTTAGTCATTCATGAGGGTTTTAGCAAATTATTTTGCAAACAATACATAGTACTGACAGTCTGACACACAAAATGAAAAGTATAATAGTGGGTTCAATACTAAATGATTTTTTTGCAAGTAACTATATTTTATACTTGATTAAGTTATCAACATAGTTTGCACGTCTTGTTCTTAATTTTTTGAATATAAACTTAATGCACAACTCTCTTTTTCCCTTATAAGAAACTAGTGTAGTGGGTGTTATGAGAGTACTATATATACTCAAGATGTAACAATCAATCGAACAATTTTTTTTCTTAATTGCTATTCGTTTATCAACTTTTTTTTTTTTTTTTTAATTACAAAAACGATAGAGTATTATTCATTGGTATTCCGTACATCCATGCTTAGTTGTCTTATGGCAAAATCTAGTTCTTCCTCCAACTATGCACAGTGCATGACTTTCTCTAAGTCTATTGTTAGGACATGTGATTCACTTGTTAGGAACATATGTCACTATTTTATGTAATTGGCTAATCTTTTGACAAAACGCACTTTACTTATAATTGAATAGATCTAGGATGTATTTAATATTTCAAGGAACAAGAGTTCAAGTCTAGTATTGAAGCTATGCAAATCTGTTCAAAAAACAAGTGAAGAAGTGCTGGTTTTTTTAAAACTCGATAGTTGCTCGACACCTCTTGACACCTGACTATCTATCGAGATCTTCAACTTTCTTTTTATCGCAATCTCGACACCTCTCGATAGCTAGGTCGATCGATTGAGCAATTTTCTGTCCCCTCGATAGCTCTCGATAGCTCGCAACAGATAGGCTCGACACCTCCTCAATCGATCGAGAATTACTAAACTTTATGAAATTTAGATTTTCAGATCTGATTTTCGGTCCATGCTGACATGTATGTGTAGGGTTTCTTTTCTCACACCCCTAGACCTATATAAGGCTTATTTTAAAGGCTGTCACATAAGAGAATACAAGGAGAACATATGCAAAAGGTGACCGATGCCTTGTTCTCTCTAAAAGAAGTTACTGCGACTTTGCGCCTTAGGGTTTTGTAACCAAGTGCTTCTTGATCTTTATTGTTGATGAAGTGAAGAACTTTGCAGCCAACAATCTTCTTCAAGTTGGTGTGTTAGTCACGTATTGGGAGTCGTGCATCTTTGGTTAGTCACGTACTGGGATCCATGCATCAAAAGGGTGGTGTTCGTATATTAAAGAGTTCAGAGGTTCTGAAGCGGTAGAAGTTTTCTGCTGTGAGTTTATATACGGGGATTGTACAGTCTAGGGATAAATGTTTTGTACTAAATCTGAAACTTCTCTTTACTATAGTGGATCACTTTTCGAGAAGGTTTCTCCCCAAGTTTTTTACTGTAAAACTAGTTTGTTTCATTGGTTTTCCTAAGTAATCATATCTTGTCTTATTTATTTTTCCACTACATGATTTTAACATGATATTGATGTTTGTTTGTTTTAACAAGTCTTATTCATAATAAATCTAATTAATAACTTAGGTTTAAAACTTGTTAATTCTATCAACCGGGGTCTAAATTTCCCAACATCTATCATGAATAAAATATCCCTTGTAAGTTGTAATAGTTATATTAAGTTTTATTTTTTTTTTATACAACAGTTATGTTAAGTTATTCCTATATAATAATTCAATAAGTGGATACTATATATAAAAGATTGGTGGACCAACTCTATCAAAGAAAAGAAGTATATACTTGAATCACAAAACATTTGTGACCCACTTGGTTACCAAATCTTCATATCTGAGATGAGAGACAACATAAAATCTGGAAGTTTCAAACACCTTTTTTTGTTTCTTTCAATTTGATGTTCCACAATGGACCGATCCATATCTCTTGCATTAGTGGTAACCCCTTTCGAGGATAATATCCTGCATATATACCCCACTTCTTTTGAGAAATCAAGTGTTCTCAAAGTTACAAATATTGCTTCATCAAATTATTCAACTTGGTGGATTCTTTTGACTCTTCTGCTTATATAGTCACTGCTCCTACGTACACAATTAGAAGATTTAATCTTTGAAATACTGTTTCTCAACAAAAAAAAAAAAAAATCTTTGAAATAGTGTCCCATCAGTGTTTATATATTATATATTATGCTTTTATCATTACTACTGTTGGAATAGTTGAAGCTTGTAAGTATTCTTGAAGATATATAGTTAATTGCCGCCTCTGCAGTCATCTAATGAAGTCATCTAAACCTGCAGTTGTTTATATTTTCACAATGCATGCTTGGTGTGCTAGTCTCCATTTATAGGTAGTTTAAATAAAATTTATGTCAAACACCTTTAACTTTTAACTTTTTAAAAATAAATTTACTTTTAGTCGCAAGTTTAATAAGCACTATGCAAATAAGTAAAAATTTGATAATACTACATATTGTAGTGAACAGAACGCACACAGACAAAATCATTGTACACACACAAAAAAAAAGAGCCGTAAAAGCCATGCTAATTTATTAACTAGTCCATAGCATCGACTAAAAAAAAAAAAAATCAACAAAATGAAAAAAAAGTTGCTTTGAGAAGTTTTAATTTTTTTGGATTATTTCATAATTTGATAAATATTAATGAGAAATGAGATTTGAACAATGGTAATTTCTGTTGACAACAACAAGAAGTTCTAATTGGGTTAAAAGACTCTTGACTTCAACAAGTTATTATAATATTAGCCTCATTACACGTGCAAAGCGCGTGCAATGAAGCCTTTTGTTTTAAAAATAAATATTAGTAAAAGAGTGTCATATTTTATAGGCATATTAGATGTAGTTGGAAATATATTTTACCGGGTTTTCCTCAAGTTTTTTTCCTCAAAGCTAAGGTTTAGAGGAAAGTTCAGTCCAAAAAGGGCCTCTTATTTATTTATTTTTATTTTTGGAGAAACTTAGAGGAATCCTTTTATAGCTGGTAAGAGTAGGTTAACAGACATTCATCATCATATTATTGTTCGGCATCCAAATTTCGGGAAAAAAAATAGTAAAATTCTAA
Organism: Quercus ilex subsp. ballota; assembly: GCA_032727855.1. Lineage (NCBI taxonomy): Eukaryota > Viridiplantae > Streptophyta > Magnoliopsida > Fagales > Fagaceae > Quercus > Quercus ilex. Next base: position 27,553,442 of record CM064919.1, read on the forward strand.
AATAAGCCCGAGTCTAGTGCAAGTAGCTTTGAAAGTCCAATTTCCCAGCTTAAACTAGCCCAAATTTCAAGCCCAGTGACAGTACCGACCGGGCGACAACCTGGTGCGAACTTTGGTCGTTTCGAGGTGGTTTCACTGTCACTAGTTGTGTCTGATCACAGAGGGAGCTGAACTTCACAAAATTATTGAAACTCGAAACCCTCTTCCTTTCTGAATTAGAAATCACACACTCATTCATGCCACTTTCGTTGAAATCATCTACTCCCCCAAAAAAAAGGTAATTCCCGTTTCACTTTCTGATTTTCTGGTCCTTTTGTGGTAATTGGGAAAAAAAAAAATTTGGGATTTCTTTTTCTTGATTGTGTGCAGGATTCCAAGGGTTAGAGTTTATTTCAGTTGAAGAAACATGAAGGGCCATGAAGCAAAGGTAAATTCTATCTTCTTGTTTAGTTTCTTTTTTTTTTTTTTTTGGGGGGGGGGGGGGGGGGGGTGCGGCTTATTATCTGATTATATATGTGACAGCTTAGGAAGTGGTGGTCTTGTTACTAAGTCCTTCAATTATTCAGTCCCAATTTTGAGAGGTTACTACTAGCAAACACAATAAATGAAAATTTTGGTTATTTAGGGAATTTGTTAAAAAAAGGAAATACAAGATGTAACATTGAGTGCATGTAGCACTGCATCACAAAGTTTTACGGCATTTGTTAATGGACTATTTTAGACCTTTTAGAAAAGTTTTAATACCACTTTCATGAGAAATATAAAAAGCAGTAGAAGTAAGTTACTTTTTTTTTCTTTTTTCTTTTTTTCCATAAAAAACTTTCTAAAAATGGTTCCTAAACCAATGTCCTTAGGACATTTGTTAACTTGTCCCCATTAACAATTCAGATACATATTGTAATGGGGGAGCAATCAGAGTTTGTTTTTTGACAATTCAATACTTGAGAGAGGGGGGATTTCCGGATTTGAATCTTGGACGTTTCCATCGGAAACGCTAGGAGGTTTCAGTTGAGCTACTCTTGGTACAATTGGAGTTTGTTGCAAAATAATTTTAGCATCAGGCTTCTCGACTTGGCACTTATAAATAGCCAAGCCAAAGCATTTGTAAATTAGATTTTGATTGAATTTGATAATTATTCAGTTTAGACTGAGATTTTCCAAGAGTTTTATTGAAGAGTAGAATTTTGTTAGTTTCATTCTCGAAGTTAACATGACAACCTTCATAATCCTGTCATTGTTTCTATTGGCTCCTAACCATGTCAATTTGCTATAGAGAGCATTATGTTGTTTAATGACAAGTATCCCATTTCACGGTTTTGCTTTTTGTTTGTTTGCATTACGCTCTTTGGTTCAACATAATTCAAGACTAAATGATAGGTTCAAACTGTTCAAGCCTTCAAGGTGAAAATTTCAGATACAATTTGCTTTTGCATTGTGTTTGAGTAAATAGTTGAAAGCAACTTTTGGCGTTAGAATTCTGATATTTATTTTTATGCACTGAGAACCTCATTGATTTCTTTCTTCATGGTTTTCAATGTTTGGTTGACCCTAAAAGTTAAATGTTTAAGAATGGCATTGAGAAGTATATTATGTAGTTATTGAATCGTCTACTCCTCCCTTCTCTTTATTTATTTGATGCATTTTCCTATTTTAAATCTCTGATTATGTCCACTCATGTGCTTGATACTCTTTGATGCTCTGAGTGTCTTTCCATGACCTGTCATATGTCGGATTGTCACTCATATTTTCAATTTTTTTTGTAGATGCCAAGAATGGAGGATATTCTAAACCTTCCAGTGCAAGATCCTTCTTGTGCTGAGTTTTCTGCTGCTCACATAAAGTGGGTAAAAGTAGAAGGTGGTCGCCAAGGTGGTGATGATATTGCTCTCATTCCTTTTGCTAGAGTGGATGATTTTGTAAAAGGAGAATCTTCCAATGCTGAATGTCCCGCTAGTTTCCGCATTGAGTCAAGAAGGAAGAGACCCGAGGGGAGCATCAGCAAACCAAGGGTCGATGGCTATCTCGAATACACATTGTATGTTGTCCATGTAAATTCAATCCTCTAGGTGCTGATTGGGTGGTTTTTTCTAACTTTTCTTCTTCCTTCAACCCAAAAAAAAAAAAAAATCATTAAGACTGCTCATTATTGTTATGTTTTGTGTAACATTTTTCAGCAAAAAATTTCTTAAAATGCAGTTTTTTTTTCCTTAAATGTTTAATTATAGGTATTTATTTTCCAGTAAACCTCAGCTGTTAACTTTATTATTCAACAAAACAGTATTCCAGTAGATAACAGTTTTCATATAACATAGTTATTATTATTATTTTTTAAATATTAAAAAGGGTATGCATTTCAACCATCTCTTCTGAGTTACATTGAACTAGCATTATCTGTTATGGCGATTCTTCAGATACTGGTGTTCTTATGGTCCCGAAGACTACCGAGACAGCGAGTCCGGGATGGGAGATGGCTCAAACATCAAGCCTGCATCAGGGAAAGGGAGCAGGCCAGGGAGGCGTCACATGATGAGAGGCTGCCTTTGCCATTTTACCGTAAAACGATTATATACTCGCCCCCTTCTAGCTCTCATCATCTATAATCAAAGAAAGCATGTAGATAAATCAGGGGCCCCATGTCATGGGATACTTGATCAGGATGCTGTAGGGACACGAGCTATGTATGCTCCACGAATCTCAGAAGAGTTACGGCAGAAAGTGATGTCTATGCTTTATGTTGGAATATCTTTGGACACTGTAATTCAGCATCATATGGAGGTGGTGCAGGGGCATGGTGGACCCCACAATCGTGATGATTTTCTCACTCGAAATGATGTTCGTAACATGGAAAGGCTTATTCGTAATTCTTCACATGAGTTACATGCAAGTGATGAATGCAGTATAAAGGTGTGGGTCCAACGCCATCAAAAGCATGTTTTCTACTTTCAGGAAAATTCTGGTTCAGAACCATTTATCTTGGGGATACAGACAGACTGGCAGCTGCAACAGATGCTCCTTTATGGACATAATGGTTCGATAGCTTCTCATTCAACATTTGGCTTGAAGAAGCTTAAGGTAGTGTACTCTCTTTTAATCTTTGGGCATGGGATAATAAGTTTTTCTGTTTGTTGTCCTGTCAAAAAAAAAAAAGAGCACGATCTTCAGGGTAGGACATTGAGATAATTGTCAGCTACTTTATTACTTAAGATATTGGGGAACTTAAATATAGTGGTTGTTAGGCTGGCCTTAGGGCCCCAAGAAAAGGTAACACCATTTTTGAATAATATTAATGATATATTAAGGGGTCTGAGAGAAATGAACACATGTCAAGGATTTGGTATCTGTTTGAACTATTATGCTAAACCTAGTTATAGTGACGTAACCAGTAATTAGAAAATTAATGCCACTGGATGGTTATGAGCTTGCACCTAACATCTTGCATAGGGAGTTTTCTCAAGAAGCAGTTTAGGAAGGAAGGAGTTTACCATGTTTCAATGTATAAACAGCTATTAACTTCTTCATGCTTAAGGTTATTGAGTTTGATTGTGTACTACAATATACTTAAATTTTCTTTTTCTTTTTGTCTCTCTTAACAGTATCCCCTCTGTACTTTACTTGTTTTTGACTCAACCCACAATGCAATTCCAGTTGCTTGGGTCATTACCTCTTCTTTTGTTGGTCAAGATGTCCATAAATGGATTGGATTACTTGCTGAAAGAGTCCATACCAAGGACCCCAGATGGAGACTCCATGCCTTCTTAGTGGATGATCCTTCTTTTGAGGTTTCCATGATAAGGTAATTTATAAGTGCGGCCTTCCAGCTTTATTAATAGTTTTGATAATAAACAAGGAATGTGAGTGCTGTGATTATGCTTATTTGCAGAGAGGTTTTCCAATGCCGAGTCCTATTATGTGTCTGGCATATTCGCCGTGCTTGGATGAGAAGCATTTTAAAAAAATGCTGTAACTTTGATGTACAGCGAGAAATGTTTAAGCATTTAGGCTGGATTTTATATTGCACAAGAAATGGGCCAAATGCTATGGATGCGATTGAAGAGTTTATGCAAGTATTTGTTGATCAACATGCCTTTATGGATTATTTCAAGATTCGGTGGTTGCCAACCATAGGTATTTTCCCATATAAGGTTGAATTTTTATTATTTGGAAGGACTTCTTCACTGTCATAGGGCTAGAATCATCTTCTTCTTGTTCTACTCTGTACTGTTATCTGTAACATGTGGAACTATTGACTCTATTTTCATAGAGTCATTTGGTTTAAAAGCTAAGAACAAAAGTCAGATGAAGAATGGGAAGACCTAGGATGTAGAGGATCATTACATTACTGATTAAATTTTTGTCTTTCCAACTCTGACAGTGTCATGGTAAATGGCATTCATAATCCTTTTAAGATTCACCTTACTAACATAGATGCCCAATTTAACTACTTTTAGTATTCAAACATCAAATATACAAAATTCAATCAATGAGGTTAATGTTATAATGTTTGATGTTACTTCTATAATAATAAAGCAGGATCAACGACCCCCAAAAATTGTGAGCTACTGAGCTGTTACACACAAAATCTGATCTTGATGTGCTTTCTTGTTTTGTAGAGTTGTGGGTTAATGGTGTAAGGTCTCTTCCTGTGGCCAGTCCAGAGCCCCATGCTGCAATTGAGTCGTATCACCTTAGGTTAAAATCTAAGCTTTATAATGAGCAGCATGCCAATTCCTGGGCAAGAGTTGACTGGTTGATCCACTTTTTGACAACTGAATTTCACTCCTCATATTGGTTAGACCAATACAGTGTGGAGACTGGGTATTTTGAAAATTTGAGGGACAAATCTTTCTTAACCAATGCTTGGTTTCACGCTGTACACATTGCTGATGTTGATGTGATATTGGACGAGCAAAATCTTGAGCTTGCAAAAGTCATCTCTCAAACAGATAGAAGCCTGGCATATACAGTTTGGAATCCTGGTTCAGAATTCTCCCTCTGTGATTGCCCCTGGTCAAGAGTGGGAAATCTCTGTAAGCATGTTATCAAGGTGGCAATTTTATGTAAAAATCGGCAGGTTGCAAGACCATTATTGGCTGCTCAAGTTTATCGGCAGACCTTGGTTTCCCTTCTGCAGAACCCCCCAGATGATCCTCTAGTTCTAGAGCATGCCATTTTACATGCAACCCGCTTGCAACAGGACATCAAAGGTTTGGAAGGCTTGTCTAATAATGGGTTACTCCAGCCATTACCTCCTGAGATTAATTCTCAACTGGCAGATAATGTTCTGCTTTTTCCGCGTCTTCATTGAGCAGACCATTGAACAGGTGATTGAGCATCCATGTTTGGGCTGAAGCTCTTCTGCTTATATGCCAAACGTTTTAGATAGGGCTGTGACATTTCCGTTCTTTGATCAGCCCAAATTTCACTTCGAAACAAGTCAGATAAAATCAGCACTGTTTGACTATATGAGAATTTGGCTTCATAAAGGTCTGACTCTCTGCTTTTGTAGGTACGTCTTGCTGCCTTAATGAAAGCTCAAATTGAACCTCCTCCCCAGGTAAGTACAGCGTGGAGGGTGTGATCTTGAGTTCAAAACCCACAGGGTGTGTTTTATTTATCACTTAAAAAATGAAAATTCTATTCCATATACCTAAATGCGTTTCATATCTTCTCAGCTTATGCATTTTCCTATCTTTTTCTCTTCTGCTCAATTTTCTTGGTGAACTGTAGCTTCTTGACTTTCTGACTGCAGTAAACATCAAGGCAGATTCCATGGTTGGTCATCTTTAATTTTGGTAACTGACCAAGTCAGGGAATCAGCATCTCTTAAAAAAAATTGGGCTAAGGTTGGCTACCAATCACCTCTCCTACAGCCTGCAAAATTGGGAGCTTTGTGCATTGGTGGATCTGCTGCATCACATGGAGCAATTGTGAGGAATGAACAAAATCCAATTCAATGGAATGGATGGTACAAACTCCTCCAGCTTTTCATACTTTCGGAGAACTTCTGGCTATCAAGGAAGGGGACAAATTAGCAGAGACATCAGACTGCATGCCTGTCATTTCAGAGGCAAGGAAAGACCCACTCTCTACTCTCCACTCGGAAAGGCTACTATTCCTTGTTGCGGCTTTCACTGTATGCATTTCTAGGTGAAACAGAAAGAGTAGTGGCGGGCTTGTATTTATTCAACCTCATTGACTGTGGCCCTTCCTTTCTCCAGGTGCTTGTTTCCTATCCATCTATGCTTGCAGGTTAGGATCAAGGGTTGCCCTAGAGGACTGGATCATGAAACTTGTGGCGACAGGGATCTACTTTTGGAGTCCACATCCACCCAAGAGAGAAAAAGTTTAAAAACTCCCTTTTAGCGGCCAAAGACCTCTGATCTCTACCACAGGCGCCAAAGAAGAATGATAAGCCCCAAAAATAGCAAAAAGGAACAGCTGGAGCGCAGACATCTTATCACTAAAGTAGGTAGAAGCTATTGCTTTGGGTCAAAGCACTGAAAAAAAGGACCTGGAAACATAGCGTCAGGTAAGAACTTGGAGAAGGCACAACTCAAAAGGATCGTCTTCAAATTACTGAAAAAGGAAAATGTGAATCCAACTCTAGAATCCCAAGCTGGTACTAGTTTGTACCTCGTTCTATTATTAGATAGTACTGAGCAAGACTTATTTACATGACATTTTGGAAGCATTTTAAAGGAAGGACCTCGTGGAAGTTAGACATGACAACACACTCAACCTGCTCAGTAATTAAACAAACTTTGCCAGGATACTTAAAACCCCTGGCTCATGGCCATTGGAAGTCTTTTTTCTTCACAGAAATTATTTCTCAACACATTTTACCATTCATACGTGGATGGTTTGACCTTGAATTTGGATTTTGAATATAAGTACATAAAATTCTGTGCAGGTTGCAGGCTGTTGAGCCACTAAGGTGTGAATTGGAGGTCTAACTACCATGCAGAAGCAAGCAAATTTTTTCCTAGAAGAATGTATTTAGATGGCCCTTGATTATATCATTTTCACGTTGTAAGTATTAATTTATTGTAGTTTTCTTTGGGGAAACATTTTTAACATTGGAATGATACCGCATATGTATCACACAATTTCATTTCTAATAAATTTCATACTATTTCTTTTTTTTGGTACATTCCTTTCTTCTGAACTATAGGCTACAAATTACTACATTACGTTTTATTCTAGAACAATTTGGCACCATCATATATATCATTACTTAATTGTGTGAAAGCCCCATGCATCGCAAACGTGATGCTAGTTAGCAAGCAAATGTCCTCTCAAACTGCTAGCACTTCTGTTACCAAGACTGACTGGGTTGCAATTAGGTACGTGTTCCGCCAACTTGCCCATATGATCCCTTTATCACAACTGCAATGATTCGATCAGCATCAAATGTTGCATTGGAATGAAACTTTAAACCAATTAGATAGAGTTGCCTCAGAGATGGAGGGGAGAGCAAATTATGCTGATTGTTGCCGATTGCAATTGGCTTTGACTTTGTTCGGGAAACTTTATTTATCAACCTCCCCTCCCCCACTATATATCTATCTCAAAAAACAAAAACCAAAACAAAACAAACGGGATTTTTTCCCCCTCAGACGTCAAGAAAAGGATGAATCTGAATCTGACGTTATTCTAGATGTAAAAGCAAAGAAACAAAACTGTCGTACAAAAGAAACAGCATTTAAATGGAAAATAGACCTGCAGTCTACTATAATTCCAATTCATTTAACCGTCATGGCTAACATGAATCTCATCTCTGTAATTACATTCCCTGCGAGTAATCCTCTTAACTACATCTTTCATCTTATTATCTACTCAAAAACATCCACAACAATTCAAATAATATGGAAGAACTTTCCCTTGACACCCTCTTTCTCAGCACTATAACTTTTCCTTACTCTTGAACTTCACCACAAAACCACTTCTTTGACAATTCTAGCACAAGCGATCGCATTCTTCTACCTTGTTGTATCTCCTTTGGCATGTTCAAAAGGAGAAAATGCAAAGAGAGTTAAGATGAAGAATCCACGGAAACTAATTGAAATGTATCAAAATTTTCCCACTCAAAAGGGATGGTGAAAGGAGAAAAATCCGTTTAAAAAAAATCAAAATTTGAATGGTGGTGGTGGTGGTGGAGACACTTAGGGTACCCATATAATTTGTGGCAGTGGACCATTATATGTTGGACTAGGTGGTGGTACCGAAGGTTGTGGGGGTGGTCAATATTCCACACATGGTGGGGGAGACGGAGGTGGTGGAGTTTCTATGCATGAAGATGAAGGTGGTGGTGAATTTGGTGGGGGCGGTGGAGAAGCGTTAGAATAAGGTGGAGGCGGAGTAGGTGAATGTGGTGGTGGCGGTGACTTATAAGGACTTGGCGGAGGGGGTGGGGAAGAATACAAGGGAAGTGACGGTGGTGGTGGTGGAGAGCAAACACAGTATATTGGAGGAGGTGGTGAAGATGGCGGTGGTGGTGGTGGTGGTGGTGGTGATGGTGGTGAAAGCAGAGGTGGTGATGGCAGTGGCAGTGAAGGAGGTGGAGGTAAGTAAATTGGTGGCAAAGGTGGCGGTGATTTTGATGGAGGGGGTGGTGAAGATTACATGGGAGGTGAAGGTGGTGGTGGTGGAGAGCGAACACAGTATATTGGAGGAGGTGGTGGTGAAGGCAGCGGTGGTGACCGTGGTGGCATTGAAGGAGGAGGTGGAGGTGAGTAAATTGGTGGCGGTGATGGTGATGTTGGAGGCAAAGAAGGAACAAATGGATGACATTTCAAAGCACTACAATTGAAGACATGCCTAGACAAAAACATTTTACACTGTAATGTTGATCTCTGCTTTGGCCTACCCCGCAAACAATTCCTTGTATCATCAAAACCCTCCAAATCCAAACACAAAGGCGGTTCACCAGTGAAATAATTATACTCATAATTAAAATTACGCAAACTAGGAAGCGAACACACCCTGTCAGGTATAGTCCCTGAGAGCATATTATGAGCCACATTCAGCTCTTCCAAGCTCACCATTTCTCCAATTGTCTCAGGCAATTCACCCACTAGACTATTGTAGCTAACATCAAACACTGTCACATTCTTCAGCAACCCAATTTCCTTAGGCAAACATGACCTTAATCCACTATTTATAAGAATCACTTCGTTCAAAGTCTTTGACATGTTGCCTAGACTCGCAGGTACACACCCCTGGAAACTATTGTGCGCAAGAACCACAACGGAGACCGGTGAGTTCCCAAAAGTATCAGGGAGTTCAAAGGCAAACCTGTTATGGTTCATGAATATGGCATCAAGGTCTTTTTCAAAGAGAGCTTTAGGGACTTTACCTTCGAACTCATTGAATCGGAGGTCGAGATATTTAAGGCTTGGCAAACCAAGAACAACATAAGGGAATTTACCCGCGAAGCGATTGTTACTTAGATCAAGCTCGAACAGAAGCTTTAGTTTTTTGAAACTCTTTGGGACTGTACCACAAAACCTATTGGAGTTGATATGAAACAATGCAATATCTGAAAGGAGGCCAAGCTCTTCAGGGAGGTACCCAGCAATGTCAGCGTGATTTAGGTCAATGCCAGCAACAGTTTGGATTGAAGGGTCATCAAGAGCGTTGGAGCAGAACAAGCCGGTGTAGTTGCAAACATTGGATCCTACCCAGTTGGATGTGGAATTCAGAGGATCTGAAATGATGGCTAGTTTCCATGCATGGAGGGCAATGTAGGCATTCTTGAGTCTTGGGTTGTCAAAAACAAGGGAGTGCGGGACTGAGGCAAGCTCATTTCTTGAGCCAAACTTGTCTCTGTAATACAAGAGCTGTCTTTGCTTGATGTGTGAAGCTTGTGTGAGGACTGCATTGTTGGGAATATGGAATTGTTGAGTAGTGCTAGTGCTGAGGCAAAAGAGTGTGAGAAAAGTGGAGGATAGAAGAATGTGAATCTTTTCCTTCATCACACTCCAGTGAACATATATGGGATGGAGTTCTCTCTATTTGTTTGTTTGGTTTAGATTTTAGAGCTCTTGCTGGGTATGAGAAAGATTGATGGGTCAAGATTTATACAGCAAAATAGCCACAATGCGGCTTCTTTTTCTTTTTTGCTAGTCGTTTCCTGTTTTTTGATGGCAAGCTTTTGGTGCAACTCTTTTCAAAATAATGCGGCTAAATTTTCTGGTCAAGAGTGGAATTTTCTCCGAAACCAAAAATTTAGGAGCTAGAAATTTGAAGAGCTTGTTCAAAGTTTCTTGCAAGGAAAATATGCCACATAACATGGTTTTCTTTTCTTAAAAAAAAAAAAAAAGTGTTGTTATGTTGTTTGACTCGTAATATATTTTTCATCTTCAATTTGCACGTGCCCAAAAAATTATAGGCAAAAATGTAAAATTGACCACCTAATTTTTACATTTTTTTATTTCAGTCTTCTAACTTTTAATTTTGTCAATTTAGTCAATTGACTTTCAATTTTTGTCAATTAAGAATTCCGTTACAGATCAGTTAGTGCTGCCGTTAGGGACCACTGAACAATGCCCGTTTTGCATTTTTTTTTTTAATTCGGAATTTAAAAAAAAAACATTAAAGCGAGCTGCTATATTGATTCAGGGGAGGCTAACACTGTTCTCGTAGAGCGTAACGACGTCGTCGCGAGCGAGAATGCAACCTAGGGTTTCGGTGATGGAGAAGTGGAGGTTATCGCTGCTGGAATCGAAGCAGGTGTTGATCTCTTTGGTGGAGTCGGTGAGGAACTTGGAGGGTCGGTGGGAAGGGAGGGAAGGGAGGGCAGAGAGGATGGAGATTGCAGCGACGGTGATGTCAGGGTCGAGGAAATCGAGATCAGAGCGAACGCCAGTGATGACGGTGTCCCAGAGATCAGAGGTGAGATGAGTGGAGCGGATGAGATTGAAGGCGAGCTTTTTGGAGACGGTGGAGGCAAGGGAAGCGACGATATCTTCGACGGCGGATTTGGCGAGCTTTTTGGATTTTTTGCTGTCAACTTCTGGGAATTTTGGGTTTGGTTGTTCATGGTTTTTTCTGGTTTGATTTTGGTTTTTTAAGGTTAAAACTCAACTGGGTTTCTGTTTCTGCTGTCAAGATTGTTCTTTTTTTTTTTGGAGCAAAGGATTTGTTGGGTGTGAAAGCGGTTTTTTCAGCGCGAGATAGAGGTTACTGAGGAGGTTATCAAGACGACTTGTTCCCTCTTCTTTTTCTTTTTCTTTTTCTTTTTCTTTTTTTTTTTTTTTTTTTTTTTTTGTTCAGATTTTTCTTATTTTCTTTTAATTTCGAATTTTTTAAAAAAAAAACATGCAAAACGGCGTCATTTCAGTAGTTCCTAACGGCAGTATTAACTGAGCTGTAACGGAGTCTTTAATTGACAAAAATTAAAAATTAGATGACTGAATTGACAAAATTGAAAATTAAAGGAATGAAATGAAAAAAATGTGAAAGTTAGAGGGCCAGTTTGCATTTTTGCCAAAAATATATATATCTGGTTTGTAAGGTAAATTTCAAAATTTTGATAGATATAATACAAATGAAGGATTTGAAACTTGGAAGTCTTGAAAACATTTAAAAATTATAACAGGTTGAACTGTTGGTGGTTTGTAACTTATAAGTTATTAAAAGTAAACCATTTTTTTATTTTTTGTTAAAATCTATTGGCTAGGAATTTTTTTTTGCTAACCTCTACTGGCTAGGAATTGGTATAATAAGTTAATAACTTGACATTCCATTATGGTTTAGTATTGCTTTTCTCTATTATCATCACATTTTTCTTCATTGATCCTACTATATAGTTTTCATCGTATTAATTTGTATTAAATGATATATCAATTTGAGAAGTTTCTCTCCCTCAATAATAAATAAATAAATAAATAATTTGAGAAGTTTCTCATCTATAGCACCTCAGACTTCTACGTCACAAGATTGATCAAAACTTGTAATAACCCTTTTTTTTTTCCAAGTGATAACTATTCCCTTCTAATACATTGCATCTTCCTTTTCTTTTCCCGTTTATCCCTCTTTTTGGTGACAAATCCAAATTCCATTACAACTTATTATAGCTCATGCGTCACGTAATTAATTGTAAAGCCCCATACATCACGAATAATGCTTTTCATGCGCCACGTAGTTCATTCTAATTAAAGCCCCCTACATCATAATTCATGAAGGATGCTACTTTTCTTTTGTTATATTTTTGCTGAAAAATATAATGTTGCACTTAGGCCTCTCTTCTGCTCTGTATTGGTTCCAATTAATTCAAACTGTCATGTAAAATGAATTAAAGACTTTTTTTTTTTATTGTTGATTAAGAAATTTAAATTGAAATCTCATCTATACTAAAAACGAAAAATTATCTTGATTTAATGGTAATAAGTAATAACAATCATCATTGAACGGATGATAAAAACTCAATTCCTATCATAATTGGAGTAAACTTATTGTAGAGGCGGGCTTTAGCTCTTAAGTCCAAAAGATGAATGGATTAAGGCCCAAATAGTCCAATACAATAAATTTGTAGAGAGTCATCTAAAAAGCTAGGTTTCAATGAAGTGAACGGCGCCCTTAATGGGCTAAGTATGGTAAGAGAGCAAGGAAAAGCAATAAATAGATAAATGTGATGCACAGAAATTCTTCCACAGCAATGTCCGAGAAGAGTAGTTCTTGAATATATTTCTCTTAGCTTTGATTACAGTTACTTTTCTTAATACTACGGTGTTTTTCTCTACAGATTTTGTGTCCCCCTGTCCTTTGGAGGGTCTCTCACATTATATAGCTCCCTTCAGGCGATCTTAACCCTCCATTTGTTGATTATCCAATCCACCACTCAAGTGCTTGTCCCATCAGACACATTTTCAAACCCCTTGTGAGTTGCGGCAGCCAAACCAGCACTGTTCAAGGGTCTTCTCCACATAAATGCAGTCAGGAGATTTGGTGGGATGCATTGAATGTGGAGGTAGCCGCCATCCCACCAATCATGTCAGGGCTAACCCCCTTTCCGAAACCTTTTCTCAATAGCAGGACCTCCTCTGGCAATGTGCTACTGACGTGGTTTTACTGTCCGAGCGTGTGGCCTCTTCAACACGATAATGGGCTCCTCGGCCATGGATACGACACGTGGCACAGGTACCTTATCTGAATTCTTGTGCCCCACAATAGCCGCTCAAAACTCCAGTTTTTTTTTCTCTTATCCAAGGAAGAAAATGGGGTTTTGACTTTGGCATACTAATCCTACACGTTTCTTTGACTTCCACGCGTGAAAGTGCCACTTCGTGTATCCAACAACTGTTCTGGCGCTTCGGAGTCTGCAACGTCTCATTAAATGCTTTAGGCGGCGCTTTGTTCCCCACATCTTGCGGTGAGATAGAAATCCTACGGGTGGTGTTTCTCCTCAAATTTTGGGCAGAATAACTCCCACCCAGTTTCACCCCCTATATAAGGCACTTGGAGAGTCATTTTCCCCACTTTACAAATCTTCGAGCTCTCCCGACTTTCCAAACTCTTAAACCTTCAAGGCTTTCCAAATTTCTAAGTCTTCCAGATCTTTAAAAAAAGTTTTTAAACCTTTAAGAAGTTCAGGAAGCCACCCTACGAAGTCTCTTCGGCCTTCTGTTCTCTATTTCCTTTCCTTGAAAATTTTTTTTACTTCACCTTAGCCTACTTAGATGGGTAGATTCGCTCACCTCGTAGACTCTCCCACCGGTATGGAGGGATTTAGGGCTAAGTAACACATTCCCCAAGGAGTATCCCTGTGGCACTGTGCTCCGGATCAGGTGCTTACCCATAGGAATGAGGGGGAGGTGGTCATTCCCATGATCGCCTTCATAGAAGGTGGGATGACACTTCCCATGGGTAGGGTAACCAGGGATTACTTAATTGCCCATAGGCTATGCCCTCACCAGTGTACGCCCAAACTTTTTAGGATTCTGGGTAGTGTAGATGCTCTCAACGAGCATATAGGGCTAAACCTCACCTGGCACAACGTCATTTGGATGTACAAGTGCCACCTGCTCGGAGACGCAAGGTATTATCTTAAGTCTAGATCCTCGGTTATCAGGCTCATCTCATGTCTCCCCAATCCAATAAGGGTATGAAGGATGGCTTCCCGATAGCCTAGGGTGAATGGCATGACGGTCTTCACTGCCTAATCCGGGAGGGAGAACCAGGTGGGGTACCTTGGGTTTAGGTCTCTCCTTTTCTCTTTGAACATGGGCATTAGCTTGGCGATTTCACCGTTTTCTTCTTTCCTTTAGTATTTTGTTTACTTCTGATGGATGGCTTCGTTATCCTGCCCGTGGTTTTGCTTTTTGGATGTTTTTGCAGATAAAAGACACGTAGCTCCCAGTTTCAACCTCGTCAACGTCTCGGGCCTGAGCAAGGTGTTGAAGTCTGAAGTCTTTGTGAGCGAAGACAAGCAATTGCGAGCTATCCACCTCATCCTTGACTTCGAGCCCTTGTCAGATAAGTTCCAGGACGTGGGCCACGCAATTAGAGTAGGCGATCCTCGGCTAGCCTGAATAAACATCTCAACGCCAGGTTTTCTAGCCCGAGAAGATCTCCCGCCAGTTGAGCTACCCTTCCATTGTTCCTCTCGTGAGGTAGCAGCTCCAAAGGAAGAGACAGCCTCCTTGCGCCTGTCATTGGAGGCCGAGATAAACCAATTCCGCCTCTAAGAAGAGGGAAAGGAGTCAGGAAAACCTGTGGTTCAAGTCACGGACTCAGAAGACGAGCTCGACAGATTTTCAGGTGTTCACACCCCTGGTTTTGTCATCGCTCGAATATACGACAGCTTAAAGGATGAAGAGGAAATGGCCTTGAACAAGAAGAAAGGCTTGAA